>OW052252.1:14735357-15942142 GCA_932526585.2 Philonthus cognatus
AAAAGTTATCCTCTATTTACACCCTGTGAGTTTTTTTGATTTTCCCTTACAGGTCAGCACCTAGTAATAAATATTTTATTTGAACTTGAGCCACCTGGTTTTTCTTTAAATATGAGTAATAATAATCAAATGGCGCACTCAAAATCTTGATGACATTTTCCATTTGGTTAACATCTTTATTTCCTAAACCAATAATACAATTCGTGTTGCGATTTAGTCCTTAAAGCAGCTCACGACCCAGCCTACCGACATAGAGCTCAGATTGTTGTCCGAATAAAGAGTGAAAGAATCAATAATTAAATTGTATTTTTTCTCTTGGCCAGGGAACGTCACACTATAATTTCTATGAAATTTGAACCAACATTTAATGTGTATACCTGAAAACTTTATACCGGGTGTGGCACTTAAGACGCCACGGACCATAGCTCCTTTACGATAAAAGCTATCGATAAAAATCTAAGAGCAAAGTGGTGTGCATAATTACCGTCGCTATGTTTCAAAAATATTTCTAATCATCAGTGGCGTGCCGTACTCCAGTGGCGTACCAAACTTATGTTTTTTTAAATGGAATGCCCTATTTTTTATTGCAGATTTGGAAAGTGCTCGAAGAGTACTTATTTTTTTATCTTACATGTTATACCCTTCACTTTAGCGGTTTCGCTGTTATAACCCCTTTTTTCAAAATTGCGCCCCATTTTTGAGATTGTTTTGTAGAGAAACTAATTGACGCCGGCGCCTAAATTTTGAATTGAGGTACAGGTTAAGACCTCGTATACCTTCACATAATTTTTTTTCGGGTAATTTATAGAAACAAAATAATTTTTGATTGAACTTCGCATGTTGTCATTTTTTTCGAAAATTTCAAATGGCACCCCCCTAAAAAAATTACGGCGTTGTACAGCCAAAACTCTAAATTTTTCATTGGTACAAAAAAAATTACACATTGCATAACAAAATTTCGGAGAAAAAAGGAATTTCATCGCAAATGTCGGGAAACGTTTTCCGTTCCCAAGAGTGCCATGAGAAAACAAAAACACAAATACCGTCAACATAATAGTATGTACCTATTTATTCAACATGATATGAAAAATTCAGATAAAGAAAATTTAACAACTTAAACTAAATGTTCGAAATGACGACCTTCCTGCTGGAGGCATAACCGCAACTTCGACTCACAGGCTCTAGACACTGCCCTAAGGACTTCTGGTGATATACCGCGGAAAGCCGCGCGGATTCTCTCCCTCATATCCTCGACAGTAGTTGGTACCGTCCTGTAAACCTCGTCTTTGATATGGCCCCAAAGGAAGAAGTCAAGGGGAGTGAGGTCTGGTGATCTTGGCGGCCACCTCACAGGACCCCACGACCAATCCAGGAGTCCGGAAACGTTTCATCGAGAAATTCCCGATCGACACGGCTATTATGTGCAGGAGCTCCATCGTGCTGGAAAACTATTGTCGTAGAGCGGCTAGAGGGACATTTTCCAAGAGATCATCCAAGTCGTCGCGAAGGAACCTCAAATAACCCAAAAGGTGTTCTCCAAGTATGCCTCCCCTAACATTCAGCGACCATCTTTGCTGGTGGTTTATCATTCGCATGGCGTGTGGGTTTTCATCGGCGTAATAATGGTAGTTGTGGCGATTGACATGCCCATTTCTATGGAACGTCGCTTCATCAGAAAATAATACGCGCATAAGAAATGATTCCTCCTGCTCAATTTTGTTGATAGCCCACAAGCAGAAATCTTGCCTACTAATATCACGGATACTGGTATGAGGATCTTCAATAACTGCCTCCAGAACCTGCAGTTCATTATTTTCGGTAAAAACTGTCTTCTTTCTAACTCTCCTTGGCCGTTTCACACTTCCCGTAGTAGTAAATCTCTCCAACACTTTTTGAAACGCACGTTCATTTGGATGTGCCCTGTGCGGATATCTCGCAGCGTACACTCGTGACGCCAAGAAACAATTCTTGTTACATTCTCCAAGAATAAATATCATGTCAACCATTTCCTCTTGAGTTCGGAACATTTTTAGAACGTTTATCAAAAATGACTTATGGCTGCTACTGCGGTCTAATAATTTACTTTGACAATTACCAATCTTTTATTTTCTCATGGCACTCTTGGGAACGGAAAACGTTTCCCGACATTTGCGATGAAATTCCTTTTTTCTCCGAAATTTTGTTATGCAATGTGTAATTTTTTTTGTACCAATGAAAAATTTAGAGTTTTGGCTGTACAACGCCGTAATTTTTTTAGGGGGGTGCCATTTGAAATTTTCGAAAAAAATGACAACATGCGAAGTTCAATCAAAAAAATTTTTTTTCCAAAAATTACCCGAAAAAAAATTATGTGAAGGTATACGAGGTCTTAACCTGTACCTCAATTCAAAATTTAGGCGCCGGCGTCAATTAGTTTCTCTACAAAACAATCTCAAAAATGGGGCGCAATTTTGAAAGAAGGGGTTATAACAGCGAAACCGCTAAAGTGAAGGGTATAACATGTTAAATAAAAAAATAAGTACTCTTCGAGCACTTTCCAAATCTGCAATAAAAAATAGGGCAATCCATTTAAAAAAACATAAGTTTGGTACGCCACTGGAGTACGGCACGCCACTGATGATTATAAATATTTTTGAAACATAGCGACGGTAATTATGCACCACTTTGCTCTTAGATTTTTTTCGATAGCTTTTATCGTAAAGGAGCTATGGTCCGAGGCGTCTTAAGTGCCACACCCGATATAAGGACAACTTGGATTTCTCAAACCAAGTACCCTTCAATACAGACACAAACAAATTGTGCCCACGCCTGTTGCACCGAAATGCGTCAAACTTTCCCTTCGAGGCATCAAGTGGTATTATTATTCCCTTGGCACCACCTAAATGCTCTTTCTTCATGTTCAAATTCTTAAATGATCCGATACCTATTCCACATTGTGTTAGTACACTATTACCAAAGCAATTACAAACCACAATTAAAATCAAGTTAAATAGAAAAATGTTTAAATTCCTCTACAGATTTTATTTACTCATTAGTATGAGTGGTGTACTTTTTTTTGTTATTAATATTTCAAATCAAACACTTACCGTTAATCTAAAAGACACGAAAAACGACACAATTACACTAAATAACAAACTGACTACAGTAAAATTATGCACAGAAATTACAAAGTATGTACAGCAATTACAAACCAGAATAAAAATTGTTTTACAACAAACATCTCAAAACAAATGACTTCCACCGGTCGATAAAGTCGCTATCTACCTTATCTGCCGCCGAGTCAGATGTACTGATTTCACTTATGAAAAAATTACTGAAAACATTCAAATGTAGTGTAATTGCTTTATTTTATATCAAATAATTGGAAAATATTATTATTAGTTGTTATATAATTTTATTAATAAAAGCATTTGATTATGTACTAGCGCCACCTAGTTTTTACACACGTAATCATGGCGATACCAACGGTGACAATTGAATTTTGGATAAACAAATCTCAAATGTTAACGATGTTAATTAACATTAAATTTGTGTAGTGTATGCATTCACGTTAAAATACAAGTAAAAGATCAAAATTGGTGCAGATATGTAGCAATTTATAAGGAAGTTATGCTGTGTGTTCAGTTTACACTGGAAATGTGGCTTAAAATTGCAACAAAAAGGCAAGAAGGACATCTCATAATAACATTAACCTCAAACACGAATTGTGACTAAACGGTAAGTTTTAGACGAAAACATATATTGTATTCTTAATTGTCACACGTGTTTAAATTCCACTACAGATTTTACTTACTTATCAGTATGAAAGTGTACTTTTTTTTGTCATTAATATTTCAAATCAAACACTTACCGTTAATCTAAGACACAAAAAACGACGCAAATACACTAAATAACAAACTGACTACAGTAAAATATGTACAGAAATTGCAACGTATGTACAGCAATTACAAACCACAATAAAAATTGTTTTACAACAAACATCTCAAAACAAATGACTCCCGCCGGTCGATACAGTCGCTATCTACTTTATCGGCCGCCGAGTCAGATGTACTGATTTCACTTATGATTAAATTACTGAAATCGTCGAAATATAGTGTAATTGCTTTATTTTGTATTAAATAATTGGAAAATATTATTATTAGTTGTTATATAATTTTATTAATAAAAGCATTTGATTATGTACTAGCGCCACCTAGTTTTTACACACATAATCATGGCGATACCAGCGGTAACAATTGAATTTTGGATAAACAAATCTCAAATGTCAACGATGTTAACATTAAATTTGTGTAGTGTGTGTATTCACGTTAAAATACAAGTAAAAGAACAAAATTGGTGCAGATATGTAGCAATTTATAAGGAAGTTATGCTGTGTGTTCAGTTTACACTGGAAATGTGGCTTAAAATTGCAAGAAAAGGCAAGAAGGACATCTCATAACAACATTAACCTAAAACACGAATTGTGACTAAACGGTAAGTTTTAGACAAAAACATAGGCTAATGTGTAGAATAGGGTACATATCCATTTTTGATACGTTTCCATGGTTTCCATGCACCCACTCCAGTGGTTCTCAACAGGTTATTTACATAGTTCTGTGTGATGGCGTGTGTGTGTGTGTGTGTGTTATAAGATCAGAAATTAAACTTCAAAAATGAAACGTTCAAAATTTATAAAATCGGATATTTTTAACTTTGCACTTTTGAGCCGATTCGGTCTTTGGAACGCAAGCTCAGTATACAAAGGAATTTCGCCATTGAACACTCCCCAATAATTGAATATGCACATCCTACGGGTTTTCTCCAATAAGTGGCCCCCTCGCACTATTGTTGCTCTGCCGACGCGTTGTAACGTCCCGTTTTTAACAATTAAACATACAACGGCATTCGGTTGCGATAGGAACAGTTGATTTTCCAATTTTTGGTTAACCTTCTACGTGATCGCGACCGAACTTGTGCCAAAGTGTCGAGCATACGATTTTATATCGGCATTGGCCTATCCGGATGTTTAATTCGATTTGCAAAACGCAAGTTGAGCGTAGAATATTTTGAAATTTATAACAATGTCAGATTGGGTCGAACATAATGAAATATGGCTGTATTCTAGTTTGAGTCAGCGTAGATTTTTGCCGAAAAAAGGTGAAATGAATATTTGGTGGTTTTGGGTGTATTATTTAAGCTTAAAATATACCCCGGCATGTTTTTTTACGAAATCGGACTTCTCGTGTGATCAACGTTTTTGATGAATCATGAATACTACCAAGTTGATCCTGTTAGTATTGATAAAAAAAAAGTGTAAACACTTGTTTTGCCATAATAAGACGTTTATTAGAAAAATTATTCAGAAATTACAGTCATGTGGATAGCTTAGATATAAGAGAATGTATAGCTTAGTAAAACATAAAATACATATAAAAAAGTAGACAAAGCACATTGTTAATTAATAAAATAGCATACAGAGAGATATCACAGTTAAATCAGTCAAGTTATAAAATAACACTACAAATTTATTAGTACTGTCTCTTGCCGGTGAGGTGTTCTATATAAACGTCGCGCCTCCATTTTATAGCGTCCGATACCATTAGCTTCCGCATTAGGGAGCTGTACCTCCTGGGTATTTGGAGCAGCTGCAGGACCTCCTCGTTGGCTGGATCCCAGCCCCCTAGTGCACCTACTTGGAAAGCGTGGACAGATGCGTCGTAGCCTTTCTCTTTCAATTCGTTGGCGAGTTGGTTGTATTTCTCGCGTTTTCTGTCGGCACTTGCTGCAAAGGCGTCCCTCCCGTTTTCGAATGGAATGGCTATGTCGATGATGGTGACGACTTTCCTCTTCTCATCGGTTATGACGACATCGGGTCTAAGATTTTGGGAAGCACCGTTGACAGTTTTGTTAATTTGTACTGTCCCTGTTCTTGGCGGGATTGCTTTTGCGAGCCTGTCTTGTATGCAGTTGTGCCGTTTCTGCCAGGCTTGGGAGTGCATTTGGCAGTGGTTTAGTACATGCGGCAGCGTTTCGTCTGCGCGGCCACATCGTCGACATTTCTTGTTGAAGTTCCCGAACCTCTTGGTGGCGTTAAGGGGGACACAATCTAAATGCGCTCGGTGAATAAAGCGCCAGTCGCAGAACCGCGTAGCAAGTCCGGTCCGGAGGAAGTGGCTGCTGGCTGACCAGAGTGATGTGCAATCGAAAACTTTACCTTGGTCTTTTTTCTTTAAGAGTTTACTGGCCAGGAAGTTGCGGAAGGCACCCTTGAGCGTTTTTTCCGTTAGTTTGGTAGCAGTAGGAGGGAATAGTATGTTGTTTTCAGCTCCTACGCTTATACACAGTTCCTGTAGTGTGGGTTGCCATATCCATTTCAGCCCTAGGGTGTTCTGAAGCCTTCTGGTGGCATTTCTTGCGCGGGTCCAGAGGGAAGATATATCCCCCCCATCTCTCCCAAATACATCCTCTATCGATCCTGACAGGTACTTGGCGGTGTCGTCCATAGGGATGCAACATCGCTCTTAAAAACATCGAGGTTTGAAAACCTCGATGTTTCCAAGACAAACATCGATGTTAAAAAACATCGGTAATAATGGCGATACATCGATGTTTTCCCGATGTTTTAATATCTAATTTATTACACGATAAAAAAAGTTAGATTAAAGATATTTAATCAACACAGAAGAATCCACACAATGCAAATGTGGCTACAACTATGCCGTACCTGAATACCAAATATATCAATCTGATGAGTTTTAATTAAACCTAATACCTTAGTTATCTTTTAAATATACAATAAAATTGATCTTAAAATAGAAATACATTTTCTCCATTGGAAAGATTTATTTATTTGTACAATATAATTTTGTAACAGAATTTAGACACTTGTAATAATACAAATACAAAGTATATGTGTCTATGATAAGTAATTACGACGTAACTAAACAAAATAAGAGTCATTGGTGTGAATATAACAATTTTGAAATGGAGTTTAAGAAAAGAAGTTTAGATAATCTAGTCCCCAGAAGCCTATTTCTATCCTGAGTGATGATTGACCCAGCCTCCGAGAACAAACGCTCGCTTGGCACAGACGTAACAACGATGGGGAGATATATCATTGCAATCATTGCAAGTTTTGGAAACATATCCTTCATATCCTCCCACATTTCAATAGCGTCTCTTTTTATTGGTGCAACAGGAGACGACAGGTACATTTGAACTTCTGTTTCATTGATGGTTTCTGTTGAAGCTGCAGCATTCAAATGAGCAGATGATTTATATTTCATGTTCTTGTGGGTCAGTTGTTTGTGGTATTTCCAAATATCAAATCCTGCATCATCTTTATCAGACTCATCAGATGTGTTATTGTTGGATGTTGTAGGTGAGCTGTTATATTCGCGCACATATTTATTTAAGTCATTAATTACTATGCCTTTAGCAACAGCATTCTTGAAATGCATAAACTTAAATCGGGGGTCGAGAGTACTTGAAATAGCAAGAATTGTGGAGTGTTCTATATTATCAAACCTTCTTGCTAGTTGTTTCTTTATTTCCTTTTGAAATTCTAAAATCATTTCATTTTTAGGTTTCATATTTTCTACTACTTCCCGAACGCAACTGACTAGTGGAATAACTTTGCTCACTGTTATGTAACTATCTCCAGAAATTTCTCTTGTCAATTTTTCAAATGGGCAAAGTAATTCTGCCATTTCTTTTACGCAGTCTATTTCACTGCTTGAGATCATTTGGGGAGCTCTCCGTATAATCAAAAGTGTTGCTCCTACAACGAGCACTAATTCCACAAACCGTTGTAGCATGTAAAAGCACGAATTCCATCTTGTACGTACATCAAGAATCATTTTTTTAATTTGGCCTTGTTTCAATCCCATCTCTATTTGTCTTTTCCTTAACTCGTCACTTGCGTTAACGTTCCTTTTAATAAATTTTACTATATCTCGAACCTTACTAATTAATTCACTAGATGTCGTTGCGACATCTACTTCAATATAATCAGTAATTTTTCTTGCTTTCTTTTTTGGTAGTTCAGCATCTTGCCATTGCTGTGAATGTACATTTTCTAAATGACCACGGAGATTAGTCGTATTGCCTGAAGTTTTTAGGTTCTTATTGCATATCTTGCACACAGCTTCTTTTTCGCCAATTTTTTAAAATAATTCCAAATTTTACTCTTCACTTTGTTGGGTGGTATTGTTTTCTGTTGAGAAGAGGAAATAAAATTGTACGTTTATTTAAGAGTTAAATAATTAGTAGAAACAAAACTATAAAGTATCTTATTAGTATTAATATTAAAATATGTATTTATGTATGTATTTATATAAAATTGATTAATTTTAAGTACACGTCCCTGCCCAGTCTCTTATTATTATTTTGTTTGAAATAAGACATTTCTTTGGAATGCTATTCCTATACCTACTCATTTTATTTTTACTACTATGTGTACAGGGTTATTCATTATAAATTATCCACCCTTTATAAAAATTATTGTTTCAAATAAAAGTTGTTTGATTTGACGTAAGTTTTCATAAAATAAATTAAAAACAAAAATAGCTTACTGGGTGGAACATACAGCCTTTTAATTTTAAATATATTTTAATGGATTTTGGAAAATGTATTTTTCTAATTACAAATATATAAGATATGATATATATTTATTTTAAATTTTTATTGAATTATCCTACTTTAAATATTGCAATGATTCAATAATGTAAAAACCAAATAATATTTAAGTAGGCTGTGAAAAGCTCTGGCAAAATTTTTTGTTGTTTATACTGTTGTTTCACGGCCTACTTTCATATTAATTGGTTGCTTAAAATAATGTATTACTGGAATAGTTAAAGCTAAATACAATGATTTAAGTTAAATATATGATATATTATATATTTGAATTTAGGAAAAAAAAGATCTTTCTAAAAATCACATAAAAAATGGTGATGTGCCCATCATAGTACTTTCCCCATTAATTATGTTATATCATTAAAATTAATATGCTAGAGGATATGAAAATTAAATTTATTGTAGTATTTATTATTGTAAAATAATTGCCATGCCAATATTAATGTTAATGAATATTAGGTTGCATTAGTTGCATAGCTCTGAACAAATCTCAAAATCTATGCGTCGGAGGACAAAAAATCATATGACATAAAATATCTACTTTTTGATTATCAGCAACTTTTATTTGAAACAAATTTTGATATAATCAATATTTAATAAAATATCGGTAATAACAACAAAAATGCTAAGACTTGAAAACTAAGCGTCGGAGGACAAAAAGTCATAGGATATAAAATATATATTTTTTGGTAAGAAACAACTTTTATTTGAATAAAAATTCTATGCGATCAATATTTCACGAAATTTTGCAATAAAAAAACGCAAAAACGCCAACAGTAAACTTGCACTAGATGAATTTTGTTTTTGGCCAAAAACTAATCAGCACCCACAAATATTCTCAAAACCTTAAATATGTATTTTCGTCGCGATACGCAATGGTCTGGCCTCTACGCGAGAAACACACACACAGACAGACATTTTTCACAAATGGTCTTAGTCAGGGGACCTTAAAACGGATATTTCCGCTGAAATTGGAAGTTCGAACATTTTCACGATCACAATACTTTCCCTTGGACAGAGGTCCGGGGAAAGTAAAAATGGGGTGTACTATTTAAAAATAAAAAGTTGTATGATCCACTCTGTATATTTTTGTTTCATCGTATTAAAATTCGCTTAAAATTTTAAAAGGTGGGTAAATTATAATGAATAACAGTGAACAATAAATTAAAGACTAAAAAATAGACAAATATACAAATTAATTGTTATACATTTTTTTTAACAATAATAATACACTATTTACAAGTGTTGGTGAATGTATCTTTTAACCATTAAATTGATCTAATAAATAAAATTATATTCATTCGATAAATATTTTTAACCATATAGAATTAATCATTCAATGTCTTGATATAATTGATTGATAAAATTGTCCTAATAATTATTTTTAACCATAATTTGTATACGAATAAAAATATTAATTCTAACGCAACGGTTCTAATAAAAATATAATTTAACAAGTTGATATCACTATGCTCACGTAACTTTATGATAAAGTAATGTTGGTAATTGTACAAAAAAAAAACTATACATTTTTTTCAATAAATGTACGTAAATAGGTTTGTTCGTTACATGAACTGAACCTGCACTTTTTACACTTTCTGCACGGAAAGCGTTCGTTACATGCACTATTTTGAACTGAATCGTGTTCGTTTGCGTCAGTTCAACTGGTCCGAACGTGAACTTTCTGCCTCTGCTCGAGAGTGGGTGTAGAAAGTGCAGGTTTGTAAAATGAGTGGGGGAGGGCGCGAAACATGAACGGAGAACGTTCTGCGTCGATCGTCGAATTGTTAAGGTTATGTCGCTGCCAACTTACACTAACTTGCACGCAAACCGTTCGTTGGAATCGGTTCAGTTCAAGAAATCTGACCTGCACTAAGTTGAACCGAGTTCACGTTTGTGAGGTCATCAGTACACGCTAACTGATGATCTCACAAACGTGAACTCGGTTCAACTTAGTGCAGGACAAACGAACAAAGCTTATGTAACGTCGCGCGCCCTGACCACGTGTGTATAAAATTAGGGTTATGTTTGGGTAGGTAAATGTAGCTCGGAAAAATACCAGAAAAAAATATGAATTAAGAAACATAATACTTTACTTACCTACCACTGCAAACTCCAATTTCAAAAACACAATAAAACAGCGCACAAACAAGCAAGACCTATACGGCAATGCGTAACTTGACTAACATGAGCACGTGCATCAATCGGTAGAGAACGAACGGATTGAATGAGCGATGTCGATGTTTACAGTTGGCGTCGATGTATCGGCAATGTATCGTCCATTAAAACATCGATGTTAACATCGATGATTATCAGCGATATATCGATGTTTTGCAAACATCGATGTATCGTTTGCATCCCTAGTCGTCCATAGTAAGGTCTCGGCCGATTTTCCTTCGAATTACCAGGGTTAACTGGTGCTTGGCCGTGCGGGCTGTTACAGGATCTTTCGAGTTTAGGATTTTAAATGCCTGTGTGACGGTTGCAATATCTGCCAAGGTACAAGTCGGGATTAGGTCGGTTCCTCCCCTCCTGTTATCCATGTAGAGGATTTCGGTGCTTGCACGTTGGTGCAAGTTCATCCATTTTTTTCAGGCATTTGGTAAGGATCTTGTCGTAAGAGCGAAGGTGCTTCTTCATCACCTGTGTGGCGCGAAGTGTGAAAGAAAGTTGCAGGGTGATGAATGTATTTATCGCGTCTATTTTCTGCCATGGTGCCAGGAGACTTTCGTGTATTGCGCCTAGATTATCCATCATCTTCCTGATTGTGTCGTGGGGGCAGGTATCCACGTGGACGCCTGTTGGGATACCTAGGTGCTGGTACGCCTCGCCATCTTGTAGTGCCGTCATGACCCCACCTTGGTTGTGGAGGCTGGAGTTGTGGACGGTTCGCTTCCCACGGCAGTCGAGGTCGAGTGAGGCACATTTAGACGGTTTGAAGGTGAGCCCACACTTCGACGCAACATCCCCAGTTACTTCCAATATCCGCTGCAGGTCGTCCGGGTTCGTTGACACAACGGCCAGGTCATCAGCGTAGGCAAGGACGCTGACTTGCTGATCGCCCAGCTGGAACCCCAGTCTCATCTTGGCGACGGCACGGATGACGGGCTCGATGGACAAGTTGAACAGGATCGGGCTTAGGGGGCAGCCTTGTTTGACGCCTGCTCCGATTACGAACTTGTCTGTGTCGCCGTCGGATGTCCTGACCGTTGCCGAACTGTCCTTGTATAGCTCTGAAACGATCGTTACGATTAGCTCAGGGATACCAACTTGGCGGAGGATATTGAGGATGTGGGAGTGGGGAACAGAGGTGATAGCGTTTGCTAGGTCAAGCCATGCTAGGGTTGCTCTTTTTTCCTCTCTTCTGGAATGGTCCAGGATACTCTGGAGGAGGAAATTATGCTCATAGCAGCCCTCGCCTTGGCCAAACCCTTTTTGACAATGTGAGAGGATGTTATTGTTTCTAGCCCAAGCGGTGATTCTTGTGGCTAAGCAGGAGGTGAAGAGTTTGTATGTGGTACTGCAGAGCGATATGGGTCTCCAGTTACTTGGGTTTTCCTTCGGGCCCTTCTTGTGTATTAGGATAATCTGCGCTGTCTTCCAGCATACGGGTATAGTTCTCAGGTCCGTGACTTTATTGAACGACATCCTTTCCTGGGGCCGTGTTGCACATTGAGTTGAGACGCGACGACACTTCGGCGCTAGAGATTGGGTTAAGTAACTCATCGTCGCTACATCCTATCGTGGTTTACACTTACATTTTGCTCACAGATTGTATCTGAAATTAACTCATTTTGTAAGGTTATGTTCGCTGTTCCCGGTCTAATTCTTTACTAATTATGGTTTAACCACACAGAGTTCTTATTAATTTCACTACTGCTCACTTATTTCAAAATTTTGCTTTGAATTTGATAAAAAATTAAGGTTATTTATAAACCAGCAATAATTTATTCTATTCCAAACCTTTCTACTAACCTAACCTAACCTAGAAGTATGTAAAATGGCTAATGTGTGCAGAGATATTGCTGCTTCGTTTTCTTTACCTGATAAGCGATAGCGTTGCAAAGAGATAAGTAGTTTATTCTATTAAAAACCTTTCACCTTACCTACCTTAGAAGTACGTGGAATAGGCATCATGCAGAAAGAGACCTCCGCAATGTATTCTATTGCAAACCTAACCTAACCTAGAACTAAGTGGAATAGGCATCGTATGTAAATAGACGCAATGTATTCTATTGCAATTTATTCTCGCAACCTACCCTAATCTAGAAGTATGTAGATTAGGCATCGTGAGCATAGAAACGTACACAGTTTATTTTATTGCAAACCTTTCTCTTAACCTGACCTAACCTAGAATTATGTGGAATAGGCATCGTGGGCAAAGAGACTTACGCAATTTATTCAATTTCAAACCATTCTCTTAATCTAACCTAATCTAACCTAGAAGTATGCAAAATAGGCATCGTGCATACGCAATTTATTCTATTGTAAACCTTTCTCCTAACCTAATCTAACCTCAACCTTCCACTTAAGCCATAAACTAGTAGAAATGTGAAATTCATCAATGTCTCTATGGTTTATTAGTCAGTGTCAAAATTCCTTTTAATTTCTTTACACTTAAATTTATCTGTATTATATTTTTTTATCAATTTTCAACAAATTGGTTCTTTTCAGAACCACCAACAATATTTGAGAAGCCTGCATGTACTTAAATTTATATAGTCTTAAAGTTATTATATTATTAATTTGATTGTATTGATTTAATAAAGAAAACACTTGGTTAACCAAGTGTTTTCTTTATTAAATCATAGTTAAATATGTTTCACCACGTAAAAGATGAGAAACTTGTTCAAGATAATTGTATTGAACCTACAATTGTTTAAAGTGTGTTAAAATTAAATATTTAATATGTATTATAAAGTAACCAGGTGGGATTATTGCTTACTATACATCATGTATTGCATTTTGATGAAAGAGACGTGCAGAGGGTTAGTCATGATTATTTAACTGTGGAAGTACCTACGGTGCAAGTGGGCATTGGTTAAAAGTCTTGAGATTTTACCAGAACCATTGTTTACTTTGTAGTAAAATTTTATTTTCCGATTTATAGTTAATTTTTATATTTAGCAATTAATCGTGATCAGACTTGTACTAACGTGTCAGGCGTACGATTTTACGTCGGGATTGACCCATGTGAGGGTTTGGTTCGGTATAACACAAGGAGAGCGTAGAAGGTTTGGACATTTTTGACAATTTATCAGATTCGGTCGTCCGTAATAAAAATTGAATTTATTTAAAAGACATACATAATGACACACACTCACACACTCCGAACATTTTCATAACGAGACTTTTTCTTACCCCTGTGCAGTTGCCCCCCTCCCCAACTTTCAAATTTCTTAAAAATTATTAGAGTTCTGATTGCCCCCCACATAGTTGTAGAGTTCCCTATATATATAAAAAATAGTTCTGCCCTTTTAACCTCGCAAAAATCAAATTAAATTAGAGGGGGGCCAACTTCACGCTCATGTTATTTTAGAACATTATAACTACTTTATTACTGATTTTACAGCAAAAATGCATCTGAATAATTGATAGAACTCTTTGGGGGGCAACTAGAACTCTAATCAAGTTTGAAAAGAAAAAAAACACCCTTCTCAGACTTGTAAAAATTAAATATTATAAAAGTTTAAGCAATCAGAACTTTTCTGTTATTAATAATACATAATTATTTCATCAAAATAATCTACAAAATTCGTTGGGGGGCAACCAGAACTCCAGTCAACTTTACAAAAACTTTAAAATAATCATCCTCTTAGGACATAGTAATTTTAATATTACAAAAGTTTAAATAGCCAGAACTTTTTTATTAATGATAATAGAAAATTAATTTATAATAATAATCTGCAGAACTCGTTGGGGGGCAAGTAAAACTCTGGCCAGATTTACAAAAATAAAAAAAAATCATCCCCTTAGGACTTTATATATATATATATATATATATATATATATATATATAATCTTTTATCCTTCTACCAAATATTGGTGTAGGATTTGTTGCAGGAATCCTTCGCTAATCCTTCGCTAATTTCTTCGCTTCTGCCCAGGTTAGTCCTTTTCTGCCTAGTATTGCAGCAATGGTTTCGTCCCATGTTTGTCTCGGTCTTCCTCTCTTTTTGTTTTTGTGTATTTTTGCTTCCCATACTTCCCTGACTGGTCTTATGTCTTCCATTCGTTGTAAGTGTCCCCACCATCCAAGCTGTCTTCTTTCTATCACTTCTAGTGTTGGCTGACATTCGAGTTCTTTTCTTATTTCAGTATTTCTTATCCTGTCTCTTTTTGTTACTCCTTTCACTCTTCTTAGGTATTTCATTTCCATGGCTTGTATTTTACTTCTTTGTTGTTGTGTCAAGTTCCAGGATTCGCAACCATATGTAAGTATGGGTCTGTATATACTTTTGAATACTTTTATTTTTGTTTCCTTGGATATTTCTGCTCTATTAATAAATGTTTCTCTCATTGTGTGGTATAATTTAGCAGTTTTGTTTATTCTTTCTTGTATTTCTATGTCCTGTTTTCCTTGTTGGTCAATGGTTACTCCTAGGTACTTTATGGCAGTTACTTGTTCTATTTGTTCATTTCCTATTGTGATATTTAGATCTCCCTGTTCTTCGCCTATAGCCATAACTTTTGTTTTTTGTTTGTTTATTGTCATTCCATATGATTCTAGCGTGTTATTCCATACTTCTAAATTTTTCTGTAGTTCCTTTTTGTTCCGTGCAAATATTAAGACGTCATCTGCAAATGCTGCTTTAGATATTTGTATCCTTTTCATGTCTTTATACCCTACTGTTATTTTACTGCACTGTGATGCACTTGTTTTGACTATCTCATCCATAAATATTATGAACAGCAAGGGACTCAATCCTCCTCCTTGCCTTAATCCGACTTCCGTTGTGAATGTTTCGGACATTTTGTTGTTCACTAGTACTGCAATTTCGTTGTGACTATATATGTATTTCACCATTCTGATTGTTTTGTTATTAATTCCTCTTTGATGAAGTATTGCCCATAATTTGTTACGCGGTACTTTATCAAAGGCTTTCTCCAAGTCTATCGCAGCAAGGAGGATGCTCTTTTTTTCGCGGATTGTTTTTTGAGCCAATTGCTTTAGCGTAAATATGTGGTCTTGGACGCTTCTTCTTCTTCTAAATCCACTTTGCGATTCATCTAACGTGCTCTCTACTACAGACCTGATCTTTCTGTCAATAATTTTTTCGAATATTTTCATGGCTGTGCTTATTAGTGTTATGCCTCTGTAATTGTTACAATTTAGTTTGTCGCCTTTTTTGTGTATTGGAGTTATTAGTGCCATACTCCAATCCTTGGGTATTTTCTCTTCTTTCCAGATTTTATTGTATAAGGAAATTATACAAACACTAAAAAATGGAAAATCACCCGGCTATGACAAAATAACGACAGAGATGGTAAAAAATCTAGGACAAGAAGGAACTGAAATGCTTCTAATTTCAGTTCCTTCTTGTCCTAGATTTTTTACCATCTCTGTCGTTATTTTGTCATAGCCGGGTGATTTTCCATTTTTTAGTGTTTGTATAATTTCCTGTAACTCTGTTGTACTAGTTAGATTTTCGTCTTCTTCTTTACTTGTCGCAATGTCGATTTCTGTCTCTATCGATTTATTTTTTACTTCTAGTAACTCTTGGAAATATTCTCGCCATCTCTCCATTATATCATTTCCTTCTGTCAATTTGTCTCCGTTTTTGTTTTTGACATGGAAGGAGTTGTTAGTTTTGTCCGTTCTTAGTGACTTTAATACCTTGTAGAACAGTTTCTGGTTGCTTCTACTGTCCTGTTCAATTTTTTCACCGAACTCCTTCCATTTGTTGTTCTTTGAGTTCGATATTAGTTGTTTTGCTCTTTTCCTTTCTGCTTTACAGTGATTGTAATTGTCGTTTGTCTTGTTGTTTAGGTACTTTTGCCAAGCTGTTTTCTTTGATTTAATTTGTGTTTTGATTTGTTGTGTCCACCATTCCGTTTGTTTTCCATTTCCTCCATTTTTATTCACTCCACATACTTCCTCGGCCGTTTTTAACATTAATTTTTTTAGGATTTCCCAACTTTCTTCTACATTTTTATCTCCTTCTGTTATTCTGAGTAGCTTCACTTTTTCCTTTATTTGCTGTTTGTATTTTTCTGCTATTTCGTTATTTCGTAATTTGTATGCTTTTATTGTTCTAGCTGGTTTTCCGTTTTGTACTATTGTTTTGTTGTTTCTGTCTGTCGTAACTGTTTCTTTAATTTTGCTCACAAGCATAAAATGGTCGCTACCTATTTCTGGTCCCCTTTTGACTTTTATGTCTTGGATTATATTTCTGTTGTTTCTGTCCACTAATATGTAATCAATAATAGACTTTTCGTTTCTGCTGCATACTTCTCTCGTGAACTTATGTATGTCTTTGTGTTTGAAGAACGTGTTAGATATTATTAGATTATTAATCACGCAAAAATCGAGCATTCGTTTACCATTATTGTTTCTGTAAGATTCACCATGTGATCCAATTATTTTGTTATATTCCTCGTCATTTTTCCCTACCCTGCTGTTGAAATCACCCGCTATGAATACTGTTCCCTTTGCTTCTTCTATTACTACCGTTAGTTCTTCCCAGAATTTGTTTTTATTATCAGCTTTATCGTCCTCGTTTGGTCCATATGCCACTATTATGGTCTTAAAGCTACTTACATGTTTCTGTCCCAGCTCTATTTTTAATATTCTCCCTGATTTTGGTTCCCAATGCTTTATTTCATCCTCTAATTCCTTATGTATTATACATCCTACTCCACCCGCTGCTCTTTTTTCTTCATTGACTCCACTGTAGATCATGATATGGCTTTTCTCCAGTTTCAGCATTCCTTGTCCCTTTTTCTTTGTTTGGGTTATAGCTAATATATCTAGTTGCATTTTTTCGAATTCGTTTTCTAGTTCAATTTCTTTGTTTGCTAGGCTTCTAATATTCCACGTTCCAAGTTTCCATATTTGATTCTTGCTCATGTCCTTTTTAGATTTGATTAAGTCTGCTGCTTTATTGGTATTGTAATTTGTTGTTCCATTTTCAAAGTTTTGCGATATTTTTATGTCTGTAATATTTTTAAGTCTATCCGTTGTCGTGTCCTTATTTTTAACATTTTCCGGTAGGACTTTATAATTTTAATATTACAAAAGTTTAAGTAACCAGAAGTTTTTTATTAATGATAATAGAGAATTAATTTATAAGAATAATTTGCAGAACTCGTTGGGGGGCAAGTAGAACTCTGGTCAGATTTACAAAAATAAAAAAAATCATCCCCTTAGGACTTTATAATTTTAATATTACAAAAGTTTAAGTAACCAGAACTTTTTTATTAATGATAATAGAGAATTTATTTACAAGAATAATCTGCAGAACTCGTTGGGGGACAAGTAGAACATATACAAATGCAGCCGACACTTAGTACAAATATGATGATTTAATTTCTAAACGATCCATAGCATTGCCTCAGCAAGAGATTTATCCACATGTCATATATTATATTAAACATTTATTATAAAAAACAATTAACAGCAATGATAACTAAAACTATTTTCGCAAATTCTTTAATATTCCTGCATATATTATTGTATTATTGATTCCTCGTTAATAATATTAAAATATGCTGCCCAAAATGTAAGAATATATTTCATTTACTAATAGCATTCATTATTCCTCAAAAATGTAGATTTTAATAGTACTCGCAATTCTGTGTTATTATTAATAGGAAAGTTCTGGTCTATAAGAGTTTTTAAAACAGAATGTTGATAACTGTTGTTTTTTCACGGTTTTTCTAAATATGAGTTCTGGTTGTCTTCCAAAGAGGCCGCGCTGAAACTCTTGTAATATTCAAGTTAGAACTTTTTTGGTTGCCCCCAAAAAAGTTCTGCAAATTATTGTAATAAATAAATTCTCAATTAGAAACCGTTTAAACTTTTGTAATATTTAATTTATCCAAGTCCGGCTCGCTTAAATTTCTAATATAAAATTATCCAAATCTTTTTCAGCAAGAGTAAATGTTTGTAAATCTGACTAGAGTTCTAGTTGCCCCCAACGAGTTCTGCAGATTATTTCTATAAATTAATTCTCTATTATCATTAAGAAAAATGTTCTGGTTACTTAAACTTTTGTAATATGAAAATTATTAAGTCCTAAGGGGATGATTTTTATTTTATTTTTGTAAATCTGAGCAGAGTTCTACTTGCCCCCCAACGAGTTCTGCAAATTATTCTTATAAAGCAGTTCTCTATTATCATTAATAAAAATGTTCTGGTTACTTAAACTTTTGAAATATTCAAATTATAAAGTCCTAAGGGGATGATTTTTTTTATTTTTGTAAATCTAGCCAGAGTTATACTTGTCCCCCAACGAGTTCTGCAGATTATTCTTATAAATAATTTCTCTATTATCATTAATAAAAAAGTTCTGGTTACTTAAACTTTTGTAATATTAAAATTATTAAGTCAATTCAATTCAATTCAATTTATTTATTGTGCCCCTAACATACATTGTCATTACACTTTTCATTGGAGAATAAGCTTAAAACTAGTAAATACATTGAGGGTAGAAATATAATAATACAAGAGTATACACGGAAAATAAAATACAAGAACACATTAAAATATTAAAATATAAAAATTACTTAAAAATACTGCCATCGCTGACTAAAAATTCCTCAATTGAAAAGGACGCATTTGTGACTAGAATATTTTTTATTATAGATTTAAAATGCATAAGATCCAACGTTTTTAGACTCTCGGGTAGCTTATTGAATAATTTTATTGAGAAATATCTCGTTGCCGTTTGTGATTTCGTAAGCCTCGAGTTTTGTTGGTAAAGATCTGTCTTAAATCTTGTGTTATGGCTATGATGATCATGTATTGAAAAACTTAAAGGGTTTTTCTTTATATATATGAGCGATTCATATGTATAAAGGGATGATAAGGGTAGAATTTCCCATGTTTTAAAAATGTGTTTACAGTCATCTCTGTAAGGGGCGGATGCGATGATTCGAATGGCTTTTCGTTGCAGCCGAAACAATCTATGCCTCGAGGCAGAGTGACCCCACACTAGTAAGCCGTATCTTAAGCGGGATTCGATTAATCCGTGGTATGCTGTTTTTAACGTAGACTTATCACTGATCTTGCGTACTAAATTTCTTATACAGTATATATTTTTGGAGATCTTCCCAGCTAACTTATTGCCTTCTACATCCCATCTTAAGTTTGAGTCCACGTGCAATCCCAAGAAACACGTTGCATCCTTTTTTACTGGTTCATTTAATGAAAACGACATGGTTTTAGTTTTATTTTCATTTAGTATAAGCCCATTTTGGTTACACCAATCCGTCACCAGTTTCAGAGCTTTGCGATTGGTCATATTCGCTTCGCTTAACGTCCTATCCGTGACAACTATAGTGCTATCATCTGCGTATAAAATAAGTTCTGTGTTGTTTAAATGTATTACAAGATTCATAAAAAATATGAAAAGGGTCGGTCCAAGAATCGATCCTTGAGGCACACCCCTTGTAACAAACTTAGTGGTGGATTTGTTATTCTGATAGAAAACAGCTTGTGATCTGTGCCGCAAATAGGACGATAATAGATTTGTACTTGTGCTATCAAAATGGTATAACTTCATTTTGTCTATCAAAATGTCGTGTGAAATGCAATCAAACGCCTTCGTCAGATCTAAAAATGATGCAACTGATGACATTTTGTACTCAAAACCATTTAATATGTGATCGACGAAGGCTAGAATGGCATCGCTCGTAGAGAGGGCATTTCTAAAACCAAATTGTTTTTGCGTGAACAGGTTATTGTGTTCAAACCAATAAATTATTTGTTTCTGCATTATTTTTGCGACAACTTTACTTAAGATGCGAAGGATGGAAACTGGTCTATAATTAGACGGCTTTCTTAAATATTGGCACAATTTTGGCCGATTTTAGCACATCTGGGAAAATACCAAATCTCAAGATTTCATTTATTAATGCTGTTAGCGGACTTATAATAACATTTAATATTATCTTTAAAATTTCAAAAGAAAACCCGTAAATGTCAGAGCAATTGCTTTTAGAAATAATTTTAAAAGTATCTCTTACAATAATTTGACTAATTTCTGTAAATTTAAAAGGCACTGGATGTACTGAAATAACATGTGAGGTGTTTGGTGTAGAATTTTGACTAGAGATATTATTTGCAATATTGGTAAAATAATCGTTGAACATATCACAAGATATATCACAGTTTACCTTTTTATTGGCTGGCTTTCTATCACAATTAATTACCTTCCAGATAGCTTTGGCTTTATTTGATGATTTGTTAATGTATGAGGCATTAACATTGTTTTGTGTTGTATTTATTTTCATAATATATTTCTTTTTATATTCATTACGTAATCGTTTGTTTTCTTCTGTGGGATACATTTTATAGACTTCTTCAAGGAAGTGCATTGTTTCGCGCATATTCTTAAGACTCTGATTAAACCAATTTATATTATTTTTCTTTGATTGTGAACCTATATCAATAACTTTTGCCGGAAAGCATTTATTTAAATTAGTCAACAGGATGTTATTGAATATATTCTATTTCGTGTTAACATTTATAGATGAATCGTTTGTAAAATTAAAACTTATGCGCTATGTTAGTATAAAATAAGTATTTTCCGTACGCAGTTAGGGGTCTAACAACTTTAGTTATACAATGAAACACTTTTAACTTTGTTTGTATAACACGTTTTATTTAATGTGACTGCAGTTTTGACAAATTTAGCTTGTCATTATCAAACATGGATTATCCCTAACCATTCCAGACATCCCTATAAACATAAAATTGCTGCATTCAATTCAATGATTCATAGAGCCTTAAAAATCCCTTTGTCAGCTAATTTTTTCGAGAAGGAAATTAACTTGATTAGAGCTATGGCTATTAACAATGGTTATGGTTGTGATTTGGTTGATAGACTTCTTAAAAAAAAGAAATTTAATAACATCAAACATTTATTATACGCTGGAATATCATTTGAAAAAGAAACAATTAAATATAAATCGTTAACTTATTTTGGCAATGTCAGTTTTCAAGTTAAAAATATCCTAAAAAAGCATAATATTTAAGTTGCATTTAAACCGTACTGTAAAATCAATAACCATATCTTTAATAGTAAAACAAAATTAGATAAATTTAATAAATCCGGAATATATAAATTAACTTGCGCAGATTGTCAAGGGATATACATTGGCCAATCTGGTCGTAATTTCAACATAAGATTGAGGGAACATTTGCGCTCTTTTCGGCTTAAACAGAGTGATAAGTCGTCTTTTGCAAAACACCTTTTAGACGAAAATCACACTTTTGAAAAAGATGTACTTACCATAATCCATCATGCCGAAAAGGGTCGTAAAATGAATTTGCTAGAAGCACTAGAGATACACAAAGCCCGCGCTAATCCGGGAATTCCCTTAATTAACGACCAGGTTGACCTAATGTACACCCCCATTTTTACCGCTGTTTTGTAATTGTGTATATACAGGGTGTCCGTATTTCGACAGCATGTATGGGGATCTCAGTTATTAGAAGAGATAGAGAGTCGGTTAAATTGGGGCAAAGTTGCGTATTTAAGGGCTTTACAATAATCTGTAAACAATTTTGAAATATCTTGTTTTGTTTTGGAGATATCAACAAAAAACGGATTTTTTGAAATTTCGTTTTTATTTTTTTATTCAAAAACCATTGAATCCAGACGTTTACAACTTTGACATTATTAACGAGAATTCTGGTAACATATTTTATTTTAAGATAACTATAACATTTACCCAGGGACCATAGCCAACTTTTATTTTTCTTATGGACGCCATTTTGGATTTTCATATTTTTTTCTTAATTCAATGATGTATTATACTTATAGTTTATTGTATCGTATGTTTAATAAAATAAATCCTCTAGAGTGCCATGGAAAATATTGTAGGTTGGCAACTCTGAAATTATACATTATAATTATTATGTCTGATGTTTTATATGTCAATTCCTAAAGCGTGTAGCCAATATAAATTTTAAAAAAGGTAAAATCATGGCACTCTAGAGGTTTTTTTTTATTGAACATGCTATCCATATTATATGTAAAATTTTTATCTTTTGTATTTTTTAAAGAGTGCCTTGGAACATCACATTTAAGCGTTATATGTTTTTAACTTCACTGTAAATCAGTGGTTTATACGCGTGGCGCATTAAGTAAAATTTCGAGTTTAGAAAAGCCCCGTGAAAATTTGTCTCGGGTCGCTGCGCGACCCGAGACAAATTTTCTACGCGGGGCTTTTCTAAACTCGAAATTTTACTTCATGCTTAGTCTGGGACTGGAAGACACTTGTTAGTTTAAAATACATCACAACTGGTGATGTATTTCAGGAACAATTATGGGTCCTAGGAGTTGTTAACTACTCCTAGGACCCATAATTGTTCCTAAAATACTTCACCAGTTGTGATGTATTTTAAACTAACAAGTGTCTTCCAGTCCCAGACTAAGCATGAAGTAAAATTTCGAGTTTAGAAAAGCCCCGCGTAGAAAATTTGTCGCGGGTCGCGCAGCGACCCGAGACAAATTTTCACAGGGCTTTTCTAAACTCGAAATTTTACTTCATGCGCCACGCGTATAAACCACTGATTTACAGTGAAGTTAAAAACATATAACGCTTAAATGTGATGTTGATTAATAATTATTGAGATGTGAAAATGGAAGAATTACTTTTTTTGTGAATAGTTTTGGAATAATAATAATAAAAGTAAAATAAATTTAGTTCTTGCAACTTTTCCATACTGTTGATATTTAGGTCATTATATCTTTAACGGGTGATGTGTCCATCACCATTTTTTTAATTTATATTTTGTGTGATAATCGATACTTATTATTATCATTACAAAAGATTGAGTTATTAAATAATTTTGACTACTAACAATGATTGACTGCTGTCAAGATTTTATTGGTTAATACATATGACGTCATTGTTTCCAAGGCACTCTTTGCAAAAATGAAAATATTATAATTTTAAATGTCAAATCTAAACTAAATTATGAGTGTGATACATCACTGAGTTCAGAAAAAAATATTTTTTCAAAAAATATTACAATCCAAAATGGCGTCCATAAGAAAAACGAAAGTTGGCTATGGTCTCGTTATAGTTATCTTAAAAAACAAGATGCTACTAAATTCGTCATTAAAAAGTGCCTGTACACTGTCAAAGTTCTAAATGTCCAGATTCAGTGGTTTTTGAATAAAAAAATAAAAACAAATTTTCAAAAAATCAGTTTTTTGTTGATATCTACAAAACAAAAAAAGATATTTCAAAGTTAAACCTCTAGTTTAACTACTCCATGTTTGATAATGACAAGCTAAATTTGTCGAAACTGCAGTCACATTAAATAAAACGTGTTATACAAACAAAGTTAAAAGTGTTTCATTGTGTAATTAACATCCTTGCTGGTTCAGTAGTCATACTAAACGTCTAATTCGAATAAAAGAACATTACCGAAAGTTATTCAAAAGACATAAGTTTGGAATTTATAAAAACAAAATCAACCGCTTACGTCGTGATATTAAAAAAACGAATTGTTAAAGATCAGGAGGAATTTGTGGAGGATGCTGAACAATCTATACACAAAAATCCTAAAAACGTGTGGAATTATATCAACTCCAAAAAGTCTCGCAGCCGCATCCCCGGTGTCATGACATACAAAGATAAAACAGTCGAGGGCCCTCGTGAAATAGTTAATAGTTTCATGGAATACTTTTCATCCGTTTATAGCAATGATACGCCTGATGGGGAAACAAAATTCTCAGCTGTGTTCTTAAATGACACTCTATGCATTCAAACAATAACTGAGGATGACGTAATTAAAGCTTCAAAACGGTTAAGCAACAAATTCACTAGTGGCCACGACAATATTCCATCTTTTTTAGTGCGCGACTGTATTTTGTGCTTAGCAAAGCCATTAACCCATATATTTAATATAATAATAACTTCAGGTCATCTACCAGCTATTTGGAAATCACTCCAGTATTCAAGTCAGGTAATAGGCATTCAATTGAAAACTACCGGCCAATTTCTATCATTAACAACTTTGCGAAAATCCTAGAAACTATCATTACTGAAAAAATATATACCCATGTAGAATCGGCAATAACCACAAAGCAGCATGGTTTCATGAAAAAAAGATCAACGCTTACTAATTTACTAAACTTCACAGAATATGTATCCTGTCACTTAGATCAACGCCATCAGGTCGATGTGATACATACTGATTTTACTAAAGCTTTTGACACTATTGATCATACGATTTTATTAGCCAAGATGAAGCTATGGGGATTTGCCGATAACCTGCTAAACTTAATGAAAAACTATTTATCTAACCGGTCTCAGTACATTGAATATAAGGGATATATGTCTACTGAATTTCGCCCCACTAGTGGGGTGCCCCAAGGGTCAAACCTTGGGCCTTTACTATTTCTCTTATATATTAATGACATTGTAGATGGCATAGATTCCAGGATATTAATATACGCGGATGATGTAAAAATTTTTAAGTGTATCTATTCACATTATGATTGTCTAACTTTACAGCAAGATTTAATAAAAATTAATAAATGGAGTAATTTTAACAAATTAAAACTGAACGCATCCAAATGCAAAAGTATGTCTTTTTTTCGAACTGCTCAGTATATCTCCCATAGCTATTCATTAGATAATGTAAACTTAGAACGCGTCGAGTCAGTAAGAGATCTCGGAGTACTATTTGATAAAGAACTATCGTTTAATCTACATTATCATGCATTGCAGTCTGAATCGATGAAAATATTAGGATTTGTCAGAAGAGTCAGTGAACCATTTCGTGATATTGGTACTATCATCAAATTATATGTGGCATATGTACGCTCTAAATTAGAATACTGTGCCCCGGTATGGTCACCACATTATAATGTTCACATTCAGCTATTAGAACGAGTTCAAAAAATATTTCTAAAATTTTTGTATTATAAAAAATTCCATACTTATCCGGATTTTAACGTTTCGTATAGTACATTACTTTCTATGTTTGAACTTAATCCCCTTTATATACGACGAAATGCAAGTCTCCTAAAATGTCTATACCAAATTGTACATTGCACAATAGACGATCCGAACCTACTAAAATTAATAAATTTTAATGTGCCTAGAGTAACTTGCAGACATCCAACGACCTTTATCTGCAACAGAAGTTTTACTAATGTGTATTATCATTCACCGGTAAATACTATGAAGCATTTGTATGGAAGAATTGAGCAATCTGTTGATATTTTTAATTGTAGTCTTACAGAATTTACAAGCCAAATAGGTACGTTGTTGTAGGAGTGTACAAGTTACATCAATATTAATATTGTTATTGCGATTTATTGTTATTATTTCATTTGTGTTGCATTCTGTTTTAGTTTTTAATTCAATTTAATTATTTTTCTTTTTATCTTATTTGTTCATAATTAATTATTATTACATCTAAGTTAAAACTGCGCACTGTTAGTAGAATGTTTTTTTTTTATACCTTTTCCCTGTAATTTGATGTATTATCTGTTGGGAAATAAATAAATAAATAAATAAATAAATGTAAAACGAAGTAGAAGCCTCCACAATACAGACTTTAGTTATAGTTTGCGGTTTATTACATATTTTAATTTTCATTGATATACCGGTGTGATCGGAAAGATGTGTTTCTTCCAGATTTGTTTCTAATGAATCCCGACAGATATTAGTGAATACGTTATCAATGCAATTGCCCTGACGCGTATTAAAATACACTGTTTGACGTAAACCATAGGATAGCAAAATGTGCCGGCGACGGCCACCTTACTGTCATTCTAACCACGCACCTGTTGCAAACACCAGGTTGTGTTTTTAATCTGTTTCGTGGAGTTTCGTGTTTTGTTGATGAGTGTGGCGTGTATGTGGTGGTTTTAATTGTTACAAGCGACGGTGATGATGTTCGCGGGCTGGCCCCGAAGAAAACGCAAAAAGGAGCGTTTCTCCACAGTTTGGTGAATGGAGATGCGTAGCAACGCAATAAAAAGTCCGACCTGCACTTGAGTCTGATGGAACCTGAGATTCCGAGTTTTGGCCCCTGGTCAATAGAATTAAAAATGTAATTAACTAATCTATATTCTTTCATGTCACTTTCAATCATATTTCATCATCTCATTTTCACTTAAAACAATGTTATATAAAGTCACTTCATATTAATCATTTCACGCCATTTTCATTTCAATAATTTTTTAATAATTAACTCACCGTTCTGTAAAAAATTACGGTTTTTATTTTTTATTTTTTGTATCATTTTATTGTAGTGAAATCCCTGAAGAAGGAGCCAAAAAGCTCCGAAAGCTCGGAAATTAATAAATTAATTGGATTAAGCAACTAGCCTATCATTAGTGGTCGATTACCCCGTTACAAAGTTTTGTGTTTTCCCAACAAGTACGACCGTTACTTCCCTCCGTGGTTTCTAAGTATTTAATATTTGTGCATTTAGATCGTTTTTAGTAAAACTTACATTAAAATCACCGCCGAGAATTATGTCATTATTAATGATATTTAACTTGTCTAAAAATGATGATAGTCTGGTTAGAAATTCATTGAAATCCGCAGAAGGGGAACGATATACACAGATGATATAACATTTAATAGGTAGAATATATGCGTAAGAAATTTCACAAATGTTGTCAATCAAAAATAAATTACTTATATCATTCATCGATCTGTTTGTCTATATAAATTATTGTGCCACCGTGATTTGATGAACTCCGGGAAAAATACGCCACAGATTTTAAGTTATTTATACTTGAGACGCAAGCTTCTTCTTCAGTTAGCCAGGGTTCACTAGCTGCAATGAACTTATAGTGCTTATCAGCTAAAAAGTTTTCTAGTTGTGAGATTTTATGTCTTCTTGACCTAATATTTGTGAATATAATGTTTATTTCACTGGTCCGGGACTCTTCGATTTTTTCACTGAAAAAATCATTGATCCTAACATGTTCTGGCCACAAATCTGGATTCCTGATATCATCCACTTTATTCGATGGAATGCCTATTTTAAATGAGGAGTATACTTGAGGATGTCTTGAGTTTAGTGGTTCACATTTTACATCTCCGAAGTTGTTTTCTAACAGAAAACTCTTTAATTTATCGCTTGTTAACTCAGGATCAAATATATACCCATGCATATATTTAAACGCGACAACTCCTTTTATGGTCGAATTAGTTGAAGTTCCATATATAGTTTTTTGTTTTCTTGTTCTTTTGTATGATGCAGTTCACTGTAGTTGGGTTATTTGACTCCTCGCCCTCCTGCTGTGAATTGTTATCATTCATATTTGTTGGTAAAGTTTTATCAGGAGCTGCTGTAGTTATTGCAACCGCTGGTTGAATGTTAATATGAGCGCTAGATTGGTTGCCGATTTCGAAATTTGTTGATGATTTGTTGTTTGCGATGACGATATCTGTTTTAATGTTCTTAGCAGTTGGGTTAGTAGTTGACTTATTTGATACTAGATGGCCTATTGGTGACTTTCTATTATTATTTCTTTTAATGGTTTCTGTAGAGCTACTTTTGTTCGAATTTAAAGTCGTAGTTGAGCCATTTGGTGATAGATGGCTGATTACAGTTTTCATTTTAGAATTTTCTTCTAGCAGTGAAATTGTATTATTTAATACTCTAATTTTATCTCTGAGTTCTTCAATTAAAATATCCTTATTATTTATTATTTCTGATAGGTACCTGATTTCCAAGTCCTTCGATGATGTTAGATCCTGACCTTCAATCAATTCCTTTAAAGTGGGGTTAGGAGATGATTCCGGATCTTTACAGCATATTATGGAAATAATGTCATACTTCCTTCTTTTAAGACACGATGGATGGTATACGGTATTACAGTTAACACACTTGGGCCCTGATTTGGCCTCATTACAAATACAAATCGATTTATTTAACGCGTCGTTACTGTTCGACATTGTTGATTTTCCTTTTTTTTCGTTAAAGTCCTAAGGGGATGATTTTTTTTTATTTTTGTAAATCTGGCCAGAGTTCTACTTGCCCCCCAACGAGCTCTGCAGATTATTCTTATAAATTAATTCTCTATTATCATTATTAAAAAAGTTCTGGTTACTTAAACTTTTGTAATATTAAAATTATTAAGTCCTAAGGGGATGTTTTTTTTTTTTTATTTTTGTAAATCTGACCGGAGTTCTACTTGCCCCCCCAACGAGTTTTGCAAATTATTCTTATAAATTAATTCTCTATTTATTTTTTTTATTTTTTTTGGGTTTTACGTCATCTATTTCCGCTGCTAAGGCCAATCATGACCCCGGAGATTAGGTCTACAGCTATCCGGGAATTTTGCCGAACCCGGTGGGAGTTCCAACCCACCGGTAGGGATCTTTAACGTGCACGCAACATCCAGGCAGTACACGGGTCCTACATGCATTTAACGTCATATCCGAGAAGACGGAGCGTTTGGCATTTTTATCCTAACCTATATAAATGCAGACAACTTGTTAGGCCGGTATTTGAACCCCGGTCCGTGGCGTGGCAGTACAACACTCTAACCACTACACCACCAAGCTGCCCTTAATTCTCTATTATCATTAATAATAAAGTTCTGATTACTTAAACTTTTGTAATATTAAAATTATTAAGTCCTAAGGGGATGATTTTTTTTATTTTTGTAAATCTGGCCAGAGTTCTACTTGCCCCCCAACGAGTTCTGCCAATTATTCTTATAAATTAATTCTCTATTATCATTAATAAAAAAGTTCTGGCTACTTTAACTTTTGTAATATTAAAATTACTAAGTGTTAAGAGGATGATTTTTTTTAAGTTTTTGTAAAGTTGACTGGAGTTATGGTTGCCCCCCAACGAGTTTTGTAGATTATTTTGATGAAATAATTATGTATTATTAATAACAGAAAAGTTCTGATTGCTTAATCTTTTATAATATTTAATTTTTACAAGTCCGAGAGGGGTGTTTTTTTCGTTTTTTTTTTTTTCAAACTGGGTTAGAGTTCTAGTTGCCCCCCAAAGAGTTCTATCAATTATTCAGATGCATTTTTGCTGTGCAATCAATAATAAAGTAGTTATAACGTTCTAAAATAACATGAGCGTGAAGTTGGCCCCCCTCTAATTTAATTTGATTTTTGCGAGGTTAAAAGGGCAGAACTATTTTTTATATGTATAGGGAACTCCAGAACTATGTGGGGGGCAATCATAATTCTAATAATTTTTAAGAAATTTGAAAGGTGGGGGGCCAACTTCACAGGGTATCCATATGCATACGTTGCACATTTTCCGATGCTCGGTTTATTAAATTGTAGTGTTTTTGAGGGAACTTTCATATATTCAAAGTCACTTTACTTTTAATAACTCAACTTTATTCTTGGATAACATAAAAACTACATCCATTAAATCTCAGGGTCTAGACTACACTCTGCTCAAGGAGGTAGTCTATTATATACAAAAGTACCACGATGGGTTGAAATAGTTGTGAATTTCCGCGACTCGCTATCAAGTAATAGTTGATAGGCATGAGACAGATCTAACTTTGAAAATTGATTGTAGTTTTGCAAAAAGATCTTCAAATCGCGGCAAGGGATACCTATCTATTACTAAATGTGGATTTAACGTCACCTTATAGTCCCCACAAATACGAACATTACCGTTATCTTTTAACATTGGTACAATGGGAGTTCCCCAATCACTATGATCAATTGGAGAAATTATTTTTGCTCGAATTAATCGGTCTAATTCGTCATCAACTTTACTTTTTAAAGAATATGGCAATGAACGGGGTTTGCAATATTTGGGAATTGTATTTTCTTTTACCTTTAAATGTAATTTTGCTTTATTGAAAGTTCCTAAATTAACTGAAAATACTTTATGAAATTTATCTACTAATTTATTAACAATTAATGATTGGCCTTGTAAATGATTCAATTCCTTAAATCCAATATTAAATTTGTCTAAAAAATCTCGACCTAGTAGTGGTGGACCGCCACCTTTTATGATGTAAATTTGCAGTGAGTGTGTTTTATTGTTAAAAGTTAAATTAATTGAAATTTCTCCAACAGGCATAATTCGACTTCCCGTATAACTTGTCAAAGCTAGATTTGTTTCAGACAATGGACAATTACTAAATCTTTGTTGATAAAAATTATATGAAATAACCAATGCTGCGGCTCCGCAATCTAATTCCATCTGAACGGGAATGTTTATTAAAACATCCACCATTATTGGCTTTCCGTTTTCAGAAATTAAATTAATCAATTCCCTTTCAGATGTATTCGAGTTAAGAAATTTAAAATTGTGTTTTTTTCGGCATACATAACTCACGTGACCTTTTAATCCACAGCTGTTGCAAACATACTCTTTGTACCGACACTGGTCCGCTGAGTGATTGCTGCGCCCACACCTGGTGCATGCGCACTTCGCGTTCTCTCGCGGCGCTGGCGCGGCTTTCGATGACTGCGCACTGCTCGGTGATGAATGAAACGTCCTTTTCGGGGGTGTCCATGATGCTTTATCTTGTCCGTGTCCTAAGCGATGAACCATCATTGGCTCCGTTTTTATCGGTCTGACCGTGGCTTCTGCAACTCCATATCCCAGCTGCGCTGCCTCCGTGGTTTGAGATACTATTAGCGCCTTTTTGAATGTTAGGCTGTCGTCTTCGGCAAATAGTTTATACCGAATTCTCCCTTCTTCTAATCCGCAAATGAATTTGTCTCTTAATGCAGTTTCAAGGAATTGTCCAAATGTACAGTCGGCAGATAATCGTTTCACCCGCGCGCCCCACTCTTGTAGCGATTCGGATGAACTCTTCCGCGCGTTGTAGAATTTGTATCTCTCGGGAAATACAGCCTTTTTTTCATCATAGAAATCATCCATGTATTTAATGATTTCTTCGTAGGTGCATGTTTCTGGTTTCGACGGAATGACTAAATCCTTCAACAGTCTGTAAGCTTCTTGCGCCAAACTATTTAATATAATCGCGCGTTTAATCGCCGCACTCTCGATGCTATTAGCGATGAAAAACTGTTATATTCGCTGTTATTTTCGGTTCAAATTCAACTTGCATTCCGATTGTTGGCTTTGACGTTGACTCCGCCATTTTGCCACGTGCACTGTTTCACTATTTCACAGCCGATAAATTGTCTATACACTATTTACTTTTATCCTCGTCGCCACTGTAGTGTTTTTGAGGGAACTTTCATATATTCAAAGTCACTTTACTTTTAATAACTCAACTTTATTCTTGGATAACATAAAAACTACATCCATTAAATCTCAGGGTCTAGACTACACTCTGCCCAAGGAGGATGATGGTTTTACAGAAGGTCATGCGCATATGCCTTAAATTTAAATTAAGTGATACGTGTTTCCGTATTGCGCATTACAGTATAACAATTTAAATTTGAATTCACTATTCAATTTGAAGCTTTAAGCGAGTGTTTTCCACTCCCAGGCTAAGCATGAAGTAAAATTTCGAGTTTAGAAAAGCCTGAAAATTTGGTTTGGTCGCGCAGCGCGAAGCGCGGTGCGGCCAAACTAAATTTTCAGGCTTTTCTAAACTCGAAATTTTACTTCATGCGCCACCGGTACAAAACACTGATTAAAATAAAGCTTAGCGGTGTGTTTAAAACTTCGTAATATGTCAGTGTTTTATATCGGTGGCGCATGAAGTCAAAATTCGAGTTTAGAAAAGCCTGAAAATTTTGTTTGGCCGCTCCGCGCTACGCGACCAAACTAAATTTTCAGGCTTTTCTAAACTCGAAATTTGACTTCATGCTTAGTCTGGGAGTGGAGCACACTCATTTTAAGTTTTGAATTGAATCCCTTTTAAAAAAAACAAGGATTATCTAAAGATTTACGGCATATACGCTGTAATTGGGACATGTATACTTGAAAGAAAAACTCCCTGTATGTACAAGTTGAGGGATTAATTGCAATTGATTAGCTACAATTTGTAATGGTCATATAGGCAACCCAATTTACACATAATCTAAAAATAAAAGGTGTCATATCGTATCGTATGTTCGGTGTTATTTATATAAAACTCTCTGTATATTGTATTCTTCATTGTCACACAAATGCAGACAGTTCCATTAAAAAAAGTTCTCAAAAAGGTCAAATACGTCGAAATAAACTAAAAAAAAAAACAAACTAAAGCCCATGCTAGTTTCGGATGTGCTGTTAAAATCTTGCAACAATTATTTGTATATTTATTTTGAGTAAGTCACTTTCTTAACCCATTAATCGTAAGATATCTGTCATTCGGATTGATAGCTGAAAAATCAATCTTGCTTTCTCTTATTGTTTGTATATTTATTACTCTCTAACACATAATAAAAGCTATGCTGCGTCAATTTATTGTAGATCGGTACACAGAGAGTTTTATGTAACACCGAACATTTTCATAACTTTTAAGTATACATATGCAGACGTACATTTTAGTACGCTCGGTTTATTAAAAGAATACAATTTAAAGCATTAAACGAGTGTTTTCCACTCCCAGGCTAAGCATGAAGTAAAATTTCGAGTTTAGAAGAGCCTGAAAATTTGGTTTGGTCGCGTAGCGCGAAGCGCGGAGCGGCCAAACCAAATTTTCAGGCTTTTCTAAACTCGAAATTTTACTTCATGCGCCACCGTTACAAAACACTGACATATTACGAAGTTTAAAACATACCGCTAAACTTTACATTGAATCTGTGTTTTGTATCGGTGGCGCATAAAGTAAAATTTCGAGTTTAGAAAAGTCTGAAAATTTGGTTTGGCCGCTCCGCGCTTCGCGCTACGCGACCAAACCAAATTTTCAGGCTTTTCTAAACTCGAAATTTTACTTCATGCTTAGCCTGGGAGTGGAAAACACTCGCTTAAAGCTTCAAATTAAATTCTTCTAACAAACCGAGCATCGAAAAATGTGCAACAAATGCATATGGATACTAATAATAATAATAATAATTCTTTATTACGGAAACCATTTAAATTGTTACAAAATAGTTACAAAGTATTATTTAAAACGAAAAAAAAAAAACAACTTGCACTATATTAACACAATAACCTAAATATAAATATAAATATACACCTAAGATTATGGTACATATCTTTACGTATGTTCACGTGTTATCGATCGCTTTTAAACAATCTAGTTTAAATATTTTTAGAGAAACTCCAAACACGTTTATTAAATTATAAAATGTATTTACATTTGTCATCATCCTTGCTTCCGGGCCATTTGAGCCATAAGATGTACCGTGGAACCTCGTAGCAAACAATTTATGCTGTCTTACCGATTGCTGAGGAATATTTAGAGATAAAGATGATAAAATTGAAGAACAACAAATTTGATTATTCAATATTTTATAAGAAAAGCAAAGCGAAAAGTAAACTCTACGTTTTTCTAGAGACCTCAGGCCGAAATAATCCAGAAGAAGGTTGTAATTATTTCTGTCATATTGCACGTGTGTGTGGAAGCAGATGAGTTTCACCATTTTCCGTTGAACCATTTCCACACGCTCAATATGGCACATAAAATGCGGACTCCAAATTATACAGCAATAATCCAAAACTGGTCTCACTAATGTCACGTAGAGCGTGACAAACGTTCGAATGTTTTTAAAGTTGCTGGATATTCGCCGGATAAATCCAATGACTTGTAAGGATTTTGCAGTAATTTTTTGTATCTGATCAATAAACTGCAGTTTATTGTCAAATAATATTCCCAAATCGTTAATTAAATCAACCCTTTCCAAAGTATTTCCATTCAAGGTGTAAATAAAGGGTATAACAGATGTATATTTCCTAGAGAAACGTATATGTTTACATTTGTCAGTGTTTAAATAAAGATCGTTATCAGAGCACCACGTTGAAATCTTCTCCAAATCATTTTGTAAAATGTTGCAGTCGTCTATGGTGCTGATTTTACGATAAACTTTCATGTCGTCAGCATATAGCAAAAACTTTGATTCAATGATATTTCCAATATCATTGATGAATAAAATAAAAAGCAACGGTCCCAGATGCGAGCCCTGTGGCACACCAGACGTCGCACTGACCACGCTACTTGATAATATGGAATTGATTTTTACTACGTGCTCACGACATGATATAAATAATTTGATCCAATCGTACATATGTCCACTAACACCATAATTACGAAGCTTATATAATAATCTACAGTGACTAACTCTATCGAACGCTTTGCTAAAATCTGTGTAGACAGAGTCTACTACAGCTCCCTGTTCCATTGTGTTCATTATGAAATTTGTGTAAACGAAAAGGTTAGTCACTGTTGATCTTTTAGGAAAAAATCCATGCTGATGCTCCGATATCATATGTCTATACACTGACATCATCCGTTCGGCAACCAGTTTATCCAGCAACTTAGGAAAACACGATTGTATGGTTATTGCCCTATAATTCTCCACCGATCTTTTCAAACCCGACTTAAATATAAGTACAGTGTAGCATTTTTTCCATTCATATGGAAACACGCCATCTCTGAGAGATCGATTAAAAAATAACATAAGGGGTAAACACAAAGCAGGTGCGCACAATTTGATCAGAAATGGTGGTATACCATCAGGACCAGGAGCTGAATTTGACTTAAAATCTGTTAAACAAGACATGACCTCGATTTCATTAAATTGTAAAGCGTTAAAAGTCGTATTACCTACGTCGCTATAATCTAAACTGCTTTGTCTTAAGTTTAGATATGAGTCTTGAAAGAAATCGGTAAATAAGTTAGCTATGGCGATGTCCGAATTAGCAGTACGTGTACCGTAGGTCATGCATGCTGGAAACTCGTTTTTCATACCTTTTTTTGCCCTATAATATCTCCAGAAAGAATTTATGTTATCGGGTATGCTACTCTCTACTGCTTCGATGTATTGTAAATGCTCTTTAACGATCGTCTCTTTGTAAGTTAGAAAATACGTTATAGTCAGCATCGCAACCGGACATTTTGTAGATCTTGTGCGCAGTACGTTTTTCTTTGATTAATTTTATAAGTGACTTAGAGAACCACTCAGGATAATGCGATACAAATGTCTTGCGAATTGGAACATACCGATTAAAAGCTTCTTGTATAATATTATAAAACAAAGTCAGGTCAGAATTTATGCAACGACACATTAATTGGTCATTCCAGTTAATACCGCTTAAGAAGTTACAAATGCCTGTAATATCTGCTTTATGGAAATTAAAATAGTAAGTTTCTGCACTTGATGAATTACTGGATTCTACAATTTCTACAATCAGTGGGGGATGGTAGTTATCACAATTTACTAATGGATCAGCGAGAGAACAGTTGAGGGTCATAATGTTTGAGAAAACTAAACCTAAAATATTTCCGCTACTATTACGTTTATCATTAAATTGGTGCAGCCCCATATTCATTAGGCCATCGCATAAAATACGTGCAGTTTCCCCATCCGTATTAGTTGGTAAAAAGCCCACGGTTTCAAGTTCCATTATCCACTGAACCTCGGGTAAATTGTAGTCACCGACAAGAAGTACGTTCCAATCGGGATGATGATCGATAATTTCAGTCATTGTTCCTATATGCCCTGCGTAAATGTCAGAAGAAGATCTAGGAGGGACATAAAAACAGCCCACAATATTATTTCCGTTGACGGAGATCCAAATTTCTTCTCTATTATCAGTATCAATGGACATAAGAGAAGATTTTAAAGTTCTTTTAGCTGCGATACAAACACCTCCACCTCTAAGACTATTTGATGTATCTTCACTGCGATCACACCGATACAAAACATACCGGTTATCTATAACTTCGTTATCAGATATACCAGGATGAAGCCATGACTCGGTAATACACACAATATCATAATCATTTTCTAACACGGAATTATAAAACTCGAACAGTTTAGTCCTTAAACCTCTAACATTTTGGTACAACACTGTGAGTCACGAATTCGTCGAACTTCCTATATGGGACTCGTCTGAATTGAGTTTTCTTGAAAAGGACGACGACGGCGAGAAGTAAATTCTTTAATGGCTACTCCTATTGGCCACTTTGTGACATCATTTAACGTTTGGAAGTGTGGTTCATCGACGCCAATTTTAAACGATGATGATTGATCGGAATTCTTCAGTCTAATACACTTAATATCAGCATTGACATTCAGAATGTTTTGAACGTGATTAGCAATAATTTTTGCATCAACATTTGCCTCAACTCTATACACGTGCAACCACTTCTTCTTAGCAGAGCTTGAGTGAAAGGCGAATTCATTAAACGAAAAATTCTCGTTATGAAAATGTTCGGTGTTACATAAAACTCTCTGTATATTGTATTCTTCATTGTCACACACAAACGCAGACAGTTCCATTAAAAAAAGTTCTCAAGAAGGTCAAAAACGACAAAAAAAAAACTCAAAAAAACCCAAACTAAAGCCTATGCTAATTTCGGATGTGCTGTTGAAATCTTGCAACAATTATTTGTATATTTATTTTCAGTAAATCACTTTCTTAACCCATTAATCGAAAGATATTGTCATTCGGAATTGATAGCTGAAAAATCTATCTTGCTTTCTCCTATTGTTTGTATATTTATTACTCTCTAACACATAATAAAAGCTAAGCTGCGTCAATTTATTGTAGATCGGCATATTTTATTTTATGTACAAATCATAAAATTAAATCTAAAATTACGTATAAATGGGAGACATACCTAAGATGATTTAATCAAATCCTCCTTGAAGATGAGCAATGGTCGAAACTAGTCAGAGAAAATATAAATAAGTGAAACACACCAAGTGTTTCAATTTAAATTTAATTTAAATCATCCAGTATTAGATTCAAAAATGTTTCACCACGGGTTAAGTGAGAAATTAATTAACGATAAAATCCTCTTTGGACACACTTATGCTTGTGCTTATGTTTTTTTTCTATATTATTATCAAGTTATTATTTTACAGCATTATAAGAAATCTGGAGAATGGACAAGCGATTGGTCGTTGTCAACAAAATACAAACTGAAATTTATATTAGCACCGACCGGCAAAGAAAATTTGCTTGCGATTTCAGTCGACGACGATGTGCTTCTTTATGACAACAACGTGAAAGATTTCAAATTGCTCAGATCCGATCAGAGCGGAATCGAACATGTTTGCATGATTTATCCAATAGGTGAATACATCGTAACCGTTGCGCACGGAATGAAATTGTTTATGTGGAATGTTGAAACAGGAGAATTGGTACGAACCAATTAAATTATTATAAATGAAAAATTCCTGGTGTATGCCAAGAATAAACAATGTGTAGACGTGGATTGCTACAAGATTTTTACTTATTTTCAGTTGGATCAAGTTGTAGTAACAGATAAGATAATCACAAAAATCAATTCTAATCCGTATTACCCATACTACTGTGCATCTTACGATACTGGATTATTGGAAATGTATGCTTGTTTCGACGATAAAATGCTCTATTTGGCTCACTTTCAACTGTGCAGAATTCCAATTCATAAGATAGCATACTCGGAAATGGGCACAATTATAGTCGTCGCAAATATGGATATTGGTCAGTTTTTTGTCATACAGGTATTCATGATAAATTATAAATAAATACAATCATTAAATTATATCGTATGTTCAATAAAAAAAACCTTTATCTTTTTCTAAATTTAAGTTGGCTGCACGCTTTAGGAATTGACATAAAACTTTAGACATAATAATTATAATGTATAATTTCAGAGTTGCCAACCTACAATATTTTCCATGGCACTCTAGAGGTTTTATTTTATAAAACATACGATATTAGGTGTTGATTAAAAAACTTGATTGAGAAGGCGAAGTCGCAGCTTAAACTCGGTTTTGTCAAAGCTGACATAAATGTCAGATTGTTTTAATCAGTACCTCAGTAGTTTGCCTCGTTCTTATAGTTTGTTTGGTAGCTTTGTAGTAGCGTACCAGGGGGGGGGGGGGGGTGCCTCTCCAATCCGGGAGGATTAATTGTGGAAAAAAGGAACTAACCTTAACCTTAAGCCTCGTACGGTCTTGAAGAGGACTGGCGGCTCTCTTCTGGTCTTCTACTTCCTTTAGGGTTGCACTATTAAAGCCGGAGGCAAGTCTATAGCCGGGGGCAGTTACTAAAGCCGGAGGCAGGTACAAAAGCCGGAGGCAATAACTATTTAAAACTGTTGAGGCGCGGAGGCCGTCTTCTCTCGCCCGGTGCAAGAGTTACACTATATGGTTATTTAGGAGGGGGTAAAAACGAAAGATATGGTGGCGATAAAACGGGATGATTGGGTTGGAGAGCCCGCAACCCGATTTGCACCGAACATAGTTGATGTGTTATTTTTTTTTATAAATAAGCTGTTTTCACAGCAAAATAAAGAATGGCAATTGCAATATAGAATAAAATAGAAAACTTTTATAAAACTGGGTTAGATTAACATCGACAGGAGCGACTGACAAATTCACGTACGACCAATGTTTTGAAAATTTCACAGCCAACTCGATCGGGGTTTTAACTGAACACCTGATATAAATATATTTTTTGAATAACTATCTCACTCAAAAAACCTATATATTAGTAGAAATGTTATAACAAGTGAACAAGTTAATGATTTAAATAATTTATCTGAATTTGAAGGGTGTCTTAGGTGGACAATTTAAAGTTCTCACCTCTGTAAAAGCAAACGCTCAAATCGCCGATTATATCCTGGTGGGGACGAAGCCTTGTCTGCGATTGTTCATGCTTTATGTCACATCGGACAAATACATGGCGGGAAATGAAATCTGGAGATGCTGCATTGTCAAGAACCAAGAGCCGACTTTCAAAAGATACGAATTGGAAAATCCCAGCCGTTTGTACAGTAGATTGTACATCAGCTGGAAAGAGAAATTCAGGGATCGGCTCTTCTACGCTGTGCCAATGGATTGCAAAAATATACACGAAATTGAAACAGCACGGGGGGTAAGTTTATTTGAATAGAGAGAGAGAGAGAGACTTATCTTTATTTAGTAGACCTTTAGAAATACATTTATATTTAATTTAAATACAGTTTTAAAAAATAATAAGTTAATCTGTCTTTCTGCGATATTTCGTTCCTTTATTTGAGTATTTATTAATAAAAATATAAACTCACGTTTTATTTATTAACCCATTATTGCACTAAAAAAGACTGTTATTCCTTACTTCACTTTTTATTTGTATCGTTAGATATACAGGGTGGCCCAAATTTTATGTAACTATAGGGAATCTCAATTATTAGAAGAGATCGATAGCGCATCCTCGAGCTCTTTTTTCGAGACAAACTCAATACCGAAAACAGAAATTAGCTATCCATTTTCCATTCCATTTTCGATTTTTATTAATATCTATTCTATTCTATTGAAAGTGAGTGGGTAGTTATGCTACCTTCCACTGCGACCGCAAGGATCTATTGTGGCTCACAATTAAGGTCGAACATCCGACCTTACAGCTCACCTTCCAAGTTCATCTTCTTGATGAAGTCAAGGATCTTGTCAGGTGAAGTTTTCTCCAGGTCCTTCAGGTTTAGCTTCGGTGTGCCAAACACCGTGGTCCTGATCTGGTTGCCAGCTGGACAGGCACATATGACGTGCTCTGCTGTTTCATCATCCTCTAGGCATAGGAGGCACTCAGTGGTGTCGCTTAGTCCTAGTTTGTTAAGGTGATGCCTTAGACGGCTGTGTCCAGTGAAGAGAGCAGTTAATGTGTGAACATCTGATCTGCTCAGCTTCAACCACGAGGCCGTCCTGGCCGCAGATGGTCCACTTGTTACCGCTCTGAAATGTCTCATCCCAGGGCGGTTTTGCCAGAAATCCTGTGCCTCGTGTCTCATCCATCCGTTGTTACGGTCTCTAGCTGTTGATCTGGGTATCCCCAGAGCGGGTTCTGGTCCGATGTAGGCTGTACGCGCCGCCTCTCTGGCTAGGGAATCGGCTAATTCGTTTCCCTTCACGCCAGAGTGGCTTGGCACCCACATCAGACTGACCCCGTTTACCTGTGCCATTTGGCAGAGGGCTTCCTTGCAGTTCCGTACAGCCAGCGAGGAGCATCTAGAAGATGCCAGGGCCCTAAGGGCCGCCTGGCTGTCCGAACATATTTTTATTGTCCTGCCCGCCCAACCCTTTGAAAGGATTTCGTGGGCGCACATTTCAATGGCGTATATTTCAGCCTGAAGTATGGTAGCATACCTGCCAAGGCTGTAGTAAAGTTCAGTCCTTGGTCCGACGACTGCGGCTCCTGTTCCAGTTTACAGTTTTGAGCCGTCAGTGTACCAGTAGGAGTCAGCCTTTTCTGGGGTGATTTTGTGTCGCTCCCAGTCGTCCCTGCTTGGGAACAGGACCTTGTACGGCTGATCCTCGCAGTAGTCCGTGACTGCGTAGTCAGTCCTCATACTTAGGGTGTCATCCGCCTCAATGGCAGTTGACAGCCCATTTGGTGTGAAGACTATCACCTTCGGATCCAATAGGGCCGCGTGGTGATATCGATACGTTGCCAATCTGGCCTCGCCCTGTATTAGGATATGCAGGGGGGTCAGGTTCAGTAGCATTTCTAGCGCCGCTGATGGGGTAGTGCGTATTGCTCCAGTTACCGCCACTGTCGCCATTATCTGCAGTGAGGAGAGCCTTGATATGGCCGTTTTTCGAGTTGTGATCGACCACCAGGCGATACTGCCATAGGTTATTATTGGTTTTATGACCGAACCATATAGCCAGTACATTTGCTTGGGGTTTAATCCACATGACTTCCCGCAAATTCTATGGCACGTCCACAGGGCGTACCTTGCTTTGCGGATTGTCTTGTCCAAGTGGGAGTTCCAATTCAGCGATTTATCCAGGGTGATTCCTAGATACTTCGCCTCCTCCACAAATGGTATGGTTTCTCCCCGTAGAGTAAGAGGTCTCAATTTCAGGATCCTCCTTCTCGTGAACGGGACAACTGATGTTTTGCTAGGGTTTACGTTTAACCGTTCCCCTATACACCAGTTCTGAGTCGCATCCAGTGCCTCCTGCATGGCTTCACAGATTTGGTTTTCATCCGTGCCCCTTGCAAGAATGACTATGTCATCAGCATACGCTTGCACTTCGACGTCAAGCGTATCTATTATTGCAAGCAGATCGTCTACCAGTAAAGACCACAGCAGGGGGGAAAGAACCCCTCCCTGCGGGCATCCCCTGGCAGTCCTCAGCTTGACCGTGTCGCCACATAGTGACGTTGTCACGGTTCTGGTGTCGAGCATTGCTCTGATCCAGCCTGTAATAGCCGGTGGAACCCCTCTGTCCCTCGCGGATTTGCAGAGTGATCCCGTCAGAGCAGCGTTGAAGGCCCCTTCTATGTCCAGGAAAGCTGTTACCGCAATTCCCTTGTAGTCCAGGGTTTGCGCAACTTTCCCGGCTAAGTTATTCAGCGCCAAGTCCGTTGACTTCCCCTTTTGGTAGGCATACTGGTGCACACTAAGAGGGTTAATACTCAGTATCTCCCTCCTGATGTAGCCATCCAGCACCTTTTCCAGGGTCTTTAGGGTAAATGACATCAGGCTTATAGGTCGGAAGGATTTTGGTAGGGGATCTGTTTTTCCCACCTTAGGTAGATAGACTACCTTTACTTCCGACCAGCTAGTTGGAATGTAATTCCACGCTAGGCTCGCCCTGAACAGTCTTATAAGGTGGAGGATTACTTTCTCCAAGCCTTTTTGGAGTAAGACAGGGAAGACCCCATCTATTCCTGGTGCTTTGTATGGTTGGAAGGATTTGACCGCCCAACTTACTGATCTGTAGGTAACGATTTTGTTTACCACCTTCCAGTCCTGCTTCCCCGGTCTCTTAGTTCGATCCCGTGGAAGCATTGTATCCGGTGTTTCGTTACTTAGAAGGGAACAATCTGGGAAGTGATTTTGGGCCAGGATTGGCTTGCGCCGGCTCTCTGGCTAGAATCTTGTGGATTCTTGCACTACGGGGAGTATCATGAATACCCTCGCAGAACTTCCTCCAAGATTCCCTCTTGGCCCTGCGAATTTGTTTATTGTACTCCGTTAGAGCTGTACTTTACGGTTCCCATTTGCCCGCCTCCTTAGCCCGGTTGAATAGTTTCCGGACTTCTTTTCGCATTTTTTCTAATGTATTGTTCCACCAGGGGACATTTCTACTGTCCTTTTTCCTTTGTAGTGGACAATTTTCATGGTACGCTGAGACGATTGATCGACAGATATGCTCCGCCGCCGTCTCAATGTCCTCATGACTTTTAATAGTGGGTGCCGTTGATCCCAGAAACTCTCCAAGTGTACGCGTATAACCGTCCCACTTAGTGCTTCTAGCATTACGGTATTCCACTATTGGTCTAGTGCCTGCTTCAATGTTAAATTGAATGTTCCGATGGTCAGAGCAGGAGGGGTCTTCTGACACCTTCCAGTCGGAAATTTTTGTGCTCAAGTAGTTTGAGCAGAAAGTAATATCTAATACCTCTGCACGATTTTTCGTAACAAAGGTAGGTTCGTTGCCAGTATTAAGTATAGCTAGCCTTCCCCCATAATAAAGTTTAATAGAGACTCACCCCTCGGATTGGTGTCAGTGCTGCCCCACGCTAGGTGGTGTGCGTTGGCGTCACATGCCACAACAAGCTGGATATTCTCCCTCTTGCTGTGGGCCACCAGTCTTCTCACAGCTGTTGGAGGTGGTGGATCTGCGCTGTCCCCCGGGAAGTATGCCGAGCAGGCTATTACGTCCAGCCTGCTCTTCCCCACCGGGAGTTTCAGCTGCACAGCGACTACATCTCTGGTGCAGTATCCTGTCAACAGAAAGTATTCAATGTCCTTACGGATTAATATACAAGCTCTGGGTTTTTGCCCCGAACTATATGTAATTACCTTACCTGGTATGTTGCTCAGGCCGCTTATCCGGCCTGTGCTAGTCACCCATGGCTCCTGTATGAAGGCGATATCTGCACGCTCTTCTCTGAACCGTTTGCCAAGGAGAAAAGAGGCTCCTTTGGCATGGTGCAGGTTGGCCTGCACACATCTCACCGTCGGGTACATCACTTACCCGAGGGTGATTTGGCTCCCCGGAAGGTCGATTTACCGCCCCTCCTTGGGGTTTGCCTTGCCCCTTAGTGGACCCTTACCCTTGGCCGATGTAGGCCTAGGATGGGTCCTTTGGGGTTCGCTTGGTGTTCCGCTGCCGCCGGCCACCTGGTCGACTGAGAGGGTGGTTGGAGTCCGCTCCTCCTCTGTCTCCCCTGGCTCTGCAGCAGGGGGCTTATTGGCCTCCTTGTCCCTGCCTTTGACCCTGAACGTCACCTGTCCATAGCCGAAGTAGGGTTTGAGGTCCATCTCCTTGAGATAGGCCAATGACCCGTCGTCCATCGAAAACGTCCAGGTCTGCCCCGGTCCTGCATCCTCATGGCGTAGAACTACCCACTCCTGAGCCTGCAGTCCCGGGTTCATGACCCTCAGTCTTCTAAGGACTACTTCTGACGCGAGCCGTTCTCCTGCTTCGTCGTCTGGGATATAGGCCACGCATATGTTTGGTTTAGGCAGCTCCTTTCCCCGTACGAGTTTGAGCCTCGCGTCGCTCCACGGCTGCAGGCGTACTAATTAATATCTCAGTCATTTATTATTTTATCAAGATAAAAATTGTATGTTCCAGAGGTACTTTTTTGAGGAGAATCGCATAAAATTATTATTATTATTTTTACGTTCAATTGCAAATAACTTAAAAACTATTGACAGGGTGTTTTTAGGTTTTTACATATTTTCAAAGAGCAATGTTTACTTGTTATTCACAAAAAATTTTACACGGATATTCCAAAAAAAATTATCAAGATATGAATCTTTGAAATGTTCATCTTCCCAAAAAATTGCATAAAATTATTCTATTTTTATGTTGAATTGCAAATACCACAAAAATTATTGATAGGGTATTTTCAGATTTTTGCACATTTCCAAAGAGCAATATTTATTTAATATGCACACAAAACTTTACATGGATATTCCAAAAATTTGACAGTATATGAATCTTAGAAATGTTCATTTTCCCAAAAATCGCATAAAATGTATATATTTTTCGTTCAATTGGAAATAACTCTAAAATTATTAATAGGGTATTTTTAGATTTTCCACATTTTTAAAGAGCAATATTTATTAAATATCCATCCAAAATTTCACACTGATATTAAAAAAAATTATCAAGATATGAATCTTTGAAGTGTTCATCTTCCCGAAAAATCCATTAACTTAATCTAGTTTTACGTTTAATTGGAAATAACTCAAATCCTATAGATAGGGTATTTTTAAATTTTTACAAATTTTTATATCAACAATCTTTATTCACAACAAGCAATATTACATATTATGTACCTATATATATATATATATATATATATATATATATATATATATATATATATATATATATAATTCAATAACATATTATTACTATTGCCAATCGGCTATCGACCCGTGGTCTTTCCCCCAAAATTGTTAATTGTCATGGTATTGTCTGTAGGTCCGTCAGTTAGTGTCTTGATGATATGAATTGAAATATGGTAGTAGGCGGGTTTTTGTATTTAGGATCGATGTCAGGATTACGTGCAAGGCACATGTGGGATAGGATGTCTAGGTTAAGGGGGTTGGTGGCGAATTTTTCGGCAAGGTATTTGAGGCGGTATTCAATAGGTATTATTTTTGTTGTTTTGTAGAGGAGGGGATTTGAAGGATTGTGTAGGGGATTGTTGGGGTGTCTCATTTTAGTTAGTGTGCGTAGGGCTGAACGTTCAGCAACTTGTAGGTGTTTTAACACGGATAGACGAGGATTGTGGAAAAGGATGGCTGCGTAGTCAAGAAGAGGGCAACAAATCATCTTGTTTATGTGAACAGCGGTGTTGGTCGTAATTCCCCGTTTTTTTGTACGTGAGAGTTCTGAAATGACGCGATCCTTCTTGGCTTTGTCTTTGAGGATTTGGGCATGGGATTTGAATGTAAATTTCTGGTCGATAATCGCACCGAGGTATTTGCAGGTTGAGGAAGGTGTAATTTGGTCATTGAATAGGGAGATTGACAGTGGGGAATTGTTTGGGCGGTGGAAAGGAATCAAGAGTTTTGACTTGTTCGGATTAATAAAAATTCTCCATTTTGCGAACCACGTTTGAATAGTGTCGATTAGGTCTTGGAGGGTGGTTAAAGCTTTTTCAAACGTGGGCGCATGTGAAATCATTGCTGTGTCGTCTGCGTATAGCAAGGGGTAAGCATGAGGGTTTAGGAATTTGGGGTCGGGGTTATAAATATCTAGGACAAATAGGTTGTAAAGAAGCGGCGAGAGAGGTGAGCCTTGGGGAACACCTTATTCGGGGCTAAAGGATCTTGAGAGGATGTTGCGGATTTTATTGTTTATGGGTCTACGTGAGAGGAAACTGTTGATTAAATTCAGGAGATAGTGTGGGATATTTAGTGAGTGGCATTTGAACAACACACCTCGATGCCATAATGAGTCGAATGCCTTTTTTATATCCAAAAAGAGGACGGCGGATTTTTTTCCTTCAAGGTGTGCTGTCTGGGAGTTTGAAGTCAGGATGGAAAAAGGGAGCGAGGTGGATCGGTGTTTGACAAAACCAAATTGGTATGGGGGAATACTAGGGAGTTTCGAAAAAAATCGAAACAGCTGGCTCACCGCTTAAATTAAAGATTTTATTTTACAATAGATGTGGGCAAAAGCATTTGCGATTGAAAAAATATTTAGAGGGTCCCCCGAGCCCCCAAACATGCCATTTTTAGCCCTTTTTTAGATAATCGGCCAAAAACTTGCCTTATGGTCATCGGATCAAGGCGAATATTTTATATTTTGTGCCCAGATGAATATACTACAAGCAAAATATACAAAACCTAACTTGGCGTTAGGTCTAGGTGAGCTACGAATTTTTTAAATAACTTTTTTCACGATTTTGAAGGGTTTTGTTCACCTTTTTTGTTAAAAAGTGGGTTTTAACGACAAGAAATCAAGTTGCACCCGCGATTGCAGGTTAAAAACACATGTTTCAACCAAATATTGTTTAACAAAATGAAATTTAGTAAATTATTGATGAACTGTATTTTTAAACGAAAATGTGGGAAAATCTATACTGAGCGTTAGACGCAGAATTTCAGGCTGTTATTTATGAATTTAATGGATCTCAAAAGCATCAGTTGCACGCTTACAACTAGTTATTTTAATGAAAGCAAGAAATATTTAGCGTAAGCCAGTTCTTCATTAATTTAAAACGTTTTTTTAAGAAACAAACATAATAATGCCACATAATCGGACATGGGTGAGATACGCAGTTCGCATGCTTACATTATTAAATATACTTCTCAGGACAAATTATCGCGGGTGACTTGATTTCTTGTTGAAAAAAACCTTCAAAATTGTGAAAAAAGTTATTTAAAAAATTCGTAGCTCACCCAGACCTAACGCCAAGTTAGGTTTTGCATATTTTGCTTGTAGTATATTCATCTGGGCACAAAATAGAAAATATTCGCCTTTATCCGATGACTATAAGGCAAGTTTTTGGCCGATTATCTAAAAAAGGGCTAAAAATGGCATGTTTGGGGGCTCGGGGGACCCTCTAAATATTTTTTCAATCGCAAATGCTTTTGCCCACATCTATTGTAGACCAAAATCTTTAATTTAAGCGGTGAGCCAGCTGTTTCGATTTTTTTCGAAACACCCTAGGGAATACGTTTTGAAATATGGTCAAGGATTTTATCTTTAATTATGTCCTCAAACACCTTGCCCAGGACTGGGAGCAGGGTAATGGGGCGATAACTAGAAGGTGCAAGAGGATCATTTTCGGGTTTAGGGATACAGATGATAGTACCCCGTTTCCATTCCTGTGGCAATTCTTCCGTCTGAAAGACATAATTAAAGATTTTTAAAATATGAGTGTGTTTAATTTCTGGAAGGGATTTAAGGACTACACGGGAGACGTTATCATAACCGGGTGCTGAATTTTTACCTTTATGCAGTGTGGCATAGTATTGTTCTTCCTTTATTTCATCGTCATGGGAGTGGGATGCAGCGATTTGTTTAAAGGACATATACCAGTCATTTACGTGGTTTAGGAAGTCGTTGTCATATGTATTGTCATAGGTAAATTTGTATATTTTGTCGAAGTGGTCTGCAAACGTATCTGCTATTGATTGGTGGTCAGTGATGATATCGTTTGTTAGAGGATGATTTATTTTGTGGAGAGGATCGTTCTTTTTATATTTCGATAGTTTTTTGATAGCATTCCAGTAATCTTTTCCTTGCTTTTCGTTAATGTCCTTGCACGTATTTATCCACATGTCCGTCTTGTATTCTCTGATAAGTCTCTGTATGTCTTTGTTTAGTTTGTTAAATGTTTGTTTTAGTCATAATGATGGTTGCGACCGTAACTACGTGGTAATTCATGATCACTGAATCAAACACTTACTATGTTTTTACCACAAAATATTTATTGTATGTATATATATTATATTACACAAATATACACATAAATTCACGACTTAAGTTTCGACGTTTGACGGTCATTATCAAGTGAAACAAATTACAAAGGGGAGTTACATTTATACAGGTAAAACAATTTAGAGTGAGGGTAGCAAAACAAATTAGGTTAAACAGGTACAAAGATTTACACATTAAAGGATTTCAAAGAGCGGCGTGTACACTAAATCGGTTTGTTCATTTAACAGATTAACTAGGGGGTTCTTGGTTCGTTTGAAAATTTCGGCGGATTCGAGCAGGTTAAGCTTTGTGCCTTTGGTACAGTTATGTAAAATTTTAATTTTATTTATTTCTGGAAATGAATGTTTGCACTCTAATACGTGGTTAGAAAAGGAACTGGAGTCTTGGTTCAATCTAAATGCGCGAAAATGTTCCGAATATCTCTTTTCGAAACTACGACCGGTTTGGCCTACATACACACTATTGCATTCGGAACAAGGGATTTCATAAACACCTGATTTCTTTAAAGGATTAATTTTGTCTTTTGAATTGAATAAAATGTTGGATAATTTGCAACTGGGTCTAAACGCGATTTGATGATTTTGTTTTCGAAGAATGTGAGCTATTTTTTCCGTAATTTCGCCAAAGTATGTTAGGGTAATGTATGGATCTTTGTTCACATTTTCCAGTCTCGGATAAATGTGGGTCATTGTATTTTGATAACGTTTTTTATTAATTATGTTCTGAATAAGGTTTACTGGATAACCATTAGTTTTGGCAATATCTATAATTTTATTTAGTTCTATGACTCGGTTATTGGCTGATAAAGGAATTAAAAAGGCCCGGTGTATCATTGAATGATACGCGGCTAATTTATGCGACAATGGGTGATTGGAATTATATGGGATAGTGGAATTTACGTTGGTTGGTTTTCTAAAGATATCAAATTCTATTTTATTGTTCTTGTGGATTAAGGTCAAGTCTTAAAAGTTAATTTTATTATTTTGTTCGTGTTCTATTGTAAATTTTATTTTGGGGTGTATATTATTAATTAAATTTAAAAATTGATCAATTTGACGTGTGGTGCCACTAAAGCAAGCAATAATGTCATCTACATATCGGTGCCAGAATGAAATATGTTTTTTTGTGAAATCTAAGTTAAAAATGTTTTCCTCTATATGTGTCATGAATAAATCTGCTAATAGGGGGCTCAAGGGCGACCCCATTGCTAGACCTGTCGTTTGTTGGTAAAATTGATTGTTAAATTGGAAATAATTTTGTTGTAAACATACTTCAAATGCCTCGCACAGTTCTGTTTTAGTGATAACATCGATATTTAATTTTTCTAACATGTTCTGGATAATTTTGAGACATTCATTAGTTGGGATATTTGAAAACATACTAGTGACGTCAAAGGATACAAGTTTGGAGCCTGTAGGGGTGGTAATTGTTTTTAAATGATTAGAAAGCTCAAGTGAATTTTTAATTGAAAATGTTGACGTAAAGTTTGTGTATTTTTTAAAAATGTAATTTAATTTTATTGCTAATGTTCGAGATGGGCTATTAATATATGATACTACTGGCCTTATGGGGAGATCTGGTTTGTGGGTTTTTATTAAGCCGTACAATCTGGGTGCTAGTGGATTTATATTAATAATTTGATATTTTTCAAAATCAGATAAAATCACTTTAATGTTTTTTAGCAAATTTTTGATTTGTGATTGGAATGAAGTTGTCGGATCTTTCTTGAGGAGAGCTAGATTTTCTTGTTTAATGAATGTATTTATTTTGTCATTATATTGACTTGTTTCCAGAATAACGATTGAATTTGATTTGTCTGCTTTCGTGATTGTTAAGGCATTAAGTGACGCTTTTGATTTGATTGATTTGATAATTTGTGATTCGGACAATGAGTTTTTTGGATATGATTTTATTATATTCGCAATTTGTGCTCTCGGGATAAGGGGTTCTTGTTAACTTTTTCATGAGAACTGGTATTGAAGAAATTTCGATGCCGCAAGTGAGCGCAACTTCTAAGCTTTGTGTACAATGCAATAAAACTTAAAATATGTAAAGTGGGGGGGCTGGCACCCTCCTTTATTTCGTTTATAGGGGGTGTATTTTTGCAGCGCAACTTGTAAAATTAGGTGATATCGACAGCGAAAGTTCCATAGAATGTATTTATGAAAGAAAAAGTTAAAAATTCCGAGATGGGGGGGCTGGCGTCAACTTAGCCCCCCCTATTTTCAAATCGCTATAACTTTCTACCCTTAACAGCGCAAGTTTTAATATTTGGGCGCAAGTGAGCGCAAGTTAAGACCTTTCGGGCGCAATATTTTTTATTTGAAAATTTTGAGTTGGGGGGGGCCAAGTTGACAGACCCGAAATTTACGTGAGTATCGATTCTGAAAGAGTCCACAAATCCGGTTTTCAGTTTTTTTAAAAGGGCTTCACTGTCAATATCAGAGGGTGAGTTTATTTTTGTTGTATATGTGTCAATGATGTAGTCATGTAATGTTAGTGATGAATGGATGCGTGAATTTTTAGTAAGTGACGGGTCGATAGTTGAAGATTTCTTGTGAACAGATTGAATTTTTACATTAGGGATGCCTTGTATGGGTTGAAGGGGTCTATTCGGGCATTTGGTAGACCATGCTCCGTGTGTCGTTTCCCCGCACGACTTGCACTTTGGTGGGAGGGTCGTTGCGCATTGTGTTGCCGGATGATCGCCATCGCATTTTGCACATTTAACTGCCTCTTGACAATTTGCTGTCGTGTGATCGAATTTATTGCATTTATGGCAAGGTATCGGAATTGGCGCTGGTGGTCGGCTTTCGATGACAGGGTATATTTTACATAAACATTTAAATTGCTCCTGTAATAGTTTCGTAAATGATTCGAGCGATGGTGTTATTACACGGATCATGTCTGTTTTTGTATTTTTCCTTTTCGCAGTGATTCGACGGCAGTAGCGGTGCGCGATCTCTTGTGCTGTTAACTGCTGACTGATGGTCTCGCATAGATTAAATTAGATTGATAACTCATAGGGGGCTCCACGTATCATGATTTTAGTTAACCGACCCACTCGACGAGACGGCGCACACAGGTCGAAACGCTCGTTCTAGCTGAACATTTCGTCGAAAATCAACTGTTTAGAAAACAGTTTTTTTGTTGGAATATGGGTAGTTTAATGTCCGGAGGGTGCGCAGGTAAAGTCACAAACCCCTCCGACATTTGGTCCAGTGGTTATCAGTGCCCAAAGTGCACGCATTGTTTATGTCGTGCAGATGTGGATTTTACGCGCTCCAACCGCCTACGTTTAATTATTTTTTTTACATTTGTGTTTCGTGCAAAAATTAATTTAAAGATGGATATATATTCTACTGGTATGTATACAACGGAGTTTTAATTATTTTCTATATAACTTTAGTCAACACATAAATACAGTAATTTGTATTAAGTGAAGAATCTTACAGTAAAATTTTACAACGTAAAACTTGAAAAAGGTTAAAGTATACAATATTAGCCGATATTGGTGATTAATCTTGGTTTTTTATACATAATAACTATATAGTTTAATATATAAATAATATTTAGACACCCGTTTTGGCCCGTTCACAAGCAATGATTTTTTTTAGGTAGCGTAACCGTTTCTCGGAGAGCATTATTCGATGTTTGGCGCGCTCAGCCAACGCTAGAACAAAAAAATAAAGAGGTCTCCCGCTTTGTGATTGACATTATGAATAACAATATCGATGTATCGCACACTGAAAATTTAGATTCACTGATAAATAAAATAAATAATTTTACCTCACAATTGAGAATCAAATCGCAAACCGTTCATAATACACTTTCAAATTTTGAAAATAAATATTCTCAGTAGTTAAACGGAATGGAAGTATTCTCTAATGAAAGTTTACGAAATGAACCCCAACCTGGGCAGCTTGGTGGTGTAATGGTTAGAGTGTTGTACTGCGACGCCACGGGCCGGGGTTCAAATACCGGCCTGACAAGTTGTCTGCATTTATATAGGTTAGGATAAAAATGCCAAACACTCCGTCTTCTCGGATATGACGTTAAATGCATGTAGGACCCGTGTACTGCCTGGATGTTGCGTGCACGTTAAAGATCCCTACCGGTGGGTTGGAACTCCCACCGGGTTCGGCAAAATTCCCGGATAGCTGTAGACCTAATCTCCGGCGTCATGATTGGCCTTAGCAGCGGAAATAGATGACGTAAAACCCAAAATAAAAAAAAAATAAAATAAAAAAAAACCCCAACCTGGATGTTCTAGTAGTAAATCCAGAGGTCCGTATAAATCATTCACGGACTTGACGAACGTCTCAAAAAAACGGAAAGTTATGCCACTACTTGAAAATTACTCCCAGGAGGAACTTTCATTTGCCACCCGGGTCAGTCTTCGTGCATCTGGAAAAAGGGATAGTGCTAAGATGGTCGAAGAAGTCACGGAGCATTCACCGACAAAAGCTTCAAAAATAAAACGAGCGTGGAAGTCTCCAATGAAGCAACTAATTAAATATACACCCGAAGAAGCGCTTGCAATATATGTTGATGGGGATTTCAGCAAGCATTCCTATAAATTGATGCAGTCTGGAGCCAAGGTACGTCATGCAAACATTTACCCAAGCTATGATACTATTTTACAAACAAAAAAAGCGTGTTATCCCGCAGCAGAAAGTATTACAATTACAGATACTTCTGCACAAGTTTCAATACAATCCCTTGTGGATCACACAGGTAAACGCTTATTAACTTCAATAGAAGATTTACTCGGTGAAAATGATGGAGAAATTGGAACTGAATTTAAAATTATTTATAAATGGGGCTGCGATGGCAGCTCTGGACATTCGCTGTATAAGCAAATATTTTCAGATTCTGAAAATGCCTCTCAAACTGATGAGTTTTTATTTTCGGCTTGTCTGGTGCCTCTTCAAATAAAATCCTTAAAAGATGATGCAATTGTCTGGCAAAATCCCAAGCCCTCATCTACTAGATTTTGCAGGCCAATTAAAATAATGTTTAAAAGGGAAACCAAGGAATTAATAAAATCTGTTGTAAATGATATAGAACATGATATCAACGAGGTTTTGCCAACTCAGTGTGTTGTTAATGGCATACATTTTATTATAAACCATTGTTTCAAGTTGACAATGATCAATGGAAAAGTTTTTAGCATTATAACTGATTTGTCATTTCAAACTTGTGCTATTTGTGAGGCTTCTCCTAAAATAATGAATGACATTAGGAAGGTAAAAGATTTACCTAAAATCGATAGATTTTATGAATGTGGTATTTCATCTCTACACGCGTGGATTCGTTGCTTGGAATGTCTTCTTCATATAGCGTATAGACTTGGTGTAAAGAAATGGCGAATTCGTGAGACGGGTGATAAAAATACAGTAGAGACAAGAAAACGTCAAATTCAAAAAGATTTAAAATCACAATTAGGTTTACTAGTTGATGTAGTCAAACCAAGGTTTGGGACAACCAACGACGGCAATACTGCTAGTCGATTTTTTGAAAATTATACATTAATTGCACAAATTACAGGTTTGGACGAACATTTAATCAAAAGATTAAAAATTATTTTACAAGTCATTTCATGCGGACAAGCCACACATGTTGATGCATTTCGGGAGTATCTGGAAGACACCGCAAATCTGTATGTAAAGTTGTACCCATGGTACTACATGCCTGCTAGTTTGCATAAACTATTAATTCATGGGGCTGACATAATTCAATCTGCAACGTTACCAATTGGGATGTTGTCGGAAGAGGCATTAGAAGCTCGAAACAAAGACTTGCGAAGGTACCGAGAGCGTCACACCAGAACATTTTCAAGAATACAAACTATAACGGATCTTTTCCATACGCTTTTATATTCATCTGATCCTCTGATATCAAGTTTGTCAAAAAAAAAAACATATATTTCACGACCGCTTACTATTAAAAAATTGGACACAGAGGTGTTAAAGTTATTAGCAGAACAAGAACAAGCATCTTCACCAGAGGATTCTGACTCCGAATAATTTCTGGCTTTGGTGTAAATTGTTTGCATGATGTGCCCAGGTTCTTTATACTGCGTGTATATATTGTATATTATTATTTATAGATATGAGTGCAATTTTGATTTATTTGTTCCAATTTAAAAAAAAATATAATTAAATAAAACACTAATCAAAGTATTTTATTTTCAGTTTTTTATAATTAAAATGAAAGCAGTTGTAATATAATTACTATTTTTAGATACAAATCATAGAACAAAAGTGCTTAGAGTGAAATTATCTAAAAAAAAAAATTAAATATATTTTCGCTAAAAATAAAAATATAAATTGGGGTTGTGGGGGGGTAGAAGGGGATAAATATTCAATATTGAGTAATTTATATATTTAATCAAATATTTTCTTCGACTGCGAAGAATTTAAAGTAGACTAAAACGCTTTATAGCGAAATGTTCAGCTAGATTGTGTGTTTCGACCTGTGTGCGGCGCTGCAATCGCAAATGACGTCATTGGGCGCGGGGAGCGGGCGGGATTCTTGCTAAGCGGGGTGTGCGGTGCAGGGGGTCATAACATTGAATGGTGGGTGCGGTGCGGGGAACATCGCAAGGTATTAAATTACCGTGCGATGCGAAAAATACCAAAGACCAAATAAACATGTCAAATGTATATTTAAGGAGAATATAACAGTGGTCTGAAATTTAATGTCAGGTTTATTTAAAAACTAAAGATCCTAGAAAGTTGAAATTTTGACAGCGTATATTAAGCTCAATTATCTAGTAAAATATCGAAGTACTTTTTTTTAACAATTTGCTTTCAGAGGTATGAAAAAAATAATGTTATATTTTTCAAAATTAAAAAAAATATTCCCATATCTTGCTAGTTTATACTATAAGGAATATAATGTGAACATTTCATAAGGATGCGATAGCTCATGCCCGCGTCAGGTTAAAATGAAAATCTTAAAAAATAAGACCGTAAAATACCGCCGCCTTGCGGATGTTCTCTTAGTTGAACGCGTTGTACACTCATCTGCACAATTATTGGAGGGGCGAGCAGCATGCGGCCAGCGTTTATCCCTGGGCCGGTGAACCCTGCGCGGCTTCGCGTTTGTTTTTATTTTCTTTTCTCAATCATAGTTAACAAAAACGGCTCGCGTCGTTAGCATTTATTCTCGTAAAATTAATATTTCGCAATTATAATCGATATTTTATTGTACTAGTGTTTTATTTTTTTGCTTTCTGACTACTAGTGGAATAAGTATTTTTTTATACTGCATGTTCACTAATATAGAAAACACGAAATGTTTCACTAATTTAAATAAAGATGTGTAATATACCTTTAATATTGGCTTTCCTAATTATTTGACAGTGTCGGTATTATTAAATTATTTTTAAAGTTTTTTAAGCTGATTAATAAGCAGAAGCAATCGAATAACAATCAGTCTTGTTCAAATCATTATTTCGTCTTAAATCTTTCGTTGTTAAAGCAGTTGTTAAATGCCATTAAACTTCTCGCAATAAAACTATTAAAGTAAATTGTAAAGTTTCTAGCAATCGGACCTATTTGAGCCAACTGCGACTTCATCAACGAATCAATGATATCAAAACTATAAGAATAGTGAGAATAACGTCACCAATATGACGTTGTCGTAGATTAATGTTACAAATCAACTATTTTTTACTGAGCACAGGTAATATATGTTTGACGAATGTTTAAAAAAATGTAGGGTTTAACTGCGTGCATATTCATTGTTAATTATTTTAGAAAAAATAGATCTATAATAATAATAAGGTAGTTATTATAATGCATTTCAAATAACAAGCTTCTTGCTCAACATTACACCGAACCCAATATATTTTATTTCAAATTTGGCTGATTTATGATGAGTCATATTTTGATAGTAAGTAAATAAGGAATAAATGAATTGTAATTGAATGTTATTGCAATCCTCTATTTATACACATCATCATTTTGTAAACCCTGTACTAATTATAAAAAAACAGGGCAGCTGTTTTCAATCTATTATTTATTTGTTGCATTCATAAAAACTAGAATATTGGATAAAATAAAAATTGAAATTCTCCCCAAAAGCTGGGGTATTTACCCAATTTGGCAGAGGCCAAATTAATACACATTATTTTCATGGCAATAGCAGTTATCAAAGATAATATTCCTATATAAAAAATATCATTAAAAATCCTATGTTCCGTTTTTTTCATATACAGAGAGTTTTATATAACACCGAACATGTTCATCCAATACAATTTTGACACCTTTATTTTTTAAGTTATGTGTAAATTGGGTTGCCTCTATGACCATTAAAAACTGTAGCCAATCAATCGCAATTAATGCCTCAACTTGTACACACAGGGAGTTTTTCTTTCAAGTATACATGTGAGAATTACACAGTATATGTCGTAAATCTTTAGATACTCGTTGTTAAAAAAAATAATTTGAAACTTGAAATGAGTGTGTTCCACTCCCAGACTAAACATGAAGTAAAATTTCGAGTTTAGAAAAGCCTGAAAATTTGGTTTGGTCGCGTAGCGCGAAGCGCGGAGCGGCCAAACTAAATGTTCAGGCTTTTCTAAACTCGAAATTTTACTTCATGCGCTACCGGTACAAAACACTGACAAATTACGAAGTTTAAAACACACCGATAAACTTTCTATTGCATCAGTGTTTAGTACCGGTGGCGCATGAAGTAAAATTTCGAGTTTTCTAAACTCGAAATTTTACTTCATGCTTAGCCTGGGAGTGGAAAACACTCGTTTAAAGCTTCAAATTAAATTCTTTTAATAAACCTAGCATCGGCAAATGTTCAACGTATGCTTCTGTATACTTAAAAGACAAATTCTCGTTATGAAAATGTTCGGTGTTACATAAAACTCTCTGTATATCCGGCATATAAATATTCACAAAGAGCTTATGAACATGAATTATTTTATTATTATATTTTCAAGAAATAATCTCTAATTTAATAAAATAAAACACATAGTTTGTTCAGCTGTCAAAACTGGAGTCTTAAAAGTAAAAATAATTAGTTATAATGACAAGAATAAGAATCATCGTTTTTGTAAATACCGAAAAATAACACAGGATCGCTTTCTAACGAATTGAAAACAATACATAGCTTGTATGTATTATCAGCGTGTTTAAATAATACGAATCGACACTTTCCTTCGGTCCGTCTTTTTTATACGCTTTTTTTTTCGTCTATTCCACGCGACGCGAGACCCTATCCGTTCTTGCCAAGGAGCAATGCACAAATGCACAGTGAACTGCCGCTTTTCTCTCTGACTGTATTCGCCCCACTTGTCCTGTAAATTTAATAATAATAATAATAATACTTTATTGGTGCTCACAACGGAAGTTTTACACAGGTCAGATAAGAAACATTACATAATATTATAATTAATTTGCAGGACATCACAGCAATATTACAATAGTAATACATATACAGTAAAATATTGTCGCGAAAAGATATAATATAAATAATAACATTTAAAACCTAAAACTTAAAAGCTAAAATTTAAAAATTAAAACTTAAAGGCTAAAATTTAAGAAACAATACTTAATATCTAAAATTTGAAATTCAAATCCTAAAATCTAGAACTTAAACTGTAAGATCAAAAATCCAAAACTAATAAGCCAAAATTTAAAAATTACGAGCCTAAACATAAAATTTAGGACCCAACATTTGAAATTAAAAAAATAAAATAAAATAAAAATAAAGAATAAAATGGTTGTGTTAACCCACTCAGCTATAAAGTCTTAAAATTATAACGAACACATACATATTAAAATATAAAAAATTACATACAATAACTACACATTTAAAAAACATTTATAGTTGGATATCAGAATGTGTGGTCCAGAAAATCCTCCAAACTATAAAAAGCTTTTTCCAGTAGTATTGCTTTAATCTTAGACTTGAATAATATTATGTCAAGATTTCTGAAGCTATTTGGTAGGACATTGAAACATTTTAGGCCATAGTAATTTACACCATTTCTAGATCTTTGCAATCTTAAATTTGGAACATACAGGTTTTTCTTCGTTCTGGTTTGATATATATGATTTATGGGTTGTAATATGTGGTTGTCATAGCTAGACTTAACAGATAACAAACAATGCAGTATGTACAAACAGGGAAATGTGAGAATTTTGAGATTAATAAAAGCCATTTTGCAGTCATCTCGAAAACCCAGGTTGGATATGATTCTAATGGCCTTACGCTGTAAACCGAAAATACGGTGTCTTATTGCAGAGTGGCCCCAAGCAGCTAAACTATAAGTAAGACGGGACTGAAAGAGCGCGAAATAGGCCGTTCTGAGCATTTCATATGAGACGTTATTTCTTAGTCCTCTCAAGACAAAGATGTTTTTATTTAGTTTTGCTGCGAGTTCGTCGCCTTGACTGTCCCACAACAAGGAATTATCAATATAAACACCTAGAAATTTAACAACCGTAGGCATATTTGTCATATGATGGTTGTTTAAGGTATAAATCGAGGTTTCAGTTTTGTTAGCATTGAGACTCAGTCGATTAGCAGTAAACCATGTTGTAGCCTTTATTAAAAGTTCTTTGTTTTTTTCATAGGCCGTCTCGATGTTAGGAGATGAATTAATTATAGTAGTATCATCAGCGAATAAAACCACTTTACCATCATTCATGTACTGAGGAAAATCATTTATAAAAATTAGGAACAAAAGAGGCCCTAGAGTTGATCCCTGTGGGACACCACATGTCGTTTCCAGGAATTCAGATTTGTCCCCTTTATACGTGACCGCTTGCTGCCTCCTAGTTAAAAAAGACAACAAGAGGCCACAACTCTGTGGGTTGAAGTTGTACGAGTACAGCTTTCTTAGAAGCAGTGTGTGAGGGACACAGTCGAAGGCTTTGGATAGATCAATATAAGTAGCAAAAGCAAAATTACCACTTTCATAAGTATCAATAATTGATCCAGTATGGCGTTAAGTGTAGATTTCCCCTCCCTAAATCCGTACTGTTCTTTACTTAGGATATTATTGCTTTCAAAATGATTAATTATTTGTTTGAGTAATATCTTTTCCACTATTTTAGAAAAAATCGGAGGCAGACTTATAGGACGGTAATTATTACAATCATTTATGTCCCCTTTTTTATGAATCGGAACAACCTTCGATACTTTTAGAACGTCTGGAAATACACTCGATCTTATACTATTATTAATTAATTTGGTCAGTGGTTCTATTAGTACATCTAATACATGTTTGATTATATTGATCGAGATACCGTAAATGTCGGTACTACCATTGTTCTTCATGCCCTTTATTGTGTCCCTTACCACTGCTTCTGAAACAAGAAGAAATGAGAATGGTGGCAAGTTAGAAGGCACATATAAGTTGACTAGATTTAGAGGATCAATATCACAGATGGGTAGTTCATTATTGATTTTATTTGGAATGTTAACAAAAAAATCATTGAAAGTATGTGCCGTTATATCACATTTATCTATCACAGGTATGGATTTATTCCTATGGCTATTCAAAATATTCCACATGGCTTTTGTAGGATTACTCGCTGACGATACTAATCTATCATTTGCCTCTAATTTAGCCTGTTTGATTGCATTTTTGTATGTTATCTGCATGTCTTTCTTTATTGTTTCATAGCGGCATTGTTCACCTTTGCATTTGCCTCGCAAACTAAGTTTAAATTTTCTCTCATCATTTTGAGATCATGAGTAAACCACTTACTTGGAGTTTTTGCAATATTGTTCGACTTTACAGGAAAACACGTTTCGAATAAGCGTAAAAATATATTCAAAAATGTCTTCCAAGTATTGTTAATTTCCTCTTTGCCGGTAAAACTCCAGTCCATATTACTAAGCATACTGTGGAACTTAAATTTACCAAAAGATGTAATTGGACGAAAGAATTTGAGAGCATTATTATTCAATCTGTGGTTTAACTTAATACTTACACTAACCCCGTTATGATCTGAAAATGGTACAATGACTGGATTGACCATGGCTTTAACGTGACTAATGTTGGTAAATACATTATCTAAACAGGAATCTCCTCTTGTTGGAAAGTTGACTAAACCACACATTCGATAGCCACACAGGTAGTCACAGAGTCGTTGGTTATAAGTGTCCTTCCTATTAATAAAATCGCAATTAAAGTCACCACAAATAAAAATATTAAATTTAAGAAAATCTAGATTGGACATGATATTATTAAGTATCTCTAAAAATAAGTTAAAGTCACCCGAAGGGGGTCTGTAGATAGTGATAATTAAAATATTTAAGTCATTGATTAAAATACCCGTTACTTCGCATTGCTTTTCGATGGAGTACATATTAATATCGAGAGTGGTATATTTGTATCCATTTCTTATTAATATCATGACACCACCATGTATAAACATTTTTCTAGAAAAGTGATTTGCAACAATAAAATGTTCAAGGTTAAAAACTTCTGACTCAATATCCGACAACCAGTGCTCTGTTAAACAAATAATTGTAAAATTATCATCATTAATAAGAGCTTCTAATAGGCCACTCTTATTTCTGACGCTTTGAATATTTAACAGTAAGATGTTAAATGTAACTTGCGGTAGATCAAAATATCCCGTTTTTTTCGGTGGTGAATCCGACTTTACCCTCGCTGTACGCGTGATTCTGGTGTTTTGTTCGGCTTCGTCATCCAGTGAAAAAACGGGTGAACACTCATTCCACGGGGCCATACTACGGGATCCATCAATTTATTAATGTCTTCAGCAGATGCTGATACTTTAAATGAGGAATATTTCTCGGGATGTTTTGAAGTCATTTGTGTACATTCTATGTTGGTGAATGATTTATTTTTTAAATATTGTATCAAGTCCTTTTCGGTTACTGTCGGAATGACTCGGCTGACATGTAAGTGTTCCATTTTTGCTACACCTTTGATGTCCGTGTCATCCTGGCAGCCGATAATTGATTTCATTTTTCTTTTCCGTTGTTTTCTTCTATTCCCCACAGTTGTAAATCCATCATCTGCTTCTGATTCACTTGGCTTCGCGGTTGTGGGAGTTGAAGAATTTTTTCTTGATTGACCGATGTCTGTTTTGTGAAATTTATTGTTATCGCTGATAACGCGGATAGGAGTGGTGGATTTCTTCAACGCTAATTTATCTGGCGCGGCCGAGGCGAGTGCGCCGATCGTCCGTGTACGAGTTGGAACAGCGGGCCAAGGTGATTTCGCGAGTTTCACAGATTCATCAACGACCTCGACCAATGTCGCGCTCTTTTTATTTAACTTGTCTTTTAAAGTGTTTATTTCACCATCTTTGACCATAAGCAATTTTTCCAGTGATCCTACTTTTTCCAGTAGGAGATTGTTGCTTAGTTTAAGTTCGACAACTAGTAGTTTCATGATTTGAAAGCAATCCTCACCACAGATGTCTTCGGCATTTAGGTTATCCTCCAGCGGGAGGTCACAACACTTAACCACTATAATTGCACAACTAGTATGAAATATTGCACCACATTTAATACACGTTCTACCACTTGCAGCCGTTTTTTTTGCAGTTTTTACAATTCTTTTTGGCGTTTTCTTGAGGAGCATCTACTGGTGCATCCGTCTCGTTCGCCATCTTGAAAAACATATGATAATTTGGCATCGGATGAGCTACTCTAAACTATGTGGGTCTTTCCAACACGATCGGCGTGTTACACTGCGATAATCCCCTTAAAAAGTTATTAGAAATATATTTCGCTACATGTCAAAACCTAATTACATTTCACTTTTCAACAAAATGTCTGCAGTTCGTCAAAAAATGCATCTTAGAAATAAAATAAGAGGTCTCCTAATCCGGATAAGGATGTTGGCATAAGTAGTGTTCCATGCAGTGAATTTTTCTTTAAGGTAAACATATGCATAAGCTGTAAATTTTCCGACATTCGTTGTTTTTCAAAAGAGTTCAATATAAAGCTTTAAACGAGTGTTTTCCACGCCCAGACTAAGCATGAAGTAAAATTTCGAGTTTAGAAAAGCCCCGTGAAAATTTGGCGAGGGTCGCGCAGCGACCCGGGACAAATTTTCTGGGCTTTTCTAAACTCGAAATTTTACTTCATGCGCCACGCGTATAAAACACTAAAATATTGTAAAATTTATGTATATTCTAATTTCACTTGAAATCTGTGTTTTATACGCGTGGCGCATGAAGTAAAATTTCGAGTTTAGAAAAGCCCAGAAAATTTGTCTCGGGTCGCTGCGCGACCCTCGACAAATTTTCACGGGGCTTTTCTAAACTCGAAATTTTACTTCATGCTTAGTCTGGGAGTGGAAAACACTCATTTAAAGCTTCAAATTGAACTTTAAAAAAACAAGGAATATCTAAAGATTTACAGAAAATAGGTTGAATTTGAAATACGTATACTTAAAAGAAAACTCCTTGTATGTATAAATACAAATAAAATATTTCCAGAAGAAAGTTATTGTTACTGCAAAAATGTTCAGCAAAAATATTAAAGGGAAGTATTTGGTATATGGTGAAACTTATTTCGTAAATCGGGAAATCTTTTGACTTATATTTGACAAGGTGAAAGATATTTGGGATATAGTGAATCTCATTTGATCAATAGTGAAATGCAATAGAAAACCCGTGTAATTAAATTTAAGACATTATTTTATGTACTGGGATCGTACTTTGTGACTAGATGAAATTTCAGAATTGCTTGATGCAACAGCAACGGGAACATTCTCCATGGAAGTATGCTCCTAGCCCGGTGTGAAGGAAATCTCCACGTCCGTGGTTGTTTCATGCATAGTACTTGAAAATCATTCACGGATGCTAGGAAGAAATAAAGAGAAATAATGTAGACACACTGGTTTTAAATGTGATTGACTGCAGATTTAATTAAAAAAATAGACAATGGCTTAAAAACTTAAAATATTACATCAACTTACGGTTTTAATTATTAATGTTAACGCCCATCCCCAAAGATTCAGAATTGCTTAATCCAACAATAACGTGGGATATACTCCATGAAAAAATGCTCCTAGTTCAGTATGATGAAAATATCCACGACCATGGATATTTAGTATACTTGAAGATCATCCAAATGTACTAGGAAGAAATAAAGAGAAATAATGTAGTAACGCCCTGGGCCCTGTTTCTCAAAACACTATTAACTATTAATAATAGTAAATGTCATATTAATATGAGTGAAATGTATGAGTACTCGTTTCTCAAATATATTAGTCTATTTTAATAGTTAATAGTTTAATAGTGAAAATTAATGACATATTTTATTGACTAATATCTGTCAAATATTCAGTTCTGTTTCTTAAAATTGAAAACTATTATAATTGTTCTCATAATAATTGTTTATTTCCATAAGTAGTAATTGACTTGTAAGTTTTTAATTTGATAAAAATGTCTTCAAGTGAAAGTTCTGATGAAGAAGCTGTTATACATATACGAAATGCAAGAGTATATAGAACAAGAATTAATTATGAATTTATGGAAAATTCATATCAATTTAACGAAAGATTTAGAATGCAGGTAGATAAGTTTTATAATTTGGTGGAGATATTACGTCCATATCTTATCAGAGTAACTGAAAGAAGTAGAGCACTTTCACCTAAAATTATTGTTGAGATAGGATTGCATTGGTTGGGTACAGGAGCACAATACCATGCAATTGCAGATATGCATGGCGTATCAAAGGCAAGTGTGTGTCGTGCTGTACACAGTGTCGTTAATTCTGTTGTAGCGACGATCTTTCGACAATATGTTAAATGGCCAGAAAATGTACAAGAGATTGTTCAACGTTTCCATGCAATTGCTGGTATGCCTATGGTTTGCGGATGTGTTGATGGGACATTAATTAATATTGACGCTCCTTCAGATAATGAAGCTGCATATGTAGATCGACATGGTAAACATTCAATAAATACCATGGTAGTTTGTGGACCAAATTTTGAGTTTTTTTATTCATTTGCAAATTGGCCCGGTAGTGTGCATGATGCTCGTATATTACGAACAAGTGGTTTATACGCTCGCATGGAAAATGGTTGGACACCAATCCCTAATGGGATTATACTTGGCGATAGTGCGTATCCCCTAAAACAATGGCTAATTCCACCAGTAATTAGGAATAACAATGAAGTAGAAGCTCGATTTTTAAGAAGCCACAAGAGTACACGAAGGATAATTGAAAACTCTATAGGTATTTTAAAAGAAAAGTTTCCATGCTTAAATCATTTAAGAGTGAATCCAAGCTTTGCTTGTGATGTCTTCAACTGTTGTGTAACATTACACAATTTTCTAAAGGATAATTTATTGCAAGAAAATAACCAGGACGAGGAGCATGGAGAAATAATTGATCCCGATCCCATCCAAATCCAAGCAGAAATTAGACTTCAAGATATTATTAGACACTTTAGAAGATAGTAAAATTGAGTTTTTATTTACTAATTATTCTTATATTTAACAAATAACATAAAAATAAAAAAAATGGGTTCGAAGAATTTCATTAACAAATTTTGAAAATATAATTATTTTGGTAAAATTTCATTAACATATTTTGAATGACTTAGATCTAAATTTCTTTCTTTCTCGAAAATTTCTAATTTAAGTTTATAATTTTGTAATTCCAATTGTTCAATTTTAAGTTCTAATTTTCTTTTGTTTAAACATTTCTCTTCCTCAACATTTTTTCTTTTTGAATTTGTATGAAAAGATTGTCCTAAAACAGTAGTAGTTTAATAAAATTAGTATATGAACTGCATTTATTACAACCTTTGGATGTTGATGGCATTTCTAATGATTTAAACGTTTCTGCTTCATTAGCATTATTAATGCTTTGCACATCATCAACACTTGAGTTATATTCTAATATCAATAACGAGGGATTGTTTTCTTCCGTTAAGGAATCTTCCTTTCCCAATCCAACTACGCCCGGTGATTCTTTTCCTATAATATCCAAGACTAAGTTATCGATATCTGATAACTTAGCTTGGATTCCTCCTCCAGTGCCGGTATGTTTGGCCACATTCTTCCATGTGGTTTGTTTTAATTCTTTTGTAACTTTATCAGAAAAGGCCGCAAACAGAATTGCCTTTTCTTTAAAAATTTCTCTTAAAATTGCAATTTTTGCGCCTTCGTTCTTTTTCATTATTATTTATAATGATTGACATATAAGTGACATCAGTAGACTATTAATAATAGTGGTCCATTTTAAGAGTATTACATTTTTTTCTCGAGAAACATGTTTTATGAGTACTAATAGTTATTGAACTATTAACTATTAAACTATTAACTATTAACTATTATTTTCGAGAAACAGGGCCCTGGTTTTAAATTTGTTTGACTGTACACTTATTTAAAATAATACACAATAGGTTAAAATTTAAAAATATTTTACATACTTCCGGTTGTAATTATTTATATTTATTAACGGTCATCTCGAGAAGATTTCGCCTTATCGGCATTTTTGTGCCTTTAGATCCGACGGATCTGACAGCTGTTGATTGAAAACGAGCCCACGTTAGAAATTGCGGGAAATTTGAAATTCCGACATATGCGCCCTCCCATCGAGTGGGTCGGTCAACTATATATGTGAATTTACAGAATCATATGGAGTCGACTGGGTCTGTGGTCTCGTCTTGTATTTCGGGTTCCATACTCTTAATGATACAGCAGTAGGAGGGAGAATATGATGGCGCTTGCGTGCCGGGCTGAGATGACGGTGCTGATGGGCTGAACGTTTGAGCGCTGATGTCGCGGAACGTGTGGATGATTTTGTAATTTTCCAGTAATTTGAGGTTATTTTCTAATTGTTGTTTGGCTACGTTGGATTTAATAAGATGCCTGATTGTGTTTTAATAATCAGTGCATCATCAGTAAATTTCTGGTTAAACCATGCTTGTGCGAATTGGACGCGTGTTATGTTATTCGTGGTTGTTATGGTGAAGGTGTTTTTATATTGTGTTCTCGAGTGTGCGAAAGAGTTTAAAGTTGGTGTAGATGTTGGAAGTTGTGTATTTAGTGGAGGTTGTGTGGTGTTTGTGGCTTGGCTGGATATTATTTTAGTGATTTGTTATATGTATGGGCTAGTTTTTTCGGTGGCCATTACCTCCAATCCTAATGTGCTTCTCTCGCTTTCTGCCTCGTATGTGTTTTCCCTCCCCGCCATGTTTGTTTTGTTCTCCGCGGATATTTTCCTGGGCCTGCCGCGGTTTCTATGTTTTTTGGGTTGTCTAAACTCCCCTTCCCCGTCTGCCGAGGATCCGGCTTCCGCACGTTTCATGAGGAAGCACGGCGATGGAACTTTTTCGTTATTTATTATCAACAATTAGAGCTCTGCCAAGAGTACGTCTGAACGCTACGGCTAACAGCGAGCGTCTACACATTTTTAAAAAGCAATGTTTCTGTTGGGTTTTCCGAAGGAAAAGCGTTATGTTGATTTTCCTTTTAGGAAAGTCGTTACTTTGTAAGGGTAACTTATTTGACCAGAAATAATACGTCAGGAGATCTTTTTATGTTTTGTGTATTGATGTGCTATGTACAAGTTCGCTCTTAATACTAGTTACATATTTACAAATTCAATGAAAAATGTCTGTTAGATGGTGGGGGCAAAAAATCGACACAGGCGCACAAAACATCACTTCACAAGACCGAGATTTTCAGGTACCTAGTCTGCACTCGGAAAAAGGGATCGAATAAAAACTCATTAAGTGCAAGTCCCCTTGGATTTGCCCTTTTCGAGGAACTCCACTTTCGCGCGGGTATTAGGAATACCCTTAATAAACTGCACTACAGGGGTTGAACTGCATTCCTCGTTCTGGGTACACGAAGATGCCATTGTTATGTCACGTACTGGACCCAAAACGGTCGGTAGAATTTTTCTCGGTCTTAAAGATGATATTTTCGAAATCGAAAATATTATCAAAACCGAACAGTTTCCCTAATATCCACAGAAAATGTTACATGGATGTTCTAAAAAATGGTCAAGATATACATAAATCATTGAAATGTTCATTTTCCTAAAAAAATCGAATCTATTCTAATTTATTTTTACGTTCAATTGGAAATAACTCGAAAACTATTGACAGCGTATTTTCATGTTGTTACACATTTTGAAAGAACAATATTAGCTTATTATCCACACAAAATTCCACGCGGATATTCCAAAAAATTATCGTATGTAATACCACAAGAGGTTGGTTTTGGCCGGATATTTTTTTATTTAGACGAGTGCGTGGTTGCCTAGCAATTTTAACGAGAGAAAACTTGGATGACAAAAACACGAGAGCGAAGCTCGAGTGTTTTTGTCTATACAAGTTTTCTCGAGTAAAATTGGAAAACCACGCACGAGTTATTAAATGAAAAAATATCCTCCCAAAACCAAACCTCGAGTGGTATTTGATAAGATAATTCCATGACAAAGGTGTATTGTCATTCTAAAATCTGTCATCACTCTTGCAGCGTTGCCAATGTCCTATTAAATTTCTTTTAGTTTGTAGAAACGTTTCGCGCATGAATAATTTATATTCAATGCATTAGTAATAATTAATCAGTTACGCACTTTTAAATTAAACAGCAAACCGCTATTAGAAAGTGAGGATTATTTTTTCTCTTTATTGGGTCCAAATTGACGATTTACTTTTTTTGGTATTTAGCGGCACTGTTAAATTTATATTACTTATAATTTCCTCCTTGGAAATTGTTCCGAAACGATTTGTGTGACAATTATGCATTACGTAGTGATTTGACGGATTGAACTTAACGTCACTAATTCAGCGCGATCGTACAGTCGTTGGCATGGAGAACGTAAATAAGATAATTTTAAAATATCCACTTGCATTTTTACTTCTGCGATTTTGTTTGTTAGCAAATATGCATGATTTTAGGTTGGAATGGAATTATCAAGATATGAATCTTTGATGTGTTTATTTTCCCAAAAAAATCGCAAAAGTTTAATTTATTTTTACGTTCAATTAAAAATAACACAAAGACTATTGACAGGGTATTTTTTATTTTTACACATTTTTGAAGAACAATATTTACACAAAATTTTACACAGAAATTCTTAAAAATTATCAAGATATGGATCGTTGAAATGTTCATCTTCCCCAAAAATTAGATAAAATTGATCTGTTTTTACGTTCAATTAGAAATAACTCAAAAACTATTGATAGGGTATTTTTGGATTTTTGCATATTTTTAAAGAGCAATGTTTGCTTATTATCCACACAATATTTCACACGGATATTCCAAAAAATTATCAAGATATGGATCTTTGAAATGTTCATCTTCCCAAAAAATTGCATGAAATAATGTATTTTTACGTTAAATTAGAAATAACTAAAGAAACTATTGATAGGGTATTTTCAGATTTTTACACATTTTCAACGAACAATGTTTACTTAATATCCATACAATATTTCACACGGATATCGCAAAAAATTATCAAGATATAAATCTTTGAAATGCTCATCTTCCTAAAAAATCGCATAAAATGAATCTGTTTTTACGTTCAATTGCAAATAACTCAAAAATTATTGATTGAGTATTTTTAGACTTCAACACATTTTCAAAGAACAATGTTTACTTAATATCCACCCAAAATTTCACACTGATATTCCACAAAATTATCAAGATATGAATCTTTAAAATGTTCATTTTCCCGAAAAATTGCTTAAAATTAATCTATTTATACCTTTAATTGGAAATAACTCAAAAACTATTGATAGGGTATTTTCAGAGACAACATTTCAAAGGGATATTACCAGTTAAACATTGCCTCTACATTTACCTAACAAATACAGTGTAAATCCATTTTAGAAGTTACAATAAATTGATTATTGAATTGAAAATATGTATTGCGTTTTATTTATTTTAATTACAAGTATACAAATTTCCAAAATAAAAATATTGTAATTTTTAACATAGCGTATTGAAGGATAAATTAAAAACACTTGGTTTGTTTCACTTTTTGTTTCTATTTACTCTACTAGTTTCGCTTTTTACGGCATTATCAAAACTGATAATGCCGTGAAAAGCGAAACTAGTTGAGTAAATAGAAACAAATAGTAAAACAAACCAAGTGTTTTTAATTTATCCTTTATTAATAATAATATAATAATAATAATAATACGTCTTTATTTATTTTAGAAAAAATATTTTACAAAATGTCTAGTAAAAGTAACAGGCGAAGTTCAGTTAGCCTAATGACTATTAACTGTTCTTCCACTTAACCTGAAGAATATTAACAGATTATTGCATAAATGGTTCATACAAATAATATTTACTTAAGAAAAAGTACTTTTTTAAAAGTAAAAGTAAAAGTATGTGCGATAAAACGAATTAGGATTAACACTACGATTAACATTAACACTAACATTAACATTAACGTCACTCTCAAGGCCCATCAAAACTCATCCGCAAGCAAGTGACGACGAAATTCCCGCTTAAAATTTGTCAATGTGAGATTTTTGAGTTGTGTTGGAATTTTATTATATATTTTATAAATATTGTAACTGAATGATCTCTGAAACAGAGCCGTTTTATGACATGGCGGTGAAATAGTTCCTCTAAATCTCACATTGATATTATGTACATCACATCGATACACGATTCTATCGTAAAGGTAGGGAGGCGTACGATAGAGGATTATTTTATGGTAGAGAGATGCACAATGTAGAATTCGACGTTTCTCCATATTTAGCCACTGTAGTTCGGCAAGTTTATGGGATATGCGTTCGTGCTTACGAATTCCGAAAATTAGACGCATGCATGAGTTTTGGATTTTCTGAATGCGGTTCTTCGTCACTTGATCTAAACAGGCGTTATAAACAACATCAGCAAAGTTGAAGTGACTTAAAACGAGTGTGTCACAGAGCAAAGGTTTTGTTTTTAAACTTAAATGATGTCTATTCGTGTAAAGCATCTTCAAACTCTGAAATGACTTCCTGATACAGTTACTTATATGCAACTTGAATCGTAAATTAGTATCGATATTTAAACCAAGATTTTTTGCACATTCTACTATGGGTATTGGAGAGTCATCGATTTTCAATTGAAGTTCAGATTTTGCAATTTCGATATATTTTTGTGGGCCAAAAAGCATAATCGATGATTTTCTAGCATTCATTTTTAAAGAATGTTTACGAGAGATATCTACTAATTGCGATAAATCGAAAGATATGTTATTCCCAGCTAGTATTGAGTCATTCGGTTTGAAAGAGTACAGCAGTTGCGTGTCATTCGCGTATAAATTCGCAGTACAATGTTTTAACACGTTAGTAAGCGAAGATGTGTAAATAGAGAATAAGATTGGACCGGCTGTAATCTTAACAAAGTCAGAGCTGCTTTTATTTAATACTACTTTTTGAAAACGATTTGTTAAGAAGCTAGTTATAAGATCAATAGCTGAATTTTCGAAACCTATATAGTCAAGTTTACTTATTAGTAAATTATGATTGATGGTATCAAACGCTTTGCTATAATCAAGCAACACGAGACATGTTAGGTGGCCTTTGTCGGTAGCTGCCAAAATGTCATCAGTTATATTAAGCAGTGCCGTAGCACAACTATAGTTTGGTCTGAATCCTGATTGTGTGGAGGGCAATAGTTTGTGGATATTAACAAATTCTTCAATTTGGGTCTGAAGTACTCTTTCTAATAATTTAGAGAGAACGGGCAGTATGCTAATAGGCCTAAGATCTTGAGGGCTGCTGGGATTGTTAACTTTTGGAATAGGTACGATAGTAGCTCGTTTCCAGCATTGCGGAAATATCGACCGTTCAATGCAACTGTTAATAACATGTGTTAAGTATGGAATTATGCACGGACTACAGAATTTGAGCATTTTTATATTAATACAGGGACAGGGAGAAATAGTATTAAATGACGGACACATATTAATATACAAGGGCACACAACAAGAAAACCATGCAAAGGCGGGAGTAGGATGTATCATTCATAAAAACATGACTCGATTTATTAATAAATGGGAGGGACACACCGAAAGAATACTCACATTAGAGATGATAATTAACAGGAACAAAACAATAACAATTATTGCAGCATACGGGCCCAACGAGAACGATAGTGCCGAAGAAAAAGATAAGTTTTGGGAAGACTTAAACGTAGCTACAGAAAACAGCAAAGGTACAATATTCATTACAGGAGACTTGAATGGTAGAGTGGGAAGAAGCGATATAGGAAATGAAGTCGTGGGGAAATATGGTGAAGATAAGATAACAAGTAACGGCAAACGAATAATAGATTTTTGTAAAATGAATAATATGATAATAGCAAACACATTTTTCAAACATAAAAACATACATAAATACACAAGACAGGGAAAAGATAAAACGGAAATTTCGATAATCGACTATATTCTGGTGGAAAGACATAAAAAAGGCGAAATTAATGATATAAGGGTATTTAGAGGACCAGAAATTGGGAGCGATCACTACTTGCTTGTCGCGAAAATACAAGGAAATAACGGAAATGGGAGACAACAAAAGGCAAAAAGATATGAAACCATCAAATACTACAAACTAAGAGACGAGGATACCGCTACATTATATAAAGAAAAAATAGAAAACCGAATAGAAGAACTACATATAAACATAGAAGATACAAGCTTAGAAAAATTATGGGAAATATTCAAAAATATCGTTACAGTGACAGCCAAGGAAGTATGTGGAACCCTAAGGACTACTCCAGGCAAGAAACGAACAGCTTGGTGGAATGAAAGCATAAAACAACGGTTAAAAAGTAAAAAAGAAGCATGGAAAACGTACCTACAAAACAGAACAGAAGAAAATTACAACATGTATAAAGAACAGAGAAGAATTGCAAAAGAAACAATACAAACAGAAAAGGAAAAATGCTGGGACCGTTTTGGAACAAAAATGGAGATAGATAGGAAAACAAATCAGAAATTATTTTTTAAAACGATAAAAACAATAAGGAAAGATGAAACAACCAACACAGGAACAATAAAAGACAAGAACAATAAAATCATTACCAATGATACAGACATCATGGAAAGATGGAAGGAATACTTCCAAGAACTACTGGGCCCATCAATAAATAGAGAAGGAGAAGAAACAGACAATAATACACAACAATACACAGAAGAAGAAATAACTATGGAAGAAGTGGACGAAGCCTTGCAAAAACTGAAAAATGGAAAAACACCCGGACATGATAAAATAACAACGGAAATGGTTAAACATATGGGCGAAAATGGAAAAATGTTGCTGTGGGAGATTATAAAAAGAGCATTCAAGGAAGAAAAGATGCCAAAAGACTGGGACATCGGAATAATCCTACCCATACATAAAAACGGAGACAGGCGAAACTGCAAAAACTACAGGGGTATGACATTATTAAGCACGATAGTAAAAATATATGAACGAATACTGCAACAGAGACTGACAAACATCATTGAAGACACACTGGAAGATGCACAAAGTGGTTTTAGGAAAGGTAGAAGCGCACAAGATCACATTTTTACTATCAAGCAAATTATACAAAAAACACGAAAGAACAAAAACATCAAAGCATATATGGCATTTATAGACTTGGAAAAGGCATTCGATAAAGTGAACAGAAATAAAGTCTGGGATATTCTAAGACAACGAGAGGTACCAAATAAATTAATAAATGCTATAAAAAGCCTGTACAACACGAACATAAACTATGTAGCTACGAGGAATAGAACATCAAGCACATTCCAAGCAGGAGGAGGATTGAGACAAGGAGGCGTCATGAGCCCAATTTTATTTGTAATATTTATAGACGAAATTATAAAACAATGTCGACCACACTTGAGAGCACTCAATCTAGGATATCATAAATTAAGTCCCATAAAAATAACTGAATGTGCGTTTGCGGATGATATAGTGATAATGTCAGGGAGCAAGGAAGGGTTACAGAAAAACATAAATACATGGGTGAATGTTTTACAAAAGTACGATATGACGATAAACAAGGACAAGACAAAAGTGATGATAGCAGCACAGGAAGAGGAAAATATACAAATTCAAATAGAACAAATACAACTAGAACAAGTCAAGGAATATAAATACTTAGGAGTGATAATACAGCAAAATGGCAAGCAAGAACAAGACATAACCAAAAGAATCGAAAAAACATCCAAACTGTATTACGCACTCAACCAAACGTTTATTAGAAGAAAAGAAATATCAGAAAAAACAAAACTGACCGTCTTCCAAACCATATATCTACCGATATTAACATATGGATGTGAAACGTGGACGATGAACAAAAAGACAAAAAGCAAAGTACAAGCAGCGGAAATAAAATTTCTACGAGGAATAAAGGGTATAACTAGAAGAGATAGAATAAGAAATGTGGATGTGAGAAGAGAAATGAATACAAAGGATATACTAAAATACGTTGAAGAAAGACAGCTGGGATGGTGGGGACACATACAGAGGATGGAAAGAAGAATACCGGCTAAAGAAATATGGGAAGCTAGGACAACCACGAACAGAGGAAGAGGAAGACCACTAGAAAACTGGGAGAACAACATAACAAAGGCACTGCAAGATAGAGGAATAAGCACAAGAGAGGCAGAACAAATTGCTAAGAACAGAGACAAATGGAAGAGAGTCATTAAGATGTAAAAAATGGAGATACCAAAACCCCGACACCAATTGGTAAAAGGGGTCATCGATTATATATATATATATATATATATATATATATATATATATATATTAATACCATCAATTCCTGCGGAGTTAGATTTTAAACTAAACAAAATGTTTGTAATTTGCTCCTCAGTGGCTAGTTTAAAGTTAAAATAGTTATTTTGAACGTTGTCGTGAACATTATTGTTATAAAAATATATAAGATTATCGTCTGACGTGCTATTTATACTACTGGTAAAAAACTATTGATTTCATTGACGTCGTATGCAAGGTTGGCCTGTTTTCTGCATTTGTTGGGGATTATAAAATTCGTCCTTAGACATTTCCAGATATTAGTTTTATTGTTTGAAATAGAGAATTGTAAGTAGGCCTTTTTTTCTCTACAAACTGCAGAGTTGACAATATTACGCAGTTCCTTATACATTTTAAAGTCATTAGGGTTCTTAGAATATTTAAATTTGCTGTAAGCTTTGTCACGAGTTTTCATCATTGCTTTTATCGATTTAGTAAGCCAAGGAGCTGGCTTTTTGGTAACTCTGCATATAACTTCTGGCGCATGTTTGTCAAAAATATACAAAATCAGGTTATTCAGGTATGATGTTTTGTCCTCAATGTTACATATATATATCATATTTTCAATATTTGTCTCAAGTTGTTGAATTTAGTTTGCAGTAGACTAAATCATGGTCAGCAATATCATGAATTTTTAATACATTTGATTCAATACAAGTGTTTTTATTGGAAATGATAATTACATCAATTAACGTTTCAGAACAGTGTGTAACACGAGTAGGCTTCGAAATAAGTTGTGTGAGTCCAAATGCATTCAGAAAATCAAAAAACGTACGTACGCTGCTTGAGTCAATATCAAGCATGTTGATATTTAAGTCGCCTAGAAAAACTAACTCGCTGCACTGCGGTTTAAGATAGCTAATTACATCCTCCAGCGCCTCAATAAATGTATTTACATTATAGTCAGGGGGTCTATACAGCACACCCACACAGCACAATATATCAGCAAACTTACATTTAGTCCAGATTTGTTCAATTTTATTTACAATTGTAATGTTGACTAATTCAAATTGTATGTTGTTTCTCAAATAAAAAGCGACTCCTCCTCCACGCCCTACATCCCTATCTTTACGAAGAAACGTATATCCGGAAATTTGAAATATTTTATCGTCAATACATGGCTTAAGCCACGTTTCAGAAATAGCAACAATATCGTAGCTTGACGAAAGTAGATGGGCCTTAAAATTAACAAAGTTGTGGCTAAGAGATCGCACATTTAAGTGGGAAATAGAAATATTCATGTATTAGTAATTCAATGGGTAAATTAATACTTAATCTAAAGATGAGTAATAAATTGATACAATTTAAATAGTTGTAACGTAAGCAAATGCTCCAGCCTATTATAAAAAAATAGCAATATAAAAAGAGTAATAATAAAAAAAAGTAAATATAATTCACGAGACAGCACACAAACCATTAAATAAAGACATGCATGAAATGTTTAAATTTAACTGAATTAAATTGAGACAAAAAATAAAAATAAAAAAATCTTGTAAGATGTGAAAATTAACATTAATTAGAGTTTTATAAATTGAACTATTATAATGCATGCATGAGGTTATTGGTTGGCAATGTAATCATCAAGATCTGTTTCGTTAAAAATCTTCTTAATTACTTCTTTTCCGGTTCCATCAGTCCGCTTGATAAAGATGTTGCCGTGAGCCGACCAAGCATTTTTTAGGCCCAATTTATTGTGCGATAGTTTTAACAATCTGTAGCGGGATGGACATAAATCCTCGCATATAGTAATACCAGACTTCTTTAACAGGTTGCGATGTTTGATAATTCTACAATCAGCCGACTCTAGTTGCGCTATAGCGATTGATGGCTTATTTGATTTCATTTTAGAATTCTTAATTCTGTAATAGTTTCCAACTGTAACGTCATTAATTTTTAATTTATTGGAGAATAAATCACCTATTTTATTTTTTAAATTTTCATTAGTGTCTTCATTTAAGCCGATAATTCTTTAATTATTGCGGCGTGCGTGCTGTTCCAGCTGATCGATTCGTTTTTGCAAATAAAAGTTTTTATCCTTCAGAGATGATATCTGGGCACTGTATTTATCAAGTTGACTTTCAAATTCGATTTTCACCTTGGATACTATTTTGTCAGTAGAACTGAGTGTATCGTCGCTAAAAATGTCCATGACGGCCTCCTTTATAACCACCATCAAGTCAATTTTTTGTTCTCTGGTGTACGGCATATCTGTTTGTATCAAAGATAAGATATATAGACAAATACTCACTAGACTCACTAGACGTTGCGGTAACTGTTTCACGAATTATATCCGCTGTTTTACTCAGAAAATTAATAATTTCACGGAGCACTTAAAAACGCGTGTTTTTACTCACGAGCCATTGTTTGTTGATTATTATTTCAAAATGTTTCACCAAGTGATAAATGAGAAATTTATTCAAGAAATATAGCATATTGTTTAAAAACTCGCAATTCAACAAAATTATTGTTTGTTCATTCAACAATGTAGATTGTTTCGCCATCTACTATTATTTTAGAGCATTGCAGAAAGCATACCTGTAATTAATTGAAAATACCTGCATATGTGTGACATCTTTTGAGCAGAATCTATACACACGTAAGCCTTGATAGAAACCTAAGATTACAGATAACGGTACAATTCAAAGGCAATTACAAATTAAATAAGATTTTAAATATTTTATTGTATAATTCAATATCCGGAGGTGTATTTGCACGGGAAGTAGTTGTTTCAATGGATATTTATCGTCTTAAGCTGTCTTATTAATTAAGACATTCTTTGCATTTTCACGAATAATTTTTCAACGCCTTGGCTGTTTCTCTGACCTTATATTATAAACTTTAAATTAGAAAATATTCACTCTTTCCATCTGCTTGGCATTACTTCATTTACCCAGACTGAGTGTATTATATCGTATGTTCAATAAAATAAAACCTCTAGAGTGCCATGAAAGAATTGTAGGTTGGCAACTCAGAAATTATATATTAAAATTATTATGTCTGATGTTTAATATGTCAATTCTCAAAGCGTGTGGCCAACTTAAATTTCAAAAAAAGATGAAATCATGGCACTCTAGAGGTTTTTTTTTTTATTGAACGATATTATACATACGGTGCGATCGTTTAAATGACGATTTAAAGTAGGCGGCATTTTTTTTATGCGGTTGCTCAGAATACTAATTGAATGATGGATTAAATTTGAAGTTATGGTAAACTATGTGTTAAAAATCAGGAGTGCCAATCTAATTTAAAATGCAAAGCCTACTCTAAATTATGTTTTAAATGATTGCACGGTATTACTTACTAGAGTTACTCCGCCTATTGCTACGCGACTAAACCAAATGTTCAGGCTTTTCTATACTCGAAATTTTACTTCATGCGCCACGCGTATTAAACACTGAAAGCACTGAAATATTGTGAACGGGTAAACTTCTCTTTAAATCAGTGTCTTATACGCGTGGCGCATGCAGTAAAATTTCGAGTTTAGAAAAGCCTGAGTTTGGATTTGGACGCTACGCGTCCAAATCCAAAAGGCTCAGGCTTTTCTAAACTCGAAATTTTACTTCATGCTTAATCTGGGAGTGGAAACACTTGTTAAGTGTCTGAACATTTAGAGAGTACACATCGGCATATGTATACTTAAAAGAAAAATTCCCTGTATGTACATTTTCTTCAGGATACACACGCTAGAATTGTAAACCGCATCAAATCCAGCCACATGATGAAAAACATCGCCTACAAGTGGAACATGGATCATTTAATCACGTACGCCTTCGACGGACTTATAATGATTAAAAATAACGACTTCAAGGAAGTAAGAGACGTCGTGATGCCACACCACAGAATGGACGGCGGTGTCAAGATGGCCTTCTCTGGCCCCCTGGGCCATAGAATCGTATCCTTGGGCAAGGACGGGGTTCTGGTTTGCACTATGTTAACGGACAAAAAAGTGAACCCGGAATTGACTTTGAAAGTCGAGAACAAGATGAAGATATGTATGGAAATGCTGAGCAAACCAACGATTGGATTCAATCCAACAGGTAATTGTTATAAAGGGTTGAGTGTGGGTTGTGGCCCCATTTTGCTGAAACCACACACGAATTGTTTTACCAGCAAAGCATCTGCCAATCCTAATAATATATGAAATAGTCAAATTTGACTATTTCCCCCTTTCTCTCTCCCGTCTAGCTACCTCCCTTATGCTTTTCTGTACCCTCCTCTCCTCCTTCGTTAGATCATCGTCTATAAAGATCGTTTCTTGTGCACTTTTTAACTTCCTCTTGTATTTTAATTTTGTCCTCTAGCTTCCCAAGTCTCACCACCACCAACTTTCCCACCCTATCCACAAGATGACTCTCGCCTCTACTCCCAGCGTCTCCTTTAAAAACCCCGCCACTTCTCTCTTCTCCTGGAAAACCTTCCCTCTGATTAATATGTTGGTCCTCCTTTCCTGCCTTTCCCTCTTCTCCGCCTGATCCTCCAGCTCTATTTATCCTTTGCTTTAATTGTTCTCTTGTAACGAAAACTAAATAAGTCTTACACAATTTTATACTTGCCTTTGGGCTGCTCAGTTTATTTCCCGGTAGGTCGTGGGTTATTAAGAAATTTATTTATGGGCGCCAGCATACTCAATTAAATAATACAAAAAGACTAAGTAACAATTTAACAACGTTCTTTATTTAAAATAATTAACTTTCTCTTATAAAATATAGGTAAATTAGAACAATACTTAAATTTTCCTTGTCAAAAAATATGGAGCGGCATCAATCTTGTCTCCTGGCCAGGTCAAGGTCCTCCAGTCCGGTTGTCATTGAGTTGTTAAGTTGCAGTATCGCCAATCTCCACCCTGCTGTTTTACGGTTAGTTTGCGGGTTGACTACTACGGCTCAGTTGTTTTGCGCCTGCTGTCAAAAGTGGTGGGGCGATTCCTCAATTCAATGGTTTTGTAACGAAACCGGAAGCTGGTCGGAATCCTCTTCTGACCCTTTTCACGGAAACACCAAGGATTGGCCCGTTGTCGATAACATGAAAAATTCAACAGTATGAATATTCACAAGGAAAATTTTAATATGAATATTTACAAAAAAAAATGAGTTGCTCAACAAAATGAATTTAATGCAAACAAAATAATTGGCCAAATAGTAATTAATCAATAATACCTTTTTATTTTTAAGGTTATAGACACAATGAATTGTTTCAAAACTAATAACAACCATGTGCCTGAAATTTACAGAAATACTGCTCAATTTAAACTACGCTGTGCGCAATGTTAGTGTTAATAGAGAAAATAGAAATTTAATAAAAACAAAGTGAAATGTGACGAAGTTCAAAACAAAAAAAATAATATTAATTAAAATCTACGTCATCCGCAGCTTGGAGCGAGCACGCGTGTGTGAGGATTCCATGAACAAAAACAATAAAGTCCACCTGGTGGAAACAAAAACTGTACTGAATAACGCCGTAGTTTCACCGCATGCAAAATACACCAATGAATTACGTGCACTTTACCCAAAATCTTACTGCAAGAAACCTAAATCAAAACTGCACTAATGGGCCTAACCCTTCACTAATTTCCTTGCAGTACCTAACCTCAAAATTTGCGATTAATGAAACGGGCTAATAATTTTAAAGTAACTACAAAAATATTTCCACCAGCAGAACAGAAGTAAAAAAAAGGTTCAAAGAATACTCACACGTCAGCTTCCAAACCCCGGATGGACGAGATTTATTTTAGATTCCCCATGCGCCACCCTATGGGACTGTCCCCATAAAACCAAGAACCAAACCGTGCGTGACGGCTGTCAACAAGAGAAGACCCCAAAGACCTAAGGAAGCACCAGATTCGCACGCAGGACGCTTGAGCCGAATCTGACAATTCCGTTGAGTAACTTAAGTTGCCTATAATAAAAGTCCATAATTTAATTATTTTAAATAGTGGAAGACTGACGTTTCTCAATTGTAACGAAAATTAATTAAATTTCGAAATTTACGTTACACACCACCCTCGCCCCGTTTGAAAATTTTAAAACTTAAAATTTTCTAGCCAGTTAGGAATATCTAAATCGTAACTATGAACATATCCCAACGTAGGCGAACATGTGTGCAAGGAAAATCCCTAGTCATCTGAAAAATAAGAAAATTAAAAAATATATCCAAAATAATTATACAAAACAGTCCATTTTCCACTAAAAATTTACCACTCGTTCTGGTTTTTATGAATTTCCTAAATCAGACTTTATGTCCACATCGTTGTCGTCCCAATCAGTTAAATCTGGTTTTATGTCCTTAATATGCCAGATACCTAAATCATTACCCTCACAATCTTCTAAATTATAAGCTAAACGTGACTTAACATTCTTTACCACACACGGGATATATTTCGGTGCTAGTTTACTACTAAACTTATTTATTGCATTTGACAAAACATAATTTTTGTTCCAAGCTTTATCCCCTTTTTTGAATGTTAAATCCCTTTTTTGCAGATTGTAATGCTGGGCATTTTTATCATACGACTTCCTCAAATTTATTCTGACATTTTTATATAATTCCGGAAGGTCTTTTAAAACTGAAATATGATGTAAATTTTCAATATATATTTTTTTTTATTTAACTCCTTTAATAATTAGCAATCTACCCATGGGCATTCATCTAATGGTTTAAAGTACATTTCAACTGCATCAGGTCAAGGTCTACATTAAGACTTTAACTAATTGTTCTTAAATATATAATGTGTTTTCATTATTTAATTTAATTAATTTCATTTCATTTCAATGTCTGTTTTATTTATACGGCAATTCCAATATGTGGTGTCGCTTCAGGCGATAGGTCGTTTTACTGTTGTCCAGTAAATTCAGGGCTAGCAGGTTCGGATGCACTTCTAGTCTTTTGATGTATCGCGCAGTCACGCACTTCACTTCGTCTTTAACCTCGGTCATTTGTAAATCTCTGTGTATTTGCTCATTTCTTACATACCAGGGAGCATTTGTGATTATTCTTAATGTTTTTGATTGGAATCTTTGTAGGATCTCTGCGTTTGAGGAACTCGCAGTGCCCCACAGTTGGATTCCGTATGTCCATATAGGTTTTAATATAACTTTGTACACTAGTAGTTTATTTTCAAGCGATAGTTCAGATTGGCGACCAATTAACCAGTAGAGCTTAGTGAATTTTAATCCCAGCTGTTTCCGCTTCGTGAAAATGTGCTTTCTCCAGCTAAGCCTTCTGTCAAGGTGCATACCCAAATACTTGACATCTTCTGCTTGTGGTAGCTGCTGTTGGTTTATGTGAACTGGTGGACAGGTTCCTTTTCGCAGTGTGAAAGTTACATGCACTGACTTTGTTTCGTTTGCTTTAATCCTCCATTTTCTCAACCATTCTTGTATATTGTCCAGGGCCGCTTGTAAACATTAGGAAGCTTCTTCAGCATTACGATTTACTGCCATAATAGTCGTGTCATCAGCGAATGTCGATGTGTTTGTATTTAGTGTTGTCGGTAAGTCGGCCGTGTAGATAAGGTAAAGAATTGGTCCTAAAACGCTCCCCTGCGGTACCCCGGATGATATTGGGTATAGTTCTGATGTCGTTTCTTCGTACTTCACCATAAAGTATCTATCACTCAGGTATGATTTTAGTAGTTGATAAAATGGGTGTGGAAGGTCTCGTTTCAGTTTGTAAAATAGTCCTTGGTGCCAGACTTTGTCGAAAGCTTGACTTACATCGAGGAAGGCTGCTGTACAAAACTTTTTGTTTTCTAGACTGTTTCTGATAACTTCCACTACACGGTGTACTTGTTCTATCGTGGCGTGTTTGTTGCGAAAGCCAAACTGGTGTTCGGGGATGAGTTGTAGCTTGGTTATAATCGGTTTCAGTCGTTTCATTAATAATTTCTCCAGCAGCTTCAATAGGATAGGTAGCAAGCTTATTGGTCGGTAGGATGCGACTTCTTCAGCAGGTTTTCCTGGTTTTGGAATCATTCTTATCTGCGCTACTTTCCACTGCGATGGAAAATATCCCGTTCTTGGTACCGCATTGTAAATGTGTGTGAGATGTGTCAGCGCTTTATCTGGTAGCTGTTTAATAACTGTTCCTGTTATTAGTTCATAACCTGGGGCTTTTTTGGGATTCAAATCATTTTTGATTGTATTTTTGAGCTCTTTTATCTTTATCGAATTAATGGGAAGTGCTAGCTGGTATGGAGATTCCAGAGACTGGATTATTTCATTATCTTCCTCTGTGCTGATTTCTCTAGAGTGAGGTTGGAATACATGAACTAGATGTTCTGCAAAATTGTCCGCTTTGGCCTTATCATCCCTCGCCCAACTGCCGTCCGGTTTTCTTATTGGTGGAATATTTACTTGGCGTTGTTTGAGTTTCCTGGTGGCTTTCCATAGTGAATAGTCTGTTACTTCCGAGGGTGATAATTCTTCCAGATATTTTTTCACTTCCATGTTTTTTTGTGATGCAATTAGGTCTTTTAGATCTCGTACGGCTTTGTTAAATTTCGTTTTATCTTGGGAAAATGTTGTTTCCATCCAAGTTTTCCGTAGTTTTCTTTTTTCAAGAATTGCTTCTTGTACCAATTTTGAGATAGTTTGCCTTTTCCTAGAATTCTTTGACACTGGCTTGGATTCCCATGCCGCTTCTTGTATCGCACGTGTTAGGTTCTCTACAGCTTTATCAATTTCCTCTGCGGTTTTTAGTGCAGTTTTGGTTTCTATTTTGTCTTCCAAATATTTCCTAAATAGTTCCCAGTTAGTGTTTTTGTTAGAGAGTTTAGCCGGTTCAGGTTTTTCAATTCCCGTGCTGCTTAGGGTAACCATTATTGGAGAATGGTCTGAGGAAAGGTCTAGGTTTTGTTCTGCCAGCAAATGATTTGTTGGAATACCTTTCGTTACACAGAAGTCAATCACGTCTGGTATTTTATTTCTATCACTTGGCCAGTAAGTAGGCTTCCCAGTTGACAATGAGCTAAGGTTATTGTCTCTTATGGATTTGGCTAGCTCTCGCCCTTTGGTATTCGTGAGCCTGGACCCCCAACTTATGTGTTTGGCGTTATAATCTCCACCAGCTATGAATCGATTTCCTAGAGTGGTGAAGAATTCAGTGTAGTGTGTCTCGGAGATTAACATAATGTCGATATCATGATGTTTAATGAATTGGGCTAGTTCAGGTCCATGCTCTGTCAGTCCGTTAGCATTCCATATAGAAATTTTAATTGGGCAAGGCATTAAATTATTTTATCTAGAAATTTTGTTATGAGTTTCATCATAGTTCTAATATCTTCGGCTAGATTTTCTACTATTTTTTCTAATCTATCCATTCTATCTTGGGATTTCACATTTTTATCGTTGTTACTAGTAGAGATTTGTGTTTGTGTTTCATTCGTAGCTATAGAAGCATATGTTATTCCCTCAGTTGTCCGTTCTGTTGTAATTTTTGGTCTTAGAGCCGGAAATGTTCTTTGTTGTATTTCTTTGAAAACCGTGCAACCTTTGTAACTGGCAGGGTGGTTACCATCGCATAGAGCACATTTAAGATCTTTTTTTTTCTGTAATTTGACATGTCTTATTGTTATGATATCCACCACATTTTACGCATCGTTCCAATCTTTCACAGTACTTCTTGGTGTGGCCATACCGTTGACATTTAGCACACTGTGGTATTTGCCGTGTTTGTCTTGCAGGTTCTATTGTTATAATATTGTTTTGTAGGTATCTTACTGTGTAGATTTCTTTGTTGTGTGTGTTTGGCTCTAGATCGAGGAAAAACATTGGCAGAGGTTTCTTAGTTTTTCTACTTATTGCATTATGTATACTTCTAACTGTGTGTCCATGTTCAGTTATCTCAGCTTTTATAGTCTCAAGTTCTGTTGTATGATGTAGGTTTTTAATTACTACGCGGAAGCTTCTGTCCTGTTTCAGTTGGTAGGAATGATATTTCACATCTTTTTCGTTTAGTGTCTTTATTATTGATCTGTGGTTGTCAACAGTTTTTGGCATTATTTTGGTTTGGTTATCGTTTATGGTTTTTAGTATGTAACCGTTACTTGCAGCCGCATTTAAAGTATTCGCTATTCCCGTGACAAAAATAGGCGGAGTTTTCGGGTTTGTATTCATTCGAGTTTATCATGTTATTTTCTACAGGTTCGTTTACAACGTCTTCAGTGTTTGGAATGGTTTCCAAGAACTGGAACATGTTGGTTGTATTAATTGGTTTTGTTTTAAAATCTGTTATTAATTTTTGACGTGTGTTTCTTTGGTTAGCATCTGGTGATGATCGCTTTTGCTTTCGAGTATTATTCACATCTTGCCATGGTGTTTTGTCGGTTTTTAGTTTTTCGAGCTCTTCAGATATTTTTTTATTGGCTATTTCTAATGCCCTTTCTTCTATTAGTTTATCAATTGTATCTTGTTCATCAGGAGTGAATGTTACACTTTTTGTTTGTTCTTTTTGTGTGATTTTAGCTCGGGGTTCACTCAAAGAGTTCAACCGAGGTTTAACCTGAAACATACTTTTGTGAAATATTTGCTGACTGTATGTTTTTCCGTTAGTATGATTAGATGCAGCAGCATCATGGCTTTCTATAATTGTTTTTGGGTCACTAACTCCTTGTTCGTTGCCCTTCTTTATTTTCGCCTCGTTTTTATTTGAGGTTATGTTTGCGGTTTTGCATTCCATGCAACTCCAATTATCTATTTCGCCGCTTGTATTTAGATCGTTCATCGATGCGATGGTCATATCGATGCACTTTAGGTGAAATTTCATTTTGCACTTCATTTTACACTGTATACAGTCTTCGTATCGCGTTGTAACTTTTTCGCACACACCACACATCGACATGCTGCGGCGCATCGATGACAATAATTTTAGGAAAATTCTCGTCGTTATCTGAAATCTTTCCAAAGTATTTCCCGGAAGTAAATACATTACGGCCAAAGGTCAAAAAATTTGGAGTATACTGCGTAGCATCATGTTTTGCCGATCTCAGGGCTTGTGCAATTTGATGTAAGTTTATATCCCAATTTCTGTGATCATCATGTATATAAGCACTAATTGCTGAAATCAAGTTTCGATTTATTCTTTCTGATGGATTTACTTGAGCATGATACTTAGCATTATACCAAATCCCTTGAACCTCATATTTTTCACACAATGACTTGAATTGTTTACTAATGTATTGGCTTCCGTTATCACACACAACAATTTGTGGCACGCCAAACATCAAAAACACATTATTTTCTATGAATTTACAAATCGCGTTAGAAGTTGCTTTCGGAATTGGATGCAAAAGAACAAATTTTGTAAACCAGTCGACGACTACCAGAATGTATTGATTTCCTGCTTTAGATCTAGGTAGCGGTCCCAATAGGTCCGCTGATATCATTTGGAATGGAAAATTAATATTCTTATACGACCCCATAAAACCACGACGGGCTTCATTTGAACATTTTACACTGGCACATACCTTACAATGCCTAACATACTTTATTACATCTTGCCTCACTTTTGGCCAATAATAATACTCTAAAATTCGTGCCAGTGTTTTCGATACTCCACAATGAGCAGCTAAGGGTTTGTCATGAAATTCCTCAAGAATACTTTTTCTGTTTGCAATTGGAACTACTAATTTCCACGGCGGTACATTCGAAGGTTCATATTTGTTTGTTTTGAGATACTTGTACAGATAATTGTTATCTACCTTAAAAAATGGAAAATCACCCGGATTTTCATTCACCTTCTTAATTGTTTTGTTATACATCTAATTTAAAATTATCTAAATTAATAACCGCAATTTCCCTAGATAAAATATTTGCAACCACATTTAACTCGCCTTTACGATGTTCATTTCAAAGTCGAACTGTGACAGTTTTACTGCCCATCTGGCTAATCTACCTGCTGGATCTTTTAATTGATTTAACCACTTTAATGAGTAGTGATCCGTTACGACTTTAAATGTTGTTCCTTCAACATACGGCCTAAATTTTTCCACCCCAAAAATTACATCCAGACACTCACAGTATAGTTTCTTTGAGCTTTATTCAAGGTCCTACTCGCATATGCTATTGGATGCTCTAATCCGTCAATTTCTTGATAAAGAACTGCGCCTAAACCAGTATGTGAAGCATCGGTTTGAATGACAAAAGGTTTACTAAAATCAGGACTCGCTAAAATCGGAGCACTGGTCAGCAGTAACTTAATTTTATCAAAAGCCTCTTGAGTTTCGACAGTCCAAATAACTGGTTAGCTTTTCTATTTCCCTTTAATTAAATCTGATATTGGCGACGAGATTGAAGCAAAATCTTTAATAAATCTACGATACCAAGAAACTAAACCGATTAACCGCCTAACTTGAGTTGCAGTTTTCGGAGTGGGGAAACTTGTAATTGCAGCTACTTTATCCTGACAAGTTCGTAAACCTTCTTGGTCAACCACAAAACCCAAATACTTTAAAGATGATAAACAAAATTCGCACTTATCAAAGTTTACAGTTAAATCAGCCTTTTTTAATCGTCTATAAACTTCTTTTAATATTTTTATATGATCTTCAAACGTACTCGTGGCAATTATGATGTCATCTAAATAAACAAAAACAAATGGCTCTAATTCCGGACCTAATATGGTGTCCATCAGACGTTGCATTGTCTGTGGGGAATTTGATAACCCAAAGGGCATGACATTAAATTCAAACAAGCCTCTCCCAGGCACACAAAAAGCAGTTTTTGAATATGAAGACGATTCCAACGGTATTTGCCAGAAAGCAGATTTCAAATCCACCGAAGTCAAGAATGGAGCATCTCGCAACTTATTGAGTATGTGATCAATATAAGGCAAAGGATACGAGTCCTTTACTGTAACTGAATTTAATTTACGACCATCAAAGCAAAGACGAAAATCACCATTTGATTTTTTAACTAATAATACCGGACTACACCACGTAGAATTCGATGGCTTAACTACCGCCTGCTCTAACATGTTATCTAACTCTGCATATAAATGTTTCAACATAGCGGGTGATAACGGGTATTGTCTCTGCTTTATGGGTTTCGCATCCCCTGTGTCAATAAAATGCTCAAAAAGGTGCGTTCTGCTCAAGTCACGCCCAGATAAGGATTGAAATTTCGATTTAACCTCTAATAATTTGTTTTGCTCCGTGCTTTTTAAATCAGTAATTGTATGTATCACATTTACCGGTGAAATTTCTATTGGACCTGACCATCTATCATTTCCAAAATCTGCTTTTATCTTAAACAATTTCAAGAAATCTCTGCCCAAAATGAAATTATGTTTAAAAGTGACTTCCCCCTACAACCTCTCCTTTTTTCCTGCTTCTTTCATTTCCCTCAAATCCTCTTTCCACATCTCCCTTAGTTCCCTCATCTCCTCCTTCCAAATCTCCCTCTCCTTCCTTATCTTCTCCTTAATTAACTCCACTATCTCCCTCTGATTCCTGTTGCATCCTTTACTTTCCCCTTCACCACTCTTTTCTTTTCCCTTCCTGGCTCTCCTTCCTTCTCAAATGACGTGTCTGCCACCTTCCTCTTATCCGACCCCCCCCCCCTGTCATTGTGGCGACCTCTGTAACCCCGCTCCTCCACTAAACACCTCCTTTCTTCTAGCCTCCTCCTCCTGCTTTTCCCATTTCTCCACCTTCTTTCTTTTCTTCTGCTGTTTATATCCCGCCATGATATATCATTACACCTTTTCCTTATATTGGCTTTATTGCGTATGTGAACGCGCTTTAGTGCCGTGCAGTTGTTTCTATGCACCCAGCGTGTGTGAACGCACCTTACCGTCTGTGCGCGGTCCGTCGTCTTTACACGAAGGTCACCGCAACGCGCACGATTATCGCCCCTAACACTCCACGCTAGCCGCCCCGGTTGTTAGTTATATCACCTCTCCGCTCAACCTATCTCTTCTCGATCCAATTCACTTCCTGTCGCACTAACTCCGCTCTATTCCGCTTCAAATCGCTTACTATATCTAAGCTTTATTCACTCACTACTCACTACCAATCACTCTGCGAATCTCTCTTCGATTGCAAAAGTACAGTATTTAATATAAGTTCTATATTTAAGGAATATATGAAGGAAACTGTTGGTTGGAATACGAAAAACAAATGAAAATAGAAGGCGATCGCATCCGCTACGAAAAAGAACGCAACAAAATCGTGCACGACCTCAAGAAAATCCGCAGCGAAGTCACCCGGCTTCTAGTGAAAAATCTAACGGGACCCGAGAACGAATACCTGGATCTTCAAGAATTCAACCTGGACAATGCCAAAAAGGAAGAACGGGTTAGGACATCGAAGGAGCTGTGCGAATTAACAACGTTGCACATGCAGAAATTAATTTCGGAGAACGAACGTGTAGCGAAATTAATCAAGCAGCACTTTTGGGATAAAATCGATAAGCAAACGAGGAATCTGTGGTCGATTTTTGGAAATTTCGATGTTCAGAGTTACTGTATGTTGTCGCCGGATGGTCAGCAGGAGGAGCAGATTAGGCGGATCGCGGAGTTTAGGAAGGTTGAGGAGATGCTGTCCAAGGATGATTTGTTTGCTCCCTGGCTATGCACTACGCAACAGTAAGTAAAATCGGAAAGATTTTTTTATTTTCATTTGCATTATTTACATAAAGAATATTAAGTCTTAACATAAACGGATATCGTTACTGAGATCTGTAAACTGATTGTTAATATACAGAGAGTTTTATGTAACACCGAACATTTTCAGTATAAGCGTGTTGGCTAGTTGACCAAAGGTTTGGATTGATGTTTTCCTTTATGTACGCTTCAACTAGTTTCTCCAACATCTTGAGTAAGAAGGACGATAATCTGATTGGCCTATAGTCTTTCGGTGTTGAGTGGGTTATTTTCCCTGCTTTGGGTATGAACACTACATTTGTCTCTTTCCATCTCTGAGGGATGTACGACAGAGTTAGACAGGCTTCAAATATTACTTCCAACCGGGGATATATAATATCTGAGGCTATCTGTAATTCCATCAGGGCCTGCAGCTTTAAAAGGCTTCAAGCTTTTTACACTCCAAGCCAGTTTGTGCTCGCTCAAGATATTATATATGGGGCAGCTCCTCCTGGGTGCCGGGCGACCCTCTTTTTCGCCAGAGTCGGAGGGAAAGTGGGTGTCCATCAGTGCCGTTAGGGTTTCCTCGCATGAAGTGGTCCAGTCACCACCCTGCTTCATGAGAAAACCCGGGATAGCTGGATTTCCCGATAGTATCTCTCTGAGCCGACTGGCCTCGGCGGTTTCCTAAATTTTGTTGCAAAAGGTTTTCCAAGAGGCTCTCTTTGCCTGTCTAACAGCCTTCTTAAAGGCTTTTAGGCTGTCCTTATACAGAGACCATTCGCTGGTTTGTTTTGCCTTGTTGAACAGCCTATTGCATTCCTTCCTTAAGGAGGAAATCTCCTGGTTCCACCATGGAGGCTTCTATTTGCCTCGGTACACTTTACCAGGACAAGCGGCCTCCATTGCCTTGTTGCAGGACTCTGTGAGGGTAGTTACAAGGCGATCCAACTCCCCCTCAGTGTTGGGTCTACGTGGTGTATCGCTAGGCAGAGCCCCAATAAGGACGGTCCTATAAGAGTCCCAGTCTGGATCTATGGAGTGGTCCGACAATATTGACAGCAATCAATTGCCAAGGATACGGCCTTGGGGTTTCCCATCTGACCTGGGGTACCACTAGTTGATTCCTTCTGAGCTCCACATACTTGACAAGAACGAACATACCGTTTAACATCCTGGCGTAAACGAGGCCTGTAATATAAACCTCGTACCCGATTAAGGGTCTTGAACACACCAAAATGTCTTACAGTAGGGACATCGTGACAAGCACTCAATACATTGTAACACTTTTTTTTTGTATTTCGAGAGCTCAGTGGAGTTTGGATATAAGAGATTGGTTTCGTTTAACTCGGGCGCCACTACACCGAAATGTAGACGGAAACAACAAACATTTAATAATAGATTTATTATCAAAATCAAACAAAATAAAACAATATTATTTAACATACAACGGGCATAAAAGTAAATAAAGCAATAATCCCTGATTTATTTTTATAAATAACGTAACTAAGAATATTTTAATAAAGTCCGGCAGACGGAAACCCAGAGACACAATGCCGTCTTGGTTTGCCGTGATTCTGATATTATATAACATAAAGTAAATAAAATAACAATTCTGGAAATTACAATAAAATAATGTTCAAATAACGAATATCAATTAGGGAACGTCGAACGGGAGAGTCACGGCACAACGCCGTCTCGGCTTACCCTAACTGCTAGGCTTCTCGGATCTTCGGCTTCGGAGACTAGACGGGACCCGTGTCAATCACTGGGCCTTGAAGCGGAACTCGTGTCAACCACTGAGATCCGCCGTCTGAATAAAAAGGCGAGTGTAACCTGTTTATATAGGAATGGATTTAGTGAAAAACTCGAAAGGAAAAGAGGTGGAACAAAATGTTGGAGGTGGAAATTGAGTATTATATTGGGATAGGCATGTATGTGAAAAAGGGATGTATATAGTCTATGATAGGATAGTGAGGTATATTGGGTTGCCTATGATAGGTTAATGCGGTATACGGGGTAGTATATATAACGGCACGTTACACTCTCCTCCTTCTTTCGAAGATTTCGTCATTGCGTAGAAGGCGAAATTGTTTACTTTTAATATAATTGATTTCGGTTGGGCTCAACCCGTAAATTCGCACCCTCTCGCCGTTCTTCAACCAAACTCGATGCCCTCGGTCCCTAAACTTCTTCGGTTTGGTGGGCGGTTCGCCAGGTTCCTTAGATGGTGGCATCTTAAACGGTTCCAGGTGGAAATTTGTGCTGATTACCGGGGGAAGTTCCTGTATATCCTGCTGGAGGAAGGATGTTTCGAATTTTAATGTCCGGCGTGATAGGATAATCCGGTGTCTTCACCATTTGTGGGAAGGGTGACGATGGTGTCTGAGTAGGTGTACCAGGTCCGAACAACCGGTGGTAAATGGACATCAGCCGGATGAACCCCTCCACAGGTTGACCAGGAGTGACAGGAAGCCCTGATTCGTGCAGCGCAATACCCTCATAGCCGTCCTGGATGGTCGGATGTAGAATAAGCGTGTCGTCGGACATCTGTAAAGGTGCACTTATTACCCAAGAGAAAAAAATATTATGAGACGTTGAGACAAATGAAAATAGGTATTCATGCTTTCGAATCTTTGATGTGTATATTCCGCAGCACCTTGCCATTTTCATGCTTAAGATCATATCTCACGGGAGAGATTACTTTGTGAACTAGATATGGCCCCGCGTATTTGGGAGCTAGTTTGGCAGCAAAGTAATCTCTAGCAGACGACAAGTTATGTTCCTTCCGAAAAACTGTATCCCCTTTCTTTGGTCTTCATTCCCGTCTTCTTAAGTTGTAGTAGTGGGCCTGGCGGTGGGATTCCAAGTAACTGTTCCTTTTCACCATCTCTTGGACTTCCCACAGTTTTTCAATGCGTTTGAGATGGGATGGGCGTCCCACCGGAGTGATATGGGGTGGGTTGGTCAGTAGGGCCTGTTCTAGTTTGATCGGTGCGCGGAGCTCTCTTCCGAAGTTGAGGAACGCCGGCGTAAATTTTGTAGTCTCTGAAACTCAGATATATATTCATCCCAATTACGATGCGTATCTTCACAATAAATGGCTAAATGGTCTTTAGGGTTTTATTAGCGCGTTCAACAGGGTTGGCCTGGGGTGTGTATGGTGGTATCTCCATCCTTTCTACCCCGAATTCCTTCAAGAAGTTGCCAAATTCTTTTCCGACGAATTGTCGTCTATTATCAGCGATTAGAACCTCTGGTGTCCCAAATTTGAAAAATATTTGTTTATGCAGGATTTTTATTATAGCTGTCGATGTGGCGGAGCGTAAGGGTGCGCACTCCACCCACTTGGTGAACTTGTCCTGCATTACTAATAGGTAAATGTTACCTTTCTTAGAACGCGGGAAAGGTCCCATTAAGTCGATGCTAATGGTGTGCCAAGGGGCTTTGACCGTTGTTGGCTTCATGATTCCAGCGCGTCTTAGCGTGGAAGGCTTATACTTCGTGCATACCTTACAATCACGGACGTATTGGCGAATTTCTCGAAACATACCAGGCCAGTAATAGGTGCGAGCTATCCTGTTAATGGTTTTCGCAGTTCCTAAGTGACCAGCGGTTGGCACGTCGTGGGAATCCTGGCAGACTTTGCTTTTCAGGTGAGCTGGCACGCACAGTTTCCATGGGTTCACTACTTCTGGCTCGGCGTAATTGTCCCTATCACAGATGAAACGATATAGACGGCCGTCTTTTACGCAGTAATCAGGATGTTCCTTCGGGGAATTTTGGACTTTGTTGATGAGTGCATCATACCAGTTCGACTTCTGAATCATGAGGATTTCCTTTTGGTCGGCTTCTTGCACTGGACCCCGGGATAACGCATCGGCTAACTGGTTACGGATTCCTTTGTCGTACTCGATGACCATGTCGAACTGTTGTAGTTCCATTATCCACCGCGCAATTCTACCCGCGGTATTCTTCTGATTTTGCAACCATTTCAGGCTCTGATGATTGGTAATTACTGTAAATTTGTACCCCTCTAGGTATGGACGCATCTTCCGTATTCCCCAGACTATGGCCAGGCACTCCTTCTCGGTGGTGGAATAATTACGTTCCGCGTCGTTTAGAGAACGACTGGCGTAACAAATTATTTTTTTGGTGGTATCCTGCTTCTGGAAGAGGACAGCTCCTAACCCAGAGTTCGATGCGTCGGTCTGGAGAAAGAATTGCTTCGAAAAGTCGGGACAACTGAGAACAGGGGCTTCTGTGAGCAGCTTCTTGAGTTTTTGGAAAGATTCCGTCGCAGTCGTACCCCACTCAAACCGGCGGCCCTTCTTCAACAACTTGTTTAATGGTGCCGTGATATCCGAAAATAACGGGACAAATTTTCGGTACCAGGACGCCATACCAAGAATTCGACGTAGTTCTCTAGTATTTTGTGGGGGTGGTAACTCCAAGAGTGCCCTTATTTTATCTGGGACGGTACCAATGCCATTCCGTGAAACCACATGTCCCAAATATTTCATCTCCGTTTTGCAAAACACGCACTTGTTTAGGTTTAATTTTAGTCCAGCTATCTCAAGGCGATGGCAGACCTCCCTAAGATTTGCGATGGGTTCCTCGAAGGTGGTGCCCAAAACTATGATCTCGTCTAAATATGCAAATGCTTTAGGTTCCAACTCAGGGCCGATAATTCGATCAAGGAGTCGTTGAAATGTTGCTGGTGCTGAGTGAAGTCCGAATGGTAACACATTGAAGTGAAATAAAGCGGTTACTTGTTTGCTTTTATCCTCTAATGGTATCTGCCAATAACCATCTTGCAAATCTAGTGAGGACAAGTATTTGGCTCCCTTCAATCTCTCCAGGATAGAACTAATCTAGGGTAATGGATACGCATCCTTGACGGAGACTTGATTTACCTGGCGAAAATCGATACATAGACGGTTATTCCCGTTTTTCTTCTTGACAAGAACGATGGGTGAACTCCAGCCACTATCGGAGGGATCTATAAGTCCCCGTGCTAGCATCTTGTCGACCTCTAGGTTGATTTGTGCCATTACTGCTGGGTTCCTGGGTCTATGTCGCTGTTTAATGGGAACATCGGTATTTAATCTTGTTTTGTGATATACTAATGACCGGTGACACTGGAATTTATGCGATGCAAATTATTTATAAATTTATTTAGTATCTCTTCTTCCTTGATTTTGGCTGGTGCCATTAACGCCAGAGTTACAGGTTTCTTTCTAGTTTTTGAGCAACACGAAACTGTGCGCGTTTGAAAATTTAGGTCTGCCTCCCATCTGGATAATAAATCCATCCCAATGATGACCTTGGTGGCTAAGTTTTCAAACACCAAAAATTTAAATTGGTCAATTGGTCAACTGGGCACCGTTTAAATTGTATATCACATTTCTTCTTGATGTTAATGTGTTGGCCGTCTGCTAGAATTACCTCGGTCGGATTTCGAGTGGTTGGCTGACATATTTGAGCTATATCTTGATTAACGAAGGAGTGAGCGGATCCCGTGTCGAAAACAGCTTCAAATTTATTTCCGAAAATGAAGATGTCTGTAACCCATCGGGAAGTGTCGAGGCGGGTAGGAATAATTATTGTTCTCGGCTGGGACCGCCCCGTGGTATCCCAGCCATTTGGTCGTTTCCCTGGATCAAAGAAAGGTTGGCTGCGCCTTGGCGGCAGCAATCTCTAGAGAGGACGTTCGGTTTTCTGCAGACAGAGCAAAACGGTTTCGGCGGGTTCTTGCAATAACGTCGTGAGTGTCCGGGTTCCCCGCAGTTCCAACAGATGGCGCTGTTCCAATTCTGGGTGGAGGAGTTACTTTGGTATAATCGCTGCTCGTTCATATTGGAAGACGTGGGGCGCGAGAGCACTCGTTTTTGGTGGGGAGGCTTAGGTAGAGTTATAGATGCAAGAGATGCGAACGTGTCCTTCTGTAAATTTTCGAATTCCTGGGCCATCTGCATTAGCTCGGTCAAATTGGAGAAATCCTTTCGGCGAACATAGTTTTTGTATCTTGGATGCATGTTATCATAAATCCGTTCCAAGGTGCTAGCAGGAGAGAAACCCCCATGGCGGTGGAGGAGTGTTTGGATATCCGTCAGATATTCCTTCATAGGTTCTTCCGTGGCTTGGGTTCTCGCCCGTATTTTATTCTCCAAATGGATTTCCAGTCTACTTGGATAATAAAATGAACGAAATTCGGCTGAGAAATCGCTAAAATGGTTCCAGTTCATTTTATTATTCCTGTACCAGAGTAGGACGTTTCCCTTTAGTAGTTCTGGCATTAATATGCGGTCCGCAGCTCTTCGAGGCGCTCCATGAACGCGATTGCGCACTTAATGCCATCAAATATTAATCCCCACTTACGTACTTGATCACATATCGTTCCTTCTGTTGTTGCGGTGATTGCTGTATTCGACGGGCGACCAGGGATATTATTCGACGTAGGCGTGGATGCGGTATCCTGTCGATTCAATTTGGCCAATCGGGCTCGAAAGTGTTCTGACAGTCGATCTCTTAATTCCTGTACAGAGCCACCGGTGGACAGATTGGCCATCCTCAATTCTGCGACCAGGTTTTCCACTTCCTCCAGGTCTGCTAAGGTGTAAGCGCCGCCTATGACAGACTTGTGGTTTTTCTTACCCATTATCATATGATTATTTAATACACCCTTTGAACCAACCTCTTAGTACCCCGAGTAAATTAGTCCCTGCTCGGGCGCCAATTTGTAACCCTTTTTTTGTATTTCGGGAGCTCAGTGGAGTTTGGATATAAGAGATTGGTTTCGTTTAACTCGGGCGCTACTACACCGAAGTGTAGACAAACAAAATAAAACAATATTATTTAACATACAACGGGCATAAAAATAAATAAAGCAATAATCTCTTTATTTATTTTTATAAATAACGTAACTAAGAATATTTTAATAAAGTCCGGCAGACGGAAACCCAGAGACACAAAGCCGTCTTGGTTTGCCGGGATTCTGATATTATATAACATAAAGTAAATAAAATAACAATTCTGGAAAATACAAAAATAAAATAATGTTCAAATAACGAATATCAATTAGGGAGCGGCGAACGGAAGAGTCACGGCACAACGCCGTCTCGGCTTACCCTAACTGCTAGGGTTCTCGGATCTTCGGCTTCGGAGACTAGACGGGACCCGTGTCAATCACTAGGCCTTTAAGCGGAACTCGTGTCAACCACTGAGATCCGCCGTCTGACTAAAAAGGCAAGTGTAAAACCTGTTTATACAGCGTGTAAACGAACTACTGTACAAGCTCTCTACCACATAAGGGGCAGCGTTTAAATAAACAATACCTGCATTTGAAATTACCATACCTTTAGTAGATAGCTCACAAATAATTATTAAAAATAATTAATAATAATAGGCCACATGTTTGTGGTATCTGGTATACGCGCACATTGCGTATTTTAAGAGAGATTCCACATAGACTGGTAGTTTTTAAACGATTTGGATATCGAATTACACCATCCAGAGAAAAGTGGGTCAGATTGTGAAGAATTATGTCTATGTTGTTATTGTGATTTTTTTATACGTGACCCAGTTTCATCTAGTAATTCTAGACAGTGTGTGTGTGTGTGTAGTGCGTGCGAAGTGATTTATGCGCCTCGCAGTAGTAAAAGTAAATAAAAAATACAACAACTTACGCATCCACGAAAAATATCATGAACACAGGTAATCAAAAGTTCTCAAAAAGTAAAAAATGCATGAAAATTTATGAAAAATCCAATATTTTTTTTCCGATTTTATTTTTGCTGCAATTGGTGTCAAAATATTTTGTGTATATGCCCTTGAGAGGATGTACATTAGTTCGATTACACGCTGTATAGGAGTGGATTTAGTGAAAAACTCGAAAGGAAAAGAGGTGGAACAAAATGTTGGAGGTGGAAATTGAGTATTATATTGGGATAGGCATGTATGTGAAAAAGGGATGTATATAGTCTATGATAGGATAGTGAGGTGTATTGGGTTGCCTATGATAGGTTAATGCGGTATACGGGGTAGTATATATAACGGCACGTTACAACATCCTCCCTCACTGAAAGTGGAACAACCAATTTCCAACTCGAATGATTAGTTTCCAGACCATCCTTCCTGGTGACCTGCTTAAAAAGTCGATTATTGCAGATACTCCATTGGGGGTACTGCTCCGGGGACCTTTCTTATATAGTATATATATATATATATATATATAATATAATTTTTTGATACCACGTATCGGCCGCGTAAGCCTCTTGAGGTATATTCATTGAGTTAACCTGAACGGGTGCTCGGGACAAGGCATCAGGCACGATGTTGAGGGCGCCCTTTCGGTGTTCGATCTCCATATCAAATTCTTGCATTTTTAAGGCCCATCGAGCGAGTCTGCCAGTGGGGTCCTTAAGGCTTTGCAACCAAATAAGAGAATGGTGGTCAGTTGTTACCTTAAAACGCACTCTCTCAATGTAAGGTGTGATCTTTTCTACCCCAAAGAGAACAGCCAAACACTCCTTCTCGGTAGCGTAAAATTTACGCTCCGATTCTGAAAGGGTTCGACTTGCATACGCTATTGGCACCTCTTGCCCACAAAAGTTTCGTTGTACCAAAACACAACCCAACCCCACATCCGAGGCATCACACTGGATAAAAAAGGGTTTCTGAATCCATTGATGTGGTTATTACCATTATCGATGTCAAACCGTATATGCTGATGGTCTAATAGTGAGACGTAATCTGAGACGTGCCAGTTTTGTATGTACTGGCTTATGTAATTATCAGCTAGGGAGATGTCTAATACCTCCTTTCTAACTGATGTGATAAAAGTAGGTTTATTGCCCTTATTGACTATATCTAAGTTTTCACCCAAAACATAGTCTAGCAGGAACTCACCTCTTCTGTTGGTGTCCGTACTGCCCCATACAGTGTGGTGCGCGTTGGCGTCGCAGCCCAGGACCAGGTGTTTGTTTTCCTTCCTGCACCAGGTGATGAGGCGTTTGACCTCTTCTGGTGGAGGGGATGTGGAGTCACCCGGGAAGTAGGCCGAGGCTATAATAATTGTCCTCTTGCTCGTCCCCTTAGTGACTCTAATTTGTGCTGTGACCAGATCTCTCGTGATGAATTCTGGAACAGGAATGTAGTTAATGCCGGCTTTGAATAACAAAGCGGCCCTAACGTTATTGTGTAAGGTACTATAGATCAACTTACAGTTTTTGGATTGGAGTCCCATAATTTGGCCTCTTCTGGTCCAGGGCTCTTGAATGAGCCCTATGTCTAACTGCTCCTTAATAAACCTCCTAGAAAGTACGCTCGAGGCCGCTTTAGCATGGTGGAGGTTTATTTGGACGCAAGTTAGTTTTTGAGGTGATCAGGTCATTATGGCTTTCCGGGGGCAGGACTCAGTGTTCCTTTTCCCCTGGGGCCAGTTTCTCCGATCCCCTCACCTGCTACGGATGGGCTGTCCGGCTGTTTTTTTTTGCCGGTCCAACCTCCTTCTCGGCATTGGGTGCGGAAGCTGGTGAGTAGGGCATCTCGTCCGTCCCTTCCTCTAGCTCCATGGTTTCTGGAGCGTTCTCCAGCTCCATGATTTCTAGAGCATCCGCTTTTTCGGACTCATTTTGTGGGGCTGTCTTATCTGCCCCCCTGGTCCTTTTCGGCCTTAATTGAATGTGGCTGAATTTGTAGCTCACCCTATATGCAGCCTCTTTGAGGCTTGCCGACGATATGCTGTCCACTGATAGGGCGAGCTCTACTGTGGGGCCATTGGTTCTCCTTAGCGTCCTCCAGCTTTGTGAGGCTTTGAGGCTGTTTTGGGCCTCTAAAAGCTGCAGTATCCTCTCATTGGAGTATCCTGCGCTCGATGGGAAGTAGCTAATTACTATATCCCTATGTGGAAAATCTTGTTCTACCACATACTTCAGCATGGCGCCATCCCACGGTTTTAGTGCTGGCACGACGGACTTTAGCCAGTCTGCAGTGGCCTTATCCGCACATACCAACATAAGCCATCCTGGTCTATTGTTGGAGCTTAGGAATTTTGGGCGAATGTCCCCTTCCTTTAGCTCCACAATTTTATCCAGGATTGCTTCCTGAAGCATTGTTAGTTGATTCGCATCAGCTAACGTCTCAGGGAACTTACTAGGCATTATACCTACCCGTATGCTCCCTGCTGCCTGACTGAAGGAAGGCTTCGGACCTTCGCCTTCAGTTGATTTACGGGGAGGTAGCCTCTGCCCGTTTTTTTGCTGCTCCCGAGGAGGAAGCAGCAGAGGGAGAGGTGCGAGGTCTGGAGCCTCCAGCCTCAGCCTTTGCGGTCTGATTGCCGGAAGGTCTTTCCTCCGCCTTCACCCTCTTAGTTGGAGCTTTTTTCTCCGGGGTACTGCCATCGGACCTGGGCCTTTTGTTGTGGCCCGCTTTCTTGGAGTTGGGAGGATTAAGGGGAATTACGGCTTGTGCTCGGGCCTCCTCCATAGCAACCCCTTGTCTCAGGAGGAATCTATACCTCTTCTTTGCCGCACCACCTAACTTGGGATATTGAAATCCCTTAGTTGAGGATTGATCCTCTGTGTTCTGGCCAGGCCTTTCAGCCTGCTCCAGATTTTTAGGGATGTCGGTGACATCCGTGGGGGGGGACGTAGTATCCCCTTCTTTTTTGTTTTTCTTATTTGTTCTCATATTTGGTCCCACGAGAAGCTAGGGAAGTAACAGGTCACCCGTAACAGAGCCCCGCATGCTACGAGAAGGCTAGTTGCCACCAGGGGGCGCCATCTCCCTGGAGGTTGGGACTGGTAAAGACTAGTCTTCTATCTAGCCACGCATCTTATCGGCCCAGTCCCCTACCTTAGGATTTAGGATTTTATTGAGGTGTCCTCCTCTTGGTCCAGGCGGTTAAGCCACGACCCCTCTCAATCTCTGCCCGCGAGACATGACCACGTCAGCAGAGATTGAATGGTATTACGAGGGCACACTGCCAGGCAGTATGTGGACTTCGACATCGTTAACCTCAGTGCATTCCCTTAGCCACGATACGACAGCCGGGATGAGGGGAGTTGGTCCGCGGCGATAGCCTTCGGTACCACCACGCAGGATGTTAGGCCTGGAGTGATCCCTGTAGCTACCACTAGCCATTTCAACTGGGACGATATGGTCGATCCCCTATCCGCCACCTGGGGACGCGCTTGATAGCTCTCCACGCCACAAGATGATGATGATGTCATGGAGGTACACAAAGCAAAAAGGCTCCAGGGCAGGTCCAAGCACTTGATGCATGATTCGCTGTTGCGTCTGGGGTGCGTTGTTGAGTCCAAACGGCATAACGGTAAATTCATAGAGACCCTTTCCAGGCACCGCGAACGCCTGATATTTATCTTCAGAATTTAGAAATATAGGAAGTGATAAAAAAGGTTAGAAAGCCTTTTTTGTTTATAGAGGATTGGATTGGGATTGGAAATCTGCAAAGAGACAAAGACCTTTGTACTTATATGGCCATATAAGAACAAAGGCCTTCTTCCTCTCGTCCCTGGTATCGCCATCAAGGCATTTCTTCGGGGGTTCTCTCTCTCCAGCTCATCGGCTAGCTTCTTCCCTAAAACGGTTACGGCCCAAATTACTCACAGCATTCCATTCCTCCTCACTTGCCAACATCTTGCCCACCAACCTCTCAAGGTTACAAAGCCTGCAATGAAACGTGTGCATTTTGTAACCTTACTTTTTGAGCACCCCTCGTACAACACTGAATTATTATGTTTACAATATACTGCTTTAGTTTAGTACTTTAGCAGTATATTTTGAACTTCACAATACTTTAATGTTTTATACGCTTGGCGCATGGACTAAAATTTCGAGTTTAGAAAAGCCCCGTGAAAGTTTGTCTCGGGTCGCTGCGCGGCCCTCGACAAATTGTCTACGCGGGGCTTTTCTAAACTCGAAATTCTACTTCATGCTTAGTCTGGGATTTTATAAACTATCTAAGTAACTGGTAACTACCCACTGAACACAGAAACATGTTAAACATTGCTTAAATGTTGAACATGATACTTATGATATCTTATCGACTTTTCACTTCACTTCTGTCAGACAGTTACGAGACGAGTACGACATGAGCACGAGACGTGCACGACACGAGCACAAAACGTGCACGACTCGAGTATATTGAACTTCAGACTGAACGAGTGTTTTATACGCGTGGCGCATGAAGTAAAATTTCGAGTTCAGAAAAGCCCCTTGAAAATTTGTCTCGGGTCGCTGCGCGACCCTAGACAAATTTTCTACACGAGGCTTTTCTAAACTCCAAATTTTACTTCATGCTTAGTCTAGGATTTTATAAACTATCTAAGTAACTGGTAACTACCTACAGAACACAGAAACATGTTGAACATTGCTTAAATGTTGAACATGATACTCATGATATCTTATCGACTTTTTACTTCACTTCTGTCAGACAGTTACGAGACGAGTACGACACGAGATGGGAAAGACACGAGATGAGCACGAGTCGACCACAAGACGTGCACGATACGAGTATATTGAACTTCAGACTGAATGAGTGTTTTATACGCGTGACACATGAAGTAAAATTTCGAGTTTAGAAAAGCCCCGTGAAAATTTGTCTCGGGTCGCTGCGCGACCCTCGACAAATTTTCTACGCGGGGCTTTTCTAAACTCGAAATTTTACTTCATGCTTAGTCTGGGAGTGGAAAACACAACTCTTTGCAAAAATATCTGAGGATTTACAGTTAAAAGAAATACTCCCTGTATGTTTCGAACTTATTTGTATTTGATAGTGTAAAATAATTGCTGAATATTGAAAACTTGAAATGATTTACCGAAAAAACACAATTTTATCAACATTTTACGGAATCACGTAATATAAAATACTTAATAATATTTGTTTGATACATTTGAAAACACATTTGAAACTTGCTTGATTGCAAAAATACTTATATCTCGTACAAGAAAAAATGGTTAATACAGGATTAAGTATTAGTGTTCAGTATTCCGGCACCAGATACCCACAGACGCGTTTCGGACTTCAAGGTCCTTTTCAGAGTGTTCCCGACCCAGTGCTGAGGAATACTGAACATTTCTGACTAAAAAAAAAAACTACCTTTATTGGCATATCCTACAGTTATTTACAATGTCGACACTATATCACATCTTGCCCTCTTTCTCCCGTCCCACTTTCTCCAGCGTCTTTACCCTAGCTCCGTCCTCCCTCATCCATTCCGTCACCCTTCTATTCCCTTTCACTCCCACCCATTCCTCACTCACACCCTCACACTCCTCCGCCAAGTGCCTCCACGTATCCTTCCCCCATTCACACAACCTACATCTCATATATTCTTCCCCCATCCATCTCTTCCTTTCCCTCTCCCCAGACCCACACCTTGCCATCGCCATTATCACCCTTTCCTCCCTGTTCCACCCATCCTCACTCATGTATCTCGGCACCCTCCCATATACTTGCCATCTCCCAAACATATCATTATATTCACTTTTGTCTATCCGTCCCTGTCTCTCCTGCGCTTCCACCTCCTTCATCTTCTCTCTCATCCACGCCGCCACCTTCACCCCCCTACCCAACCATTCCTGTACTTTCCTCTCTGACAGTCCTCCCCTTTCATATATTCTCCTTCTCTCTTCCCTCCACCTCCTCCCTTCTACTTTCATGCACGCCTCCCATACTATTCTCACCAATCTCTCCTCTTCTACTCCGCATAATTTCATTTCATACTTCACCACTCTCTCTACCGCCTCACATTTCAATCTCTCTCTATTCGTTTCCTGCAACAGTATATATCCCGGTGTCGACTCCTCTAGTCCCAGCATCCGTCTCAGGAACCATAGCTGTTCTCTTTCAATCACCTCATACGCTCTCGTTCCCCATACATTAGTATCGGTCTTACACACGCGTCCCACACCTTGCATGTCACCTTAATACTATTCTCCATCCATTTTCTCCATGCCATTCCCCATGCTCTCCTCGCTTTTCCTTGTACCCACCTTATATGCTTTTCATACCCACCCGTCCCTTTAAAAATAAATCCCAAGTATCTGAAACTTTTCACTCTCTCAATCACCTCTCCCTTCCATTCTAGCTCTCCCGCTCTCCCTTTATTCCTAAAACTCATCCATTTCGTCTTCCCCACATTCACACACATTCCTCTCTTATCCATATATCTTTCCACCCTTTTCAACATGCCTTTCACTCCCTCCCAATCTCTCGCCATCAACACTATATCGTCTGCATACGCCAGTAACCATACTTTCTCCTTTCCAATCACCACTCCCCCTTCCTGCCCCTTTCTCAACACCTCTTCTAGTTCACTTATGTATATATTAAACAGGACCGGACTCATGGGGCACCCCTGTCTCAAGCCCTTCCATGTCCTAAACCTTTCCGATACTTCTTCCCCCACCTTCGCTTCCACCCATGTTTCCCTATACACCTCCCTTACACACTCAACTACTCCGTCACTCACTCCCTTACGCCTCAGACACTCTACCATATCTTCCCTCGGTACTGAATCATACGCCGCTTTCAGATCTACAAACACCGCATACACACACCCTTTCTCTTCCATCACTTTCTCTGTCATCCTCGCTAGGGTAAATACCTGGTCCCTCGTTCCCCTCCCCCTCCTAAATCCCCCTTGCGACTCTGGTAGCATCCTCTTCTCTTCTACCTCTACTTCTAATCTGTTCTTCACCCTAATCATCAGTATTTTGTATCCCGTGCTCATAATCGTCACCCCTCTATAGTTCTCTGCTTTCCTCTCATCTTTCCCTTTATATATCGGGCATATCCTGCCTACTCTCCATGCCTCTGGCATGCTCTCCCATTCCCTCCATATTCCATTTACTAGCTCTCGGAATTTCTTCTTCCCCCCTTCTATCTCTCTCCACATTTCCGCCTTCAATCCATCTCTTCCGGCCGCCTTTCCTCCCTTCACCTCCTTGAACGCTCTTTCTGTTTCCTCTTCCGTAAATTCCTCTCCTCCAATCCCTCGCCCTACTTCTCTTGCTGTCCCTTGTTCACCGCACTCCTCCTTACACTTTCTGGTCCAGTCTTCTAACGACACCCCTATCCTCCTCATCTCTTTCCCTCTCCTCAATACATTCCATATTTCTCTCTCGTTCCTACACTCCTTCATTTCCTCCCCTGCTCTCTCTGCCACTTCCAGCTTCTTCCTTTCGCACACCTTTTCGTATGCCCTTCTCGCTTCCATCATCCTCTTTCCCTCTCATCCATTCTTTATATATTCTCTCATTACTTTCCTCACCTCCCTCTTCGCTCGTTTACATTCTTCATCAAACCTCCTTGTTCCCTTCATCTTTCTTCCGCATCCTATTATGGTCTTCTCCATCTCCTCCATTGAACTTATCTCCTCCCATTGTACCTTCTCTAATTTCCTCCTCATGGCCTTAATCGCCTCTCTCCCACTCTCTAGCTTCTCATTTCCTTGCTCCTGTTTCCCTTCTTCATTCCTTCCTATCCTTAGTTCCACTCTCAACGGCAGGTGATCCGATCCCAGCACCTCCTCCACTTCCATCTTCCTCACTTCCTCTCTTGCTATTCCCTTGATTATCGCGTAGTCAATTACTGTTGATCCTTGTGCTCCCACGTATGTTTTCTTCCCTCCCCAGTCTCCTTCGGTGCACCCATTCAGAATTTCCCAACCCTCTTCCGTCGTCCACTCCTTCATCCTCCTCCCATCTCTGTTTATACATTTATCTTGCGATCTCCTTTCTATTTCCATGCCGTCCTCCCCAATCCCTCCTCCCAATTCCCCCATCCTCGCATTAAAATCCCCCATGATCACCCACCGTCCTGCTTCCCCTGTTCTATCGTCAATCTCTTTTCTCACCTCATTCCAGTTTTTATTCACATAGACTATCCCCACATCCATTTGTTCTCCTGCCTCCCGCCATCTCATCCACATCAACCCCTCGCCTCCTTCCCTTGTTTCTACCTTGCCTCCTATCCTGCTCTCCCTCCATCCCACAATCATCCCCCCTTTCGCCCTTCCTCTTGCTGCACTTTTCTTTGCTTCCTTCATCTCCCATCTAAAGTTCACTGGCAACCATCTTTTCACTTCCTCCCATTCTTCTTTAACTATCCACGTCTCTACCATCCCTACTATGTCTTTCCCCACCATCCACTCCTCCATGTCCCTTTTCCATGTGCCCTCCTTTATCTTCGATTTTATTCCTGCCACGTTCCATACACCAATTGCTATCTTCCTTTCTTTCATCTTCTCCCCTTCTCCGTCGTCTCCACACCACCGTTCCTCTCTGTCCTTTTGTCCTCCTATATGTTTCCCCCCTTCCTTTTCTATGCACTTATCTCTGTCCTATGCACTTATCTCTGTTCTATGCACTTATCTCTGTCCTTCTGCCACCGCTTTGGTCCTACCCCTTTACCCATTTTGTCATCACCCGCCCAATCCTTCTGCTCTCCTTCCTCTCCCTTCCTTCGATCCATCTCCTCGCCTTCCTCACGTTCCTGCCCCCTTTCCTCCACCCCTTCCCCGTTTCTGACTATTTCAAGCCAATATGTGAAAACTATTAATGGATTTCGATGGCTAACGCCATCTAATGCTCCTTAGTGGCATCGTCGGTGGTGACATGAATGCACAAAGTGCATATACAGGTCACTGTTTCGTCCATGAACGAGCTAAACTCTGTTTGTGAAACCAGAAAACAAATATCAAAATTGAATTTGTGTTCAGTATTCCGGCACCCGATACCCACAGACGCGTTTCGGAAGGTCTTCTTCAGTGTGGTCGGGACACCAGAGCTGAGAAATTGACGATCCCACTATGGAGCATTGCATTAGTGTTAGTGTTTAGGCTAACTGATTTTGTAAATTCTCTTCAATCAAAAGTAATCCTGTATTAATAATTTCTTCTTGTATGAGGGATCTCTTAAGTCAATAATTTTAGTGTACAGACCTAACATTTATTATTTTGTTTGTTGTGCAGGGATCTTTCAGCTCAGCTTAAGCAAGAACCGAAGATGACTACTGAAGATAACAGATTTGTACCAAGAAGTTCCAATTTAGTAGATTTTGAAGATCTCACAGATAAGGAAAAGGAGCAATTGAAGGAGCAATACATGAAGGAAGCGGAACACTATACAGCTTTTGCAGGCACGACCGCGCACACGTTTACCGAAACGAATAAAAATCATTACACGCAATTCGAACAGCAGAGTTTTGATCAGCATCTTTGGGAAATATCGATGGGTAACGTACGTATTGTTTTACTGAAACTATGTAAATTCAGGAATCTTTTTTCGTTTATTATGCTGATAATATTAATATTGATGCCTTAGCTCAGAGATGTGTTCAGTGCTTAGGAATTTGTATGCACTTAACACATCTGTCAGCTACACTCCATCTGCCAGAAAAAAAGTTTATCGAAAATCCAGTTTTTCATGTTTTGGATGATAGGGGGTGCGGAAAAGTTGTGAAACCGTTTCAAATGAAAGTACAAAAAGTTTCAGTGCGATCGAGTAATATTTACTATGCCCGCAGGGCTCTTGATACCCCCCCCCCCCCAACCCGGGTGTGCAGTTCTTCGCTCGTCTTCCGGAGGGCACGTCGAGTTTCGCTCTATCCCATCCCAACCGACCAATAATAACTCTTTCACTCTGAAGAGTCAGATTCCGAGTTAGCGCTTGATGCGGCAACAAAATCTTTCTTTGTATTGAACATAATTTTTCTTGACCTGAGTGTGAATTAAATGTACCCGTCACGTGAGGGCCTCTTCAAAATGTCTAAACCAGCAAATTTTGAAGAGAGACACCTTCTACAAGCGCGGGAGTATAATGGAAGAAAAGCAACCACAATTTATGGTGTGTTGATATTACAATTTATGACATTATCTGTTAGAATAGCAGGTAGTTTCCCTTTTTTTCCCTTTTTAAAGCGTTTTAAACGGTCGTCCATGATTATTTGATGACTCCAACAATTTAACTCATTAATCAATATATTATGCAATAGTATTATTTGGTTACGTTTTAATCAAATCGATTAAATAAAGCACGCTAATCTAGCAATAAAAAAATGCAAAATAAGGTTATGATCAGGGTTTAAAACGTGTTTAAAACATGTTTAAAACACGTTTAAAACACGTTTAAAACGTGTTTAAAACAGAATATATAGAGCATTTTTCTTTTGAGTATACATATCCCGATAATTACAGCGTGTTTTAAAGTTGTGGAAAATCGTTGTTTTAATGCGGTTAATTTGAGGCTTTAAACGAGTGTTTTCCACTCCCAGACTAAGCATGAAGTAACATTTCGAGTTTAGAAAAGCCTAAGAATTTGGATTGGCCGCGTAGCGAAGCGGAGCGGTCAATTCAAATTGGGCTTTTCTAAACTCGTAATTTTACTTCATGCGCCACGCTTAAAAACACTGATTTATAGTGAAGTTCAAAAAACACACACTTACAACAACGATTATAGACAACCTAATATACGTTAGAGTTATTGGGTTGCCTATAATCAATGTTTTAAACAATTTTTTTAGCGCAGAATTTGATTCACGTTTTTTCCACATTTACATATAAGATTGCTAAAGCCGTATATTTTAAACTTTACGATATTTTAGTGTTTTGCACGCGTGGCGCATGAAGTAAAATTTCGAGTTTAGAAAAGCCTAATTTGGATTGGCCGCCTCGCTTCGCTACGCGGCCAATCCAAATTTTCAGGCTTTTCTAAACTCGAAATTTTACTTCATGCTTAGTCTGGGAATGAAAAACCAAATTGAATTCATGAACAAAAAACAACGAATGTATGAAGATGTACAGTATATGCTTATGTACGGGGTGTCTACGCTAAACCGTTCGTTAAACGTTTATGGGGTTGCCGTTGCACTAAAAATTTGAAAAAAATCCTTGTCATATGGTTGAATATTATATCACTTCCGGTTTCACCGGAAATAGCACCAAATTTGTTATTTTAAATAGAACACCCTATATATTCGTAATTTTTTGGATTCGTCGTTTAAATATGTCTGTGAAGCTAGCAATATTTCTAGCAATAAACCGGCGCCTCCACCATGGTAAATCCAGAAATTTTAACTATTATTTTTAGTGACAAATAAGTAGAAATTCATCCATTTCCCAACCTCTTAAATATAATTTAAGTTAAATAAACACTACAGAACAACATTTGTCCATTGCAGTTGCTGGTATTCATATGTAAAAGATTTTCTATTACAATCATTTTTAAGTACTAATATCTACCTTTGGCCCGCGTTATTTTAAGGTATTATCTTTATATATTATTAAAGCAATGCCTAAAGAACTAATAAACTACTAAAAGTTTCGTAACCTAAATATTTAACACAAAAAATCTTACTTATTGCTGGGCGCTGTGCGCCTCGGAAACAAATAATTAAAAAAATCATAAGTACCTTTGGCCTGCGTTATTTTGAATTAATGTTTGTAGCGATTGTTTAAATAATGTCTAAAGAACAGTACTAAACTACTAAAGTTTCGTAAAATAAATATTTAATACAAAAAACACTCTTACTTTTTCGCATGGCGTAGAGTGTGCATGTAAAGGAGCGGTAGTGAAGATATTAAGTGGTTAGCAGTGCGAGTTTTTGAGCGAAAAACGTGGGAGAGTGCGCGGCGGACTTGGTGGAAAAGAGGCGCGCGCTGCGGGTGTGAGTGGAAGGTTGAACGACGGGAGTGTACGAGGCGCGTATAGAAAGTATTTAAAAAGCCCATTCATACTTGTACCTCGGGCGTGACGGCCGAGACGCGGAATCAATATCCAATGTCCAATGTACGAGCTGTTCCGGCGATCTAAAACAATATTTCGAACAAGTAGGAAAAAAAAGAAAAGCAGAGGAAAAAGGGTCAGAAGGAATGGAGGCGAAATTAGACAGGATTTTGGATAAATTAGCAACGTTGGAAAATAGAATGGAAGATTACAATAAAAATATAACGGAATTAAAAGGAGAAATAAAGCAGAAAGAACAAAAATGGGAAGTAGAAAAATCATTGCTTATAGAAAGAATTGCTAAACTGGAAAAGGGGGAGGAGAGTAGGGAGAAAGAAAGAAGAAAAAATAATGTTATTATTAATGGGATAGAAGAAGGAAGGGAGGTCAAAGAAGTGGTTAAAAGTATGGCAGAGAAGTTGAATGTCTCAGATTTTCAATTTGAGGATGCGTTTAGGCTAGGTATGGAGAAGGGGTGCAAAAAGCGGCCGATATTAGTGAGGTGCAGAAACGTCGAAGAAAAAAAGAAATTGATGACAAAGAAAGGTGTACTAAGAGTTATGAAGAGTGAGGTGTATATTGACGATGATCTTATGAAGAGCGAGAGGATAATCCAGAAGAAGATTAAGGATAGGGCGAAGGAGGAAAGAATAAAAGGCAATTACGTGCAAGTGTTCTACCAAAAATTGCGCGTTGGTGAGGAATGGTGGAAGTAGCATAAAAGAAAAGATATGTTGATTAATGAGGCGGGAGTTCCAAAAAACAAGGCGAAGGAATAACTCAAAGAGAGAAGACAAGGGGGGTGAAGGGAAAAAAGGGATGGAGGGAGTTATCGTGTCTTTCTGGAATATCGCAGAGTAGAAGGTGGACAGTGGAGAAAGGAGATGGAGGAGTGGGTATTCTTGAAACGTGGGTGGAGGACGACGAATGGGCGGGGATAAAAAACAAAATGGCAAATGGGTTTAAATGGGATTGTATAGGGGCAACAAGAGATATTAGAGGAAGGGCTAAGGGAGGGATTATAACCAGAATAGAAACATGGTGTGAGGAGGTGGAAGAACAGCTGACAAGGGATAAAGTGGAAGGGATTGTAAGCCGATCTTTTATGTTAAGAAAATAGCGGTATAGGGTGATAACGGTATACAATCATCAGAGGGGTAAAGAGATTAGAGAGTGCGTCATACGAATGCAAAAGGCGGTAGAAGATCCAGGCATTGTTATAATGGGAGGGGATTGGAAAGGATAGGAAATCTCGGGACATTAAGTGTAGACCAGGAGGGCAACTGGAGGAGGACAAGGAAGTCCAAAGACGCCAAGGTGACTAAGGAAGGCAGGGAATAGATTGGGTGGGCGAATGATCAGGGGCTAGAGCTATTAAACGGAAACACAGCTGGCGATTGGGAGGGAGAAATTACATATGTTGGGCCGAGGGGACAATCAGTGATAGACTATATTTTAGTGGGGGGAAGAGATTACGGAAGATGTTAGGTATTTTAAAGTGGAAGATCGAATGGGTTCGGACCACTTTCCGGTAACATTGATGGTTGGGGAAGAAACGGAGGCAGGAGAGAAAGATGGGGGGGGGTGGTCTTGGTCTGCTAGAGCAAAAATGGAGTATGCGAAGAAGATCAAAGAAGTCAGCTTTGAGGGAGTTAAATCGTTGGAAATTTTAAAGGGAACAGTAGAACGGGCAATGGTCAGGAAAAGGAAGGGGAGTAGCCCGCACTACAAAACGCAGTGGTTCGACGATGAATGTAAAAAAGAGAAATGGAGGCTGTAATAGTTCAGGGTAGAGTAGTGGATTTAAATAGGATATATTGCATAATTGATAAGTACATGACAATGATATTGTAACGAGTTGAGAGTCAGAAGAACTCTGGTTTTGTCGTCTTCCGTGGTGGTATTTATATTAGATGTTGGACGCTGATGGTCACAAGTTCATGGAGTAAAATGCTGACTTGTAGGAGTTGCGTAATCCGTCGGCTGGGCTGGCGGTCGCCGTGTCTGTCGTAAGTGGGGCACCAGGTGACCGTCTGGAATTGTGTTTGTTTGCGATTGCATTATTGAAGTGAGTAATGCTGTTTATGTTATCCGTATTAATCGCATCAATCGCTGACTTGCAGGAGTTGCGTAGTCCTTTGGCTGGGCTGGCGGTCGCCGTGTCTGTCGTAAGTGGGGCATCAGGTGACCGTCTGGAATTGTGTGTACGTTACGATTGCATTATTGAAATGAGTGATGCAATCGTATTTAATAATTAATAATTAATTTATGTCTATGGAGATTAGACATTCTGCCCGCCGGGAGTATGGGGCACCAGTGGTTGAAGTTGGATGGACTCGATTTTCCTTGGAACTGGATATCTTCTGTCATTCCTTGGTGTCTGGACTGTGCTGTATTCTGGAGACCTTCTGGATGCTGGAATGGGCGTCTTTGGAGGTTCGTTTTGACGTTCCGCTGGTGATCTTTTCCGATATTTCCTCCAGATTGTGTGGATAATTGCAATTCCCACCCCCAACATGCAAACTGTGCACAAGGTTGTGACGGCACTGGTCCATGACGCGTGATATCTAATGTGCTTCCAGTTGATGGACGACAGCTGTTCCCCGAGTGCCACTTCTTCGCCGATTATGTTGGTTGCCATTTGATTGTTTGATCTTAAAATGGATTTAAAATCGACCGGCTTCATAGGTGGTAATGTTTGTCCACCCATAAATGGAACGTCCGCCTTTTTGGAATATGTTGCCAAGATTGGTGTGGAGTCTATTCGGTTTGGTGTGAGAATCACATGTTGTGTGCGAATGGAGCAATCCTGGGTTATTTGGATTACACCCGTGGTGTTTAATTTAATATCCTCCCGTGTACCATTACAGGATATGGCTATCTTTATGGGCGACGGTGTGATGAAAAGCCATGTGTTTGACATGTGTAGTTGCTTCCATGTAATTGCGTGTAATGGAAACTTTTTTGTTCTGCATTGTAACTTATCTTCCCGATCAAATATTTGACTAATAACGCATTCGGGATGCGTCTCGATGTCCATGATTTGGGTAGGTGCGCAGAGGTACTCATGTCGTGTCAGAGTTCTGCAGGCGGAAAATTCTGCTTCTTGTAGATGGAAGTACAGTTGTTGATTGTAGTCAACTGCGATGATATCTTGCGATATGACTAGTGCCTCGTAATATGTACTGTTGATTTGACATGGTGTTGCTGTTGCTTTCATTAGAGTGAATTGCGATGTATCCACAATAAGGAAGTGCCCATGAATGTGTATTGTGTTGTTCTCTTGTTTGCTTTGAACGTTGACGATAGGCGAGGATAGAATTTGTAGATTGGATGGGAGCTTAGCATTTGCGCGTTTTATGATGGATTGTATCTGAAGGGGAGGGATTAGAGCATGGAAATTGTTTTCGCTGTATTGGATGTTTAAAATTTTGGAAAGATGATGGTAGGTTTCGCTGAGGTAATTGTGTGCTATTTGATAAGCACCAAGGAGGTGGATATTTAATTTGTTTGAGTTGATTGCGGCATACCATTTTGACATTTCTTGAATTAGTTGGAAACCTTGGTTAATTTTTAATCGAAATTGTTGTAACTTCTTTGCCATGTCTTCTTCTGTATTGTTGAATGTTGCCATGGCTGATATCATCAATTTGGTTTGATGTTGTGCTGTATGGATGAGCTGCTTCTGATTGGCATCGAGGCGGTCAATGTCTGTGTAGACCTCGTCATTGACTCCGAATACTGCGGTCATTAATTTTCCTAGCAAACCTCGTTTTGTGCGTGAACCTGATCTCTCTTGATTGGTTATGCCTGAGAAGGTAACTTTAATATTTTTTAGTATTTCCCTCAAATGATGTACCAGATTCGTGCATTCCACTTCTGTTGTCACTTTGTGCGTTTCTTTGCATAGTTGTAGAAATTGCACTGTGACGTTACCAGCTCGACGTACTTCATCCTCCAACAGGGTCCGATTATATTCAGCATGGATCCGAAAGGATCCTCTCTCAGTTTGTGCGCTGCCAAAATGTTCAACATATAATCCGCCGTGGGGATATTTAATCGTGTAGTAGCTGTTTACAACTTGAAAAAGCTGTAGAAGAATAAATAATAGTATTGTGATTGGTTTTTTCTTTGTTCTAAACCGTGTTTGTTCAGTTACTGCCACATGCGTGTGCAGCTCAGTTTTGATAACTGTTTCTCTTTCTGCATAATCTTCGTCTTTGGGTAGTGGAATAAGATGCTGGATTGCTTTTTTTGTAGTATGTCCTCCATTCTTTAAAACGGTGACCAGTCTGACCATTCCATCTTTTCCTGGGTGTGTTTTAATTACTCTTCCTAATGGCCAATGTTGCGGTTTGGCATTATCTTCTTTAATTATAACGATTGTATCTGGGTCAATATTAGGCTGCGATTTGTTCCACCGATATCTCACTTGAAGCTGAGATAAATATTCGTTGTTCACAAAGTATTCATCTATGTACGCTTGCTCGTGCCCCATTATTTCTTCATGCAGTTCTTGCGCACTGTCCCATTGTTTTTGTAATCGTTCAAGTAGGGATTGGTATCGTTCTTTTGGTTTTCCGTGATTTTTTTCATCGTTGATTGTGTTCATCGTTCTCGTGAGACGATTGAATTTTTCTTGCTGCCGTTGTAAGCGGATTTGCTGCTCTGTTAGCGAAGGAGTTTTGTTTATCGTTTCTGCCTTCTGATCGTGAGATGAATTATCGTCATCATCCCACATATTTAGACGTTTTGCATCGGATATAATGGAATTCTTTGTTTCTTCGTATAACATCTTGATTTGTTGAAAATAACTGGTCGTGAAATAGGTATGTTCTTCGGAAACGTTGCAATCATTTAGGAGAACGTCGTTGTCTTGAACTACACCCCAGAAATTTTCCACTGCCTCCAGGCGTTTAATGAAATATTCTTTTGATTTTCTTGGAATTGCGTCTTTCTTAGTGTTGATGCCTATGTGTTTGATTCTCTGGCCCAACTCCTCTTGCTCTTGTGCGATTGTGTTGGCACGCTCCATTGTTTTGACCGTCAATGTGGTGCAATTTGATGTTTGGAATGAAAACTGGCGCTTAGGCGTGGTGCGTGCTGACCCAAGTTTTCGGATTTGGAAGGAAAATTGACCGGCGCTTAGGCTTGGTGCGTGCTGACCCAAGTCAATTTGGATTTTTTTTTGTTTGTTTGATTTTTGGAAGAAAGCTGGCGCTTTGGCGTGGTGCGTGCTGACCCAAGCTTTCGGATTGAAGGGAACTAACTGGCGCTTAGGTTTGGTACGGGCTGACCCAAGTTAGCTTTTTTTTTGTTCGAAGGACCATGATCCGGTTCGAAGGACCATGTAATAGTTCAGGGTAGAGTAGTGGATTTAAATATGATATATTGCATAATTGATAAGTACATGACAATGATATTGTAACGAGTTGAGAGTCAGAAGAACTCTGGTTTTGTCGTCTTCCGTGGTGGTATTTATATTAGATGTTGGACGCTGATGGTCACAAGTTCACGGAGTAAAATGCTGACTTGTAGGAGTTGCGTAATCCGTCGGCTGGGCTGGCGGTCGCCGTGTCTGTCGTAAGTGGGGCACCAGGTGACCGTCTGGAATTGTGTTTGTTTGCGATTGCATTATTGAAGTGAGTAATGCTGTTTATGTTATCCGTATTAATCGCATCAATCGCTGACTTGCAGGAGTTGCGTAGTCCTTTGGCTGGGCTGGCGGTCGCCGTGTCTGTCGTAAGTGGGGCATCAGGTGACCGTCTGGAATTGTGTGTACGTTACGATTGCATTATTGAAATGAGTGATGCAATCGTATTTAATAATTAATAATTAATTTATGTCTATGGAGATTAGACAGAGGTTAAGAAGAATTACGAGAGGGTGGAGGGAAGGGAGGATTGGAGAGGAGGAGTTCCGTGATACCAGGAGACTATATAAGGAGGTGTGGGAGAGCAAGCGGCAAATGTGGATGAAAGCGGAGTTGGAGATAGTGAGAAACGTAAGAGAAGAGAAGAATCTCTGGAGCTACATAAGAGAACGCCAAGAAGTAGGGTAAAAGGCGATAGCTTTTCAGTGGGGGAGTGGAAGAAACATTTAGAAAAACTGTCAGGGCAAGAAGAGGGGATAGGAATTACAGCCGATAGAAGGGGGAGGTTCGAGGAGAAGAATGACTTTAGCGAAGAAGAGTTGGAGCGGGTACTAAGGGGAATGAAGGGTGGGAAAGTGGCAGGGCCGGATGGAATAAAGGCAGAGGCGTGGAAGTTATGCAGTAAAGAAGGAAAAACAACAATGTTAGCGTTACTGAATAAGATATGGAGAGGTGAAGATCAAATGCCGAGAGAGTGGCGGGAAGGGGTGATTATTCCGATACACAAGGGAGGGGATAGTGTGGTGATGAATAACTATAGAGGAATTACTCTAATGGACAGCCTGTACAAATTGATGATGCTCTTGGTGAAGGAGAGCGGAAGAAAAACAACTGCTCCCGGAAGTGCAAGCGGGCTTCAGAAGAGGACGATCCACTGTGGAGCAGATAGCTTCACTAAACTGGATTATCGAAAAGGAGATGAGCAAGAAGGAGAAAGTGTTTTTGATGTTCATAGACCTGAAGGCTGCGTATAAGTCGGTAGAGAGAAAGTGGTTGATAGAGAGACTGAAAGGATATACCCAATCAGAGCAAGTGGTGAATTGGGTGAACGAAGTCTACAGGAGTACATGGTGTAAAGTAAGAGTGGGAGAGTCGTTGTCTGAGTGCTTTTAGATGCAAAGAAGGGTGAGACAGGGATGCCTGTAAGCCCGCTACTATTTAATCTGTATGTGGCTAATCTGGAGGCAGTACTGGAGAGGGGTCTGGCAGGAGAAATAGTAGTAGGGAGTGAAAAGGTCTGGAGCTTGTCATATGCAAATGATGTAGTAGTATTGGCCAAGACGATAAGTGAATTAAGGGAAGTGAAAGAGAGGCTTGAAAAGTATTTTAGGAGAAGATGATTGACAGTGAATGTTAAAAAAAACAAAGTGGATGGTATGTAAGAATAGGGGTAGGAGGAGGACGAATGAGGTAATGAGATGGATGGGGGAGGAAGTAGAAAGAGTGAAAGAATTTAAATACTTAGGGTACGTGTTTTCAGAGAGTGGGAGCAGAGCGTCACATATAGAGTGGGTGTGTAAGAAAGTGAGAGTAGCTATGGCGCGAATGCGGAGAGTATGGGAAGGAATGCTAGAGGAGAATGTTTTGATGAAACTGACTTGGTGGGATGCGTGCATAAAAGCGATTATGATGTATGCGGCGGAAGTATGGGGTGTGAATGGATCTGAAAAAATAGAGAGGGTACACCTGCGATACTTGAAAACAATACTAGGGTTAGAGAGAACAACGCCGAACTACATAGTACTGCAGGAGCGAAAGGCAAAATATATACAAAAAAGTGGGGTGGTCGGTGGGTTTCGTAGAAGAGAAATTGGGAAGGGGGGAGAAAATAGAAGTGGAAGTGGGAGAAAGGTTTAAAGGTGTAGAGCTGCAGATAACGCAAGAGAGCATCCAAGGGAGCAATTACAACCCCAGTTATAAGGACCTGCAAGTCTTCGGAAGCCATCCCCGGTATTTCACGAATTTGAGTGGGCAGGAGGTGCGTATATTCGCGAGATTCAGGTGTGGCAATGAAGAGAGAGGAAGGTAAGTATGGATGGGGGAAATGTTTACAAGGTGTGTGTTTTGTGGAATGGATAGGGACGTGTGGGAGCACTGGATGAATGGCTGCAAAAATGTGTTTATAGAGGGGAGTATGAAGGGTAAGAGGCGTGTGGAGACTTTAGATGAGAGCGAAAGAAAGAAAGAGGTGGTGAAAGAGTTGGTAAGGCAAGGCAAGGTAAAATTACGAAAAAACTATTCGTGAAAATGCAAACAATGTCTTAATTAATAAGACAACTCAAGAAGATAAATATCCATTGAAACAACTACTTCCCGTGCAAATACCCCGCCGGATATTAAATTATACAATGAAATATTTAAAATCTTATTTAAATAAGATTTTAAATATTTTATTGTATAATTCAATATCCGGCGGTGTATTTGCACGGGAAGTAGTTGTTTCAATGGATATTTATCGTCTTAAGTTGTCTTATTAATTAAGACATTGTTTGCATTTTCACGAATAGTTTTTTCGTAATTTTCTATATTATGTTTAAAGTGTGCAAACTATAAGAAGCGTAAGCTTATTTTCTCGAATTCAAATAGTTTTGAATTTGAATTTATCTTGTTTAAAATTCAATTTCTGTAATTGGTCTTCATTGCTCATTTTTGGTACCGACTCTGTTGAAGGTAACAAAAATTCATTTAAAATAGAAATAAGGTAGGTGGCATTTTTTTAGCCGGTAGTGCCAATCTAAATTTAACTTTAAATTTATTTACTGAGAATAAAGGCAACATACTTGTCTTCTAACTCTCGTGCAACAACCAGTATGCTTCAAATAGTATAACTAAATATGTCTTTAATTTGGTTATCATTAATCACTTGATAAAACATGTTTACAATATTGATAATTAAATAAAAAGTAACTTAATTTGTTGAAACTAGTCGGGGAAAATAAGAACAATGGTGAAACTGTTACTGGGTGGGTACTTCGGCTTTAAAATAGTTATTAAAAATAGCAACTATTTCACCACCAAGTAACTACCGACTAGCAAGCTCAATTCTTAATTAAGAAAATTCGACTGAAGCACTGATTCTATTTCATAAATAGAAAAAAATACGATTTGAAATAAAAATGGCTCTTAACTTTAACAAATATATTAAAAACACGAATAATAAATTAACAAACAAATAACAAGACATGAATAAAAAAAATAACAACTTACACAGAATTAGACGACTTACACTTTTGGATGCTGGATACAGACCACAGATTTCACGTCCAGTGGTAGCTCTTTTATATCAAAAAGAACAAACCCTCTACCCCTGTGACTCTCAGGTACCCACCATTTCTCGCCACAGAAAAATAATGAGAATAAAAATTTAATATAAAAATATTGAAATATAAAGTATAATATATTCCATTTGTTTCTGGATCTCGCCTAGCCATGCTTTCGTGTTGTTATGTTGCAGTATCAACATTTACATTTTTTATAAATTGCCACTCTTGATTCCTTATTTTAACAGTGTTGCAATAATTTATGATATCATAAGTAATCCTCTTTTTAATTTTCAAGAGGTTTATTGTTAATCTTGCAACAATTATTTCGCCACGCGGTCGCTTCTTCGAGCATTTTATTATTAAATCAAATTAATCTAGTGTTGCAATGCTGTGTCAATGTCAAAGTGAAAAATAATTTCAGGCACATATTAAATATTAACATGCCAAAGATTATCTCTGAATCAAAAAGGTTACAAATTCTGAAATCCTACAAACATTTTAGGCAAAGTAATCCAAATCTACAGCATCACAATATTATTACGATTTTAATAGATATTTTTGGGGTATGTCTAGTATTTTAATTATCATATATATTTAATTAAAGATAATTACGTTTCAGGTAGGAAGATCTTCATTACAATTAATTTTACGACAAAGACCTGACGAATTGAAATCTACTACTTCTGGCAAACGATCTAAAAACAGCCATTTTTGGAATCACCTAGCTAGAAAAGATCTGCAACAACTAATTTGGCAATATAACTCTAGAAATCAGTATTTTACTTTGAGAGATCTTTTGAATGATATGAAAGAAAATTATAAGTTCCATGGGAGTAGAACAACACTTTATAGGGTTGTTAAAGTATGGGGTATAAATACAAATTAATTAATGGGCGCAAAATTCTCTGTGAACAAAAACATGTTGTTGCAGCTAAAATTATTTTCCTTAGAAAATTTTTACAGTATCAAAATTCCAGTTTGTGTTTGCCGCTTTTATTACGTTCTGACGTCATGCCCGATTCTCTTGTTCCCCGCACGTACATTTCGCTGGCACGGTCGGCTCCTCTCCAGGTAGCTGCGACCCTTCGCAGATGTGGCGAACTCGGGGATAACCGGGAAATCCGTATATATTTTGGACAACCCTGAAACTGGAAATAGCGGATGCCGTAGAGTTCTACCATGGATGGCCGAGAGGAGTTTTAAGCTGAGTTGAGCTGTCTGATGTTCGAGGGCGCTATTTGACGAGATTCCACCTAGATAGGCAACCTATCTAACTTAAATAATATCAATGTATGGCGCGAACTTTACTCATTTGGAAAATAATGAATACATATACAAAATAGCAGTTGACGGAACTTGTTAAAAAGTGCCGGTAACAAAACAAACCAAATTACTTTATATTCAATTATCAATATTAAATAGCTGACTTTTAGAAATATATATCTCTCTAATAGATCGCTGTTTATTCGTAAAAATTCACATAGACCAAATATATTTTTAAATATGCGAACTGCAAGTTTTGTTTAAAGCCAATTGTGCTGATTTTATTTTCAAAGCTCTGCTAAAACAAAAAAACATATTTTTCTAGCAATAAATATCGTATGTTCAATAAAAAAACCTCTAGAGTGCCATGGTTTTATCTTTTTAAAAATGTAAGTAAATTTAAGTTTAGGAATTGACATATATAAAGTCAAACATAATAATTATAATTTCAGAGTTGCCAACCTACAATATTTTCCATGGCACTCTAGAGGTTTTATTTTATTGAACATACGATACATATATAAGTTAAATGTTCAAAGCCGAAAAACAAGTTTTTAAAAAGTATTTTATTTATGTAACGCAGTTACAGTACGTTCTAAGTGCAAACTAATTCTGATTAATAATTATAATTCACTCTTATATATAACATTTCCTAATCTAAAAGATAATATGATTGTGTGGGTGTTGCAGGTGCTCTTATGCATCTGCGACACAGAATTAAACAAAGGCTTATTTATTATAAAACAAAAGGGGTTATTATTGTTAGTTGATATAACTTATATCTTTAAGAGAATAATCACATTCCAGGTAATAATCCTTAGGAAATATTACGTTTTGCTGAAAAGAGCTTGAAACTAGCCCTCCTGCAGTCCTGGGAAATTTTCAAAGGTGATTATAATTCGAGAAGTGCTTATCTCTTTTATTCAATATTTGCTTAAGAAAAGCGTTAAGTTGTGGAAAATCCATTTCTAATAAGGTCAAGGTTACGGCTTTAGATTTTATTGGTAATGATTTAGAATTCAATTGCCTCTCCTTAAGAACGGCGGTAAGTAGAGGAAGAACCTATCGTTAATAACGTTGAGGAGCTTTGGATTTCGCCGAGCACAGCAAGACATTGTTTAAACAAAAATTAACTCAAAATAACGCGGGCCAAATGTACTAAGATTTTTGGCGCCCAGCAATAAGTTGATTTTTTGTATTAAATATTTATTTTCAGAAACTGTTTGTAGTTTAGTACTGTTCTTTAGACATTGTTTAAGCAATCGCTACAAAAATTCATTTAAAATAACGCGGGCCAAAGGTACTTATGATTTTTTTAATTATTTGTTTCACCCGAGGCGCATGGCGCCCGACAATAAGTTGATTTTTTGTATTAAATATTTAGGTTACGAAACTTTTAGTAGTTTAGTACTGTTCTTTAGACATTGTTTAAAGAATCGCTACAAAAATTAATTCAAAAAACGCGGGCCAATGGTACTTACGATTTTTTTCATTATTTGTTTTATCCAGCGCGCATTGCGCGCAATAAGTTGATATTTTGTATTAAATATTTATTTTACGAAACTTTTACTAGTTTAGTACTGTTCTTTTGGCATTGTTTAAACAATCGCTACAAAATTAATTCAAAATAACGCGGGCCAAAGGTACGTATGATTTTTTTAGTTATTTGTTTCATCCGAGGCGCACGGCGCCTAGCAATAAGTAGCAATAAGTAAGATTGTTTGTATTAAATATTTAGGTTATGATTCTTTTAGTAGTTTATTACTGTTCTTTAGGCATTGCTTTAACAATCTATAAAGATATATATATATATATATATATATATATATATATATATAATCATTTAAAATCCCTTTTACCCTTTAGGGTGTCGAGATATCTATAAAGATTATACCTTAAAATAACACGGGCCAAAGGTAGATAAAAGCCAGTTATGGAAAAGCCAGTTATGGAAAATGAGGACGTGCAAGAAATGGTGTTGGCGTATTTTCAAGCTCATCCACAACCATCAATCCGCTGTGCTCAAAAGGATTTAAGCGTTGACAAATCTTCAGTGCATACAATTTTGAAAAAAACATGGACTTTACAATTTCAAATTTAGTTTGGTGCACGAATTGTATTTGGACGATGCCGCTCAGAGGATACATTTATGCGAATTTTCATTGATAAAAGAATAAGAAAATAATCGTTTTTTGAATAATTTGCTGTGGACTGACGAAGCTAAATTTTCTCGTGAAGGCATTTTTAATAGGAAAAATAATCACTTCTGGGCAAACGAACATCCACATACAAAACGCATTAGGAATTTTCAAAATAAATTCAGTTTTAATGTCTTCTGTATTTAGATGGACAATCGTGTAGGATATTTTACATACGATGAAAATTTAACTGGCGACAGATATTTAAATATTCTAAGGATTGTGGTAGAAGACTTTGGATGAACTACCTCTGAACATAAGAAGCATATGTTGGTATCAACTCGATGATGCTCCGGCTCATTGCTCCCGGGAGGTATCTCACCAACTGGCAAATATGTTCGAGGATAGATGGATCAGGAGGTTAGGACCATGGAACTGGCCTGCAAGGTCTCCTGATATAACTCCTCTTGATTTTTATCTCTTGGGACATATAAAAATAAAAAATAAAGTCTATGCAACAGTTGTGGATACACGAGAATTGGAAGCGCGGGTTAGAGCAGCATTTTCGGAATTAGACCTTGCACAAGAGCGAAGAGCAACAACGAAGGACGTCGCCTCACGTTTGCAGCAGTGCTTACATGTTAATGGTCAACATTTCGAACATTATTATAATTTTTAATCTTCTTATACATATACGCCAGCACTATTTCTTGCACTTCCTTAATTTCCATAACTGGCTTTTGTCTATGTCTGTTTGCATTTACTTGTGCAAATTGAACAATATTTGATTCCAATTTTCTAATTCTTGTTTTATTCATTGACGGCAAATGTGGATAAGTTTCATTAAATACTCTACATGTTCGAGTAAAAATTCTACCGCAGTTGCCATAAATAAAGAATAAATTGATAATTTGTTGATTTGTGTAATTATTCATTTTGTTGATTTCTATATACGTTTGTAGTAATTGTTTTTATTATTTGACATTTCGCATTACAATCGCGACAAAACAAAAGCATACTACTTGACTACTTAAATTCAATTGCGACTTATGCGCGCATTATACCCTGCATAAATGCGACGATAAACGAATTTTTGAAATAATTCGAAAACTACTTGCTTTAGGAGTATAGTTGCTAATACTTTTTTGTAGGAAATTTTCCCCCCAATCGTACCACGTGATAAAAATTGGGTTATTCCATTTAAAAAAAAAATGAATTTCTAGATATTGAAGAGGTCACTTAGATATTGACATTTTAAAAACACTTATTGTCAAAATTGACAGTTTACAATTAATTTACTTATAGAGGCATCCTCTAGGTACAAGTAGACATATAAATCTTATTTGTATCTTATTCTTAAGAGAAGTTACAGACAGATTTCAAGATATCTTTTATAGGTCAAAATGTTAGAAATATTTTTTGTTTTTGAAAACTATAACAGATAAGTTAAGAGGAATCCAAAAAGTTACTAATATATAGGGTGTTCTATTTAAAATAACAAATTTGGTGCTACTTCCGGTGGAACCGGAAGTGATATAAAGTTGAAAATGTTTCACACGAGGAGAAATGATTCAACCATATGACAAGGATTTTTTTTAATTTTTAGTGCAACGGCAACTCCATAAACTTTTAACGAACTGTTTAGCGTATACACCCTGTATACCTGAAACAAAAAATCCTTGTATTTAAAAACCACATTGATGCACACACAGTTTTATTGTAATAAAACGTTATGTTTGATAATGTAATTTGACACAAATAAGACAATTAACTTTGTTTGTATAACTGAAGATTTTATTGTGACTATAGTTTCGACAACTTTAACTTGTCATTATCAAACATAAAGTAATTTAAAACAAACAATTCGTCAGGTATATATACGAAAAAATTACGGTTACAAAACGGCTTTAAAAATGCGGGTGTATATTAGGTCAAGCTGGTCGTTTATTACTCTGTATCTGATTTTTGTAAAAGATTTTTTTTACAAAAATCAGATACAGTATTTTTAATCCGAAAACAAAAATACCCAGTGCTCACAGATCAGGGATATATAAACTAACATGTAGCGATTGTAAAGGAGTGTATATTGGTCAATCTGGTCGTAATTTTAAAATCAGACTCAAGGAGCATCTTAGCTCTTTACGGCTTAATTTGATTGATAAGTCGTGATTCGCTAGACATATGATTGAAAAAAATCATACTTTTGGCGAGGATGTGCTGTCAATAATACATTTAGACGAAAAGGGTCGTAAGATGGACCTCCTGGAGTCTCTGGAAATTCACAGAGCACGCGCTAATCCGGAAATTCCCATAATAAACGACCAGCTTGACCTAATATACACCCCCATTTTTTAAAGCCGTTTTGTAACCGTAATTTTTTCGTATATATACCTGACGAATTGTTTGTTTTAAATTACTTTATGTTTGATAATGACAAGTTAAAGTTGTCGAAACTATAGTCACAATAAAATCCTCAGTTATACAAACAAAGTTAATTGTTTTATTTGTGTAAATAATGATGTATAACGAAGTAGAAGCCTCCACAGTGAACAGTTCAATGTAATTTGAAATATCTTCAACAATTTAGCTAAAATTTAAAAACAAACAAAAAATGTTAATGAAGTAATATAAAATATAATTTAGCAAATATTTATTTTTAGCAGTTAAGATAATAATAAAACGGTTTTAAAAAAATTTAACGTTTAAAACATGTTTTAAACAAATTTAATATTTAAAACAAAACCATTTAAAACACGACGGCTGTTTTTAAACATGTTTAAAACAGTGTTTTAAAACAAAGTGTTTTAAACATAACAACCCTGGTTATGATTGATCATCTAACGTTTGTTTTCAATCCCATGAAGTAAAATTTTGAGTTTAGAAAAGCCTGAAAATGTAGCTCGGGTGCGTAGCGCGGCAGAGCGACTGAGACAAATTAGGCTTTTCTAACTCGAAATTTTACTTCATGCGCGACACGTATAAAACGCTGGTTTAATGTGAAATGGTCTATAACTAACCAATTACCAAGTGAAATACGTTTAGTACGCCAATCATCAATACTTTAAATGACGGAAAAAGTGCTATAATAAACATATAATCATTTTTTGTACTTGTTTTTGTATAACTTTAGAAAAATAAATTTATGAAACAACATACTAACTCAAATTCCCTCCCCATCACAAAGAGCTATTTACCCCACTACAACAAGGTATGTACAGTGCGGCAAACCAGACAGTGCAGTTTTGAAGGGCTATTAAAAAAAACGGCGCAATTTATAGAAATGGGGTTTATTTTATCTTAATCGGTATATTATGCCGTTTTATGCATTAAGTCCTGAAGATGACATCAGAAAGATAATGACCCCCAACAGCGATACATTGATGAAGACGATCTTGAAATTTTCGGCCGCATTTTGGCCCATCTCGATGGGTATAGCGGCGATATCCTCCCGAATTCGATCCCTGAGTTCTTCCAAGGTGCGAGGTCGATGCCTAAAAACCTTTTCTTTCAGGTAGCCCCACAGGAAGAAGTCGCAAATGCTCAGATCAGGGGAGCGTGCGGGCCACTCCACATCACCTCAGAGAAACAAGGCGCCTATAGAACCTGTCGCAGTTTCGTCATTGAAACTCGAGTAGTATGGGCCGTAGCCCCGTCCTCCTGAAACCAGATGTCTCCCAGATCTGCTTCCTCCATCAGTTCTTCCAATCGAGGTTGAAAAAAATGTTTCAACATGAAAGCATAACGTTGAGCAGTGACAGTTACGGTTCGTCCGTCCTCTTCAAAAAAATAAGGCCCAATCACCCTAAATTTGGAAATCGCACACCACACCGTGACTTTTGGGGAGTGAAGTGGTCTCTCGTGAAGTTGCTTTGGGTTATTTACAGCCCAGTATTTTGTTTATTCACTCCTCCACAGAGATGGAAGTGGGCCTCGTCACTACTGAAAAAAGTTGACCTCGCATGGATCCGTTCAACATTTCTTGGAAGCGATTCATGCGGTTTTCATAATCAGGGGGCATTAACTTTTGAACAAGCATCATCTTGTGGAATGAGTCTTCATGCAATATCCGTCTTAGAGAGCGACCAACAATGGCCAATGCAGTTGTTTGCTTCCGGGGAGAGCGCGTAGGTGACCGTTCGATAGCTTCTCTTACTCTTGCTACATTTTCGGGTGTTCTTACCGTTCTGGGTCTTCCTAAACCCATACGTCTTTATGTGGAACCAGTTTCTTCTAATGTACGCACCCATCTCGCGATTAAATGACGGTGAGGGACGGGATCACGACGCGCAAGATTGAAATGCAGCCGGAAGGCCCGCTGGGTGGCGACGGCAGAACGGCCATTTTCAAGAAACGTGCGGACTACGAAGCCCCGATGTTGTCCAGACCAACCATGCTAACGACTAAAAACGACACGACCCCCCCGACACAATGATATCCCTCCCAAGTAGGTACTGGGCGTTCCAAACTGCACTGTCTGTTATGTATTTATTAAAAACAAATAATAGCAATATATTGTAACAATGGTTAATTACCGTGGTTAATTTATCGTTTTAATATATTGTTATAACGGGTTTAAAACAAAAGAAGCTTACCTTAGTTCTAAGAGTGTTTTAATATAAATTAAGATCACACAAGAAGGTTCTTGATGGTCTTTAAAAAATAGATCTGCAAACATTTTCGAGATATTATTTTTTTTTTAATTATAGAATCCTCATTTATGAATTAAAATTTCTCAAAAAATATTGGTTTAATCCAAAATAATTATTAAGCATTACTCACTGAACCCTTCGCATTCTAATCGAAAAATCAAACAAAACAACTTTTATTTATAAACTAAAACTTGCCATTTACGTCTTCTATATATTTGAACCAAATGTATGGGGATCTCGGTTATTTGAAGAGATAGAGAGTCGGTTAAATTGGTGCAATGTAGGGCCCAATAATAATCTATACTCAATGACATTAGAAGTGTAACACCAAGAAGGAATGATTTTTTTTAATTCTTATTTTAGCAACAGAGTGACTATATTTAAAGCATACATTGATAACAATTTCAACCTTGTGCCTTTTATATTTATTGTGAAAAATAAAAATATTTCACTTTTTCTTTTTTGATAAAACTATTTATATGAGCTGTTTCGTACAGATGTTTTTAGTTTTCGTGTATCCGTTGAGTGTGTTAAGCTTAAATAAAATGCCTCGAGTCCGAAGACGTCCACAATATCACCATTTGAGCGATTTTGACCGGGGTCGAGTTGTTGCTTATCGAGATGTCGGTATGTCCTATCGCGAAATTGCCCGCCGTATTGATTCCACTGCAGCAACTGTAATACGTGTGTATCAGGTATGGAAAGAAGAAGGTAGAGGAGCAAGAAGAAGACCAATTGGTCAACCAAGGCGTACCACAGAACGTCAAGATCGGCGCTTAAGACAAATAGCCCTGCAAGACCGTTTCGCTACTACGCGTTAAATCAGTGATCAATGGATTGGAGCATTCAATCCTTTGGGCTTCTTTCGTACCGTCCAAGATTAGTGCTTCCTTTAACAGCGAGACACTGTCGCCAAAGGTTGGACTGGTGCAGAGAACGGCAGCATTGGGAGGCAGAATGGCACGATGTCGTATTCAGCGATGAATCACGATTTTGTCTAGGCACGCATGATGGCCGTAGAAGGGTACGACGCTACCGTGGAGAACGACCTGATCTTAGGTTTGCTATTGAGAGGCATGTACACAGGACTGCTGGAGTAATGGTTTGGGGGGCTATTGCTTATGGTAGTCGATCACCTCTTGTATTCATTCGAGGCAGTATGACAGCTGCGCGTTATGTTGAAGACGTCATACGACCGACTTTGTTGCCTTATTTAGATGGCCACCCAGACGTACTTTTTCAACAAGATAACGCACGTCCCCATATTGCTCGTCGAACTATGAACTTTCTTAATGAAGCTGGTGTTAATGTTTTGGCGTGGCCGCCCCGTTCGCCGGATTTAAATCCCATTTAACATGTGTGGGATATCATGGGAAGAAGAATATTCTCTTTGCACCATCCTGCACAGACTCTAGCACAGTTGATCGATGAAATTCAAGTTGCTTGGAACGAGATGCCTTAAGAAGACATTGACCATCTCATTTTGTCGATGCCCAGACGTCTACAGGAGTGTATACAGCAAAGGGGTCGCCAAACACATTATTAATTTTTTTTAGATTGTTTTTTAATAAAATTTCTTGAAAATGTAATCATTTTATTCTTGATGTAAGACTACCATACTGGCAAAAAATCAAGTTAAAATAATAACTCCTTCTGGGTGTTACGCTTCTAATGTCATTGAGTATAAAAACAAATTTGAAATATCTTCTTTCGTTTTTGAGGTATTGTCAAAAAACGGATTTTTTAAAATTTCGCTCTTTTTTTATTCAAAAACTATTGAATCTAGACATTTACAACTTTGACATTATAGGAACACTTTTTAACAATTAATCTAGTAACATATTTTATTTTAAGATAACTATAACATTTACCTAGGGACTATAGCCAACTTTTGTTTTTCTTATGGGCGCCATTTTGGATTTTCATATTTTTTAGAAGAATATTTTTTACTTTACTTATAGTTTATTGTACAGGGTGAGCGAAACTCGATGTCTCAGCTCTATTATATGAAAACGAAAAACGATAGAAAAATCTGAAATCTAAAATGACAACCAAACAATATTTGTCAACCATTAGTTTAATTATTGACAGATGCGGCTTTGTTGTTTGCTTCCAAAGGTTACTTGTTTAAATCGTGACAATTGTGAATTTTTACTATTCTTTTTTAAGTTTGCTTTTAATTTATTAAGGGGATTATTGCAGTGTAACACGCCGATCGTGTTGGAAAGACCCACATAGTTTAGAGTAGCTCATCCGATGCCAAATTTACAGCACAAGTGGGGCGAATACAGTGAGAGAGAAAAGCGACAGTTCGCTGTGCATTTGTGCATTGCTCCTTGGCATGAACGGATGGGGTCTCGCGTCGCGTGGAATAGACGAAAAAAAAGCGTATAAAAAAGACGGATCGAAGGAAAGTGTCGATTCGCATTATTTAAACACGCTGATAATACATACAAGCTATGTATTGTTTTCAATTCGTTAGAAAGCGTTATCAGATCCTGTGTTATTTTTCGGTATTTACAAAACTGATGATTCTTATTCTTGTCAATATAACACATTATTTTTACTTTTAAGACTCCAGTTTCGACAGCGAAACAAACTATGTGTTTTATTTTATTAAATTATAGATTATTTCTTAAAAATATAATAATAAAATAATTCATGTTCATAAGCTCATTGTGAATATTTATATGCCGAACATATATGAAAAAAAAACGGAACATAGGATTTTGAATGATATTTTTTAAATGGGAATATTATCTTCCCTAACTGCTATTGCCATGAAAATAATGTGTATTAATTTGGCCTCTGCCAAATTGGGTAAATACCCCAAATTTTGGGGAGAATTTCAATTTATATTCGGTCAAATATTCTAGTTTTTATGAATGCAAGAAATAAATAATAGATTGAAAAAAATTAAACGGAAAGCTGCCCTGTTTTTTTTTTTTATGTTTAGTACAGGGTTTACAAAATGATGATGTGTATAAATAGGCTCAGTCAACTTAGCCCCCCGAAGTTCGACTTTTTTTAAAAAAGCGATTGCGCTAGACCGGCCTTAGCTAGCGCCAGCTAGCGCCACAAAAATTAGAGCTAGCGCCATTTAGACAAGAAAACTACGGGGATTTGAACTTTCGGGGGGCTAGGTTGATGCTAGCCCCCCGAGTTTGGATTTTTTAAGCTTTTTTACACTATTCGGATTCCTCAGAGCTAGCGCCAGCTAGCGCTACCAATTTAAAAGCCAACGCCACTCCCACAACCCCAAAAAATGATAAAACATTTTTAACCCTGGCCCCCTAAAATGAGATGTTTTTAATCAAATTGGGTGGAAAATATAACTTAGAGCTAGCGCCAACAGAATATGACAAAAATATTCTCTCAAAAATATCAGGTAAAAAAAAGTTCACATCCAAATTTTGATGCGAGAGCTTTCAGATCCTGTATGCGTATTACCATTTACTTCCTGAATTTTAATACAAAATGATGTTTGGCATATAATATACCGCTTCCAACAAATATTTCGGCGTTGTAATTACTTTATTTATGTTCATAGACACTGGCTATTAGAAATATGATGCCTAGGAGACAGTAGCGTAACTGACAATTGTGTTTTCACTCCTAGCTAATTTAAATCGTTATAACTCAAGAACTTACCGTACGATTTAAAAAACTCTTTTGGCATTGTAATTACTATTCTAATGTTTATAAACACTGGCAACGAGATAGCTTGCGCTAGTAAGGCAGTGGCGTAACTGACGATTGTTTTCGATCATTGAAATCGTTATAACTCGGAACTAACCGTACGATTTCAAAAATTTTTTTGGCATTGTAATTGCTATACTGAAGTCTATAAACACTAACAACGACATAGCTAGTAATATTAAAGGATAAATTAAAATCACTTGGTTTGTTTCACTATTTGTTTCTATTTACTCGACTAGTTTCGCTTTTTACGGCATTATCAAAGTTCACTCTTGATAATGCCGTAAAAAGCGAAACTAGTCAAGTAAATAGAAACAAATAGTGAAACAAACCAAGTGTTTTTAATTTATCCTTTATTATTATTTCAAAATGTGTCACCAAGTGATAAATGAGAAAGTTATTCAAGAGATAGCTAGTGCTAGCAAGACAGTGGCGTACCTCACGGTTGTTTTTTTTACTACGTGATAACTTAAATCGTTATTACTCGGTGGAAAACACTCGTTGGGAGTTTCAAACTGAACGCTTTTCAAAAACAATGAATGCCTGAAAATTTTCCTAGTACACATCGGGTTATGTATGTACCTAATCAAAACATGGGTATCTTTTCGATGCTACAAAATTGTGATTAAGCTCCTTTCGTTGCTATTCAATTGACTTTATTTTCATTCTAACACAATCTATCTCAATATCCTAATTCTACAATATACAGGGATTTTTTCTTTAAAGTATACGTATTCCAGATTCACTTTATTTTCTTTAAATCTTTAGATATATGTTGTTTTTACAGGAATTCAATTTGAAGCTTTAAGCGAGTGTTTTCCACTCCCAGGCTAAGCAGGAAGTAAAATTTCGAGTTTTAACTCGAAATTTTATTTCATGCGCCACGCGTATAGAACACTGAAATTTTGTGAAATTTATGTATATTTGAACCTTACTTGAAATCAGCGTTTTATACGCGTGGCGCATGAAGTAAAATTTCGAGTTTAGAAAAGCCCAGAAAATTTTCACGGGGCTTTTCTAAACTCGAAATTTTACTTCATGCTTAGTCTGGGAGTGGAAAACACTCGTTTAAAGCCTTGAATTGAACTTTTTTTTTAAACAAGGAATATCTAAAGATTTAAAGAAAATAAGCTAAATTTGGAAAACGTATACATTAAAGAAAAACTCCCTGTATGTTATTATGTTGTATTCAACTTAAATATTATTAGGATATTACTCATATTAAGTTTAAGATTCATTTCTTGCCTGATAAAGGAGCAACTCTCTAAGCAAACCTAAATATCTAATCCATGTTACATATCAAATATTTAGCTTAAATGTTTTGATAGTTCTTGCTTACATTATACGGTTCAGTCAACTTAGCCCCCCGAAGTACGACTTTGTTGAAAAAAACTTGTCAGTTAGGCTACTGATTTCTAGGCATCATCTTTGTAATAGCCAGTGTCTTTGAACATACATAAAGTAATTACAACGCCAACATATTTCTTGGAAGCGGTATTTTATATGCCAATCATGATTTTGTATTGAAATTCAGCAAGTAAATGGTAATACGCATACAGGAGCTGAAAGCTCTCACATCAAAGTTTGGATGTGAACTTTTTTTTACCTGATATTTTTGAGAGAATATTTTTTCCATATTCTGCTGGCGCTAGCTGCATCCAATTTGATAAAAAAATCTCATTTCGGGGGGTTTAAAATGTTTTATAATCTTTTGGGGTTGTGGGGGTGGCGCTAGCTTTTAAATTGGTAGCGCTAGCTGGCGCTAGCTCTGAGGAATCCGAATACTGTACGAAAACTTGAAAAATCCAAACTCGGGGGGCTAGCAACAACCTAGCCCCCCGAAAGTTCAAACCCCCGTAACTTTCTTGTCTAAACGGCGCTAGCTCTAATTTTTGTGGCGTTAGCTAGCGCTAGCTAAGGCCAGTCTAGCGCAACAGTTATTTTTTAAAAAGTCGAACCTCGGGGGGCTAAGTTGACTGAGCCGTATAAATAGAGGATTGCAATAACATTCAATTACAATTCATTTATTCCTTATTTACTTACTATCAAAATATGACTCATCATAAATCAGCCAAATTTGAAAAAAATATATTGGGCTCGGTGCAATGTTGAGCAAGAAGCTTGTTATTTGAAATGCATTATAATAACTACCTTATTATTATTATAGTTCTATTTTTTCTAAAATAATTAACAATGAATATGCTCGCAGTTAAACCCTACATTTTTTTAAATATTCGTCAAACAAATATTACCTGTGCTCAGTAAAAAATAGTTGATTTGTAACATTAATCTATGACAACGTCATATTGGTGTTATTCTTACTATTCTTATAGTTTTGATATCATTGATTCGTTGATGAAGTCGCAGTTGGTTCAAATAGGTCCGATTGCTAGAAACTTTACAATTTACTTTAATAGTTTTATTGCGAGAAGTTTAATGGCATTTAACAACTGCTTTAACAACGAAAGATTTAAGACGAAACAATGATTTGAACAAGACTGATTGTTATTCGATTGCTTCTGGCTTATTAATCAGCTTAAAAAACTTTAAAAATAATTTAATAATACCGACACTGTTAAATAATAAGGAAAGCCAATATTAAAGGTATATTACACATCTTTATTTAAATTAGTGAAACATTTCGTGTTTTCTATATTAATGAACATGCAGTATAAAAAATACTTATTCCATTAGTCGTCAGAAAGCATGAAAAAAAACACTAGTACAATAAAATATCGATTATAATTGCGAAATATTAATTTTACGGGAATAAATGCTAACGACGCGAGCCGATTTTGTTAACTATGATTGAAAAAAGAAAAGAAAAACAAACGCTGGCCGCATGCTGCTCGCCCCTCCAATAATTGTGCAGATGAGTGTACAACGCGTTCAACTAAGAGAAGATCCGCAAGGCGGCGGTATTTTTCGGTCTTATTTTTCAAGATTTTTATTTTAACCTGACTCGGGAATGAGCTATCGCATCCTTATGAAATGTTCACATGATATTCCTTATAGTATAAACTAGTAAGATATGGGAATATTTTTTTTTTAATTTTAAAAAATTTTACATTATTTTTTTCATACCTCTGAAAGCAAATTTTAAAAAAAAAAAGTACTTCGATATTTTACTAGATAATTGGGCTTAATATACGCTGTCAAAATTTCAACTTTCTAGGACCTTTAGTTTTTAAATAAACCTAACATTAAATTTCAGACCACTGTTATATTCCCCTTAAGGAAAGAAGATAGCATTTTTTTTTTCTTTACAAAGTTCATTCAGAAAAAGTTTGCTCTTTTGAAACATCCAAAAATATAGGTATGTTTCTGGGGAAAAAATATTCGATGGCGTCATTACTTCAGTTTCAAAGTTTAGAAAAATATGCAATTTTCGATTAAAATGAACCTTACTCAATCCCATTTATGAACCTCTTTTTAGATTTTTTTCTATCGTTTTTCCTTCTCTTATAATAGAGCTGAGACATCAAGCACATATACATTTTATATGTAAAATGTTAATCTTTTGTTTTTGTAAAGAGCGCCTTCGAAACAGTTGAGTAACTCATTTATTTAACAGCTCCTAAGACCCATAATTTGCTTACATATCACTCCTGAAGACAGGCATCCAACGATATATATTTTACCAATCTGATGTATTTTAAAATAACGAGTGTCTTCCACTCCCAGACTAAGCATGAAGTAAAATTTCGAGTTTAGAAAAGCCCCGCGTAGAAAATTTGTCGAGGGTCGCGCAGCGACCCGAGACAAATTTTCACGGGGCTTTTCTAAACTCGAAATTTTACTTCATGCGCCACGCGTATAATCCAGTGATTTACAGTAAAGTTAAAAATATATAACGCTTAGGTGTGATGATGATCAATATTTACCAAGAGGTAAACGTCAGATACGTTTTAAAAAATTTGATTGACCTAAAATTGTACACGTAGACATAATTCTTGACTTTATTTTACAAATGTCGTATTAATTATAATAACATTTTAAATAATTTCATAAATATCAAATAAATCTTCCTATCAAAACCACCCCAAACCGAACAAAAGATAACGCCACGCGCCGGCTGAAAACACTACTACCTGCTAATATCGGGTTGGCATTGACATCCAAAAAATGCCATTGGGGTCCATAATAGATTACCCCCTGAGTACTCGGTCTCTTTCCCCTTACCCTCTAGCATTTTAGGAAAGAGATAGAAATCGGAAGATTTTAGACATTTCCGTGCCACCGCGTCACGTGCTTCTGCACCACACACGCTTTTTGCGGCTTGTGTGACAAGTTTTACCGTTCTTTCCACCGCCTGTGTGTGACAAGGAAAGTCTCCTAACAAAGTCATGACCTTAGAACAGTCTTCAACACACGACTAAATTGCTTCGTCTGCTATTCCACTCAAAATTGGGGGTTTAAATAGTTCATCTTTGTGCCAATTTACCAAATGTAATACAGTACCTCGGTTATTTCCTTTAGTTTTGATTTTAAACTCCTCGTCCGAACTAGAGTCTGTTTAACTTTCTATCTGTTTTTTCAGGGGCGGTGGATGAACCAGCAGCACTAAAATCTACCGATATTGGTTGCGGCACCGCGGACTTTCTAGACTCCCTTTATCTTAGGACAGCAATTACTTACTTAACGACTTGGCCTGGTATCTGGTATAAGGGAAGTGCGCATTGCTGCACTGCACTTAGACCTCATTAGGCCCATTGTGCCGCCTCCCACTACGGGTCACCCATCCTCAGCTCAACCATCCCACCTTGTCTAAGTAGTCCAGTATTACTAAGGTGGGCAAATCTCTGATAATGTCCATCGTCGGCCATCTTTCACCCAGTAGGGATCCTCTCGTAGACGAAAGTGCCGGGCATTCGCTGAGGATGTGCCTCGCAGTCTCGTCTTCCATTTCACACCCTCTACAAGATAAGGAGTCAACTATTCCCATCTTGTATAAGTGTCCATTAAGCCCGCAATGTCCGGTTAGAACAGCGGTTATCCATCTTAGGTTCCTTCTAGTCATCTGCAGGTACCATTTAACTGAAATCTCGTTAGGGTACAGTAATGTCTCCTTCGAAAGTTTGCAGCTTTCCGTATCATCCCAACGCTTCCTGAATTTATCAAGTGTGTTGGAATGTAACAAGTTACATAGTGACAGGGGTGTCAATCAGTTTACCGTCGAGTGTGATGCCCAGGTATTTCACCTTGTCGCTGTACTGCAGCATCGTATTCATTGGCTTAGGTGCTCTTTTCATGACTTTCCTTTTCTTGGTAAACATGACCAACTCTTTTTTATCCTGATTTACTGACAAAGAGTGATCATTGCACCATCGTGAAACTGTATTTAGAGCTCCCTGCATTTGATCACAGAGAGCGTCTTCAAATTTGCCACGTACTATAATGGCTAAGTCGTCAGCATAGGCTGTCACAAAGAAGCCTAATTGCTAAAGTTCTTCTAATAGGCTCTCCAGCACCATGATCCATAGTAAAGGGGATAGGACACCTCCTTGTAGACCTCTGCCAATCTTGCAGGTGATGTCCAAACCTACCGACACCCATTTAGAATTACTTTAATTTAAAAAATACGTATTCGACGATAGCAAATTTTTCATAGCGTTCTTCTTTTGTTTTACAAGTTGATCTTTGGGGTTAGAATCATCGTTGGTATCGTTGATATTCCATGGAACATCAACAGTAGAAGTCTCACCATGATTCGGTAGATTTATATTAGAAAAAAGTTCTTCACCCTCTTCAAAAAATCCCGAGTCATTTGCTGAATTCGCATTATCACTTGGCCCATTATTTTGAATATGTGCTCTAATAATTTGTTTATTACTCGGGTTTTGTCGTTTCACTAAAATTTCACTTCAATCAATAAATTAATTAATTTTCAAAATAATCACAAATACTTACTTATTATTCAATTTATTATTGACAACAACACTAATTAGTGACACAGTTCTGGCAGATGTATTCTTGACAACAACACGTGTACTGTAATAAGTTACACCCATCTGGCAGATCTTATATAGTCCCATAATATTATGTTGGGGGGAGGTTCTGTATATATTTTTACATCACAACGACCTCACATACTTCTCCTCTGAAAAGGACTAACTACTTTATGTTTTTCCCGCTTAAAGGAGGTCGTTTACCCACTCATTAGAATCCAATTGAAGGCATTCAATACCTTCAATCATCGATGTTGCTAACAACACTTTAACCGCATTGACAATATTTATTAATAGATTCATTATGACATCTTATGTATTATTCATCAGTCGCCCTTGAACCATCGAGATGAACACATCTTGTCTTGTGCATGGTCCGCCTATAGCGATACAGTGCATAAAAGCTGTAATGTATCGGGTGAAAATCTTAAGGGGGTAAGGGCCCATTTGGATTTTGATTAGACACATTATTTGTCTTTAATGAATGCTAGACAATACATTAGACCGTGGACTGTAAGCACTCAAGGGTGATATTTTTAGCCGATTCTATGAACCCTACCTCTTCTATTTGGTGAAAACTATCTTAAAATTATTAAGAGTATATTGCCTCTTTAGAATCAATAAAACCGTAAAGTAACCTCCTCCTCTTCATTTTATGAGGAGGAGGAAAGAAGGTTCTTTGGAGATTCTAAAAAGACACCTCCTTCCTACCAGGAGGTTTTAACTCATTTAATCATTTTGAGGAGTTTCCTCTCAAATGAGGAGGAGGTTCTAGAATCGGCTGTAACCCTCTACTGTTATCCACCTTCCTCCACTGTGACCAGTCGGTTGACAAGTGCATTGCCAATCCAGTCACACATTTTTGATGGTACTCCGCGCTTCTTTAGCGCGTTTCTTACCTTCGGTATGGTCGTTTTATCAAACGCACCTTCGATGTCAAGAAAAACACCCAGGGCGGATTCTTTGTTATCCATTGATCTCTCGATTCTACTCACTACGTTATGTAGGGCTGACTCGGTGGATCTTCCCCGTGTGTAAGCGTGTTGCGATGGCATCAGCGGTTGACTTATAAGTGCTGACGTTCTTATGTACCTTTCACAGATTCTCTCCAGCGTTTTCAAGAGAAACGAAGAGAGTGTGATTGGTCTGTATGCCTTGGGTGCAGTATAGTCTGCTCTACCAGGCTTCGGTATAAATACTACCCTAAATACAGACCTTTGGGACATGTCCTAGCGCTAGACTGGACCGGAACAGCATCACTATGTGGTCAAGTAGTGTATCCCGTCCCCACTGTAGTAGGGCGGAAAATATGACGTCCGGTCCAGGTGCTTTAAAGGCGGAAAAGCTGTTTATTGTCATTCCCAATGGTGTCATTTGCCATGTGGAGTCGGTGGCAAAGAGTTGCCGTAGCCGCTCTCGCCTGGCTCAAATTGCATTAAATAAAGTACGTTACCTTAGAGGCCATTATGCCGATGATGTGTGGTCGGTCCTGCTTCGCCAGTCCTCCACCGATTCCACGAGGGTGAATTCGTCGGAATCGGGAGGACTAGCGTCGGACACTTCCGATGATAGCGGTGACTCTATCGTCACATTCTCCGGGCGCTCCTTCCTGACCGGCGAGGTTGGTGGTTGCATCGACACGGATGTCGCAGCCACCTGCTCAGCCTGTTTGGGAGGTTCCGTTCTGAGAAGCGGCGAGTTGGATGTCTCAGGCTGGCTCTCAGCTACCGCCTGACTTACCCCACTCACCTTCCTATCTTCCGTTCTGAGAAGCGGCGAGTTAGATGTCTTAGGCTGGCTCTCAGCCACTGCCTGACTCACCCCTCACCTTCCTCTCTTCTTTTTTCTTTGGGTCCTTGAACCCCTAGGATTAAAGAGGAAAACCTGTAACTAATACGGTTACCTCTTCCGCTTAGGATTTTTAGATCCTCCTCCCCCACCCCCAGTATGAGCAACTGCCCAGGTGGGTTGTCTGTCACAGACCGGTGGAAGATCGGGCAATCCCGTATCTTGAGCCCAGGATTTTGCCCCGCCAATCTCCTGAGCACCATTCCTTCGCCTTCCGTAGTCTCAAAATCTTCCCTTGGAACTCAAAGGGTCGACTTCGTGATTTTAGGAAGGCGGTTCTCGACTATGGCTAGTAGTCTAGCCTCAGGCCATGGCTTGATCACCGCCACCGTCCTCACAACCCAATCAGCAGTACGTTGATCCTCGCAGTGAACTTTTACAAATTCACCCGCGTAGGACCAGGCCCTGAATCTCGGCGGAGAACTAGATGTGGCGGTTGGTGAGCCCAACACCACCGAGTCAAGCACCCTGAAAAGCGCCTGCCTAATTAAGGTGGCCCTTTTCTGGGAGAGCTTGTCAAAGGGGTTGGATCCATCCGTAATCACCAGCCTGAGGTGACTTTCCGCCGCATCCTTGTAGGATACCAGAGGTACTCTCCTTCCTCCTGCCGCTGTAACTCCCACCCGTTGGCCTTGGTGGCGTTTTGGAGTTGGCTCAGAGGAAGTGGTGGAACTTGGAACTTGGCCTATGAAAATTGAAAATTTAGTACAGTACAGTTCTTGGGTTATTTCCTTTAATTTTGATTTTCAACCCCTCGTCCGAACCAGAGTCTGTTTCACTTTCTATCTGTTTTTCAAGGGCGGTGGATGGACCAGCAGCACCAAAATACCGATTTTGGTTGCAGCACCGCGGACTTTCTAGACTCCCTTTTTCTCAGGACAGCAGTTACTTACTTATTTACTTTCTGTCGCGAGGTCCTTTGGTCTAAGAGAAGGAATTTCTCAATTGCCGGAACTTTCTTTGACTTATCGGGACAGTGGCAGATAGCTCCCTCCGGATTAGCTGGGTCAATAGGGCATTTAAAAACAGCCACATCGAAAAGTACATTAAACTTTTCAACAAATTTTTCAACGGCCCCCTTTAAACCGCTACTGTCTTTCCTAGACTTATTCTGGTATGACCCATGGAGGTTCTGGTGTTGTTTATGAAAATAAACAATTCTATCAGTAATTGTTTTTTTTGGCTCGCCGCAAATATTGATGCTTTTTCCTACAGGATCAAAACCTGAGTCGCAACAACCTTATCTACGTCCAGGAAAGGGGATTTAGGAGAAAGTTATTTCACATGCGTGTTATTGAACTTTTTGTCTAAACAGGCCAAATGGACATCCTTCAACCTCGGTAGTTGACTCTCCGGCAAACTCCATGGAGTGCCAAGTATAGGGCAGGTAAAAGAAGATCGTCTGGGTGGCATTATGCTGGCCAGGAGGAAAACCTTCAACCAAGTCAAAAAAGACAAGTCTCCAAATATTCATCAAAACAACTAGCAGAAAGTCGATATTAATTTTAATTCGTTCTTATATTTTGTAAATATTCTGTAAACTATTGACAAACTCAATTGTTCTTTATGTTAAATTGTCTTTATGTTAAGTCTAAAAGAAATAAACTAGTGTGTTGAGAATCAACGATAAAGCGAGACAAGTAGGAACGAGTGAAAACTAGTCGGGATGAGACTGAAACTTGTTGTATTTTCATTTGGCATGATTTCACAAGTTTTCCGCGCCCCGATCATCCAAAACATAAAAAACTGGGTTTTCTATACACTCTAATACTCATAGCAAACCAATATTATTATCATTACAAATTATATATTTTTTAGGAAGATCAGCAAAATTTACGTGTGTACTTCAACAAGCAATTCGAAGAAATATTTCAGAACAAAATTCGCGAAATGGGTGGTATCATTGAGAAGAACGCTAGATTGCGATACATCCTTTCCGAGTTAAATTACTTCTCTGAAGAAAGATTGAGCATTACATTAACTGACCCGGAATGGAAACAAGACGAGCATCCCGAGGAATTGATAGTGGTTAAAAATGACGAGGTAAAACATTTAATTCATTTAAATCACTTGCATATTATTTTTATTATCTATTATTGTTTTAAAAATACATTCATTATTATGATTAGAGGAGATAGAATTATATTTGCACTTTGAACCATGAGTATGAGGATTGTAAACTGACCCGAAAAACGTAGCAAAATTATTTACTATACCCTCGGGAGTGTCAATTGAGCTATCACCAGCAGTGAAAGTTGTTATTAGATGTTCGCTTGGAGTTAACATAATTCCAAAACGATTTGGGATTATGTTTGATGTTATCTTCCACATTCTGACTATAATTGGTGGGACAAACACCTGCCAAATCTGTGCATTGCTGCCTAACAAAATTAAATTGACGGTAATCATCACCCAAGCCTGAGTGCGTATAAGCCTTATGTAGTTTCTTCTTCTGGATTACTAAGTTTGTCAGCTCTGGTGTAAACCATTTAGGGAATCGGGTTGGTTTAAATTTCGGTTTATTGATTATAGGAACAAAGTGGTCAATTATCAAGTACTCAAGTAAATCGGATTGTTATTTATATGAAAAAAAGACCTTTATTGGCATAATACTACATTACATCCATATCTACACTAATCGCTGCCCCCTCTCTTCCTCCTGCTTTCCCTCTCTTCCCCCAACTTCTCCATCGTCCTTACCCCGGCCCCATCCTCTCTCATCCATTCCGTCACTCTTCTATTCCCTCTTATTCCCACCCATTTCTCCTGCACCCCCTCGCACTCCTCTGCCAAATGACTCCACTTATCCCTCCCCTGCTCATACATTACACACCTCCCATACTCTTCCCCCATCCACACCTTCCTTCCTCTCTCCTCTGACCCACACCTCGCCCTCGCCAGCACCACCCTTTCCTCCCTACTCCATCCCCCTCCACCAAATACCTCAGCATTCTCCTATGCACCTGCCACCTCCCGTACCTATCGTTGTATTCACTCGTCTCTATACACCCCTGTCTTTCCTGTGCTTCCACCTCCTTCTCTTTCATCCACGCATCCACATTTAACCCATTGCCCAGCCATTCCATCACCTTCGTCTCCGACAAACCCACCCTCTCATACATTCTCCTTCTCTCGCTCCTCCATTTACCCTCTCTCCCATTCACGCACGCCACCCACACCGCCTTCACCAATCTCTCTTCCTACAAGTCCCATAACTTCATCTTATACCTAGCCATTCTCACCATTTGCTCAAACTCTAGTTTCTCTCTATTTGTTTCCTGCAGCACTATGTATCCGGGTGTCGACCTTTCCAGCCCCAACATACACTTCAAGAACCACAAGTGCTCCCTTTCTATACACTTATATCCTCTCGTCCGCCATACTTCCACCCCATACATTAACATTGACCTCACACACGCATCCCATACTTTACACGCCACTCTTACATTGTTCCCCATCCACTTCCCCCACTTTTCCCACGCTATCCCCCACGCCTTTCTAGCCTTCCCCTGCACCCACCTCACATGCTCCTCATACCCTCATACATAACATAATCCCTAAATACTTGAATTTTTTAACCCTCTCAATCACCTCCCCCTTCCACTCTAATTCCTTCACCCTCCCCTCCCTCCCTTTATTTCTGAATCTCATCCATTTCGTTTTTCGAACATTCACGCTCAACCCTCTCTTATCCATAAACCTCTCCGCCCTTTTCAGCATATCCTTCATCCCTTCCCACTCTCTTGCCACCAGCACCATATCATCCGCATATGCCAACATCCACACCTTACTTCTACCAATCACCCCCCCCCCTCTCCTGTTGTTTCCTCATCACCTCCTTTAACTCACTCGTATAGAGGTTAAACAACACCGGGCTCAATGGGCACCCCTGCCTAAGCCCCTCCCACGTCCTAAACTTTTTCGACTCTTCCATTCTCACTTTCGCCACAGCCCATGTTTTCTCATACACTCCTCTCACCCACTCTACCATTCCCTCACTCACCCCTCTTCTCCTCAAACACTCTAACAGTCCTACCCTTGACACCGCGTCGTACGCCGCCTTAAGGTCCACGAACACCGCAGACACGCTCCCTTTCTTTTCCATCACCTTCTCTACCATTCTTGCCAAGGTAATGACCTGCTTCCTCGTCCTCCTACCTCTCCTAAAGCCCCCCTGCGTCTTCGGCAGCAGCCCCCTCTCTTCCACCTCCTTCTCTAGCCTATTTTTTACTGCCATCATAGCTATCTTGTATCCCGTGCTCATCACCGTTATCCCCCTATAGCAATCAGCATCCTTCTGATCACATCTGGTTCAGTAGCTCCCTGAATTCCTTCTTCCCCCTTCCCCAATCTCCTTCCACATCTCTGCCTTCAGCCCATCCCTTCCTGCTGCCTTCCCTCCCTTCACCTCCTTGAACGCTCTTTCGACCTCCTCCTCCGTGAACTCTTTCTCTCCATCCCCTCGCCTGTCTTCTTCCATCCCTACTGGCACTCCACTACCTTCTCTGCACTTCCTTGTCCATTCCTTCAACGATATCCCTAACTGCCTCTTCCTTTTCCCTCTCCTCAGCACCTTCCACATTTCCGCCTCGTTCCTGCATTCCCTCAATTCCTTGCTCACTCTTTCCACCGTCTGCAGCTTCTTCCTCTCACATATACCATCATATCTTCCTTGCCGCCACCACTTTCCGCTCTTCTCCTCCATTTCTTACGCATTCTCCCACAGCCTTCCTGAACTCTCTCTTCGCCTGCCTACACTCCTCATCGAACCCGGTATTCCTCCCTCTTCTCTCTCCCTTCTTCTTCCTTCCACATCCCACTATCATCTTTTCTATCTCCTCCATTGTATTGACCTCTTCCCATTGAATCCTTGCCAGCCTATTCCTCATATCCTCCATCGCCTTTACCCTACCCTCAAGGTATTCGTTTTCTTGCCATCTTTCCTCTTCTCTTCCCTTCTCCATCCACATCTCCACAGTTACCGGTAGGAGGTCTGATCCTAGCATTTTTTCCACCTCCATGCCTCATATCTCTTCTTTCTATCCCCTTGACCACCACATCATCAATTACTGATGCCCCTCTTGGTCCGATGTACGTTTTTCTCCCCTCCCAATCGCCCTCCGTGCATCCGTTCCAAATCTCCCATCCCTCATCCATCACCCACTCCTTCATCCTCATGCCCTCCTCATTTATATATTTATCCTGTGAACTCTTCACCACCGAACCGTCCTCTCCAATTCCTCCCCCCGCTTCCCCTATTCTGGCATTGAAATCCCCCCTACCATCCATTTTCCTCCGTCGCCCGCTCTCTCATCTATTTTCTTTCTTATGTCTGTCCAATTCTTGTTCACGTACACCACCCCTACATCAACCCTGTTAATAATTTACCCACACTAGCCCTTCGCATCCCTCCATCATCTCCCCCTTGCCTCCTTCCCTATCCTCTCTCCATCCAACAATCATTCCCCCCTTGGCCCTCCCTCTCCTCGCACATTTTACTGCCTCTATCATCTCCCATCTAAACCCCCTCGGTCCCCATTCCTTCTTCACCATCCAAGTTTCTACTAACCCCACTATGTCCTTCCCGGTTACCCACTTCTCAAAGTCTTTCTTCCACTTGTACTCCTGCCATTTAGACTTTATCCCCGCCACATTCCGAAACCCTATCGTTATCGACCCTTCTTTCCTTACTCTCCCACATTTGCTCCCTAGTCCCCTGCTCCTCTCATAGTCCTTCTGCCCCTGTCCTACCTCCCCCCCTTCTCCCCTTCTATCTATGTACTCCCCATTTCTCCTGCCCCCTTCCTCCCTCTGATTTTGTTCCGCCTCCGCATTTTTTCCAAATCCCTCTTCCCCCCCTACCACCTCCTTCCTTCTTACTTTTTTGCCTCCTCCTTCCTCTCTACTTCCGCCTTCTCCTTATTCTATCTCCACTTTTTCTCATTCACTATAACTTTCTGATACCCGATCCTCACCCAATTCCCCCTTTCTCTCTCCTGTCTAGCTACTTCCCTTATGCATTTCTGTACCCTCCTCTCGTCCTTCGTTAGATCATCGTCTATAAAGATCGTTTCTTGTGCACTCTGTAACTTATTCTTGTTCTTCATAATTTTAATTTTGTCCTCCAGCTTCCCAAGTCTCACCACCACCAACTTTCCCACCCTATCCACAACGTGAGTTTCCTGTACCACCGCCTCTACTCCCAGCGTCTCCTTCAAGATCCCTGCCACTTCTCTCTTCTCCTGGAAAACCTTCCCTCTGATTAGTATGTTGGTCCTCCTTTCCTGCCTCTCCCTGTTCTCCACCTGATCCTCCAGCTCCACTATCCTTTGCTGTAGTTGTTCTTTTTCCTTTTTCCATGCTTCGTTTATTTCTCTCATCTCCTCCTTCCGCATCTCCCTTGCTTCCCTTATCTCCTTCTTTCAAATCTTTCTCTCCTTCCTTAATTAACTCCACTATCTCCTTCCAATTCCCGTTGCATCCTTTACTCTCCCCTTCCCCACTACTTTTTTATCCTTTCCTGGCTCTCATTTCTTCTCAAATGACGTATCTGCCACCTTCCTCTTATCCAACCCCTCTCCCGACCCCCCTGTCGTTGTGGCGACCTCTGTAACCCCGCTCCTCCACTAAACACCTCCTTTCTTCTAGCCTCCTCCTCCTGCTTTTCCCATTTCTCCGCCTCCTTTCTTTCCTTCTGCTTTTTATATCCCGCCATGATATATCGTTACACCTTTTCCTTTTATTGGCTTTATTGCGTATGTGAACGCGCTTCAGTGCCATGCCGCTGTTTCTATGCACCCAGCGTGTGTGAACGCACCTTACCGTCTGTGCGCGGTCCGTCGTCTTTACACGAAGGTCACCGCAAACGCGCACGATTCTCGCCCCTAACACTCCACGCTGGCCGCCCCGGTTGTTGGGATATATCAAATCTCCGCCCAGCCTATCTCTTCTCGATCCAATTTACTTCCCGTCGAACTGACTCCGCTCTATTCCGCTTCAAATCACTCACTTCTTGTTTATAATCTACCTTGCTTCCTCCTATTGTTGGTATATTTATTACTCTCCAACACATAATAAAAGCTATGCTGCGTCAATTTATTCTAGATCGGTATATATCATCGTGGAAAGATAAAATCTCTCTCTTAATTTCTATATGTTGTTAAATACGTTTTATAGGTTGGAATTACACCTTACATATCACCTAGTGAACAAGCATTATTGGATGCAAAAGCTGCGGAGGCCGAAAGACTTCGACTTCTAATGTTAGCGGACGATTTTAAAGAGCGCGCTTTAATGGCGATGATGAACGGAGTTTTGGAAATACGCTGGGAGGACGAATTAAAAAAAGAAGTTCCAAAACCAAAATGCATGGTAAGTATTCAAAACGTACATTAAATACTATCATATGTTCAATAAAAAAAAACCTCGACAGTGCCATGATTTAATCTTTTTTGTTGGCTACACACTTCAGGAATTGACATATAAAACATCAGATATAATAATTATAATATATATTTTCAGAGTTGCCAACCTAGAATATTTTCCATGGCACTCAAGAGATTTTATTTAATTGAACATATGATATAAAGCAGTTCATATTTTGAAGCTACTAACGAGTGATTCTACTCCTTGATTAAGCATCAAGTAACATTTTAAGTTAAGAAGATCATATCTAGAAATTTGAATATATTTGTTTTAGTTAGAGAAAGAACCTGAAGAATTCAACGAAGAGGATTTGAGGTCGATGAGAGACTACGAAGAAAAATGCGCCTTCTTGATCAGCGAAAGAGAACGATATAAGGGGATACTCACAAACGAGTACGGTAAAGTTGGAGGCCAGATCAGAGAGGGCGTTCGGAAGTTCAACGAAAAACTCCAAGACTTGCTGCTTCTGAAGCTACAAGTGGAATCGGCCATCACACAAGAGATTTTGCGGGCGAACCGACTGAAAAAATGGGATTTGCACAGGATGCATGTCGAAAACGAAGAAGATTCGATCAAGTTTGTTTACAACAATAGCATACAATAATTTAGTCGCCTATTTCTAAAAACCCTTAAATCCAATTGAAAAATAATGGATTTTGCCCACTAAGCAAAAAGCAAACAAATAACGGTATGTATAAATGAAATTGCCAATTATTGGTGTGCAGAATACTTCAAACATTAAAAGTGCCGAGATTCTTTTCGCAATCTACAACAAGTAAGTCTTACAAAGACTATATCAAACACTCATTGAAACAACTACTTCCAGAGCTAATACCCCGACGGACATTGAATTATACAACAAGTGCTTGCTGTTACATACAGTAACCTACTGCAAATGTAACAATTTGGGTTAAATTATTCGGGCCATCCATAAGACGCGATTCGAGATTTATCTCTTATCAGTATAGCTTCGTCATTTCCTCTAAACAATTTGACACCTTAGACTGGCGTTCACGTTACCGTTCAAACTTAAGTAACATCAAACACTTGTTGTATAATTCAATGTCCGTCGGGGTATTAGCTCGGGAAGTAGTTGTTTGAATGCGTGTTTGATATAGTCTTTGTAAGACTAACTTGTTGTAGATTGCGAAAAGAATCTCGGCACTTTTAATGTTTGAAGTATTCTGCAACCAAGAAGTGGCAATTTCATTTATACTTATGTTTGAACGGTAACGTGACCGCCAGTCAATGGTGCCAAATTATTTAGACGGAATGGCAAAGCTATACTGATGAGAGACAAATCTCGAAACGCGTCTATAGACAGCCTGAATAATTCGACCCAAATTGTTACATTTGCAGTAGGTTACTGTATGCAACAGGAAACACTTGTTTTATAATTCGATGTCCGTCGGAGTATTAGCTCGGGAAGTAGTTGTTTCAACGAGTTTTTAATATAGTTTTTATTAGACTAACTTGTTGTAGATTGTGAAAAGAATCTCGGCACTTTTAATTTTTGAAATAACAGTATATCAACATTGTCGCAATATTTAACGTTGTTTTAATGTTGATGCTACATTACTAAAATGTGATTGCTCAGTGGGTGGGTTTTTGAAAATAGGCTGCACAATTAGTGTGAAGTGAAGAAATCGATTCCTCTTACAGTTTAACAGCCAAATATCAATAGAAAAAAGCCTTATTATTAACCTAAAACTGAAATTATTTTTATAAAAAAAAAGACCTTTATTGGCATAATACTACATTAGATCTACACACTAATCGTCGCCCCCTCTCTTCCCCCAACTTCTCCAGCGTCCTTACCCCGGCCCCATCCTCTCGCATCCACTCCGTCACTCTTCTATTCCCTCTTATTACCACCCATTCCTCCTTCACCCCCTCGCACTCCTCTGCCAAATGATGTATCCCTCCCCCGCTCACACATTACACACCTCCCATACTCTTCCCCCATCCACACCTTCCTTCCTCTCTCCCCTGACCCACACCTCGCCCTCGCCAGCACAACCCTTTCCTCCTTACTCCATCCCCTCTCCACAAAATACCTCGGCATTCTCCTATGCACCTGCCACCTTCCGTACCTATCGTTGTATTCACTCCTCTCTATGTACCCCTGCCTTTCCTGTGCTTCCACCTCCTTCTCCTTCTCTTTCACCCACGTATCCATCTTTACCCCATTTCCCAGCCACTCCATCACCTTCGTCTCCGACAAACCCACGGTCTCATACATTCTCCTTCTACCCACTACCCACACCGCCTTCACCAATCTCTCTTCTTCCAGGTCCCATAACTTCATCTCATACCTAGCCATTCTCACCATTTCCTCACACTCTAGTTTCTCTGTATTCATTTCCTGCAGCGCTATGTATCCGGGTGTCGACCTTTCCAGCCCCAACATACGCTTCAAGAACCACAACTGCTCCCTCTCCATACACTCATACCCTCTCGACCCCCATACTTCTACCCCATACATTAACACTGACCTCACACACGCATCTCATACTTAACACGCTACTCTTACATTGTTCCCCATCCACTTCCCCCACTTTTCCCACGCTATCCCCCACGCCTTTCTAGCCTTCCCCTGCACCCACCTCACATGCTCCTCATACCCTCCCGTCCCTTTGAACATAAACCCTAAATACTTGATTTATTTTACCCCCTCAATCACCTCCCCCTTCCACTCTAATTCCTTCACTCTCCCCTCCCTTCCTTTAATTCTGAATCTCATCCATTTCGTTTTTCTAACATTCACGCTCAACCCCCTCTTATCCATAAACCTCTCCGCCCTTTTCAGCATATCCTTCATTCCTTCTCACTCTCTTGCCACCAGCACCACATCATCCGCATATGCCAACATCCACACCTTACTTCTACCAATCACCATCCCCCACGCCTGTCCTTTCCTCATCACCTTCACTAGTTCACTTGTATAGAGGTTGAACAACACCGGGCTCAATAGGCATCCCTGCCTAAGCTCCTCCCCTGTCCTAAACTTTTCCGACTCTTCTATTCTCACTTTCGCCACAGCCCATGTTTCCTTATACACTCCTCTCAGCCACTCTACCATTCCCTCACTCACCCCTCTTCTCCTCAGACACTCTAACAGTCCTACCCTTGGTACCGCGTCGTACGCCGCCTTCAGGTGCACAAACACCGCATACACGCTCCCTTTCTCTTCCATCACCTTCTCTACCATCCTTGCCAGGGTAAAGACCTGCTCCCTCATCCCCCTACCCCTTCTAAAGCCCCCCTGCGTCTCCGGCAGGAGCCCTTTCTTTTCCACCTCCTCCTCTAGCCTATTTTTTACTACCATCATAGCTATCTTGTATCCCGTGCTCATCACTGTTATCTCCCTATAGCAATCCGCATCCTTCTGATCCCCTCCTTTATGTATTGGGCACATCCTCCCCACCCTCCATGTTCAATCTTCCCCTCCACATCTGGTTCAGTAGCTCCCTGAACTTCTTCTTCCCCCCTTCTCTAATCTCCTTCCACATCTCTGCCTTCAGCCCATCCTTTCCTGCTGCCTTCAGCCCATCCCTTCCTGCTGCCTTCCCTCCCTTCACCTCCTTGAACGCTCTTTCGACCTCCTCCTCCGTGAACTCTTTATCTCCCTCCCCTCGCCTGTCTTCTCCCATCCCTACTTCTCTGCACTTCCTTGTGTATTCCTTCAACGATACCCCTAACTGCCTCTTCCTTTCCCCTCTCTTCAACACCTTCCACATTTTCGCCTCGTTCCTACCTTTCCTCAATTCCTCACTCACTCTTTCCACCGCCTGCAGCTTCTTCCTCTCACATATACCATCATATCTTTTCCTTGCCGCTACAACTGTCCCCTCTTCTCCTCCATTTCTTATGCATTCTCCCACAGCCTTCCTCAATTCCCTCTTTGCCTGCCAAACTCCTCATCGAACCACGTATTTCTCTGTCTCTCCCTTCTTTTTCCTTCCACATTCCACTATTATCCTCTTCATCCCCTCCATTGTATTGACCTCTTCCCATTGAATCCTTGCCAGCCTCTTCCTCATATCCTCCATCGCCTTTACCCCACACTCAAGGTATTTGTTTTCTTGACCCCTTTCCTCTTCTTTTCCCTTCTCCATCCGCATCTTCACAGTTAACGGTAGGTGGTCAGATCCTAGCACCTCTTCTACCTCCATGCCTCTACTTTCTATCCCCTTGACCACCACATAATCATTTACTGATGCCCCTCTTGGTCTGATGTACCTTTTTCTTCCCTTCCAATCGCCCTCCGTGCATCTGTTCAAAATCTCCGATCCCTCCTTTATCACTCACCGAACCATCCTCTCCAATCCCTCCCCCCGCTTCCCCTATTCTGGCATTGAAATCCCCCCCCCCCCCCCACTAGCCATTTTCCTCCTTCGCCCGCTCTTGTCTATTTTCTTTCTTATGTCCGTCCAATTCTTGTTTATTTACACCACCCCTACATCAACCCGATATCCTCCCTGTTGATAATTTACCCACACTAGCCCTTTGCATCCCTCCATCATCTCCCCCTTGCCTCCTTCCCTATCCTCTCTCCATCCAACAATCATTCCCCCCTTGGCCCTCCCTCTCCTTGCACATTTTACTGCCTTTATCATCTCCCATCTAAACCCCCTCGGTAACCATTCTTTCACTTCTCCCCATTCCTTCTTCACCATCCAAGTTGCTACTAACCCCACTATGTCCTTCCCGATTACCCACTTCTCAAAGTCTTTCTTCCACTTGCACTCCTGCCCTTTAGACTTTATTTCCGCTACATTCCAAAACCCTATCGTTATCGACCCGTCTTTCGCCACTCTCTGCCACATTTGCTCCCTAGTCCCCTGCTCCTCTGATAGCCCTTCTGCCCCTGTCCTACCTTCCCCCCTTGGCCCCTTCTATATATGTTCTTTCCATTTCTCCTGCCCTCTTCCTCCCTCTCACTTTGTTCCACCTCCGCAACTTTTTTCAAATCCGTCCTCCCCCCCTACTACCTCCTTCCTTCTTACTTTTTTGCCTTCTTCTTATTCCATCTCCACTCTTCCCCATTCACTATAACTTTCTGATACCCGATCCTCACCCATTTCCCCCTTTCCCTCTTCCGTCTAGCTACCTCACTTATGCATTTCTGTAATCTGTAATTATTTTTATAATATTAAGAATTAATTGTACCTGTAATGGGTCTAATGATACTGAGGCAAGGTGATTCGGTAATTTATATTTAATTTAAAAAAATATTTACATGTTTATTGAGGTGGGACAGGACGCCCCAATTTCTGTGCAAAATTGCATTATTTACTTCATCGCAAAAATATGTCTATTGCAGCGACGGCTCTCAGCCTAACTTCAGGGCAGGCCACAGCGCCAAGGCACACAAAATTTGAGGTTGGGATCGCGCGAATTTCACAACAAAGTCACCTTTCAATAACAGATACATATTACCTTGGGTCTCTAGCCTGAAGTTAGGCTGCGAGCCGCCGCTGGTCTATTGAGAAAACTAATAAGCACAACGCCTAATAAACAATAATATAGTTAATCGTGTAAAAACAAAAATAAGATATCATAAATGGTTTTTGTTTAGTTTGGGTTACCAGTTTACATTGATTCTCCATAAGCGTTTTTACACTCACATCGAATTTCTTATTTACAGAAGTGCCATTGCTGAAAATGAAGCAAAGACCGAAATGCTCCATAAAAATGCAGGAACTCTACATTCTTTTATACACGAAATCCGCAATAACTTGGACATGCTTCAAAATAAGGATAAGTTCATCGACAAATCGTTTAAGAAGGAATTTCAGGACGCCAGCAGCTCCCAACTCGAAGTTCTTGGAAAACTGTACAAGTAGGTATACTATAGTTATAGTTATTTGTTGTCTGAGTGGTTAGGTTAATTGAGACCCATTGTTTGGGGTTCATGCGAATTTTCTTGTAGGTTTATATTTCATATACGGTAAAAATTATTTTTTTCGCTGAACATAGGTTTCCTATGTTCAATTTTTGAAAGTCCATGTCAATACATTGTTTCATTTATTTCACGGTAAATCATCTCAATACAATAGCAGAGTTAATGTTTGGGCTGGAATAGTTGACACTGCCCTTATTGGTCCCTTTTTTTATTGAAGGCAACCTAACTGCTGTTAAATTTTTGGAACTTCTTCGAATTCGAAGATACATTATACCACAATTACAAGTTTTCAATATTGAGAACGCATGGTTTCAAATGGACGGCGCTTCACCACATTCCACAGGCCTTGTTACACGTTTCCTGAATGAAACCTTCCAGGATCGCTGGATTGGAAGATTTGGACCCATAGCTTGGCCACCTTGGTCCCCCGATTTATCAACAAACGATTTCTTTCTTTGAAGTTATCTCCAATCCAAAATCTCCATTAATATAGCAATAGAGAGTACAGAAGAACTAAAAAAAAAACAGAATAAGTACCGCCTGCAATGAAATAAATCCAGTTTTTTTTTTAAGAAATACTGTACAATTTTTACAATCGCTTGGCATATTGCTTGGAGCAGGAAGGTGGTCACTTTGAACATTAGTACTAAACCTAAAATAAAATGTCGGTCCCTTCAGAAGCATAAATAAAATATCTGTAAGTTTGGTTGCCTAATCCGTGAAATTAATGAAATAATGATTGACATGGACTTTCTAATATTGAACTTAGGAAATGTATGTTCAGTGAAAAAAATTCCTCACCGTATAGTATGGTTATGTTTGAAACGGAATAATCGCATAAAATTAAAAAAGAACAATAGTATGTTATCTTTGAAAAACTGTATTAATATATTTGGTTTTTGTTTATTGGCTAACCTGATTTGGGATTCATTTTCTTAGGTTCTTTAATTATTTGGGTGTTCCTACTGTTTGTCATGTAATGACAATAATATACAGAGAGTTTTATGTAACACCGAACATTTTCATAACGAGAATTTTTCTTTCAAGTATATAAGCATACGTTGTACATTTGCCGATGCTCGGTTTATTAAAAGAACTTAATTTGAAGCTTTAAACGAGAGTTTTCCACTCCCAGGCTAAGCATGAAGTAAAATTTCGAGTTTAGAAAAGCCTGAAAATTTGGTTTGGTCGCGTAGCGCGAAGCACGGAGCGGCCAAACCAAATTTTCTGGCTTTTCTAAACTCGAAATTTTACTTCATGCGCCACCGGTACAAAACATTGATGCAATGTAATGTTTAGCGATGCGTTTTAATCTTCGTAATAGGTCAGTGTTTCGTACCAGTGACGCATGAAGTAAAATTTCCAGTTTAGTAAAGCCTGAAAATTTGGTTTGGCCGCTCCGCGCTTCGCGCTACGCGACCAAACCAAATTTTCAGGCTTTTCTAAACTCGAAATTTTACTTCATGCTTAGTCTGGGAGTGGAACACACTCATTTTAAGTTTCAAATTGAACTCCTTTAAAAAAAACAACGATTATCTAATGATTTACGGCATATACGCTGTAATTGAGACATTTATACTTGAAAGAAAAACTCCCTGTATGTAAAAGTTGAGGTATTAATTGCAATTGATTAACAACAATTTTTAATGGTCATATAGGCAACCCAAGTTACTCATAACCTAAAAATTGAAGGTGTTGTTCAGAATTCATTAATTTATTTTATTTGTTTATTCAACACAAGTTGTGTATTTATCTAATTTCGGGAATTTAAAATGACTTATTTTGTTGTGTCGTAAATTGAATCTTAAGTACGTAAATAGTTTAAATTTCGCGCCATATATATAGTTAATTTCGGATTATGTTGGCAAACCTTTTTATTTTTCGTTGGGATACTTTACGCGGACTTCTGCGCGAAACGTCCGCCGAGACAGTCACGTTTTCGTTTTCAAATTATTGTTTTGAATATTAAGCAGCGTGTGAAATTAAGAATAATCAAGTGCATCCAAAATACAGTCCACTTCAGTCTGGCCAGACCGGGAAGAAAGAGGAATTACATCGGTAAGTGTCCCTCTTGACTTATCAAGGTTTGCCGACTTCGTCGCCAGTTTCTCCTACAGGTGTCAAATCGTATTTTTTTATTATTATGTTCGGTGTTATATAAAACTCTCGGTATGTATGCCATGTTGCAATTTAATAATTTTTTGACAGGATAATTATCATTATCCTGTCAAATAATTATTCAATTCAATACCATTAAGTAATGTTCTAAAGTCAACATATTACCCTTTTACCCTGACGTCACAAAAAACAAAACACCGTATCATAAGCGCATGCAAACATATGCTCTTGTTTGATTTTGTTTGACAAACCTGTCAGTGAGCAATCAAATTATTTCAAAAGAATGAACGACAAACAAGAACGAACTGAATTCCACAGAACAATAAACCACTTAGAGCCGCTTTTACGATCCACAGTTACACCTCTGTTAACTTAACTCAAGGATCAAACCGTTGGTGTCTATTTTAGAATTGGGAGGCAAAGCATTGTTGTGTGTAAAGCTGAGTTACCTCACTGTCAGTCTGCCCCGTGCTTCGAGCTTGGGTTAAGCCTGTGGTGGGCCGTTTCTATGAATATAGATTATTAGATTTGTTGTGACAAATTTATTTTCAATTTTGAAGTAGAGGTTAGCTTAATATGGATAAATCCAAGAGACAGACGCACGCGCCCAAATAAATAGTAATGTTAACTGAGTGAAAAGTCTGTAGGTGACAACTGAAACAATTGTAAAATAGCAAGGCCGTTTAGCAATGGTTTCAACTAGGCATTACAGTACCAGAGAGTTTACATTACCAAAGGTGTAACTATTGATTGTAAAAGCGGCTCTCAACTGTCAACTGAGTGAAAAATCTGTAGGTGACAACTGAAACAATTGTAAAATAGCAAGGCCGTTTACCAATGGTTTAAACTAGGCATTACAGTACCAGAGCGGCAAAACTCCAGAGGTGTGCATAATTGAACTCGGCGGGACGATTGGTCATATAGAGAGCATTGCTCTTGTCGAGGCTTTCAGGCAATTCCAGTTCCGGGTGAAACGGGAGAATTTCTGTGTGGCGCACGTCTCGCTCGTGCCTCAACCTCGATCGACTGGTGAGCAAAAGGCGAAACCGACGCAGGCTTCCTTCAGGGAGCTGTGCTTAACGCCCGATATAATCGTTTGCCGATCGGAGAAACCGATCGATCAAAGCGTCAAGAACAGGATATCTAATTTCTGCCATGTTGCACCACAACAGGCTATATGCATTCCTAATCTACTCGATTTACAAAGTGCCGATCTTCATGGAGTCACACGGTATCGTCGAGTAGCTGAGTGAGCGTCTGAAGCTCGGCGTTAGCCCGACGATGCGTAAGTTCATGCGACGCTGGATGAAACTTTCGGACAAAATCGAGAAGCTGAGGAACGAGGCGACGATTGCCCTGGTGGGGAAATACACTCGACTCGAAGACTCGTACACGTCGCTAACCAAAGCACTCATCGAACTCACTCGGTTATACTGTTAATATTAAATTTATAGAGGCTTCAAATTTAGAAAACGAATTGAAGGAGGATCCGTCCGCTTATCTCAGCGCTTGGAAGGAATTAGTCGAAAGCGAGGGCGTAATTGTGACGGGCAGATTTGGTAAGAGGGGCGTCGAGGGCAAGATAGCCGCCTCAAACTGGTGCCGGGAGAACAACAAGCCATTCCTGGGTATCTGTCTGGACTTCCAGACTGCCGTTATAGAGTTCGGTAAGAACGTTCTTAACCTCAAAAATGCGCACACTGCTGAATGCGAGGAGGATACGGAACACCCGATTATCATCGATATGCCAGAACATAATACTGGGGTTATGGGAGGGACGATGAGGCTAGAAAAACGGACGACTGCCTTCAAAGATTCGGCCAACACGAGCAAAATAAAAAGATTGTACGGTAATAAGGATAAGGTCGAGGAGCGCCACCGGCACCGTTTCGAGGTCAACCCCAAGTACATAACCCAGCTGGAGTCGGCCGGTCTGAAGTTCGTGGGTGTCGACATCGAGGGCGAGCGCATGGAGATCCTCGAACTGGAAAACCGCCTATACTACGTTGCCACACAGTTCCACCCAGAGTACCTGTCGAGGCCACTAACACCCTCACCCCCGATCATGGGCCTAATCCTCGCCTCGAAAGACAGCCTCCGATCTTACCTGATCCGCGGGAAGTTATCCCCGAGGGAGAATTTCGAAAGCGACAGTGATGATGAGACCGAGTTGGCGAGGATGGCGAACCTGAGTGTCAAGAACGTCGAGTCGGACAGCGCCTACAGCAGCACATCCAGCTCGCACCTAATCGAGGAGTCCTGAAAATTGAATCCGGTTCTAGCTGAAATGGAAATAAGAAAACATAAAAAAGCCATCGGCGCTTATTTTTAATATTTTTAATATTTTTAATATCTAATTCTTCTACGCTTGCAACGTTATCTACTAAAGATGGATATGTTTGTTTATTTTATTGAATTTGAATATTCGATTGATTTAATTGATTAGAGGTAAGATAAAGAGGACCATTGATTGTAGGGTATTACAATATATATATATATATATATATATATATATATATATATATATATATATATATATATATATAATATATATATATATATATATATATATATATATATGTATCACTGTTTCTTCGGGTTTGGTCCCGTATTTTCTTGGGTCTGGTCCATTTTATTTTTAATTCGACGTTTCAATGACGTCGCAGTCATCATCGTCAGGAATAACTATCAAAATTCCATTGCTCTAGCAACCACTTGTTTGAGTTTTACGTACTACTTGATGCGTGAATTTCTTGTTTGACTTCGTGTTACTCTTCTGTTTTGTTCTTCTAATGATGTAGTAGTGACAATTTCAATATTATTTTCGGAAGGGGTTGTATTTTGAATTTCTTGGTTGTTGTTCGGAGATAATATATTTTGACCAGAATTTATACAAGTTTTCCAAATTGGTGGTAGTCTTTTAGCATCATCTCTTTGATTTAGACTGTTCGGCCTCTTTTCAATTTCTATCGCTTCTCTAATAATCCTCGCGTGGAAGAAGTCTGTCTTTTTTTAAAATTCTCGTTTTTTCGAAATTTATTGTATGTTTAGAAATGTTTACGTGTTGAAATAAAGAAGATTGTGGATCAGACTTTCTTACTGCTAAAATGTGTTCATCTCGACGAGTACTAATTTTCCGGTTTGTTTGTCCTACATTGCTCTTCTCACACATACCACATGGAATTTCATATACGCCTTGAGCTTCAAGTGGGATAATTTCTTTTGGAGTTCGGAGTAAATTTTGAATTTTTGTGTGTATATTGAAACAAGTTCTAATATTGTATTTGGAGAGGACTTTTCCGATTTTATCAGTTGTTCCTTTAGTGTAGGGAAGGGTGACGTTGCTACACGGACTTTCACTTCTTGTTTTTGGACTTTTGTTTCTGTTTAATTTATTGATTGTTTTTTTGGTAAACCCATTTTGCATTAATGCCTTTTTGACATTGGATATTTCATTATTTAAGTGGTGTTCGTCCGATAGCGTACGTGCTCTTAGTAGAAGCGATTTTGCCACAGACGCTATTTGAGCTGGATGGTGATGTGACTTCGCATTCAAGTACCTGTTTGTGTGTGTAGGTTTTCGGTATACGGTGTAATTTAAGTTTCCATTAGGATTTCGGATAATAAGAGTGTCCAGGATTTCTCACATCTAGAGGTGTGAGGTCCGTTAGTCGCATAGTGCATACCAAGCTACTTGATCCTTTTCCCTTCGAGAGCAGAGCATTGTCCCAGATAGAGGAGTACCGTCTCTTCCTCCTCGACATTCAGGCATCCTCTGCAAAAGTCGTTGTGCTCAAGACCCATCTTTTGTGCATGTCTGCCTAGGAGGCAGTGGCCCATGAGGATGCCTACCGCCGTTTTTATGTCGATTCTACTAAGTGCAATTAATCTGTTGCTGTTTATAGTATCCCATATAGGATATAGCTGCCTTGTTTTGAGACACGTATCTTCTTCTCTCGACCTATGGTTTACCGATGCTATTATCTGGTCCCTAAGTAGTCTCTTGCATTCCACAAGAGGAATGTGGGTGGAGAGTTCAGTAGACAGGTCCTTCATTCTTGCCCCCCTTCCTTGCAAGGTCGTCAATTGAATTTCTCCTGACATCACTGTGACTATTTAACCACATAAGTCCCACATCACAGTTATTTGCAAGCCTATTTAGCGATTTTTTACAGTCTCTGACCACCTTCAAGGTGCAGTACGGACTATTCAGTATCTTAAAGGCGACTTGGCTATCAGTAATGAACCTGATGCGTCTCCCCTAAAGGTCATTTTGGTGGATCCAGTCCACTGCCACTCGGATGGCCATGACCTCTGCCTGAAGAATGTTACAGTGGTTTGGGAGTCTAAAAGACTTTTTGAGGTTGAAATATTCTGAGAAGATTCCTCCCCCTACTCTGTTTTCAGACTTGGAACCATCCGTAAAGAGCCAGACGTCCTTGCCTTGAACTATCTTGCCCTCTAACCATTTTCAAAATTAAGTGCAGCTGTCAGTCTTCAGGGGGATATCGACAAGCTCATTCAGGATCCTTCCATGGCCCTGTTTGCTAGTGCTCCATATCCCAACTGAGTTGATTCTGATCGCTGTGGTAGCTGCAGCACATCTGGAGTAAAGGTAAAGGCATTTTGGAGGGGGGTGGACCTGACCGCCCCCGTTATGAGCAATTCGGCGGCTCTCTGAGCCTTGCCGATGCAGTTTGGTGGATCCTTTTGTCGAGGGCAGTCCACCAGACTGCGGCCCCGTAGATCATAATGGGCCTTACCACGACCGTGTACATCCAGTGAACAACGGTTGGTTTCAGTCCCCAGTCCTTGCCCAATGCTCTTTTGCGGGAGTACAGCGCGACGAGCGCTTTCCGTGCTCCCCCTGGATATTGGGCTTGAAACTAAGCTTCCTGTCGATTAGAATGCCCAAATATTTAGCTTGCTCTTTTACCACCAGTTCCGTGCCGTTTAGAGTAGGAACTTTGAAGATCGGTACTTTATGCATTCTGGTGAAGAGTACAAGCTCAGTTTTGAGGGGGTTTACCCCTAGTCCACACTTCTCACACCAGCGGGTTACCTTGCGGAGTGCCTGCTCCATAAATTCGGATAGGATGTTTAATTGTTTGCCAGAGACCGTAAGAGTCACATCGTCAGCGTAGGCAATTGCCCTACACCCTACAGACTCTAGTTCTTTCAGTAGGTCATTTATGACTACATTCCTCTAACCTCTCTTCTTGAGTGTGAGCCACCCAGCGAGGAGACAACGTGCCTCTCCGTCAGCAGCTCGCCTATAAAGAGGCATATCGACTCGTCCATGTGCAAGTTTCTGAGAGCAGACAGAATTGCTTCTGGCTGCACAAACTTGAAGGCTCCTTTGATATCCAGAAATACCGCTAACGTAAACTCCTTATTGCACATGGACTTCTCAACCTGGCTAATGAGGGCGTGCATCGCCGTGTCCACTGATCTGCCCTTAGTATAAACGTGTTGGCTATTTGACCAAAGGTTTGGATTGATGCATTCCTTTATGTACGCTTAAACTAGTCTCTCCGGCATCTTGAGTAAGAAGGACGATAAGCTGATTGGCCTATAGCCTTTTGGTGTTAAGTGTGTTATTTTCCCTGCTTTGGGTATGAACACATTTGTCTCCTTCCATCTCTGATCCTTGTCAGAAAGTTCGGTCTCCGGAGTGGACTCGAATTTTAGGCGAATTCTGTGAGCCCCCCTTCTATCCCTGAAGGCCCTTTCAGAGGGCTTCAGGTTTTCGTTGTAGGTAGGTCGGTTCGTGCCAGCCTTAGCCGTAGCCTTCCCTGACCTTTTGGAGTCCTTTCCGGATTGACCGTGTTTATCTTTAAGGCCGGACAAGGATGGGGTCAGATCCGATGGGGCAGCCCGCTTGCGCGGGATGGAATTTTTCCGTACCCACCTAGAGACCAGTTTCCTCGTTTGTATTGTCCATTGTTTTTAGTTAGGTTTGAAGAGGGATAGAAAGATGGTTTGAATCCCCCTTGAGTTCCGATTAGTTCGAAGAACTGTAGGGGACTCCGAAAAGCTAGAGAGTTTGCCAAGAAGGCAGTACAGAGGTGAAGTGATTTTACGAAGGAGGCTGTAACAGCAAGGAGGTTGTTTTAGCCTCGGAACGTTTAGCGGTAGGGAAACGCCTCACAGCATCACAGGTATCCGGGTCTCCGAGAAGGAGAGCCGTGTCTCCGCTCTCCGTTCATTGGCCCTCACCGTTACGTTTCTACCGTGGGAGAGGTGACAACTGAAACAATTGTAAAATTGCAAGGCCGTTTACTAAGGGTTTAAACTAGGCATTACAGTACCAGAGTGTCTACATTACAAAAGGTGTATTGATTGTAAAAGCGGCTCTTAATTAATCTTTATCATTAAGCACATGGTAACTATGAAGAAAACATAACCTCATATTTATTTTGAAGGCAAAAGTCAGAATTACAATCAGAGTATCCAACATTATAAAAAAATCACCAGATCTGGTTGGCCAATAATAAAAACGAATCTAGGTACAAACTAAAAAGACCAACAGTATATTTTATTTCATATAAATGATCTTTAACATTTTGTTGTATTCAGAAAGCGACCGAAAGCGAATTTACGTGCAATCACTTCATCTTGTATATTAAATGAGTTGGCTGTTTGCGTCGTCAACAATCGCCGATCGGTTTTGCTGAATCCGGAGGCTTTGGAATTTTGGAAATTATTGGAACTACTCGACAAATTCATTGGAATACCCAGCACCATTGATGCTAACTTATATGCACAACTATGCAAGCAAAGAAGATATAAAATCGACAATGAGCTGAGGGTAAGATATTCAAAATTAGGAGTCGTTTTGGGTAAATTGAATAAATAGAATAGAATAAATCTTTATTTTTCCAGTGTTTCTAAACTCGAAACGCGTACAAAACACTGAAATATTGTGAAGTTTAAAACACAGGTTACAGATATTAAGCAGTATGCTTGGAACATTACAGCAAATCAGTGTTTGATATGCGTGGCGCATGAAGTAAAATTTCGAGTTTAGGAAAGCCTGAAAATTTGGTTTGGTCGCTCGGCGCTTCGCGCTACGCAACCAAACCAAATTTTCAGGCTTTTCTAAACTCGAAATTTTACTTCATGCTTAACCTGGGAGTGGAAGACACTCGTTTGAAGCTTCAAATTGAACTATAAAAGCGAATGTCCTGAACATTCACATGTACATTTATAAAATTCAATTTCCAACTTCAGTTAATTAAAAAGAATTACGTCAGAATTACCCTTTCTGGGGGAGGGGAGGGGCATTCGGTCTATGTTACGCAAGGTGAGCGTAGATTGTTTTGAGCTGTGTTAATTTCCGATTAATACTTAACTTTTTCCATAAGTTCGAAAGCGTAAACGCCATCTAATGCTCATTAGCTTAAGTAGCATCGTACTGATGATGGCGTTAAAGCCTAAAACACGTATATAGTTATCCGGTGAATTAACGAGTACTGAACACAAATTCATATTCTTAACTTTTTGATTGAGCGTCGCTGGTGGTCGGGGGCACTGACGTACGTAGGAATTGACTCATCTGGGGGCCCTGTTCGGTCTCTGTAACACAATCCGAGCGTATACAATTTGCAATTTCTAACGTTTTCTCAGATTCGCCTATTTTAGATCGCACTCAGTTAAGATAAATTTTAAATCACTTAATTGAAACGCAGTTATATTCCTTTCTTTACTTTTATTTTTCGATGCTTGATGTACAAGTTAGCTATTGATAATGGGTACATAGTACCCGAAATGTAAAGGGTGTTTTTTTTAGACGTGTGGTTTTCAAGTCGGCACTACTTTTTTCGGAGATGGTCTTTTTGACAGCTGTCACTTGATTTATGCTCAGTTTGGTTTGTCATTTCATAATGAATAGACTTACTCCTGAACAACGTTTGGAAATCGTGCAAATTTATTACCAAAATAATGGTTCGGTTCGCGCGACGCATCGCGCGCTGCGTCCAATATTCGGTCGACATAATCGCTTAGCAGAGTCGGTAATTCGAGCAACCATGGATCGGTTTCGCACCAAGTTTACTCTAGTGGATAGTGCGCATCCTCAGAGACGCCGTACAGTGCGCACCGAAGACGCTATTGCTGCTGTGGAGCAGAGTATCGAAAATGACCCGAATGAGTCTAACCGCCATCGCGCGCAACAATTGGAGCTATGTCCATCAACTTTATGGATGATTTTGCGGAAGGATCTTGGTTTGCGTGCTTACAAAATCCAACTCGTCCAAGCATTGAAGCCAAACGACCATCAAGCGCGACGCACGTTCGGTGAATGGGCCCAAAACGAGATGGCCAACGATCCCGATTTTCATAAGAAAATTTTGTTCAGCGATGAAGCTCACTTTTGGTTAAACGGGTATGTCAATAAGCAAAATTGTCGCTTCTGGAGTAAATATAATCCACAAGTTATTGTTGAGACGCCGTTACATCCTAAAAAAATCACTGTTTGGTGTGCTCTATGGGCAGAGGGAATCATTGGTCCATATTTCTTTAAAAATGAAGCCGGCCATAATGTTACAGTCAATGGGGTATGCTATAGAGCCATGATTAATGACTTTTTCGTGCCTGAATTGGAGGGTGTTGATGTGGACGACCTATGGTTCCAGCAAGACGGCGCTACATGCCATACAGCCAACGCAACAATCACTTTGTTGCAGGAAACTTTTGGTGAGCGCATTATCTCGCGTCGTGGACCTGTGGCGTGGCCTCCAAGATCGTGCGATTTAACACCGCTGGACTATTTCTTGTGGGGTTATGTGAAGTCGCTTGTGTACGCAGATAAGCCCGAGACGATTGACGCCTTGGAAGAAAATATTCGGCGCGTTATTGCTGACATACGGCCCCAATTGCTGCAAAAAGTGGTCGGAAATTGGGCCTCTCGGCTGGAATTTATTAGAGCCAGCCGCGGCGCCCACTTGCCCGAAATCATTTTTAAAACATAATGGCAAACCCTTATCTTTATGATAAAGCTAAATTCTTAGCCATAACATTAAATTATATGCGTTTTATTTCTTCTTGAAAACCACACGTCTAAAAAAACACCCTTTACATCTAGCATCGAAAAATAAAAATGAAGCAAGGAATATAACTGCGTTTTAATTAAGTGACTTAAAATCTTCACGAAACTCAAGTAATTACATTAATATCAATTTCAGATTAGAGCGTTTCAATTAGATTTGGCTGAAGCGGAGGGCACTTCTTCTTTGCACCACAAAGCTGTTAGTCGTTGCAAGGAATGTACTCAGGTCCTGTTGCTCAAACTCGACTCCCTTCGTAAGAAGAAGCTCAAGTCTACTGTCAACATGGAAATACAGATTGTGCTTCGTGAGGGCTACGTCGAAATTCCAAGAACTGGACACCTGACGGACTTTAAAGATGCTATCCTAATTTCCAGAACTGTCGTTGAGGACATCAATAAAGTTATCATTGTAAGTTTTTTTTCTGGCAAAACTGTTGAGTCGAAAAAAGTTAGCCGAGTTTTATATGTTAGATAGCGATTGACTTCCTCTTAAAGGTTACATTTTCTTTGGTTATTAGGAGACGGGTTTAAAGAAAATCAAAGCGATGAAAAGCGCGATGAACTTCAAAAACGAAATTTTAATGATGGAATGGGAGCACAAAAGGCGCAAGATGGAAATCGCCGATTTGAAAAAGCAATTGCTGGATACGGGATCTGTTAATGTAAGACACTTCAAAACAAATACACACTCAACTTGTTCAACAATTAGTGTGTTTTTAGTTCGTTTCAAAGCAAAATACACACTTAGGCCCATTTGCACGTCGACTAATTAACTTTAATCATCCACCAATCATTGATTAAACCTTTAATTAAGCCAAACTTCTAGAATATAAGAATGTTTTAAATTTGTAAGATATCCTAAACATGTCTTTTTATCAATATGCAACTGTGTAGAGATTTTTATAAATACAATTGTTGTGTTTTAAGAAGGATTAATGATTGATTGTCGGGCAGCCGCGCCCACTTAGGCCAAGTTTTAGGCCCATTATAGTGCCTCCCTCCACCCACTCCGCACTACTGGCAATTGCCAATATTTGTGCGACGGACCCGTTCCATCCGGATCCTTCACGTTTGGGCTGGAATACCCTTGACATATTATCCCTTAGTTTTGACAGTGCCGGACACTCGTGAAGTATGTGCCTTGCTGTCTCATGCTCTTCGTTGCATCCTCGACATGTGGTATCGTTAGTGAGCCCTATTTTTGCGAGGTGCTTTTGGAAGCTGTAGTGTCCGATGATGTAGCCGGTTAGTGTACGTAAGTTTTGCTTTTAGAGTTCTCGGAACTTCTTTGTTTTTTGCGGTCAGGTGTTGGTAAGTACGCCTTGGTTTGGCCGCACGTTGTTAAGTTTTTCCATCTAGATTTGTGTTTTTTAGCGGTGAACTCGCGCATGTGTCTACTCAAGGACCGCGGGGATAGTCCTACTTTTGCATAGTTTGTTGCTGTTGTTGATGATGCTGCTTCACGTGCTAGTTCGTCCGCGTTGTTGTTCCCCTCGTTATTGTTGTGGCCTTTCGTCCATGTTAATGTTATGCGGTTGAGTGTCGCTGCTGTGTTCAGTGTCTCTACGCATTCATATATTAGTTCTGATGTTATTTTGAACTTATCTAGTGCTGCTAATGCAGCTTTGCTATCGGTGACGATAGTTATGTTTTGTTTTCTTAGTTGCTTTTCTGAGATTAGTTTGGCGCTCTCCATGATTGCGTAGATGTTGGTCTGTGTTGCGGTGGCATGGTTCTCATTTGCGGATGTTTAGGGCTTCCTAGTATACGCCCGCTCCACAGCCTGTTTTTGTTTTGCTTCCATCTGTGAACATCAAGCGGTCTTTCGTTTGTGTTTGTTCATTTGGGTTCACAGTGTATTTTTTGTTGAAGATGTATTCTGGGATCTTCTGATCTAGTTTGCCGCTCAGATGGGGCGGGCCCCATTTGAGAATGCTTTTGTGTCCTGTTGGGGTTTGGTATGACCAAGTGTCCATGACTCTCGGTCTTTCTGCACTGTTTCTTGCCACTTTGATATGTATATCAAGCGGTGGGAGGTAGAGTATCGTTTCCTATGCTGCGGTGGGTGTTGTTCTAAATGCACCAGTTGTGCACGTACACGCTAGCCTTTGGATGTGGTTTAGTTTTGTTTTTGCTCCTGTTTGGTTTGTCCTGGGCCACCAAACAAGAGCTCCATAATCGAGTGCCGGTCTAATAATACCTGTGTATATCCAGAGTGCTGTCTTCGGTGATAGTCCCCAGGTATTGCCGATAGCTTTCCTGCATTGCCAGAAGGCTTTGCTTGCTTTCAGTTTTGTATTCAAGGTGTTTAGACTAATTTAATTTGGAGTCAAGGTACACTCCTAGATATTTGACTTCTTTCGATAGCGTTAGTTGTTTGCTAATCACGGTAGGTAGAGTGTATGAGCCTATCTTGTGTTTGTTGGTGAACATCACTACTTTTGTTTTTGTGGGGTTCACTGATAGTGAGTTGGAGTTGCACCAGTTTTCCACAGTTGTGAGTGCATCCTGCATTCTGTTGCATAGAATGTTTTCGTATTTGCCGTTCAGGAGTATTGCTATGTCATCCGCGTATCCCACCGTATAGGATCCTTGGATGTTTAGTTTCGTTATCAGTTCATTCACCAGTAGTGTCCACAGAAGTGGTGATAGGACTCCACCCTGCGGACAGCCTCTGCTGACTGTTGCCTTTAGCGTGACATCTGCAAGAGATGCTGTGATTTTTCTGCTGTGTAGCATATTTCCTATCTAACTGCAGAGCATTTTGTCGACACCTGATTTATTGAGTGCCTTGTGTATGTTTTGGAAGGATGCTTTGTCAAAGGCTGCTTCGATATCAATAAAAGTCCCGAGTGTGGTCATTTTTTTGCCAGTGCCTTTTCAATCCTTGAGACCGCAAGGTGTAGGACAGATTCAGTGCTTTTGCCTGGTGTGTAGGCGTGTTGGTTTGGGTGTATAGGTTTGGTCTTGAGAATGTTGTCCCTAATATGGCTTCTCTAGCGTTTTTATCATAAACTAGGATAAGCTGATCGGTCTAAATGATTTTGCGTTCGTGTAGTCATTCCTGCAGGGTTTGGGAATGAACACTACTTTTACCATTCTCCAGGACCTGGGTATGTAACGGAGCTCCAGGCAGCCACGGTAGATGGCCCAGAGCAGTGTCGTGAGTCCAGGCGGTCCCCATTGGAGCAGGGCCGGATATATCCCATCCGGTCCTGGGGACTTGTATGGTTTGAATGATTTAATTGCCCATGTTATGGTTTGGTTTGTAACTATATTCATAGCTAATTTCTTATCCTCGTCGTTCCGCTCGGTTGAGTTTTGCTTAACATCGTGTGTATCGACGTCTAGTGTTTCGCACCCGAGAAGTGCGTTTGTAGCATTTGTTGGAGGGTCTCCTTTTCGTTTGATGTTAGTTCTCCATCTTCTTTACTTATGCTCCCAAGGTAGTGGGGGTTCTTGGAGAGTACTTTTTTGAGTCTGGCGGCAGTGCTGGTGGACTCTATGTCCTCACAGTATTTTCTCCAGGCTTGTCTTTGTCCTGTACGGACTTCTCTTTTGTAGATGCGAAGGTGATCCTTGTAAACATCCCAGTCTGGTTTTTTTTTGTTCTTGGCCCTTTTGTTAAACTTGCGGGTTTTTTTTCTCATGTCTTCGAGGCGGGTGCTCCTCCATGGTGTTTTCCTCCCTTCTTTGGGAGTACTTACCGGACATGATTTGTTGTAGGCTTCGATGAGAGCAACAGTTAGTTTGTTTGTTGCTTCTTCGATTTCTTTTGTATTTTTGTATGTATTGTTGGTGTGTAGAAGGTTGCATGATTCCTCGAGGAGGTTTCTATACTTAAGGCCTATCTGTTCTGCGAGGGTTCCTGTATGCAAACGTTCCTTCACATCCTTTCATTTGTATAGTGAATGTTATCCACTGATGGTCTGACATGGTTGCCTCATTGTGCACCCTCCAGTACATTATGGTATGTGTTATGTTTTGTGATGCAAGTGTGATATCGATCCCTTCTTGTCTCACTGCGTTTATGAACGTTGGTTCGTTGCCTTTGTTGAGTATGTTTAGAGATGTGCCTATCAGATATTCTGACAGTGCTTCACCTCTTTGATTTATATTGGTGCTTCCCCATACAGTGTGATGTGCATTTGCGTCGCAGCCAATGATCATGTTTTTGCCTTCTGCCTCACAGTGGTTTACCATTCTCTCCAGTTCTGGTGTTGGGGGATGATGTTGTGAGTCATAGGGTTGATAAGCAGATGCCAAATAGACATCGCTTCCCTCTAGCCTGATTACCGTTAGATCTCCAGTTGTCATGCTTGGGACAGGGTCTATCCGAAGTGTTTCCATATAATATTTTCCCAGGTAAGTTTTCAATACCTGTTATTTTCTTATTGACTATCCAGGGCTCCTGAATTAGTGCAATCATGTTCTTTGTTTTAAGTAGGTGGTAGCAGATTCTGGTTACCTCCAATCTGCAGTGTTGCAAGTTTGCCTGAATTATTGTGATAGGTTGAGGGTACATCTTATTAGTTGTTGGTTGGGGTTAGTAAGCATTATTGGAGCTTTGCTTACCTGATTTTGTGTTCCCTTGATTGGTTGTTTGTTGGGGGAACACTTGGTTTGTGGCGGTTAGATCTTTGGTGAGGGGGGCGGTGTACCCGACCCCTTCATCTCTACATCTGCCACTATGATTTAAGGCTGGTGGATCACCGTCTCCTCTTTAATGTCCTCGGTTGAGGGATCTGTGGGGTCATCCTCCTGGCTGGACCCTGTTGGTGTAAACTGAGCAATTGGGAGAGTGATAATGGCCTCTTTGACCTTTGCCTCCTCCTCTCCTCCCTCCTTGTTCAGTCTAAGGGTTACTATGGAGAACCCGAGGAATAGGCGGTTTTTGCCTTTTCGGATGCCCTTAGTTTTTTCTTGTGCTCGTCGGGTATGCCGAGGACTAGTAGGTGGTCTTCCTCCTTCTTCTCGTGGCGGATGATTGGCCATTTGCCAATATTAAGGTTGGCGTTTAGGACCGCTAGTTCCAGTATAATAGCGTCCTTGTTTTCGTACTCTATGGATGGCATTACTGTGCTGCTTTAGTAAATTTAGGTAGTTGGTCTTGGCCAACTACCTTTATTTTGGCGCCTTCCCAAGGTTTTGGGGAGGGAACTGTTTTTGAGAGCTATTTCAGCGTCTCTTGGTCTGCGCAGTTTACCCTCAGGATTTTTCCGGGGTGCCGTCACCTACGGTCGTGGTTATTACCACGTTGAGATGTGCGGTTCGGAGGCTTATCTGGATGGATTTTGCCTCTTCCTCGTTGACCTTGCCGTATAGGTTGTCCTCATTAATGATGACAACTCATAGGTGATGAGCCACTAGGAGGTCGGTTGATTTTGGAAGAGTGCCCTTCCCGGGGTCTTTTAGGGACCTTAGGGGACTGGGATTCGTTTTCACGACCCCTCTTCTTGGTTATTTGGCGGCGTCTGGCTTAAGAACCGCTTACTTTACCAGTTACCCGGCGGGTAACAGGCTTGCTGGTGTTTTCCCCCCTCAAGAGCGGAGATTTGTGTTCCAGTGGGGGGTGCGGACACCCCCTGGGTTTGTGTTGTTGTGTACGGAAGTGGGGAACCCGGGGGCTCTTCCCTTCTTCCGGATGTACTGGGGAGTCGGGGGTCCGGGGGCCCACCCTTCTCCGGTTCCATCTTCTTTTGCTGCTCTTTTGGAGGGGGGACCTCACCAGCAACCCTCGTGTTGTTTTTATTGGTTTGTTTGGGATGTTTGTTTACCATTTTGATTCCCACGAAAAGCTATGGAACTAAGAAGGCCCGCCAGCGCAGAGCGCCGCTTGCGCTGGTAAGACTAACTGCATCCGGGGGTCGACATTTCCCGGATGTTGGTACAGGAGGAACTAGTCATCTACCACACATGCCGCTGACGGTATAAGCATAACGCTTCAGCGCCTTCCATTTTCAGGGCTAGTAACTTCGGCAGGTGAGTTGTTACACACTCCTTAGCGGATTCCGACTTCCATGGCCACCGACCTGCTGTTCTAAGTTACCTAGGCGCAATCGAACCGGGAATCACCTATGCAGCCGCGGTATGGGGCAATAAAATAAAAGTACGCGACATAAAAAAAGCTAAGGTCAGCCCAAAGGGGGATGGCACTTGGAGCGGCGGCGGCTTATAAAACCGTGTCAACGGAAGCGGCGCTGATGGTTGCAAATTAAATATCAGTAGAGGAGAAAATAAAAGAAGCCCCAATAAGGTGGGGGGGTTAGAGAGGGCGGAGAATTAATAACAGAGGCGGGGATAAAGCAAATTGAGCGTAGAGACGATACTACGATTAACGATCCGAGCACAAGGATAGGAATAACATTTGACGTAATTGATAGTAAATTCAACGGAGACAATTTAATATTTACGGACGGATCAAAAACAGACGACGGGGTCGGGGCGGCCATTGTCGTATACAGGGGAGGAGCCGAAAGGGGGCGTAAACTTCTCAAGCTGGCGAACACATACACAGTATTTCAAAGCGAGATGCTGGCGATAATGACAGCACTCGAGTACATACAAAACGAGAATATACAGGACGGACAATGGGACATAATTTCGGACTGTAAATCAGCTTTACAGGCGCTGAGGACCATGATAAAACCGACTGAATTAATGACAGAGACAATTAGAATACTAAAATCAATTAACGGGACGGTTAAATTTCATTGGACAAAGGCACACGTAGCGAACGAACGAAATGACAGGGCAGACGAATTGGCGAAACAAGCGACAAGGGAGGGTATTATGGCGTACGAAAAGGCGCCTTTTTCGTATGCAAAAAGGGAAATTAGGAAAGAAATAATAAACAACTGGGATAACAAATAGGTAAATTCAGACAAAGGAAGAGCGACATTTAACTTTATAAAAGACTACGCGGAAACACAAGACATACGTACGGACATAACTTATCAAATGACACAATTAATGACAGGACACGGAAACTTCAAAAGCTATTTAAAGAAAATTAAAAAACAGAAAACGAAAGCTGTGCATGTGGGGCCGAATGTTTGAATGCGACAGAATAACGGATATCAGGGAAAGGGAAAACGTTCAATTAATAAAAGAGGGATTACGATGGCCGCAGAATACGGAACAACTAATAGAAATAAGAAAAGAGCCACTCTTCTGGGAAACATTTCACAACTACGCGAAGCAAGTTGAATCATTAAAACTAGGGTAAGATGATAAGTGAGTTGACATGACATGCTACCTGCAAAAGATTTGAGGGCGCCTGACTGGAAATAGGTACTCACTACAAGACAGGAAACAGATAACAGCGCCAAGCGATGGACATCACACAGAGAGAAAAAAAATCGAGGAAAAACATTAAATAAGATTTACAATTACACAGAATGTGTACGCATAATTTGTAAATAAATGTATAAAGGGATATTAGATTATAAGGGGATGAGAGTGAATAAAGAATAAAAAGGTTTTAGAGTGCATTATTTAGAATAAGAAATGTATTAATTTAAGAAGGGTGGCAAAAAAAATACAATGACAGGGATAAATCATTCGGAAATCACAAATAACCTGGGAGGGTAGTTCTAAGTTAGTTTGTAAGTTTGCTATACATATGTAATGCAAAGTTCTTTAAGTTCAATAAAATTATATGTACCAACGCCTTTCATGGTACCCATTAAGCGTTAATTTGGCGTTTTAACTCGACGTTTGGTTCATCCCACAGCGCCAGTTCTGCTTACCAAAAGTGGCCCACTTGGCACCCTGGATCCGTCATATAATAATATATATTTGTCTCTCGACTTCATCGTTCGAGCAAGTCGGAGATCTCACCCATTTAAAGTTTGAGAATAGGTTGAGGTCGTTTCGACCCCAATGCCTCTAATCATTCGCTTTACCGGATGAGACTCGCTCATACCGGGTGCCGGCTATCCTGAGGGAAACTTCGGAGGAAACCAGCTACTAGATGGTTCGATTAGTCTTTCGCCACGCATCCCTTTGGCCTGTACCCACCTTGGGATTTAGGATTTTTATTGAGGTTGTACCGCTCTCCTCTTGGTTCAAGTGGTTAAGCTCAGACCCCCCGAGCCTACTTCCGCAGATGCGAGACATGAGCACCTTCTGCCGAGGAGGCCCATGGTGTGACTAGAACATGCTGTAAAACAGTATTGATCCTAGGCGCCGGAGACCACAAGTTCAATCCCATGGTCACGACACGACAACCTGAGTTTAGGGGGAGTTGGTCCGCGGTGACGGTTTTTGTGCCACTGCGCAGGGTTTTACTTCTGGAGCGGCATTTATGGCCATCACTAACCACTTCATCTAAGGAAGTGGTATTTCCCTATCCGCCATCTGGGTCGCGCTTGATAGCCCTCCACAGCCACAAGAAAGAAGTACTAATCAATGATTAAGTTAATTGACTTGGTTGCAAATGGGCAATAACTTGTTTAACAATCACTGTGTTTTTACTTAATCCCAAAACGAAATGCACACTTAACTTGTTTAACAATCATTATGTTTTTAGTTAACGAAGGAAATTCAAGCGTATCTCAAAGCTCGGGCACGCGGAGATATCCAAGACAAGGGATTTTCTTTCGACGAGGAAATCGAAAACACGAGAAATTTATACTCGCGCATGATCGAGGATAAAAAACAAAAGATACAGAAAGCCGAGGATCGCATGAACGTCCTATATGCGGAAAATAAGGAGATCCAAAAGGAGATTGCCACTATTAACGTCGATGTGAATGAGTACAGGTTGAATATCAATCAGAAATTGTTGAAGGATAATGAAAAAATCATTAGATTAAGGTAATTTATCGGAAATTAACAAACCTCGAAACATTCTACGCTCGCCTTGCGTTACATAGACATATTCTTAACTTTTCGATTGAGCGTCGCTGGTGGTCGGGGGCACTGGCGTACGTAGGAATTGACTCATCTGAGGGCCCCGTTTGGTCTCTGTAACACAAGCCGAGCGTATACAATTTGCAATTTCTAACGTTTTCTCAGATTCGCCTATACTGGTAAATCGTTGAATTACTGGAGGAGGGGGGGGGGTGCATTCAGTCTATGTAACGTATGGCGACCGTAGAATGTTTTGAGGTGTGTTAATTTCCGATTAATACTTAACTTTTTAACGCCCATTAGCTTAAGTAGCATCGTACTGATGTGGACGTTGAAACCTAAAACGCGTATATAATTATCCGGTGAATTAACAAGTACTGAACACAAATTCATATTCTTACCTTTTTGATTGAACGTCGCTGGTGGTCTTCACGTGTCGGGGGCACTGACGTGCGTAGGGATTGACTCAACTGGGTGCCCCGTTCGGTCTTTGTAACACAAGCCGTGTACAATTTTCAATTTCTAACGTTTTATCAGATTCGCCTATTCCAGGTCGCACTCAGTTAAGATTATTTTTTTGTTTTATGGTCGTTGCCATTAAAACCATTACAATAGACCTATTGTAACTCTAGAACTACAATGGTCTCTATGGCAAGACCACATAATAATATATCGCATTACATTTACTACTCAGTGATGGATCTGTAAGTAAGACATTTCAGAATAGGAGTAGAAACAAACAATTCCAAAAACCCATAAATCCATTGTTTTCCAATGGTTTTAGAAGTTTTTGGAAATAGTGAATTATCCGATTCAGCGGTGAATGTTTATTTTTTTTAGAATGGCTGCTCATATGAAGAGATCAAAATTAATCACCCAAATTCAGGACAATCAACAAGAAATCTTCGTACTGCAAACTGAATTGGAACTCTTACGTTTGCGTACGGTTCCAGTTTTGGAGTACAAAGTTGAAGTGTAATGTTGTTTGTTGTATTTGTTATTAATTATTCGTGATAATAAAGGGTGTTGTTTTGTAAACGTTGTGTAATAAGATAAATTCAAATTCAAAGCTATTTGAATTCGAGAAAATAAGCTTACGCATCTTATAGTTTGCACACTTTAAACATAATATATAAAATTACGAAAATGTAATTCGTGAAAATATTATTTTTTATGCAAGGTTTATTATAAAAGCGTTCAATTTTGAACTTTTGTATTTGTTATTGTTAGTTGGTTTGAAGAGAATTTGACCTAAACGTTACATATACTTTAGAGTGTTGTAACAAATCAAATTGAATAAGATTTTAAATATTTCATTGTATAATTCAATATCCGGAAGTGTATTTGCACTGGAAGTAGTTGTTTCAATGAATATTTATCGTCTTAAGTTGTCTTATTAATTAGGACATTGTTTGCATTTTCACGAATAACATTTTCGTAATTTTATATATTATGTTGTGTAATAGTTTAACCTTTAACATGACGATAAAAGATAAACGCGTCCAGTTGCGTTGAAAATGTCTAAGGAAGCGGTTGTGTTGGCTTATTCCGGCGGCTTAGACACCAGCTGCATTCTGAAATGGCTTTTGGAGAAAAATTATGAGGTCGTTTGTTATATGGCTAATATTGGACAGGATGAGGATTTTGATGCTGCTAGGAAGAAGGCCATGAATATTGGAGCTAAAGAGGTTTGTAAAATTGTTTAATTTTTGTATTACCTAATATAATAGATTCTTGTTCTGGATAAACATACAGAGAGTTTTATGTAACACCGAACATTTTCATAACGAGAATTTTTGTTTCAAGTATCCATATGCATACGTTACACATTTATCGATGCTTGGTTTATTAAATGAATTTAATTTGAAGCTTTAAGCGAGTGTTTTCCACTCCCAGGCTAAGCATGAAGTAAAATTTCGAGTTTAGAAAAGCCTGAAAATTTGGTTTGGTCGCGTAGCGCGAAGCGCGGAGCGGCCAAACCAAATTTTCAGGCTTTTCTAAACTCGAAATTTTACTTCATGCGCCACCGATATATAGCACTGACATATTACGAAGTTTAAAACATACCGCTAAACTTTACATTAAATCAGTGTTTTGAACCGGTGGCGCATGAAGTAAAATTTCGAGTTTAGAAAAGCCTGAAAATTTGGTTTGGCCGCTCCGCGCTTCGCGCTACGCGACCAAACCAAATTTTCAGACTTTTCTAAACTCGAAATTTTACTTCATGCTTAGCCTGGGAGTGGAAAACACTCGCTTAAAGCTTCAAATTGGATTCTTTTAATAAACCGAGCATCGGAAAATGTGCAACGTATGCATATGGATACTTCAAAGCAAAATTCTCGTTATGAAAATGTTCGGTGTTACATAACACTCTCTGTATGTTTGGCCGTTCTGTATTTTTTTTGTATCTCTGGAGGATCTCGGTAACTGGAAGAGAGAGAAAATCGGATGGCGCATCCTCGTTCAATTTAAATTTCATAAAATTTAAAAACAAAAATCACTTACTTTTTGGGTCAGGGAAGGCTATGACCATCTTGTAATTTTGTTGGCAGTACCCTTAGGGCAACTAAACTCCCTAATAAAAATTGACAGTAATTGATACGTTTGTGTTAGGTTAGGTTGTTTTCTGAAAAGGTACATTGTTGCCGGATCTCTTTTTAAATTAAGCACGAAAATAGTTAACTCCAGGTGCGCACCCAGGGGGGTGGCTCGCTTCGCTCAGCCGCCCCGGCAAATCCAAATTTCCAAAGTGAAAATTATTTATAAGGAGTATATTATAAACTTCACTTTAAATCAGTGTTTTATACGCGTGGCGCATGAAGTAAAATTTCGAGTTTAGAAAAGCCTGAAAATTTGGCTCGCGCGTCCTGGCAAATCCAAAATTTCAGGCTTTTCTAAACTCGAAATTTTACTTCATGCTTAATCTGGGAGTGGAAACACTCGTTAAAAGTTCACAATTGAACGCTTTTTTAAAAATACCTTTTAAATAAAATCATATTTAATAATTGGAACTGATTAATTATATACATTACTTCCAATTATGAATAGTTGATTTTTTATGCAAGGTTTATTATAAAAGCGTTTAATTTTAAACTTTTAACGAGTGTTTCCACTCCCTGATTAAGCAAGAAGTAAAATTTAGAGTTTAGAAAAGCCTGAAAATTTGGATTTGCCAGGGCGCGTGAGCGAAGCGAGTCGCGCCCAGGCAAATCCAAATTTTCAGGCTTTTCTAAACTCGAAATTTTCCTTCATGCGCCACGCGTATAAACACTGATTTAAAGAGAATTTTTTGTCCAATTTCGTGTTTTGTCTGTAACATATACAGAGAGTTTTATGTAACACCGAACATGCTAGAATGTACTTAATGTAAATTTTCCTATGTTCGATGTGTACTGGGACGCATCAAATATAGTCAACCCAATGTACGCTCTTCCTGTCAAAAATAAATTTATCGGAATGCTTATAAACTTTTGTTATATTTTAAATCAGTAAAATACTAATCGTAGGAGGTTAGAAGATATAAACGCTTCATCAGTAAACACAATATTTCGCAACATATCGTTGTTTAATTTAATATATTAAATATAATTTTACAAACATTTTATCGCTTAATTTTATCATACGGCAACTAATAATGTTGGAATTTGTAGGACCTAAACTTAAATTCTTGTAGAACTCTGATGTACACACAATTTTTAACTTTTAAATGATTTTGCAATGGTCAAGATATTATTGGACACTCTTCGACATAACATACATTGTTTAATTTCATCTCTCAATAATATCGACGGACTTCTAACTCCTCGCTCATGAAATTTATCCAAACAAACTGTTTTATAAGTTTCGAAATGGTTGAAATAAATGGTATTAGTCAATCAGAAAATTTTACAGTAAATGATTTATGGGAATTTCTTGAACTGTTTTCTCCATGGTATAAGTTTACCAGAAAAATCTTTACCTTCTTTGTAAATATTATTGATATGTTCAACTCTCCGTTCTTCGTCTACGTCTGCTTCAAGTGCCAGAGCAGAAATATCATTTGCTTGCGATAACTGACAGGGTACATTTATTTTTGAAGGGAAGGTGTAAATTGGATTGACTACATTACAATTAGAAATCGTAGTCAATCATATCGCACTCAATGCTTTGATGCAGCGGTTCTCAATTTTTTTTGGTGACGGAACCTTTTTTGAAAACGAAATACTTGACGGAACCCTACAATAAAACAATAGTTTTTAAAAGTGTATTCTTTATTAATAAGCATAATAAAAGTACCATGTAACAATTATCTGTTACTTACTTACAAGAACAAGTATAATAATATAAGATATTAAAAAAGAAAACAAATCTAACTAATGGGAGGTATGAAACTGTTTTTTTTATTTTTCATCAATTGGTTGACATCAGGTTTGATAGAGGACAGTTGAAGTCTTATATCAGGTTCGGGGTCCAGTCTATAGCGGTATTTTGTTTTCGTGGGTGCATAGGTTGAGAATCCTGTTTCGCACAAATATGTTGTTGGGAACGGAGGAAGAATATTCAGAGCCATTTTGGCAAGCATTGGATCTTCATCACGGATTCTGCACCAAAAATCGTTGAGAGGCGTCGTTTTGAACAGTGGCTCCATACTTGTGTCTGATGACATTTCTAAAAGAGATTTATATATCTCGTTTGACATAATTTCGGGCTTTTGTAAGTTGGGTAAAAAAGGATTATTAATCCATGAATTCAGTTTCATTATTGTATTCTGTTCTTCGGGAAAATACTTCTCAAAAGATGCGCGCATCGAAGTGAGATATTGGACCAATTCTTCAAATACATCATCTTGAAGCATGTCTGAGTCGTTATCGCTAACAAACTCACTGAGTGACGTAAAGCTTTCTATTTCTCTCTTTCCAACGCAAATAATGCAAAAATCTAATTTTCTTTTAAAAGCAGTTATTTACAGGCCTGGAACACTGTTGTCTGTTTACCTTGCAATGATAAATTTAATTCGTTCAGTTTTTGAAAGATATTTGCCATAAAAGACAGTCGGAACAACCAAGTTTAATCATACAAGCGGTCTTTCAAATTAAAAGAAGTATCTGAAAGAAACATTTGTAACTTGGCTCTAAGTTCAAATAGCCTTGTTAAAGTTTTACCCTGAGACAGCCATCGCACTTCTGTATGGAGCAGCAGTGTTTTATGTTTGCTGCCATAATCTTCACACAATAATGAGAACAATCGGGATTATAGTCATCCATAACTAATTTTAGATTTGACGGCATTTGCTTCATCGCCAGTGCTTGTCTATACAGGATACAATGGCTGGAACTACAATTAGGCGCTTTATTTTTTATTCGCGACACTACTCCTGCTGGCATACCCGTCGTCGCGTCATCGCCTTGGCCCAATCTGTACAAATGTCAATGCAATCGTGCCAACTGAAATTATTTTCCTCAAAAAATATATTTATTTTATTAAAAATGTCTTCTCCGGCGGATTCGACCGACAGCTCTTGATCCGAGTGGTTGTGTGTTATCTTCTTGAGTGACTTTTGGCTGTGTTCTTCTTAGTTCTTGTGTGTACTTTTCTTTACACCCTGTAATCCCTACCAGTGTTTGGTTCATTGATCCAAAAGTTAGAGGAAGAAGATTCGTGACTTCCATTATTCGTATGAAGATGTGTCACAACTCTTCTCCCAGTCATTTATACAAAATAGGAAGCATAAGTTCTCCAAACTGTTCTTGTGGTGACATTGGGGATTTGAATCATATATTCTTCTCATGTAACAATTATTCTGAGAAATGTAAAAATGTGTACTCTCGTCTTATAGCAACTGGTCACCCAGCCCCTCTTTCTATTTTATGTGTTTTATCTAATATTGTATTAAAACTTACATCATTCTATAATATTTATTACCCGAAACTGATACATTTATTTAATTATTAATTCATTTTTTCAAGGGTAATTCCTTTCCATCTGTCCTAATCCTTTTTTCACTTTATCCTATCCCCTATTTTCTTTTCCGCTGTGGCTGGTCAACAGAGCTATATAGCTGAGGCCATTAAAAACGCAAGAAGAAGAAGAAGAAGTCTTCTCCGGCAGTGTTTGTCGGCAGCGGTGAACACATAAGCATGTCTTCTTCAAAAGAACTTTCATATGGATATCTCACGATAACCAGCAAGATAGCCAGACCAACGATATCAGTCGACTCATCTATTTGCAAGACGAATCGGGTTTTTTGTAGACGTGTAACTAGTTCTTGTTTGACGTGGCTTGCCAGATCATGAATTCGCCGTGAAACAGTATCATTTGATAGCGGCACAGTAGAAAGATGCTTTGCAGATTTTTCATCGAGCATACATTTTGTTATATCTAACACACATGGTTTCATTAAATTCTCAGCGATAGTGTGCGCTTAACCTGCTTGTGCAATGCGATAGCTATCTAAATATGATGCCTCCGTGGCCTTTTGATTGATAGTTTGGGTTACATTCATCATAGTTTTTTGACTTTCCAATAACTGTTCTTTTTTACGTACAAAAAATTCTGTATTCTTGTCTTTAGACTCGGGGTGTACAGTTTCTTAATGTCGGCACAACTTGGCAGGTGCCATGGAACTATTAGGAAGCAGTTTACTACATAACATGCAGAGAGGTGAGCCGTTGGAATCAACAAATCCGAAACTGATATATGATTCATCATGCTTCCTTTTGTCGCCTTTGAAACCAAGGAACTTGACGTCGTTGCATCATCGTCTGGATCGGTAATTGCCAGAGCTGGGCAGGATTCGAATTATTCAGGATTCGAATCCTTTTAGAGGATTCAAAAGGGGCATTCGAATACTTTAGTTCAACTGGATTCGTGATCCGGATTTGTTACATTTTTTTAAGAGGATTCGTATTCGAATCCAAATGTGGGTGATTCGAATCCATATAAAAGGATTCGAATCCTTATGAAAGGATTCGAATATTTATAATAGGATTCGAATATTTATAAAAGGATTCGAATATTTATAAAAGGATTCAAATATTTATAAAAGGATTCGAATACTTACAAAACGATTGAATCGTCAAAAATAATTCGAATTAATTGTGAGGATTAACATGAAAAATGTCTTTTTTGTGTTTTTAAATTTCTCGTTAAATCACTGTTTTATACGCGTGGCGCATGAAGTAAAATTTCGAGTTTAGAAAAGCCCAGAAAATTTGTCTCGGGTCGCTGCGCGACCCTCGACAAATTTTCACGGGGCTTTTCTAAACTCTAAATTTTACTTCATGCTTAGTCTGGGAGTGGAAAACACTCGTTTAAATGAAGACAACCTTATACAAGACTGTCTCAGTTTAAACCGAGTCGACCTTATACAGTAATGACTTTGATTATGGCGTCATGTGAGGATTTTCGCGCGTGGTAAGGTCGGCTCGGTTTAAATCGAGACAACCTTGCACAGTAATGATCTTGGTTTTGACGTCACGTACGGATTTCCACGCGTGACGACATCAACCAAGGCGTGTAAGTAAGTTTGTCTTGATTTAAACCGAGCCGACCTTGTATTGATTGTTGACGTCACGTGAGCACTTCCACGCGTGACGTCAGCAATCAAGGTGATTAGTGTATAAGGTTGTCTTAATTTAAAACCGAGTCGACTTTGTTAGTTTAACCACATTGACTTTTCACGTCACCCGAGGAATTTCATGTGTGACGTCAGAAAAACTCCCTGTATTTCTCGGGACATAGATATTTCTTCTTCTTTATGTGGCATCTTCTTCACCTTGGAAGCGGCAGCTCGGAATAACTCCTGGTATGTGGTGTTATACCATTCTCTCAGGTTTCGCAGCCATGAGCATCTGCACCTACCGATGTTCCGCTTGCCTATTATCTTCCCCTGCATTATCAGTTGGAGTAGTTCGTATTTTGCTCCTCTGATTATGTGCCCTAGATATTGCAGCTTTCTTCTTTTTATTGTTTGTATGATTTCTTGATCTTTGTTCATACGTTCCATCACTTTAATGTTTTTCACTTTTTCCGTCCATGATATTTGAAGCATTTGTCTGTAGCACCATACTTCAAAGGCTTTTAGCTTTTTTATTTCATTTTGCTTTAAAGTCCACGCTTCCATTCCATAGAGTAGAATGGAGAACACGTAACCTCTAAGCAATCGTGTACGCAAATCGAGTTTAATTTGCCTATCACAGAGAAAAACACGCATTTTAAGAAATGTGTTTCTGGCCATTTCAATTCTGCATTTGATTTCTATAGTTTGGTCTATAGTATTGGTTATCCATGTGCCAAGGTATAGAACTTCTAGGTCAGATGGTTGTAGCTTCAGATATCTTGCTACCAGCAGACAAGGCCTGTACTAGTACTACTAAGTAGTATTAGCCGAAAGAACCACTCTACAAACTGTAACGTTTACTTTTTTTCAGTTAAAAACTATTTTTCCACTAGCAGAAAGAACTGCCGCTATTAGCAGACAGCTTCTAGTTCCGTAGACGGAGCCTGTACTACTACTAGTAGCAGAGAAAACTAGTGGTAGTAGAACAAGAAACTACTTTTAAGCTGAAAGAACGACCAAGGCCGCAGCCAGAACAAAAATTCGGAGGGGGTTATAAAAATTTCGTAGGGGGGGCTTAGAAAAAAATATTTTTTTGCTTACAGTCTCGCTTTTACATACAAAATTTTATCGTTTTGAAAATTTCAGGGGGGGTTTGAACCCTCATATCCCACCCCCCGGCTACGGTCTTGAGAACAACTGCTACTAGCTAAAAGAATTACTACAGCAGAAAAGACTACCACTATTAACGGAGCTTCTATTTCAGATTTCAGTAGTTGTTCTTTCTCCTACTGAAAGGACGAACGCTACTAGCACAAAGAAATTGTACTACTAGCTGAAATAACTACTACTACTGATAGAAACATTTACTTTTTAGCAGAACGCGCTATTTCTACTAGCAGAAACAACTACCGCTATTGGCAGATAGGGCTTCTGGTTCAGATGGTTCTAGCTTCAAATCTTGCCACCGGCAGATTGAGCCTGTACTACTACTAGTAGCAAAAAGACCTGGCAGTTTTTTTTATAGCAAAAAACACTATTTCTTCAAGCAGAAAGAACTAATGCTATTAACAGAACGTTTTGTTCAGATGGTTCTGGCTTATCGTGTCTTGCCACCAGCAGACGGAGCCTGTACTACAACTAGTTGCAGAAAGTCCTAGTAATAGTAGAAGGAACAAAATAGTAGTTGCTTCATCTACTACTAAAAGGACAATTGCTGCTAGCAGAAAGAACTTGTACTACTAGCTGAAAGATGGATAGTTTACTTAACATAAAACGCATTTCTACTAGAAAATTAAAAATACATGTTTTTTTCTTTGTCGCCGCCATTGTTTAACAAACGTCAATTGTGTATAATATTAATTAACGAGTGTTTTTTGAGAATTAATTGTTATCTTCTTTATGGTTTATAATTATTCATATTACTCCGGGAGTTTTTCTTTCAAGTATACGTATTCCAAATTCAGCCTATTTTCTGTAAATCTTTAGATATTCCTTGTTTTTTCTTAAAGTTCAATTTGAAGCTTTAAATTAGTGTTTTCCACTCCCAGGCTAAACATGAAGTAAAATTTCGAGTTTAGAAAAGCCCCGTGTAGAAAATTTGTCGAGGGTCGCGCAGCGACCCGAAACAAATTTTCGGGCTTTTCTAAACTCGAAATTTTACTTCATGTGCCACGCGTACAAAACACTGATTTGAAGTGCAGTTTAGAAACACACAAATACATCTTCAATCAGAGTAACAGGGAATCAGATATTTAGTCTGTTATCAACGATGTTCAGTGTTAATAATAATTAATTAGGTTTTGAGTATTTTTGGTAAAACAACTGGTAACGATATTTATATATTAATGGTTGCAAAAAAATAATAAAATAAAATTTATTCTTGAAGGATTTGTATTCGTGATTCGAAATAACAGGATTCGAATCTTTAATCTTATTTATCTCTTACGAATCCTTTATTCGAGTATTCGTGATTTGAATCATATTAGGTGATTTGGAGTCGTGATTCCTTTCCTTTCCTTTTTACGAGGATTCTTCCAAGCTCTGATCGATAGTTATTACTATTATTGCCAATATTCGGTCTTGTTCTCTTGGAACTGGTTTAACGGTGCATACGTGGTCACTCGTTTCTGTTGGAAACTAGGTCGAATATTATTATTAGTGTTTATGGGTTTATTTTGATTATAAATCGGACGGTTTAAACTTAAATTTATGCTTGACATTCGGTTTGATAATATGTCAGCTTGAAAATCATTCGTTAGCATACCAAGAGCATCGGTAAGATCTGCAGGAGCTTTTACCTTGAGTTGTGATCCGACAGGATCACGTAATCCACGTAATAAAGCTTTTAGACCATTTTGTCTAAAGAAAAATGTTAAAATATTTTTTTCTTAGGCAGTAGCGCCGTGAGTATTAATATACAAAATTTGTAAATTTAATAGGTGTTGAATCCTATTGTAAAAATCAAAAGGGGATTCCTGAGGGGTTTGTTTCAGGCTACAAATTACGAAATTTAAACTATAGTGATCTCTCCTATCACCATACGCATTAAGTAATGCACGTTTCAAATCATCCCATGACGTTATTAAACTAGATGCAATATTTTTCGCGGCACTGCCTTTTATTTTGGCAATTGTAGATAACATTAAGTAGTCATTTTGAAATTCGCGTGGTTTCGCGACATCATATAATTTTGTGACTAGTTTTTCTGAGATTTCGATAAATCTCGATAATAATTCGGGTTTACCGTTAAAGTCGAGAATCATTGATATTCTGCCTTAAACAATGCAACTGCTGGTGCTGCTGGGTTTGCCATTATTGTAACTGGTGATCGCGATCGATCTCGGGAAGGGAAAGAATTAGGCATTGAATCTGAGTCTGAATCGGAGTCTAATCTCGGTTGACGAGACAACAACATGAAATAAAAAGCCTCTAAAGAACTTGTTACTCACCAAAGAATTATCGACAGCGTTTTCTTCGCAGTAATCCAATCTTGTATTCGTCTAGCAGAGTCCTTGTGAAGCTGCTGACGACGATGTCCTCACGTGGAGATGACCTGGAGTGTGGATTCTCGATTTTTATAGAACTCACAGGTGACACGATAACGTGATGATTTAAACTCTCGCACCGATGTCGTTCGAGCTAATTTCTCGATTTTCTCACTTCGAATGCAGGAATTTACACTAATACCCAATCGATTGTTAATACAAAAAGAACACTATTCTTCTGGGTATCCTACCGACTGCGTCAATTATAGGGTTTTAGGGAATAACTTGTCTTTTTAAAAATCGATTTTATTAATTCACGAACGATACAGACTCGTTGCGATACAGACTAAGACTAACTTACAAGAATTGTGATAATAATAAGGTGCGGTTAAACACAAATAGAAAGACTGTTATTCCTTACTTCACTTTTTATTTTTATGTTAGATGTACATTTCGAGACACAAGGTGCTCATTATCAATAACAAACTAAATTCTTAAAACTATGTGCGCGGTATATATAGTTGACGGGATATCGGAAAAACCAAAAAGTAATTAAACCTATTGTTAGTGGCTAAAGGTTCTAGATGGGTGTCGGTGTCATTACATTATCTGCGGGGTGGGACGGCGCGGGCGGCTTATGGATCGGGAAGTTGGTCGGTAGGATTACATTCACTGAAGGATTATTTTTGGGTAACAAATCTAATAATGGATTAACTAAGGGACTAAGATCGAAATTCAGCAAAACATTTTTATTTTTATACATTTCAATGGATTCAAGCATATTTAATCTACGATGACTTGATTGCTTTAAAAGTTTAATATTGTTTACCGAGAATGTGTGTCCTGTTTCAATTGAATGGTGTGCGACTGCTGATTTGTCCGGGTTTTGAATTTTAAAATAATACTGGTGTTCTTTAAATCTTTTTAATATGTTACGTTGTGTTTGACCTACGTATATTTTATTGCAATTGTTGCAGTTTATTGAGTAAATTCCGGATTTTTCTAGGTGGTTTGTTTTAGTGAATGTGTTGCCAAGTAAACATTTTAATTTTGTGTTGACATAAAATGCAGGAGAATGGTTGAATTTATTCAATAAACCACCAATTTTCATACAAGTTGCTGGGTGGTACACGAATCTAGCATACTTTTTTGGGGCGGCTTCCTTTGAGTTGGTTAGTGTGGAATTTGAAATAATTTTATGATTCCTAATTTGTTTGTTAATTAATCTATTGATTGTGTCAATGCTGTAATTTAATGAAATGCCTATGTTCTTGATTAAACTAAATTCCTTTTCCCTATTTTCTTTGGATAATGGTATGTTTATTGCTCTAAAAATCATGCTGTTAAAAGCTGCTAATTTGTGTTTAAAAGGAGAAGACGAAGATGAGTGGATGTAATTAAATGTGTGTGTGTTTTTTCTGTAAATGTTGAATTCTATTTTTGTATTATTGTTTTTTTATCAAAAGTAAGTCTAAAAAGGGAATTTGATTGTTTTCTTCTATTTCATAAGTAAAGTTAATACTAGGGAAAAGTTTATTTAATTTTAATGTTATGTCATTCATATCTGTGTCTGTTTTAACTATTGCAATAATATCATCTACGTATCTATACCAAACCCTCGGAAAGTTAGGGATTGTTTTCTTAGCCTTATTTTCAAGATGGTTTAAAAAAATGTTTGCTAAGAAAGGTGAAAGGGGGTTGCCCATTGCTGTTCCGAAAGTCTGTTTATAGTACGTGTTGTTGAATATGAAAGTATTGCATTCCATAACAAATTTCGTAAGTTTCAAGTACTCTTCTATTTTTCGAGTTTCAATTGAATTTTCGATCAAAAGTTGTTCTAGTATTTCATATGTTTTATGTAATGGAATGCTGGGAAAAAGTGCTTCAACGTCGAAGGAAACCAATTTTTCATTTTGTTCTATTTGAATATGTTTTAGTTTTTCAGTTAAGTGAAATGAGTTTTGAACTGACAAATCATTACTAATTTTAAGGTTTTTATATTCGTTTACCAACCATTTAGCTAAAAAATACGTAGGAGAATTAATATTTGAAACAATGGGTCTCCATTTATCGCCGGGTTTGTGAATTTTCGGTAAACAATACAACTTGGGAAGTGATGGATTTTTAACTTTGAGTTTAAATTTAAGTCTATCGTCTATCAAACCTTTCGAATTCTTCAGTAAACTATTTAATCTATTGTTATAAATGTTGATTGGATTTTTTGTTTGTTTTATGTAGGGTCCGTCTTTTAACATTAATTCTACTTTGTTGTAATAGTCATTTTTATTGACAATCACAACTGAATTACCTTTATCCGATTTAATGTAAAAGACGTCCTTTTCTTTTAACAATTTAACGGTTTTTGTTTCGGTGTTATTCATGCTGTTGTTTTTGCTTAGTTTTCTTCGTATTTTCTGGATGGTTTCTTTAACTGCGATTCGAAAGGCTGTGGCAATTGCGAAAATTGGTGGTTTATTGAATAAATTCAACCTTTCTCCTGCATTTTATGTCAACACAAAATTAAAATGTTTACTTGGCAACACATTCATTAAAACAAACCACCTAGAAAAATCCGGAATTTACTCAATAAACTGCAACAATTGCAATAAAATATACGTAGGTCAAACACAACGTAACATATTAAAAAGATTTAAAGAACACCAGTATTATTTTAAAATTCAAAACCCGGACAAATCAGCAGTTGCACATCATTCAATTGAAACAGGACACACATTCTCGGTAAACAATATTAAACTTTTAAAGCAATCAAGTCATCGTAGATTAAATATGCTTGAATCCATTGAAATGTATAAAAATAAAAATGTTTTGCTGAATTTCGATCTTAGTCCCTTAGTTAATCCATTATTAGATTTGTTACCCAAAAATAATCCTTCAGTGAATGTAATCTTACAGACCAACTTCCCGATCCATAAGCCGCCCGCGCCGTCCCACCCCGCAGATAATGTAATGACACCGACACCCATCTAGAACCTTTAGCCACTAACAATAGGTTTAATTACTTTTTGGTTTTTCCGATATCCCGTCAACTATATATACCGCGCACATAGTTTTAAGAATTTAGTTTGTTATTGATAATGAGCACCTTGTGTCTCAAAATGTACATCTAACATAAAAATAAAAAGTGAAGTAAGGAATAACAGTCTTTCTATTTGTGATTAATCACTTCACGTAAACTCGAAACAATACAGGTGCGGTTAAAATATGAAACATAAGCATTTTAATTATAAGATTACGATTATGCATTTAACACAAAGGAAATGCATTACGTAACAAAGGAATGAATGAAGGGAGGTTTAATTGCGTAAGCCCCCCTCCTGCCCCATAACTTCAAGACGCGTGAGCCCCTCCTTAGACAAATTTCTGGGTGCGCGCCTGGTCAACTCTGCCCCAAAAGGTATTGAACATTATACATTAAGAGGTTTTGTCAAAGTTTTAGGCGACTTGAACACTGTTTGTTATTTTAGGTAGTAATCGACGATCTTCGAAGAACCTTCGTTGAGGACTACGTTTGGCCAGCCATCAGATCAGGTTTACTCTATGAATCTAGATACCTTTTGGGCACATCTTTGGCAAGGCCATGCATTTCAGTTGGAATAATCAAGTGTGCTAGGGATAGGGGAGCTAAGTACATTTCACATGGAGCAACCGGTAAAGGCAACGATCAGGTCAGATTTGAACTGTCTTGTTACTATTTATGGCCAGAAGTAAAGGTAAGAATAGAATAAATACATAAAAAGTTGGTTAGAGAAAAATTTCGTCTAATAGATATTAATAATGTGAGTGTATAAAAAGCTTCATTATCTTATTATTTAGGTTATAGCACCTTGGAGGATGTCAGAATTTTGTGCAAGATTCCAAGGCCGACAAGATTTACTTAAGTACGCTTCGCAGAACGGCATTCCAGTTCCTGTCACACCGAAGGAACCATGGAGCATGGATGCCAACTTGATGCACGTGAGCTACGAATCTGGAATTTTGGAGAATCCGGAAACTCCACCGCCCGAAAATCTCTTCACGATGACTTCCGATCCCAGAAAAGTTGAACATTCACCATTGAAGATAGAAATTGGCTTCAATAAAGGAACTCCATCGTTTATCAAGGCTGAAGGTAACTTTATCAGCGACAGTCTTCAGATGTTCGGTTATCTGAATAAAGTTGGGGGTGCGTTTGGAATTGGTAGGATTGATATTGTCGAAAATCGTTATATTGGATTAAAGGTGTGTACATTAAGTAACTTCTTTTATTACCAAAGATCAATTGTTTAAGCCTAATCTAAGCGTTTATTTAAATCACATTTCAGTAAATGTAATTTAATCTAAGGCTAATCGAAACTTTATTCAAGCCACTGTTGAACAGCTAATCCTTAGAAAGAAAAATTTATGAGCAGTTTGTACGCAAATGAACATAAATTATTCTTTCTAAGGGCTAGTCCAACTAATTTCAACTCTGAACTAGATCTAATATAAAATTATGGCTAATTAATTTCTCGTGGTGGAGGCGGTTATTTTGTGATACATTGTAAATATTTAAATAATTAACACTGATTACTTTTTTGTATTCACTTTTTATTTTGTACTGTGACTAGTTTCGACTCAACAGCGAGTCAAACTAGTCACAGTACAAAATAAAAAGTGAATACAAAAAAGTAATCAGTGTTAATTATTTAAATTAATTTCTCACTTAACCGACGCTGAAACATTTTTGAAATAATTCTGGATATTTATACACTTGGTTTGTTTCACTAGTTTATATTTTCTCCGATTAGTTTCGACTATTGGTCATCTTCAAGGAGGAATTCCCCCTTGAAGATGACCAATGGTCGAAACTAGTCGGCGAAATGTAAACTAGTGAAACAACTAGTGAAGTTTAAAAAACACACACATGCAACCTAATATACGTTAGAGTTATTGGATTGCCAATAATCACTGTTTTAAACAATTTGTTCAGCGCAGAATTTGAGTCACGTTTTATTCACATCTACACATTGGATTGCTAAAGCCGTATATTTTAAACTTTGCGATACTTCAGTGTTTTATACGTGTGGCGCATGAAGTAAAATTTCGAGTTTAGAAAAGCCTAATTTGAATTGGCCGCTCCGCTTCGCTACGCGGCCAATCCAAATTTTCGGCCTTTTCTAAACTCGAAATTTTACTTCATGCTTAGTCTGGGAGTGGAAAACCCTGATTCAAATTGAAATCTTTTAAAAAAACAACGAATGTCGTAAAATTTACAGTGTATGCATATGTATACCTGAAAGAAAAATTCCCTGTATTTAAAAATCACATTTATGCACACATATTTGATATTTTATTGTAATAAAATATTATGTTTAATAATGTAATTTTAATATCTTCAACAATTTAGCCAAGTGTTTTAAATCTCCAGAATTAAAATTATGGCAATAGAGAATATGATGAGTGATAAAGTATGGTGAAAATTAGAACCATGGGTCAGGTTCTAATTTTCACCTACCAAACTTTATGTTATAAAAATTGAATTTGAGTTCAGTATTCCGCACTAGATACCCACAGACACGTTTCGGACTTCAAGGTCCTCTTCAGTGTGGTCCCAATCCAGTGCTGAGGAATACTGAACATTTCTGACTATATAAAGCCAATATGTGAACACTATTTAATGAATTCGATAGCTAACACCATCTTTATATTATAATTGTCATCTGTTTCAGTCCAGAGGAGTGTATGAAACTCCAGCTGGAACAATTTTACATGCTGCCCATACGGACTTGGAAGTATTTTGCTTGGATAAAGAAGTTTACAGGATCAAACAAGATTTGCGTAATAAATTATCCGATTTTGTTTACAATGGTTATTGGTTCTCTCCAGAAGGAAACTACACCATGCGCTGCATAGATATGGCCGAAGACAACGTCACTGGTATCGTCAAAATGGAACTCAGTGCTGGAACGGGTAATGAATTACTGACAAAACACTGGTTTACGTCGGAACTGACCCATCCGGGGGCCCCATTCGGTCTCTGTAACGCAAGCCGAGAGTATAAAATTTGCAATTTCTGACGTTGTGTTAGATTCACGCATTGCAGTTAAGATTTTTTTGTTATGTGGTCGTTGCCATAGAAACCATTACAGTTGCAGAGTTACAATTCACCTATTGTAACAGTAGAACTACAATTGTTTCTACACAAAGACCACACAATACAAAGATACAGTCAATGTTTTTCTACTCTTTTTCTAAAACGTCTTACTTATGGATCCATCACTGATTAGTAAAGTGATGGATCCATAAGTAAGACGTTTTAGAAAAGGACTACAAAAACAGAGATTGTCACACATATGAAGCTATGTTTGTATAACTGGTTTTTCTTGTGTTAATGTACAGGGCGTTCATAAAGGGTAAGGGGTATTTGTAAATTGAATAAAAAATAAAATAAAAGTCAGAACAAATAAAGTTTTATAATAATTTTTAGACAAAGTTTTGGCAAATTAACTGCCAAAGATTACGTTGTCCAAATGTTGACCCTCACACTGCTGGCACCCCTCTAACCGAAAACGGAAATTAGCCGCGCGTCTACACATCTCTCTGGAAACTGCGACCACTTCGGTACGGATGTTGTTCTTCAATTGCAGTACAGTTCGTGGTCTGTTTTTGTAAACTTTCTCTTTACGGTATTTTTTTGAAGACCGGCAAGGGCACAACTGTAAACTGTGAACGGTATTGCGACATGTTAAGGAACTTTTTGGTTTCACACCTGCGTGTTATTGAAAGTTTTAATATAGAAACATGGTTTCAACAAGATGGGGCCACTTGCTATACCTCAAACTAATCACTTGAGGTTGTCAAAGAACTTTTCCTGGAAAAAAGTGATCTCTCGTCGAGGCACCATTAACTTTCTTCTAAAAAGCCTCGATCTTACACCTTTTGATTATATTCTATGGGGATACCTTAAAAAAAAAGTTTATAAAAAGAAACCACGAACTGTACTGCAATTGTGTCAACGGGAGGGAAGGTACCCCACGCTGATTACCAACTAGCTCAGGTTGGTTGAGGTTATGAGCAACTAACCTTTGAAACACATATGCTGTTTTAAAAAATTATTTATTTTAAACAAAATAAAACAAAAAACATTAAAACAACAAAAGAAGTAAGGAAGATCAAAACGGCGTCTCGGTGTGAGACGGCGCCCTGTGCTCGTCGACGGTGGGGGGGGGGGGGGGGGGGGTGTTGCGCCTGGCTGGATCCGGAGGCAGCAACAAACACTACGCTCGTAGTGCAGGTCGCCGAGGCGGCTGCTCTGGCAACCTTGATGCTTGGCGTCGGCGTACCTTCAGGAACGACGGCGGAACGGCTAATGTCGGCGTCGCTCAAAGTTTCCTGGAGTCGTTGGGTTGCGGCGTCGGTGTTTCCTGTTGTTAGATTCTTCTTCTGGCGGCAGGGACGACGGCTAGGACGTCTGGCGTCGGCATCTTTCAGAGCTTCCTGGCTTAGACAGAAGTGTCGAGGAACGAAAGTTCCTCTTGAATCCACATGCTGTCCCCTGTACAGCACAAGAGTGGACTGCCTTTCTGGATGTCGTCCCCCGTTATTTATGTCACGAAAAATGGCTTGGAGAAGGGATGTTTTAAGGACTACGTGACCGTTGGCAAAGAATTCGCTAGAAAGTAATTATTGCAAACAAGATAATTACTTCCAGCGAACTCTCAAATCCAAACAACCGTTAAGCTGCAATTTGAAAGAAGTATCGAAGTTTATAATCTCTCTTCTTTCAAATTGCAACGGTGGTCATTAGTCCTCTTCCTTAAATGCCCATTTAAGGGAGAGGACCGGGGGATAATCCTTTGGACCGGGCAATTAGTTAATTGCTGGGTGGAAACTTCTTTTAAATAAAAGAAGAATTGTAAATGTTAATTACAATTCTTGTTGCCGGAGATTAAAATAATCCTCGGTAACAATTGAAGGACAACATCTGCACCGAAATGGCCGCAGTTTCCAGAGAGATGTGTAGACGCGTAGAGGCTAATTTCCGTTTTCGTTTAGAGGAGTGCCAGCAGCGTGAGGGTCAACATTTGGACAACGTAATCATTGGCACTTAATTTTCCAAAACTTTATCTAAAAATTAATATAAAACTGTATGTAAAGTTTACTTTTGTTATTGTTATTAATTATTTATTTAAGGGTTCTTTCTGGGCTGTGACTTATGTAATAGCAAAGGCCAATTATATTCTTTTTTCTACGAATGTATATATTCACTTTTATTAAAGTTATAAAAACTGTTTCACAATAACTACAACTGTTAGAATATTAAAATGATTGTTTAACGAATAACGAGTAACAGTCAGTTAATGAAAATGAAATATTATTAAGCACGAATTAATGAACTCTATTAGTTGACGCTTCGAGTGTCACCAATAGGTCTGACTCAAAAATTGTGTATTTTTGAAAAACGTTTCTTCGTTAAACAATATTTTTCCTGGAGGGGCACGCATAACGCTAGGGTAAACTTATTTGTTTTTCCCAGAGTTATCTGTGCCCGCCCTCTCGGCTCCGAAAAGCAAACACAATTAAGAAACAATTATCTATTACAATTCTATCTTGTAGTGAATACTTACTCGATTATGCTCATTTGTATTGAAAGCAATATCAACATTTAAATAACATAAACATGATACAAATGAGTAATGGTAAGTATTCACTGACCTAAGATAATTTAGATAAAGAATAACATACATTACATATATTTTTTGTGACCTTTATTTTTTTTTATTCAATTTAGAAATATCCCCTACTCTTTGTGGACACCCTATAGTTCCGAAAACTACAGCTGTGCTGCTAGATCATTTGAATAAATATAAACTTTAACACGTTTACGACACATTCATGCGTTTTGTCACAAGCACATCATTATTTTCTGTGGTGAATTTGCCGTGCCCCACCGATGGGTCGCGCTGGATCCACGAGTCATCCCTGTGTTCCAACGGTGGGACACGCTGTCATGAATGTGTTCAAAATTTTGTTTGCAAAAACCAACTAATTACTAAAGGGTTGTTTCTCATTCCATGCTTCAAATTTTAATAAATGTATTTTGGTCTTACAGTTACCATTCTGGGTCGTGCTTCTGAATATTCCACGTACAACGAAGCATTGGTTTCTATGGATATGCACGCAGATTTCAGTCCTGAAGATACCACTGGTTTCATCAACATTCAAGCTATCCGCTTGAAGGAATACAGACGAATGCAGGGGAAAAAATAAAAATTTGAAATAAAAAAACATTTACAAAAAAAAGTGTTTTTATAATTTAACCTCACTCAGGGCCAGTTGCGCCAAACACGTTGAATTGGTTCAACTCTGAACTCGGGTTCAAAGTGGCATTAGCACAATAGGAACTGTCATCTTGAACTTAAGCTCAGCTTGAACTCTAGTTCAATGTTTTTGGTGCAACTGGGCCTTAATATTACAAATGTGTATCTCTTTTTAACATCTCTCTCCTTTCAAAAAACGATTATGGTGCAGTAAAACATTTGTTCTACTTAACCAATCATTGCAAATTGCTCCAGGGCCCGTATTTACAGTACCGATTCAATTTGTCATTAGTGAGAAGTTGCACTGAAACTACGTCATTTTGGGGAGAATTTACCCAACCGTTCAGAGTAAAATGACGTCATTTCAGTACAACTGCTCACCGATGACAAAATTACTAATGCAATTTGTCATTGGTGAGAAGTTGCCCTGAAATGACGTCATTTTGGGAACTGGTTCAACTCTGAACTTGGGTTCAAAGTGGCATTAGAACAATAGGAACTGTCATCTTGAACTCAAGTTCAGCTTGAACTCGAGATCAACGTTTTTGGTGCAACCTTAAAATTACTAATGTTTATTGTACTTCAAGATATCTCTACTTAAAAAAAACGATAATGGTACAGGGAAACATTTGTTCTACTTAACCAATCATTGTAATACACTTGCTGCATCAACCAGAATGTTAATAATGCACCTTTATGAAGTTTTGCGTCGATGTTAAAATGTTCGATATTAAATTGTTAACACTGAATCAAAAACTTGTTGCATAATTTTGTTATTTGACAACTAAATGTGATGAAATTTGGATAGATGATAGAGAAAAGTTCAAGGTTGAAAATCCTATTCGATAACGTCGATGGCGCCACTACTTTTTATAATATTGCGCTAGTAAGTAGTATTGTGTCTTCCGACGAGAGCAGACGTAGCGAGAGCAGAGGTAGCGAGAGTATTTCGGCGAGACTATAACTCATAGCCTAATAGAACGAATTTTAAACCAATGAGATCCAAGGAAAGCCGTAGGTACATGTCTATCACCGCGATGAAAAAAAAAAGAAGCGGTGGGTGTTAGTTGTCCTGTCATTCGAAACGTCAAAATTGGTAAAGTTTCGTGCAGTGATATTAATAGAAAAGTGAAAAGTGGGACGCCAAAAAACACCGTCATGAATAAAGAATCACAGTGGCGGCATTTTACGAACTTTTGTGCGGTTAAAAAATGCTCAATCAATAGGGAAACAACAATATCTCAGCTGTCGATAATGTTAAGGGACTCACATTATTTTATTCGTTATATTCTCTCACTAAATATAACTCGTGATATCATTAATTATCGATGATATTTTGTCGTTGAAACCGAAGCAGCACATTCAACTCGCCCTTCGGGCTCGTTGAATCTGCAGCTCGGTTTCAACTCCAAAATATCATCGATAATAATCATACCACTCGTTATATTACGGCTGAGAATATAACTCAAGCGTCACATGACTACATTCCCTCTAATCAGAATCGCGTATTTCCATAGATACATGCTTTCACAGCGGTAATAGAATCCTATAACCTTGTTTTGGTCGTAGCTACGAAGATGATTTTTCAAATCAGGCAGTCGATAATTAAAAATGTCAACCGGGCGATGGGGTGAGGTTTCCGAGGCGGAAATAAATAATTTAACTACAAAATTGACACCAAGAAATTACAGAACAAATAAAATATCTCATTGGCGTCAGTTCATAAGCTTCTGCTCGGCAAAAAAATATAAACTTGATATGAATACTACGACCAAAGAACTTGCCGTGATTCTAAAGGATTGGGCATTTAACATGCGGAGAAGAGATGGGATAGACTACAAGGAATCTGTTATAAAAACGCTATGGAACAGTGTAGCTAAAGCACTACAACAACATTTTTTAAAGAATATAAGATCAAATTTAATCCATTTGAAGACATCGACTTTTTGGAAGCACGAAAAGCAAGGGATACAAAACGAAAACAGCTACAAAGTAACCCGGAGAAACGCAAGTTCTATAGCATTTACACTAGAAGAGCACAATCAAATGCAAAATGTGTGGAATGAAAACACGCCAGAAGGTCTTATAAAAAAGTTTTACATCATAGTATCTACAGAATTGGCTTGGAGAGGCAACGAAGCTGTGCTATGGTATTTCATTTTCAAATTGAATTGTCCAATTCCAGAAATCCTACAGGTAGAATAGAATACAATCCAATATTTTCAAAAAATCATCAAGGTGGTGGTAAGAGCTGTACAAATAGCAAATGGCTAATTAAACATTTAGATGAAAATATTTGTCCAGTTGGTCTCTACTACAAACTTATAGAAAACGTCCGAAACATGCCACGACTGACCGTTTTTTTCTAACACCTAACAATGAGTGGAATTTGCATGATTCAGAATCAGAATGGTTTAAAAATAAGCCGGTTGGGATTAATAAACTATCTTCATGGACCAAGGAAACAGCTGAAAAGATTGGACTAGATACAAAGAAAAAGAAAATTACAAATCATAGTAATAGATCCACTGCCGTAACCCATCATGCAAATGCTAATGTACCTGAGCAGCAATTGATGCAGGTAACAGGGCATTCAAACTCAAATTCCATACAATCTTATTTAAACATGCAGCCAAAACGACACCAGGAAATTATCAATGCAACGAGAGGCAGTCGTGAAATTTCTTCAGAACAACATGAAACAATTAATATGGCTGACAGTGTTGAAGAAAAATGTTCAAAAATTATATACAACCATTGTGTGTTTAATGTAACAAATATGTATTGTACTAAATAGTTCGATTATAAAATCCAGTTACATTTAATTTGTTTTATTCGTTAGATTCTCTCATCGAATATAACTCGTGGTATGATTAATAATCGATAATATTCATTCGTGATACCGGAGCAGCACATTCTGCACATCTGCAGCTCGGTTTCACTCATGAATATTATCGATAATAATCATACCACATGTTATATTATAGCTGATAATAAATTCATATATCGGAAATTATCGCGACGTACGTGATATTAAAAAAAAAATGCGGCGGTAAAAACAAAACAATTGCAGAGTCTAATAATAAATCTCCTTTTACCCCTGAAAATTAAATACAGATAAATATTATAGGCCTGACGGCAACGCGAAAATAAAAGCATAGGCGTACAAACGGGCTGGAAAAAACAAGGCTTAAAATTAGTTTTTTTAGAGGGGTATTTTATTAAAGTGTTGCAAAAATAAAGTAGATAAAACACACAGCCGGTGACAGCACGACAGCCGTTGACCCCGTGGGTAAGCAGTTGTAACGATATAAAATGGCCGGATACAAAAAGTAGAAGGAAAGAAAGGAGGTAGAGAAATTGGAAAAGCAGGAGGAGGAGGCTAGAAGAAAGGAGGTGTTCAGTGGAGGAGCAGGGTTACAGAGGGGGGTCGGGAGAGGGGTTGGATAAGAGGAAGGTGGCAGACACGTCATTTGAGAAGGAAGGAGAGCCAGGAAGGGAAAAAAAAAGAGTGGTGAAGGATGCAACGGGAATTGGAGGGAGATAGTGGAGTTAATTAAGGAAGAAATAAAGAAGGAGAGGGAGATTTGGAAGGAGGAGATGAGGGAAGCAAGGGATATGTGGAAAAGGAGATGAGGGAAATGAAAAAAACATGGAGAAAGGAAAGAGAACAATTAAAGCAAAGGATAGTAGAACTGGAGGATCAGGCGGAGAAGAGGGAGAGGCAGGAAAGGAGGACCAACATACTGATCAGAGGGAAGATTTTTCAGGAGAAGAGAGAAGTGGCGGGGTTCTTGAAGGAGACACTGAGAGTAGAGGCAGAGGTACAGGAGAGTCATGTTTTGGATAGGCTGGGAAAGTTGGTGGTGGTGAGACTTGGGAAACTAGAATACAGAATTAAAATAATTAAAAATAAAAGTAAGTTAAAAAGTGCACAAGAAACAATTTTTATAGACAATGATCTAACGAAGGAGGAGAGGAGGGTACAGAAATGTATAAGAGAGGTAGCTAGACGGGAGAGGGAACGGAGGAAATGGGTCCGGATCGGGTATCAGAAAGTTATAGTGAACGGGGAAGAGTGGAGATGAAATAAGGAGAAGGCGGAAGTAGAGAGGAAGGAGGAGGCAAAAAAGTAAGAAGGAAGAAGGTAGTAGGGGGGGAGGAGGGATTTGGAAAAAGTGCGGTGGTGGAACAAAGTGAGAGGAAAGAAGGGGGCAGGAGAAATGGGGAGAACATATATAGAAGGGCTATGAGAGGAGCAGGGGACTGGGGAGCAAAGGTGGGAGAGTGGGGAAAGAAGGGTCGATAACGATAGGGTTTTGGAATGTAGCGGGAGTAAAGTCTAAAGGGCAGGAGTACAAGTGGAAGAAAGACTTTGAGAAGTGGGTAATCGGAAAGGACATAGTGGGGTTATTAGAAACTTGGATGGTGAAGAAGGAATGGGGAGAAGTGAAAAAATGGTTGCTGAGGGGGTTTAGATGGGAGATGATAGAGGCAGTAAAATGTGCGAGGAGAAGGAGGGCCAAGGGGGGAATGATTGTTGGATGGAAAGAGGATAGGGAAAGAGGCAGGGGGGTGATGGAGGGATGCGAAGGGCTAGTGTAGGTAAATTGTCAACAGGGAGGAGACGGGTTGATGTAGGGGTGGTATACGTAAACAAGCATTGGACGGACATAAGAAAAAAAAATTGACGAGAGAGCGGGCGAAGGAGGAAAATGGATGGTTAGGGGGGATTTCAATGCCAGAATAGGGGAAGCGTGGGGAGGGATTAGAGAGGACGGTTCGGTGGTGAAGAGGAGTTCACAGGATAAATATATAAATGGGGAGGGTAGGAGGATGAAGTAGTGGGTGATGGAGGAGGGATGGGAAATTTTGAACGGATGCACGGAGGGCGATTGGGAGGGGAGAAAAACGTACATCGGACCAAGAGGGGCATCAGTAATTGATTATGTGGTGGTCAAGGGGATAGAAAGAAGAGATATAAGAGGCATGGAGGTGGAAGAGGTGCTAGGATCTGACCATCTACCGTTAACTGTAGAGATGTGGATGAAAAAGGGAAGAGATGAGGAAAGGGGGCAAGAAAACAAATACCTCGAGTGTGGGGTAAAGGCGATGGAGTATATGAGGAAGAGGCTGGCAAGGATTCAATAGGAAGAGGTCAATACAATGGAGGAGATGGAAAAGATGATAGTGGGATGTGGAAGGAAAAAGAAGGAAGAGAAAAAAGGGGGGAATACGTGGTTCGATGAGGAGTGTAGGCAAGCGAAGAGAGAGTTGAGGAAGGCTGTGGGAGAATGCGTAAGAAATGGAGGAGAAGAGGGAAAACTGGTGGCGGCAAGGAAAAGATATGATGGTATATGTGAGTGGAAGAAGCTGCAGGCGGTGGACAGAGTGAGCGAGGAATTAAGGGAATGCAGATTAATGCATTCGGCCAACTGCTTGCTCTCATCCCCGAATTTCGATCCATTTGCGAACAATTTCTTATGGTTTCGAAGAGCACTGGTGGTCATTAATCTGGATAAAACTTTTTAAGATTATGTTAGAATTAGCAATGTAGTTATCATAACGTATGTGTGTAGTCATTCTGTGGCTCTTAAACTTTTGTTATTTTTTATTTTGTATTATTTCAATGTTAAAGAGGTATCTCGTGAATAAATAAATAAATAAATAAAAATAAATTTAAAAAAATGCAGTAATTGGTAGAAGTAAGGTGTGGATGTTGGCATATGCGGATGATATGGTGCTGGTGGCAAGAGAGTGGGAAGGGATGAAGGATATGCTAAAAAGGGCAAAGAGGTTTATGGATAAGAGGGGGTTGAGCGTGAATGTCAGAAAAACGAAATGGATGCGATTCAGAAATGAAGAGAGGGAGGGGAGGGTGAAGGAATTAGAAAGGAAGGGGGAGGTGATTTAGAGGGTTAAAAAATTCAAGTATTTAGGGTTTACGTTCAAAGGGACGGGAGGGTATGAGGAGCATGTGAGGTTGGTGCAGGGGAAGGCTAGAAAGGCGTGGGGGATAGCGTGGGAAATTTGGGGGAAGTGGATGGGGAACAATGTAAGAGTGGCGTGTAAAGTATGGGATGCGTGTGTAAAGGCAGTGTTAATGTATGGGGTGGAAGTATGGGGGACGAGAGGGTATGAATGTATGGAGAGGGATCAGTTGTCGTTCTTGAAGCGTATGTTGGGGCTGGAAAGGTCGACACCCGGGTACATAGTGCTGCAGGAAACGAATAGAGAGAAACTAGAGTGTGAGGAAATAATGAGAATGGCTAGGTATGAAATGAAGTTATGGGACCTGGAGGAAGAGAGATTGGTGAAGGCGGTGTGGGTGGCGTGCGTGAATGGGAGAGAGGGTAGATGGAGGAGCGAGAGAAGGAGAATGTATGAGAGGGTGGGTTTGTGGGAGACGAAGGTGATGGAGTGGCTGGGGAATGGGGTAAAGGTGGATGAGTTAGTGAAAGAGAAGGAAAAGGAGGTGGAAGTACAGGAAAGCCACAGGTGTATAGAGAGGAGTGAATACAACGATAGGTACGGGAGGTGGCAAGTGCATAGGAGAATGCCGATGTATTTGGTGGAGGGGGGGTGGAGTAGGGAGGAAAGGGTAGTGCTGGCGAGGGCGAGGTGTGGATCAGGGGAGAGAGGAAGGACGGTGTGGATGGGGGAAGAGTATGGGAGGTGTGTAATGTGTGAGCGGGGGAGGGATACGTGGAGTCATTTGACGGAGGAGTGCGAGGGAGGAATGGGTGGGAATAAGAGGGAATAGATGAGTAACGGAATGGATGAGAGAGGATGGGGCCGGGGTAAGAACGCTGGGGAAGTTGGGGGAAGAGAGGGAAAGCAGGAGTAAGAGAGGAGGCAGCGATTAGTGTGTAGATGTAATTTAGTATTATGCCAATAAAGGTATTTTTTTTTACTGAATTATTGGAGACACTGTGTATACTTAATTGAAAAATTAACCTTGTATATTATTATTTATTATATATTTATCTATACTATTTAAAATGCAACCTAATTAATTACTTCAAAAGTCCAGAAACCTTAAAATTAGGCAAAGTTTTAACAGTCTTCCTGAAATCAGCAACGGTGCAGCAATACGAATATCCTGGCTTAATTTCCTGCTGCTTCCACTCAACCCAAGCAATTTGATCGCAGATATCCTTGCAAATAATCTCCTCTGTGACATCCTCATGGTAAGGATTGTTAATACCTACAAAAGCTACCCCCAATTGCGATTCTGGATCATAAACAACCTTCCAGAAAAGCTGAGGAACCGGCACCGCCTTATTCCCATCCTCATCTACATACAAATACAACTCGACATCCTCTCCAGTTTCGGCATGTGGAAGAGTCGTCACTCCGTAAGTTCCCGTGTAGACTTTAAGGTCTAATTCGTTTTGTGAACTAAATTTACGAACGCTGTTTTCCAGGGCCAGCCAATTACCAGCGTTGTGGGTTTGGAATTGCGGGGCCGCGTTGATATAGTAGAATGTTAAACGTTGTTGTGAACCATAAATAAAATCGGTTTTTGCTGTGAGATGTCCTCTGGCTAGATAATAATCATTCGTTGCGTGGATGTACTTCGTTGAATCCTCAGGTAAACCAAGTTGCGCGTTTATATTGACTCTTTGCACTTTTCTGGAGTAGAGGTCGTCGATTTTTTGCCCGCCCAAATTGTAGAAACCAGCATCGGCGAACTCGACTCTCGGAAAATCAACTTGATACTGGTCAATTTTGTGCGTGAGACTGAAAACGGAGTAGAGCGTGTTTTGTTCTTGCTCGTCGAAACAGAGGGTGATGTGCGCGACGAAACCGTTGTCTTCCAATTCAAAACCGATTTCTGCTTCATCGTAGGTTTTCAAGCAGGTGCTTCCCGTGTACCAGGCAGTGTGTTTCGGGATTCTCGTGCAGGCTATGTTTGTGATGTCGACGTTTTTGCCGTCTAACTTGAAGGTGGATCCCGATAAGCATGTTATGTCTTTGGATTTAGCTTTAATGCTTTCGCCGTCGATTTTTAGGCTACCTCCCGGACATTCCAGGTGGATAATGTCGTTGGTTTTTAGGGAAATAATTTGATCAGAGTCGGGAAGGTAGAATGCATCAATTGCATCTTTCTCTTCCCCTTCATCGGAGGGATGTAAGTATAACGCTTGCGGTTCTGTTAAATTTTTCACTGAGATGGAACATCCTAAAAAAAATAAGTTAAAATTATTAACGGTAACACATACAGGGGATTATATTTTCAATAATATCAAGCTCTGAACAAGTGTTTTCCACTCCCAGACTAAGCATGAAGTAAAATTTTGAGTTTAGAAAAGCCCCGTGAAAATTTGTCGAGGGTCGCGCAGCGACCCGAGACAAATTTTCTGGGCTTTTCTAAACTCGAAATTTTACTTCATGCGCCACGCGTACTCAACACTGATTTAGTGAAGTGAAGTTCAAAATATACTGCTTAAGTTGTATGGCAAATTTATAGAATATTTATTTCGTGTTAAATACAGGTACAAATTCACAGTGGGCGCAAATCAAATAACATTATTATTTAATATATAAAATTACGCAAAAACTATTCGTGAAAATGCAAACAGTGTCTTAATTAATAAGACAGTTGGTTTGAAGAGAATTTGACCTAAACGTTACATATACTTTAATAGAGCGTTGTAACAAATCAAATTAAATAAGATTTTAAATATTTCATTGTATAATTCAATATCCGGAGGTGTATTTGCACGGAAAGTAGTTGTTTTAATGGATATTTATCGTCTTAAATTGTCTTATTAATTAAGACACTGTTTGCATTTTCACGAATAGTTTTTTCGTAATTTTATATATTATGTTTAAAGTGTGCAAACTATAAGAAGCGTAAGCTTATTTTCTCGAATTCAAATAGTTTTGAATTTGAATTTATAACATTATTATTTATTTAAATATAAATTAATACCACTGGATTTTTATTGTTTGGTAATTTTGTTCTGTGTATTGCCTTTTTTATTGAAATCCAACACGAAGAACTTCGAAAATCACTTGGAATATGGTGGTCCCCTCAACAAGACACCTTCCAATTCAAGGTTCACATAACACACAAAGAAGCCCCAACAAAACGACACATAATCTCAGAAATTTCAAAACTATTTGATCCACTGGGCTGGTTATCGCCAATCATCGTGCGTGCCAAACTACTAATCCAAGAACTATGGAAGCAGAAATTAGATTGGGATGAAGCAACCCCTAAAACCATCATAACGTATTGGCATCAGTTCCAACGTGATCTTAGAGATGTGGAACAAATCATTGTCCCTCGCAAAATTCAATCTCACAACACACGGAAATACATGGATATTGCGACGCATCTGAAAAAGCACATGGAGCGGTAGTGTATGCGAAAACAACCATCGACGGTATCACGTTTACAACAAGACTTCAATCAAAATCCAAGGTGGCTCCCATCAAATCAAAGCTGACTATTCCAAAATTAGAATTAAGTGCTGCCCTGCTTCTAGCTCGTCTCATTCAGAAGATATCAAAAACACTTCAGATTGAAAACATTTTTGCCTGGACCGACTCAATGATCACACTGGGATGGATTCAAGGTGATCCAGCGAAATGGAATCAATTCGTATCTAACAGAGTAACTGAAATAATACAAATCATACTCAAGGAGAGATGGAATCACGTGGACACAAAAGAAAATCCGGCTGATCTAGTCTCCAGAGGAACAACACCAAATAATCTTCGATGCAACAGATTATGGTGGAAAGGTCCATCATGGCTGGAAGAACAAACTACGATTCCAAAACCAGTAACCTCAGTTCACAAAGAAGAATTAAAGATATGTCTGGCAACCTCAATGAAAGCACAGGTCGAACCCCCAGATGACATGACAGATCGATTCTCCAACATGTCAAGAATGCTACGAGTATTAGCTTATTGTAAACGTTGGAAAACAAAAAGCAACAATCCTCATTTGACAGTGGAAGAGCTAGAAGACATACTTAGAATTGTCATAAAATCTACACAAGCAATAACCTATGGAGATGAACTAAAATATCTTCGAGAAAACAACAATTTACCAAAATCAAGTAAATTGGCAGCTCTTAACCCGTTTGTGGACGTCAATGGAATACTTAGAGTGGGCGGACGGCTACAAAATGCTACACTCCCATTCGATAGAATAGAATAGAATAGAATAGAATAGAATAGAATAGAATAGAATAATTTATTGATGTTTAGGATCACAGATCATACATACGTCAGTACAAAACATATAGCAATTTTAAAACAAATGTCAAACAATAGATGGTTACAATCTTAATAATAAAAACTCATCCCAGTCATAAAAGGCACCGTCCAATAGTATTGCTTTTATTTTTCTTTTAAAAGGTTTCAGTGGCAGGGCACGTAGTTCGAGAGGTAGAATGTTATAGAATTTGATTCCGAAGCAATTTACGCTCATCTGACTTCTAGTTAGCCTTAATTGTGGCTGGCAAAGGTTTTTCTTAGTTCTAGTGTCATGATCATGATTTAGAGTATGACTAGTATATTTGTGGATATTTTTCCTGATGTAAATAAGGCATTCGAATATATAAATGCAGGGAACAGTTAATATACCCATTTCTCTAAATATATGCCTACAGTCCTCCCGATACCCCAGCGCTGCAATGATCCTAATTACACGACGTTGTAATGAAAATATTCGGTGCCGGGCATTGGAGTGGCCCCAAACTAAAATGCCATATCTCAGGTGTGATTCGTACAAGGAGAAGTACGCTGTTCGTACAACATACTGAGATGCTCTTTCGCGCAGGTTTCTAATTATATAGGTACTAGAATTCAATCTTTTAGCGATTTCATCAGCGTGAACTTTCCACAATAGGGCACAATCGATATGTACCCCCAGAAATGTTGTAGATTTTGTTAAATCCTCAAGGCCGTGATTGTTAAGAGTAAATAACATTGATATGGTTTTGTCATCATTAAGGGCAAGTTTGTTTGCGAGAAACCATATTGCTGCTCTACGTTTGGCTGCCTCATGCATCAGCACGCAGTCTTCCAGCGTCTTTGTAGATGTTAATACTGATGTGTCATCTGCATACATAATCGATTTAACTGGTTCCATATATGCGTCAAAATCATTAATAAAGATTAAAAATAGTAGTGGTCCCAGAATAGACCCTTGCGGAATCCCACATGAAATAGGAAGCCGACTGGAAGCTTCATGATTATGATGGACATATTGTAATCGACCAGTCAAATAAGACATGATGAGTTTACAACTGCTTGGCTCGAAGTTATATACATAAAGTTTCCGCAACAGTTGACTATGCGAGACGCAGTCAAATGCTTTGGATAAGTCAAAGAAAGTTGCTAGAGTAAATTCACGCTTTTCGAACGATTCCACAATATTTTCGATTAAATTAGCAACAGCTGAGCTGGTAGACTTGCCTTCTCTAAAACCAAACTGATGCATCGAAAACAACTTGTGTTTCTCGAAAAAATCCATTATTTGGTTAAACAATATTCGTTCCGTTATTTTGGAGAATGCCGGCAGAATAGAGATAGGTCTATAATTCCCGCAGTCATCTTTGTCTCCCTTTTTGTGTATGGGTATTACTTTAGCCACTTTGAGAATATTCGGGAAAATACCAGAAGCAATTGAGCTGTTGATTAGTTTAGTGAGAGGCTCGATGATAATATCCACAGCACTTTTAATTACCTCACAGGTCAAACCAAAAACGTCCCTACTTTTATTATTTTTTAAAGAATTTATTGCATCTCTTACCACCACGCCAGAAACTCTTTTAAAAGAAAACAACGGGACATTGTCCGTTGAGATATGTTCACATGCCAGTATAATGGGATCAGGTGAGCAAGAGTCCATATTGTCTATAATTTTATTGGCTATGTGTGCAAAAAAAGTATTAGCAGAAGTATTTATGTAATTATCATTTGCTTTGGTTTTTGCTTTAATAATAGCGTTCTTGTAATTCAGCCGCATTATTTTTTTCATTGCAATCAATTCGGGATCGCGTAATCGAGTCGATGCTTCATGAATTAGATTCAGATTTTCACGCATGTTATACAATTCTGTCGAGAACCAAGAAATCCTGGATTTATCACCTTTAAATTCTTTCGATCTTATTGGAAAAGCTGTGTTAAAGCAATTGATAATAACATTTACAAAATCTGACCATATTTCATTTGTTTCACCTCGATAGAGTCCAATCCAATTCTCATTTGACAAGAGTTGGTAGAATATATCTTTGCCGTACTTGGTAATAGGTCTAATAAGTATAGTGCTTGATTTAGGTTTAATTTTACAGCAACTATAGTTGAAATATATAGCATCGTGATCAGAAAAATGAGCTGTGATTGGCTCTGTACCGAAGTGCTGATTATTGATATTAGTAAATATATTATCTAAACACGAGTCATATCGTGTGGGAAAGTTTACAGTACGAAACATGTTAAAACTCATTAAAAAATCTTCTAATTACTAATACTAAGCATCAAATTATAATTCCGCATCAATCCAATCTAGCCAAGCTCATCATTCGTGATGCACACATCAGAACTCTTTACTCAGGAAATCAATCAACACTTGCATACATCAGAAGAAAATTCTGGATCACGCGTGGAAAGAGTGCAGTCAGAACAATTATAAGCAAATGCACCACGTGTTTACGCTACAAAGCAACTACGGCACAACAGTTAATGGGGCATCTTCCAGAAGCTAGAGCAACGTCGTCACCCCCTTTCACTCACTGTGGTATCGACTACGCCGGACCCATTCCGATTCGAGCCTACAAAGGTCGTGGATATCAAGCTCTTAAAGGCTATGTTGCAGTTTTCGTATGCTTATCAACAAAAGCCATTCATCTATAAGCTGTAACTGATCTCACTACGGACGCCTTCCTAGCAGCATTCAAAAGATTCACATCGCGGAGAGGCAATTGTAGACATATTTACAGCGATAATGGCACAAACTTTCAAGGCGCAAGCAAATTACTCGCAGCAGAAATTGAAACTATTGTGAAAAAATCCAAAATTCAAGATACTCTAGCCACCAATGGAACTCAATGGCATTTCATTCCCCCAGCAACACCACACTTTGGTGGAATTTGGGAAGCCGCTGTAAAGTCAATGAAACATCATCTACATCGAATCATCGGAGAATCTAAACTCACGTTTGAAGAACTATCTACGTTACTATGTGAGATAGAGGCTTGTTTAAACTCTCGACCACTCTGTTCAATTTCCACAGAACCAAATGACATTACTGCAATCACGCCCGCTCACTTTTTAACGGGGTGTGAAATGAAAACGCCGTACTTATCAACGTCCCAAGCCATATCACTGGATCTAAAGGGAAGATGGAAATTATTACAAAAAATGAAAACAGATTTCTGGCAAGCATGGCACAACGAATACTTATCTCAACTTCAAGTGAGATACAGATGGAACAAAACGCAGCCTAATATGGCCCCAGATACAATAGTTATAATCAAAGAAGATAATGCCAAACCGCAGCACTCATTAGGTAAAATAATTAAAACTCATCCAGGAAAAGATGGAATAGTCAGACTGGTCACAGTTATGAAAAGTGGAGGAAATACTACAAAAAAGGCGATACATCATCTTATTCCACTTCTGAAAGACGAAACTAACGAAGAAGAAGAAACAAATATGAAACCAGTGCTGTAACAACCATAGGCACATTTGGCGTATTAGGACTAGGAATCGCAATCATTCGGCACATCTGGAAGAAAAAGCAAGGTGGCGAAACCTCACCGGCAGGACATCCAGAAGAACTTCAGATGGCTCCAAGTCCAGCTTCCAGAGCATCTCCAGAATACTGTACAGTCCAGAGGACACCAAAAAATGCCAACACACACCCACTTCCAAGGAACTTATCACCGACAGAGTCCATCCAACTACGACCGCTGATATCCCACACTCCCGGCGGTCAGAATGTCTAATCCCTAAGATTAGACATACATTTAATTATTAATTATTCTCTTACGATTGCATCATTCGTTCAATAATGCAATTATAACACAACACAATTCCGGACAATTACCTGATGCCCCACTTACGCAAGAATGACAAGCGCCTGTCCTTCCGATCCACGGCAACAACTTCTGCAACTCAGCAACGGACTTGTGGACTTTGTGACCATCGGCGTCCCAAATCACCGGGCCAACGCTACCAGTCAGCACCAACACCAAAGATAAATACCCGCGAGGAGGCCAACTGACCAGAGTTATTTCGACTCTCAAACCATTAACTACCATGTCATGTATTTAAGTTATTATGGTACAATATATACCTATTTTAAATCCACTACTCTACCCTGAACTATCACAGCCTTTTTTATCTTTTTGTATTTGCATTTATCCTGTTCAATAATAAATATTATTGTTATTATTAAAAACATATTTAAACGCGAATATTGAAATATATGTTCAATAAAATAAAAACCTCCAGAGTGCAATGATTTTATCTTGTTTTAAATTTATGTTGGCTACACGCTTTATTAATTGTCATACAAAACGTCAAACATAATAATTATATTGTGTAATTTCAGAGTTGCCAACCTAAAAAATATTCCATGGCACTCTAGAGGTTTTATTTTATGGAACATACGATATTTAATATATTCAGAATATTCGAATATGTTTTTCAATGAATACTCGAATACATCAATATTACGAAAAATCGCAGCCCCGTTTTGAAATTCACTTAAAAACATTGTTTATACGCCTTGTATAGAAAAGCCTTAAAATTTGATTAGTTTTTGAGTTACAGCTTACAGTTTTTTGTGACAATTGAAAAACGCCGAGAATTCACGCGAGGGCGCTCGCTTTTTTTTGCATTTCGCAAAAGTTGCAAATAACTCAAAACTAATCGGAATACGGAAAAATGGTTCGAATAAAAGTGTTAGATAATCAAATTCCGAACAATTTTTCTCTTTTTACGTTTTTTCGTAGCTGTCTTGTATCTTGGAGAAAAACGGTAGATTGTTGAGAGTTTTGTGAAAGCTTAAGGAACAACTTGGAATTATTTATTAATTTGTGTTGAAGTTTTCGAACTTAAACTTCGGGATAAATCAGCGTTTTATATGCGTGGCGCATGAAGTAAAATTTCGAGTTTAGAAAAGCCCCGTTAAAATTTGTCGAGGGTCGCTGCGCGACCCTCGACAAATTTTCTACGCGGGGTTTTTCTAAACTAGAAATGTTACTTCATGCTTAGTCTGGGAGTGGACAACACTCGTTCTTAGAAGTTTAAAATTAAAGGATCACTCTAGATTACTAAGTTTATTACCATTTTACAAAGGCTATAGCTCGAAGGACCAATCATGGTCTTCGGAGACCGAAGGACTACAGGGAATCGAAGTTTATTTACAAGAAAACAACGAATATCTAAAGGTTTACAGCATGGATAGGAAAGAAAACATCCAATTTTGAAAAAATATCGAAGTTGGGTTGGTTTTCAGTGCGTTTTTAACTTCAATTTAAATCAGTGTTTTATACGCGTGGCGCATGAATTAAAATTTCGAGTTTAGAAAAGCCCCGTGAAAATTTGTCTCGGGTCGCTGCGCGACCCTCGACAAATTTTCTACGCGGGGCTTTTCTAAACTCGAAATTTTACTTCATGCTTAGCCTGGGAGTGGAAGACACTCGTTAGAATATAATATTTTAAAATTGTTGATGTATTTTCAAGATTTTAAGTCATTATTAAAGTTTTGACGATTTTTAGTGAATTTCTATAATTTTACTAAATTTTTAAAGTTTATCGTAAATTTACAAGATTTCCTTTAACTTCCGTAATTCTGACGTATTTCCTGAATTTCTCTGATTTTAAAAGTTTCAATAATCTTCATACATTTTCCAAATTTCCTTAATTTTCAAATTTTGGCAATTTTCACGAAGTTCCCAAAAAATCGTTAATTTAAAAAATGTTGATTTTTCATGAAATTACAAGATTTTAGTTAGTTTTCAAAATTCTGACGGTTTCCCTGAATTTCCAAAATTTCTGTTAATTAAAAAAAAATTTAACTATCGAAATTTTTTCTTCAGAATTTTCTTTAATTTTCAAATTATTGGTTATTTTCATGAATTTCTCAAATATTCGTAAACTTAAAAAACGTTGAAGTTTATCATAAAATTTCCAAGATTTCCGTTAATTTTCAAAATTATTATTATTATTTATTTTTTCCTGTGGGGGCCGTCTTCCTTTCGGATCCGGATGCACTGCAGCCTAGGTGGTTTATTGTACTGCCCCAATATTATTACACTCACGCAACTATTCCGAACTCGATGCCCTGCACTAGCTTGTGCAGGTCCTTCAGAGGTTGCGCGTGGAAATCATTTGGTTCCATTTGTCTGTTCCCAAATATGAGCCGTCTTTTGCTCTCCAGCGCATTGCACCTGCACAGAACGTGCATAGCTGTTTTCGGTGCCGTATTACAGAGGCGACAGTTGGTGTCGCCGTTGTATAGCCCGATTTTCCTTAGATGCTCTTTAACAGTCATGTGGCCTGTGAGCAGTCCTATGGTTGTTTTCAGCTGTGCCCTACTCAATGTTAGTAGTCCTGCAGCTTGGCTTGAGTTAGGCCCTTTTATAAGGGCCTTACTATGGTTAAGGCCTGGTCTGTTTTCCCAGTATTCCTTGTGTTTGTTGCGAGTCCACTTCCTGACTTCAAGGCGACTCGACTTTTTTGTTATGCCCAAGGCAGGTTCGGGTCCCATAAATGAAATGGTGGCTCCCTGCCTTGCTAGCTCGTCAGCTTTTTCATTACCCGCAATACCAGAGTGACCCGGCGTCCAGACAAGCGTAACCTTGTTCTGTCTCGCTAGGTCATTCAGGGTATTGAAGCATTCCAATACCAGTTTGGATGAAGTCTTTTGACTCTGGAGAGCCTTCATTGCCGCCTTGCTATCGGACATGATATAGATTTGCCTGTTTCGACAGTTCTTCTCTATGTTGGTTCTCGTATATTCTATGATTGCGAATATTTCTGCTTGAAAGACTGATGTAAGGCTACCCAATGGTTGAGCATAGCCTGTCCTCATGTTTTCATTATAGATTCCTGATCCAGTACCTGTGGTTGATTTAGAACCGTCCGTGTACCAGATCACACTTTGTTTGTGTATATCTTCCCTAAAGCTTCCATTCTGGAATAGTGACTTTAAAGAGTGAATTTTCAAGATATCTGACTACCATATGATCCGACCTCATTTGCAGGAGAGGTCCCCCTATGTCTGTCAAGAGTCTTCTGTGTGGGGTATCAACTCTTACGTTGACCGATGATAATTGCAGCCAGCCTATAGAGTGCCAGTCTTGCCTCCCCCACTATCAGATTATGAAGTGGTGTGAGGTCTAGAACCGTCTCCATGGCTGCAGTGGGCGTGGTTCTCATAGCCCCCGTTATGCTAATACAAGCAAGTCTTTGAACCTTGCTGAGTATTTGTATGGTTGTATGCTGTGTGGCTTTAGGCCACCATACCAAAGCAGCATACATGATTGCGGGTCTGACCACTCTGGTGTACAGCCAGTATACCATTCCTGGTCTGAGCCCCCATTGTCGGTCGTACATTCGTCTAATTACCGCAAGGGTAATTTCCGATTTGCGTCTGATTTTTGAGATTTGAGGGGTCCAGGTCAGTTTGGAGTCAAAGATTACTCCTAGGTACTTCACCTCACCCGACATTTTCAGGTTGCCACCATTTAGAAAGAGCGGTCCAAGGCCCGCCAGTTTCCTCCTGCGTGTAAATGGTACCAGGGTGGTCTTCGAGGGTGAGACTTTAAGTCCTTCTCTAACACACCATTTGCTCACCACGTTCAGTGCACGTTGCATACGCTCTCTGATCGTGTTGTTAAATTTTCCCCCAACAAGTATGACTAGGTCATCCGCGTATCCTAGGGGAGAGTATCCCTCGTTGCTGAGATCCACTAGCAGGCCATCCATGACCTGGTTCCACAGCAGGGGTGAGAGAACTCCTCCCTGCGGACAACCACCGGCCACCCTGGATGCTAGTGTCTGGTCAGCGAACGTTGTGTAGACTATCCTTTGTCTTAGCATGCAGTCTATCCTCCAACCCCCGCTTTCTCAAGGCAGCAGTTATAGAGTTAAAAGCTGTATTGTCAAATGCTCCTTCTATATCCAAGAAGGCAGCAAGTAAAATTTCTTTGTGTTCCAGGGCAGCTTCGGCACTCCTTGTTAGTCGGCTGAGAGCTGTCTCTGTTGATCTACCTGGAAGGTAGGCATATTGATCTTGGGATAGTGGGTAGGTTACCAGTACCCCCTCTCTAATATGCCTGTCCATAATTTTTTCCATTGTCTTCAGTACAAATGACATGAGACTGATGGGCCTGTACGATTTTGCCCGAGAATAGTCTGTTCTACCGGTCTTTGGTAAGAAAACCACCCTGATAAGCCTCCATATTCTTGGCAAATATCGTAGGGCCATGCTGGCCCTTAGGATCTCGCAAAGCCACAGTAGTCCCGATCCCTTCTGTAGCATGATGGGTAGGATTCCATCAGGCCCTGGCGATTTAAAAGGTTCAAATGAGTTTATTACCCATTTGACTCTGTCATAGCTGACCACTCTCCTGGCAGCCTGCCAGTCTTCCTTAGATGTTCTGTTGCCAGTTGCATCAGGTCCCTGGCTGACCCAGTCATTAAGTGGTCCATCATAGATTTCCCCTCCGGGGAAGTGTACCCGTAGAAGTTCACCCAGGGTTTCCTTCTCGTTTTTTGTATACACTCCGTCATCGAGTTCGAGAGTTTGAAGCGCACATTGGGGGTTCTTCGAGAGAATCTTGTAGAGTCTGACACCGTCTGGGACAGTTTCAATGTCCTCGCAGTGTCTCCTCCAGGTTGATCTTCGAGCTTTCCTTAGTGCTTTGTTGTATTCGGTTAGGGAGTTCTTGTAAACTTATTATTATTAGTTTTCAACAAAAATGTCAAAAGTGCCGATTTTGTTAAATCGATTTTTCTAGGTTATTTTAAAGGACACAAAAATTGTAATGAGCAAAGTTTCAGATAATTTTACAGCAAATAATAAATTGTTGTCAGATTTTTTCTATCGACATTAGTTTTCGAAAAAAAGTCAAAAGTGTCGATTTTTTTTAAATCGATTTTTCTCGGTTGTTAAAAAAAGATGGAAAAAAACTGTTTCAGATAATTTTACACTAAATAATAAAATGTTACCAGATTTTTTCGATCGTTATTAGTTTTGAGATGTAACATAAACTTGCATTTCATCTGGGATTGGAAACATTCGTTAGAAGCTTCAAATTCCTAGAAAAATAAATTATCTTAACGCATCTTCTTAAAATATTAAGCTAAAGTTATAAATATGCTGTAAAATCAACAAATCAAAATGTCATTATTTGCTTAGTAACCTACTTAATTAATCACATAGAAAAACTTTACAGATCCGGACTTGAACAATTTGACTGTGTCTAATGATATTAAACATATTAATATACGTATAAATGAAATTGCCAATTCTTGGTTGCAGAATACTTCAAACATTAAAAGTGCGATTCTTTTCGCAATCTACAACAAGTTAGTCTTACAAAGACTATATCAAACACTCATTGAAACAACTACTTCCCGGGCTAATACCCCGACGGACATTGAATTATACAACAAGTGTTTGCTGTTACATACAGTAACCTACTGCAAATGTAACAATTTGGGTCAAATTATACAGGCCATCTATAGACGCGTTTCGAGATTTATCTCTCATCAGTATAGCTTTGCCATTCCCTCTAAACAATTTGACACCTTAGACTGGCGGTCACGTTACCGTTCAAACATAAGTATAAATGAAATTGCCAATTCTTGGTTGCAGAATACTTTGTAACACTAACTTGTTGTAGATTGCGAAAAGAATCGCACTTTTAATATTAATATACATCAAATTTTAGCAAATATCAAAACAAAAGTACAAAAGGACATGGTCAATTTTCTGAAGAAAAGGTTAAAAAGTCGTATATATTTACTACAAAAATAATACAAATTGGAATAACACTCTCAATACTTGTTGTAATAATTAACCTATTTAAAGGCTTTATTGAACTTAGAATTGTACTACAGAATTGCGAATGTTGACAGAGTTATGTTGACAAGTAAACTAACTAGATTTAACTATGTTCAAATAACCGATCTATAACATTGTTCCTCCCTATGAGCTAACGAAGTCTTGCAGAAGAGTCGGAGGCCGACGATCACGAGAGCTACGCCGCAAAGGGGGATCTATAGCAGGATTCAGACTCAACCGCAAAGCAGCATCTGGTGTGGGACCCTGTGCAAGTGTAGGCTCGGGAAGTTTTTCCGAATTTTCGGCCAGTTCAATTTCTTCCTGGATCATGTCTTGACCTTTTGGTGGGCCGCTACTGTCCATTGATATATCCTGAACGTTCTCACCAGCAGGAGCTAAAAGCCTAGTGGAAACTGTAGTCTCTCTGCCATCTAGATATCTTACGTGGGCATATTCGGAGTTACCTTCCAACAGAGTAACCTCGTCAACTATCGGGTCATACTTCGATTGACGAACAGTTCGTTTCAGTAAAACAGGTCCACGCTCTAGTAACCATGTGGGTATAGACTGGCCGTAACTTGATCTTCTTGGGTGTGAAAACATTCGTTCATGAGGGGTAGTATTTGTCGAGGTACAAAGCAACGAACGGATAGAGTGAAGAGCCTCCTGTAGGACTGATTCCCACAGAGTGATGTTCATTCCTTTGTTCTTCAGAGATAACTGAATGGTTTTCCACACAATTCCATTGTATCGCTCGACTTGCCCGTTTCCTTGAGGGTTATAAGGAGTAGTTCTACTAGTAGCAACGCCCAATGATGTTAAGAAAATATTCAACTCTTGTGACATGAATGAAGTTCCTCAGTCTGAGTGAATATAGGCAGGTGTTCCAAAAATGGCAAACAGCTGTTTCAGGTTCGATATGACGGTAGATGTTAACATGTCAGGGCATGCAAAAACAAAAGGGAATCGGGAGTACTCATCGACTATAGTTAATAAGTAGCGATTCTTCGATGTTGATGGAAGAGGCCCCTAAAAGTCAATGTTTAAGCGTTCAAACGGAGATGTTGCTTTAATTAGTTTCCCTTCTTGTTTGTGAAATCTTGGTTTTATTTCAGAGCAAACACGACATGCAGAAGTCATTTGTCTAATTTCTTCCAATGTATAAGGCATGTTTTTACTTCGAACCCAATGATACATTCTTGTTTCCCCTGGATGGCAGAGTGATTCATGAAGACATTTCAGTCTCTCAGTTCTGATGCCAGTAGCTGAGCATGTTCTGGAAAGTGTGTCAGCAGCTGCATTATCTTTTCCAGGGCGATATACAATATCGTATTTGTAACAAGATAGTTCGAGTCTCCATCTCATAATTTTCTCATTTTTTATTTTTCCAGATAGCTTGGCATCGAACATAAAAGATACTGATTTTTGATCTGTAACAAGGAGGAAATGTCGAGTCATTAAATAGTGTCTCCATTTCTTTACGGCTTCAACAATAGCTTGTGCCTCCTTTTCTATAGCCGGATGCTTTTGTTCAGTTGAAGAGAGAGTTCTTGAGAAAAATGCCACTGGTCGACCACACTGGGATAGGGTAGCAGCTAGAGCAGTGTCAGATGCGTCTGTTTCTACTGCGAATTTAGCTTCAGAGTCAATTGATGAGACAGCAGCATTTTCAATATCTTTCTTCAAGTTTTCGAAAGATGCAATAGCTTCCTCTGATAATGGGAACGAGCATTTAATGAGGGGCTGAATTTTATCGGAAAACCTGGGTATGTATCTGGAGTAGTATGAAATCATACCAATGGTCCTTCGCAGAGAGGAAGTGTCTAAAGGCGGCGAGAGCCTTCTAAGAGGTTTAAGACGGTCTGTATCAGGTTTTATCGTTTTATTGCTAATATTGTATCCTAGTAAACTAATTGATCGTAGGGAAAAAGAGCTCTTCTCCTGATTTATTGTGAGATTGTATTTATTTACAGCATTCAAAAATGTACTAAGATTTAGGTCATGATCTTCTTGATTTAAGCCACAAACAGTGACATCATCGAGGTAAACATACGTATCTTTCAGACCTTCAACACGAATAACTTCATCAATGACTCGTTGAAAAGCAGCCACTCCATTTGAAACACCGAAAGGGATTCTTGTAAACTGGAAAAGTTGTCCGCATGCTTCAAAAGCTGTATAGGTTCTATCTACTTCGATGATTGGCACCTGATGGTATGTACTTCGCAGATCAATGGTGCTGAATACTTCATACTTAGCTACTTTGTTTACAATATATTCTATTTTAGGAAGTTACCCGCGTCTAGTTGGGTAAACCGATTTATGGTCCTTGAGTAATCTATTACCATTCGTCTTTTATGATTTTCGTTTGTAGTAATAAGCACTTGGGCTCTCCATAGGGAAAAACTTGGTTCTATTATACCTTCTTTCAGTAGACGTTGGACTTCAATTTCTATAAACTTAGCGTCGCTTTCAGATTGCTGACGGGATTTAATAGATATGGGCTTACATTCAGGAGACAGATCAAAGAATAGTGAAGCTGGTTTTACTTTGGCAACAGCAAGTGCACAGATTATTAGGCGATCTTTCTTTCCACTAAAAGACATCTCGATGTCAGAATGTGATTTCAGGAAATCATGACCAAGGATAATGTCCGCGCAGAGGTCTGGATGGACATTGAGCTGGATATTTGTATAGTGGCGACCAACAATTTCAAGATTTATATTACAGATTCCAACAATATTTGAAGTAAGCGTGGTCGAAGCCATAGACACCTTCCCTTGTAATGGGTTGATCTTTAACTTAAGTCTTTGGGCTGTTTCATAGTTTATAAAACTCCGAGTACTTCCAGTGTCGATCAACGCAGATACTGTGATTCCGTTTAGAAGGGCAGATACAGTGGTTGAAGTTAAACCAGGTGGTGCAGTGGCTGTACAATTTATAAGACCAGCTAGTAAGGAGGCTGTTTTATTGGAAGTCGAAACTTTATTTCTGTTACCGGAAAATCGGCAGACCTTAGCGTAGTGCCCCTTTTTAAAGCAACGCCTGCAAACTTCATTTCTAGCAGGACATTGGTTTCTGGGATGGAAAGTAAATCCACAAAAATAGCACGGCGATGAGCTGCCCGCTAGAATCGAATTAGAGGGGCCAATGTTTGCTAAATTATCGGGAGTAGTCCAAGGTTGATTATCGGCAACTGCATTTACTATAGGTGGTGTAACGTACGTCTGAGATTGTTGTTGGGCTAGCTCTAAGGAACGTGCTTGTGTATAGGCTTCAGCAAGTGTAAGTGAGGGATTCTCGAGTAGTCTCTGTCTGATGTGATTTGGTTGTAGGCCGCCAATGAATGAGTCCCTGATGCAGTCATCTCTGTTTATCTGGGCCGTAACAGCTTTAAAATTACAATTTTTGGCAAGAAGCCTCAGCGCCTCGAGATACTGATCTATGGTTTCGCCAGAGTTTTGGTGACGATAAGCAAGTTTATGACGAGCGAACACCTGATTGACAGGTTTTACATAAATACTTCTAAGTAAGCTAATCGCTCCATCGAAGGAACTAACATCACTCACCCGTTCATATACTTGCGGCGAAATAAAGTTAATCAATATCTGTAACTTATCTTCATCACTGGGATTTACCGACTTGATGAAATTCATAAAGGTTTTATACCAATGATGCCATTGTAGAGCAGCTGAGCTTGAGTCTAGATCTAAATCGAGTTTATCGGGTTTTAACAAACGGTCCATACTTAAGAGAATTCTAAGTTCAATAAATTGTTGTAATAATTAACCTATTTAAAGGCTTTATTGAACTTAGAATTGTACTACAGAATTGCAAATGTTGACAGAGTTATGTTGACAACTAAACTAACTAGATTTAACTATGTTCAAATAACCGATCTATAACAATACTTTAATAGCATTTTATAAACATTGAAATATCTTGCATATTTTTTACTTCAGTAAAACACTATTTAGTCCCGACAAGGTTCTTGCATCTAATTATATTTTATTTCCAGATTCTGTAGTTTTTTTTAATTGGTTATATTATATTTTGTTTATCATGCGATTAAACTTTGGCGTTGTTTTGATAATATTATAAAACTTCACATGAATCAAAAAACTCTACCAAGGGTTTATTAAACAATTCATCTGAAGTGTAGTAATAAATTATTAGAAATAACCCCAAAAATAATCTTCAATTGATTAAATACAAAAACTACAATTATCTAAATTTGAAATTAACATTGATATTATGAATATCTAAAGTCTCCTTCATTCATTTGATCTTTGCTTAGATTTTTCATAAAATAATAACCTGAAGTTTATTTATGGCCAAAATGGCTTTGTATATTTTATATCGATTATCCAATACAGAAAATGAAAATAATTTATTCAGAATATAAATTGTGAGCATTTAAAATGAAACAGTCTGTAAATGAATTCGATCTTCGAAAACTCACCCGATATTTATTAGTTGCTCATATTTATAATGTAAGCATTTAAATTGAGTTGATAAATATAGGTGTTTAATTGAATTCACTTGGATTGTTTTACTAAAAATATTTTTTATTTCAACTTGTTTCGGCTTAATGCCGAGAGAGATGGAGGGATGAGTTGATGGACCGCAAAATAAAAATAAAAAAGAATAAAAAAGGTTAATAATATTAATAGGTGGCAAAGGGAGTTGGAGAAGTGGGTAGTTGGGATTAGTGGAGACGTGGGTAAGGAAAGAGGAGTGGGAAACTGTTAAAGGGGCGCTACCAGGGGGGTTTAGATGGTCAATTAAAGGGGCAGAAAAATGTGCAGTAAATGGAAGGGTAAAGGGCGGGATGGTTGTGGGGACAAGGGATGAGTTAAAGGCGGGGGATATAGATTTAGAAGGCATGGTATGGGTGACTTGCGATCAGGGATCATAACAACTGGAAATAGGAGTAGTATATATAAACAAGAACTGGGATGAAGTGCGGAAGGAGTTAGACAGGAAAGCCAGCGAAGGGAAGATATGTGTTGTGGGGGGAGATTTTAACGCCGAATCCGCCTAAAATTCGAGTCCGTTCCAGAGACCGAGCTTTCCGACCAGGATAAAAAATCTCTGGAATGGGCTAGGGAAATAATTAGCGAACACGGGGAGAAACCCGCTGCGACCGCAACGCCCAAGAGGCAGCGATCGCAGGGGGAGACCCCACTGTGCCCTAAAAAGGTAAGGAGGACCGGGCCCTCTCCGAAAATTACACCAGGCCGCACCTATAGTGACATCCTCAAGGAGCACACTATATTTGCGGTAATAGATAGGAGCCACAGGGAGGGTTCAATCTCGCCGGCGAACTGGCAGCTGGCAGAGATGGCCCTCCTTAAAGTCTATAAGGAGGTTCTGTCTGCCAACCCAGGAACGGCTCCCAAGTGTCGAGACGCAGGTTGGCACCAAGGCCACGTCAAACTGGTGGCCTGTGCAGATCAGAGGTCTGCTGACCTGTTCAGGCTGGCCATAGGGAAGGTAGGTGAGGTCTGGCCGGGTGCTGCTATCGAGGCTGTAACCAGGGACAAGATCCCGAACAGACCTCGGTGCAGGGCCTGGGTCCCGACCGAGCCTGCTGACCCGCCGACGATCGAAGAATTCATCCGTATGAGCAACCCGGAGTTGCCGACAGCGGATTGGATGGTGGTCAGTGTAGGGGAGGCGAGGGGCAATACCAGACCGGTGACAATCACCGTCAACGAGGAGTCCGCCGCCCTTCTAGAGACCTGTGGAGGGGTGATAAGCTATGGCTTTGGGGCGTTCACCCTCAAAATCTATAAGAAGGATCGGGAGACCGCTAAATCCAAGAAGGAGGCGGCCTCTGAAGAGCCGATGGAAACAGCTCCACACCCTGGTGTGGAAACTGGTTCCCACTCTGATGTGGACAGTGAGCCTGTACTAGAGGCTATGAATCGCCTGCGCACGCACTCGGAGAAGACGGGGGAGAGTGAAGAAGACGAGGATCTCGCTCTCTTCTCCGGATCTGATCCGAATGATGACGACCTGAACACCACGGTCGTCAACCCCTAAAGCGGTACGATGGCGAAGGTGATTCAGACCAACCTGCATCACTGCAAGGCAGCCTCGGCTGCGCTAATCCTTACCCTAGGAAGGGATGGGTACGATGTCGCCCTGATCCAAGAACCATGGATCGTAGGAGATCGGGTTTGCGGACTGGGCTCAGCTGACTTTAAGGTCTTTTACAAACAAGGGGTAGGTAAACCCAGATCGTGTATCTTAATAAACAAAAGGCACTCTGCTTTCCTGCTTCCCTGTTTCAGCGACTGCGACACAGCTGTCGTCTCCATGGAGAGTGCCCCTTACCAGCTTTGGGTGGCCTCCTCCTACATGGCCCATGACAAGGGAACCCCCCAGAAGGCATGGTAATGGCGGTGGGAGAAGCTAACCGGAAGGGGGTGGATCTCGTCATCGGCGCTGACGCGAACGCTCATCATCCAATATGGGGGAGCTCCGACACAAATGACAGAGGTGAGTTGCTACTTGATTTTATTCTGGCCACTAACCTTTCCATATGTAACATTGGTAGCGAACCCACGTTTATTACCTCCAACAGACGCGAGGTTCTAGACATAACTTTGGTCTCGGACCAAGCGCACAATAAAGTTATAAACTGGAAGGTCAGTGGTGAACACTCCTTCTCCGACCATAGGTATATAGAATTTCAGGTGAATATGCGTATCCCAGTAAATCCTATAATCACCAACAAAAGATTAACGAACTGGGACACTTATAGGGCCGTCCTTACTAGGGTGTTGCCTAGCGATACACCACGCAGACCTTCCACTGAGGAGGAGTTGAATTGCTTGGTAACTACCCTCACTGATGCCTGTAATAGCGCAATGGGCGCAGCCTGTCCTGGAAAAATCCCTAGAGGAAAAAAGAAGCCTAAATGGTGGAACCAGGAGATTTCCTCCCTAAGAAAGGAGTGCAATAGGCTGTTCAACAGGGCAAAATAAACCAGCGAATGGTCTCTGTACAAGGACAGCCTCAGAGCCTTCAAAAAGGCTGTCAGGCAGGCAAAGAGAGCCTCCTGAAGAACTTTCTGCCTCTGAGGCCAGCCGACTCAGGAAAATACTATCGGGGAACCCAGCTATCCCGGGTTTTCTCATGAAGCAGGGTGGTGAGTGGACCACCTCATGCGAGGAGACCCTAGAGGTGCTAATGGAGACTCACTTTCTCTCCGACGCTGGTGGAAGAGGGGCTCTCCGGACACCCAAAAGGAGCTGCCCGACGGGATATCCTGAGCAAGGATAAATTGGCTTGGAGTGTGAACAGCTTCAAGCCCTTCATAACCGCAGGCCCGGACGGGATCATTCCTGCTGAACTACAGATGGCTGCGGATATTATCAATCCCTGGTTGGAAATAATATTCGAAGCCTGCTTAACTCTTTTGTACATCCCGCAGAGGTGGAAAGAGACAAATGTGGTGTTTATACCCAAAGCGGGAAAAATATCTCACTCAACACCGAAGGACTATAGGCCGATTAGCTTATCCTCCTTCCTACTCAAGACACTGGAGAGGTTAGTGGAGGCGTACATAAAAGAGCGCATACATCCAGACCTCTGGTCGACTAGCCAACACGCGTACACTAGGGGCAGATCAGTAGACACAGCTCTGCACGCCCTCCTAAGTCAGGTTGAAAATTCCATGTGCAAGAAAGAGTTCACGTTGGCGGTATTCCTGGATATCGAAGGAGCCTTCAACTTCATGCGCCCAGGGGCGATTTTGTCGGCCCTTGGCAATCTGCACATGGATGAGTCGATATGCCTCTTCGTAGAGGAGCTACTAACGAGGAGGCACATTGTCTCTGCGCTGGGCGGCTCACGCTCAAGAAGAGAGGTCAGTAGAGGCACCTCTCAAGGGGGTGTCCTCTCTCCACTACTATGGAATATAGTTATGAACGAACTACTGAAAGGACTAGAGTCTACGGGGTGTAAAACAATTGCCTATGCTGATGACGTGACCCTCGCGGTCTCTGGTAAACACGTAGGCATCCTATCTGAACTCATGGAGAGGGCACTCCACAAGGTAACCCGCTGGTGTGAGGAATGTGGACTGGGGGTAAATCCCCTCAAAACTGAGCTTGTACTCTTCACCAGAATGCATAGGATACCAAACTTCAAAGCTCCCGTCCTAAACGGCACGGGACTGGTGGTAAAGGAGCAAGCCAAATATTTGGGCACCTTAGTCGATAGGAAGTTAAGTTGGAAGCCCAATATTCATTAGAGAGTACGGAAAGCGCAGGTCGCGCTGTCCTCATGCAAAAGAGCTGTGAGCAAGAACTGGGGACTGAAACCTAGCGTTGTCCACTGGATGTACACGACTGGGGTGAGACCCATTCTGTTCTACGGCGTTGCAGTCTGGTGGACTGCTCTTGATAAGAAAATTCACCGGACCGCACTGGGTAAGGTACAGAGATCAGCCGAACTGCTCATAACAGGCGCGGTTAGATCTACCCCCTCCAAAGCGCTAGATGTAATACTAAATCTAGCTCCTGTTGACCTTTACTGCAGATATGCTGCAGCTACCACAGCGATCAGGATCAACTCGGTCAGGATATGGAATAGTAGCAAACAGGGCCATGGAAGGATCCTGAATGAGCTTGTCGATATCCCACTGAGGACTGATGGCTGTCTTCCAGAACTTACCTTTGGGAACAAGTTCTCCATTTCCATCCCGGACAAAACCGAATGGGTAGAGGGCAAGATTGTTCAGGGAAATGAAGTCTGGCTCTTCACGGATGGCTCCAAGTCCGAAAACAGAGTAGGGGGTGGAATTTTCTCACATGAGTTCAACCTCAAAAAATATTTTCGACTCCCAAACCACTGCAGCGTCCTACAGGCGGAAGTCATGGCTATCCGAGTGGCAGTGGACTGGATAGGTAAAACCGACCTTCAGGTAAACCATATCAGGTTCGTCACCGACAGCCAGGCCGCCATTAGGACATTAAATGGTCCCTACTGCACCTCCAAGGTGGTCAGAGACTGCAGAAAAGTGCTTAACAAGCTCGCTAACAGCTGTGATGTGGGGCTCATCTGGGTACCAGGTCACAGTGATATCAAGGGAAACTCAATTGCCGACGGCCTCGCAAGGAAGGGGGCAAGGATGAGAGACCTATCTACTGAACTTTCCGCCGACATTCCTCTTAGGGAATGCAAGAGACTATTAAGGGACCAAATGACATCATGGGTTAACCTTAGGTGGAAGGAAGAAGACACGTGTCACATAACAAGGCAGCAAAAGATGGGTCTCAAATACAACGACTTCTGCAGAGAATACCTAGATGAGGAGGAGGAAGAAACAGTACTCCACTATCTAGGTCAATGTCCTGCTCTTGAGGGGAAACGAATGAAGTACCTCGGTCTGCACCACGCAAGTGAACTGGCGGAGCTCTCACCTATAAAGGTGGGAGATCTGATCGGATTCATTAGGTGCTCAAATTGGGTTGTATAGGGGATGGATCTCTCATGGTATCACAACGGGCCCTATGGGCCTAAGTGAACAGCCTCGGCTGTTGCCATATAAACCTAACCTAAGTTGTAAGCTGCTGATATCATTTCTTTCTAGCAGATTACAATCTGTGTTTCACAATGGCGAAATGTCGGAATTGCTAGAAGTAAAATGTGGTGTCCCACAAGGCTCTCTTTAGGACCTTTACTGTTCTTATTGTTTGTAAACGATTTCCCTGACTATATGTCAAATTGCAAAGTTGTCCTATTCGTGGACGATACAACAATCATCAATTCATCGCCAAACCTGAATGATGGTTTGGAGGAAAATAATGTCTTGCTTGAAAGAGCAAAAATTTGGTTTAATGCCAACCTCTTGACTCTTAATGCTAATAAAACCGAAACAGCCATTTACAGCTTGAATACGCAAGAGCCTTATCAACACAAAACGGTGAAGTTCTTGGGCATTCATATAGATAATCATCTACTGTGGAACAGCCAGGACGATGTATTAGCTGCAAAATTAAATAAAAGCATCTTTGTTATCAGGGGTCTAAAAAACAACATCAGCCCTCACATGCTAAGAATCGCATAGTTTTCCCCTTTTCAGTCCCATCTCTCATACAACATTGTGGCATGGGGGCATTCCTCCATTAGACACAGGCTCTTTGGTATTCAGAGGAAAGTGGTAAGAATACTTGATAACTTAGGTTACCAAGATAACTGCAAACCAGCATTCATAAAGCTAAAAATATTAACACTACCTTGTCTCTTTGTCCTGCAAAGTGTGCTATTAATTAAATCGTATTACGACGACAACAAATTAAACCAACAAAGGCACAATTATCACACGAGAACGAAAAGTGACTTAAGCATTCCCAACCTCAGGCTCCAAAGATCCAGGAATTGTCAGAACTATTATGGTCTGAAATTTTTCAATCATTTACCGGATAGATTTAGGGAACTAAATATAGTTAATTTCAAGAAAGAAATTAAGTTAATTCTTATCAAAAATGCCTTCTACACCATAGAGGACTTTCTAAAGCATACATTTTAGTCATGATTTACTGCTCATATACTCTGTATGTACGTTTTTTGATTTTCTGAATGCATTTGGACTCACTCAACTTATTTCGAAGCCTACTCGTGTTACACACTATTCTGAAACGTTAATTGATGTAATTATCATTTCCAATAAAAACACTTGTATTGAATCAAATGTATTAAAAATTCATGATATTGCTGACCATGATTTAGTCTACTGCAAACTTAAATTCAACACTTTAAAGCAAATGAATTATATCACTATCAGGAAATTTACTGAAATTGATAACATTGCCTTTCAACGTGACCTTGAGACAAATATTGAAAATATGATATATATATGTAACATTGAGGACAAAATATCATACCTGAATAACCTGATTTTGTATATGTTTGACAAACATGCGCCAGAAGTTATATGCAGAGTTACCAAAAAACCAGCTCCTTGGCTTACTAATTCGATAAAAGCAATGATGAAAACTCGTGACAAAGCTTACAGTAAATTTAAATATTCTAAGAACCCTAATGACTTTAAAATGTATAAGGAACTGCGTAATATTGTCAACTCTGCAGTTAGTAGAGAATAAAAGGCCTACTTAGAATTCTCTATTTCAAACAATAATACTAATATCTGGAAATGTCTAAGGACGAATTTTATAATCCCCAACAAATGCAGAAAACAGGCCAACCTTGCATACGACGTCAATGAAATCAATAGTTTTTTTACCAGTAGTATAAATAGCACGTCAGACGATAATCTTATATATTTTTATAACAATAATGTTCACGACAACGTTCAAAATAACTATTTTAACTTTAAACTAGCCACTGAGGAGCAAATTACAAACATTTTGTTTAGTTTAAAATCTAACTCCGTAGGAATTGATGGTATTAATATAAAAATGCTCAAATTCTGTAGTCCGTGCATAATTCCATACTTAACACATGTTATTAACAGTTGCATTGAACGGTCGATATTTCCGCAATGCTGGAAACGAGCTACTATCGTACCTATTCCAAAAGTTAACAATCCCAGCAGCCCTCAAGATCTTAGGCCTATTAGCATACTGCCCGTTCTCTCTAAATTATTAGAAAGATTACTTCAGACCCAAATTGAAGAATTTGTTAATATCCACAAACTATTGCCGTCCACACAATCAGGATTCAGACCAAACTATAGTTGTGCTACGGCACTACTTAATATAACTGATGAAATTTTGGCAGCTACCGACAAAGGCCACCTAACATGTCTCGTGTTGCTTGATTATAGCAAAGCGTTTGATACCATCAATCATAATTTACTAATAAGTAAACTTCACTATATAGGTTTCGAAAATTCAGCTATTGATCTTATAGCTAGCTTCTTAACAAATCGTTTTCAAAAAGTAGTATTAAATAAAAGCAGCTCTGACTTTGTTAAGATTACAGCCGGTGTACCCCAAGGTTCTATTTTAGGTCCAATCTTATTCTCTATTTACACATCTTCGCTTACTAACGTGTTAAAACATTGTACTGCGAATTTATACGCGGATGACACGCAACTGCTGTACTCTTTCAAACCGAATGACTTAATACTAGCTGGGAATAACATATCTTTCGATTTATCGCAATTAGTAGATATCTCTCGTAAACATTCTTTAAAAATGAATGCTAGAAAATCATCGATTATGCTTTTTGGCCCACAAAAATATATCGAAATTGCAAAATCTGAACTTCAACTGAAAATCGATGACTCTCCAATACCCATAGTAGAATGTGCAAAAATCTTGGTTTAAATATCGATACTAATTTACGATTCAAATTGCATATAAGTAACTGTATCAGGAAGTCATTTCAGAGTTTGAAGATGCTTTACACGAATAGACATCATTTAAGTTTAAAAACAAAACGTTTGCTCTGTGACACACTCGTTTTAAGTCACTTCAACTTTGCTGATGTTGTTTATAACGCCTGTTTAGATCAAGTGACGAAGAACCGCATTCAGAAAATCCAAAACTCCTGCATGCGTCTAATTTTCGGAATTCGTAAGCACGAACGCATATCCCATAAACTTGCCGAACTACAGTGGCTAAATATGGAGAAACGTCGAATTCTACATTGTGCATCTCTCTACCATAAAATAATCCTCTATCGTACGCCTCCCTACCTTTACGATAGAATCGTGTATCGATGTGATGTACATAATATCAATGTGAGATTTAGAGGAACTATTTCACCGCCATGTCATAAAACGGCTCTGTTTCAGAGATCATTCAGTTACAATATTTATAAAATATATAATAAAATTCGAACACAACTCAAAAATCTCACATTGACAAATTTTAAGCGAGAATTTCGTCGTCACTTGCTTGCGGATGAGTTTTGATGGGCCTTGAGAGTGACGTTAATGTTAATGTTAATGTTAATGTTAATGTTAATGTTAGTGTTAATGTTAATCGTAGTGTTAATCCTAATTCGTTTTATCGCACATACTTTTACTTTTACTTTTACTTTTAAAAAAGTACTTTTTCTTAATTAAATATTATTTGTATGAACCATTTATGCAATAATCTGTTAATATTCTTCAGGTTAAGTGGAAGAACAGTTAATAGTCATTAGGCTAACTGAACTTCGCCTGTTACTTTTACTAGACATTTTGTAAGATATTTTTTCTATGATAAATAAAGACGTATTATTATTATTATTATTATTATTATTAAATAATAATTTTGTGTTCGTATACGCATTTGTGTAATTGTTTATATCAGTAAATCTTAAATACCTTAACTTGTAAAACTTGTAAGCTCTGCTATAACACTAATAAAACATTATTATTATTATTATTATTATTTATTAAAACTGCTGCTAGGCAATTAAAACAGACCCGAATTATACAACTAAAATATTGTGAAAAATAGTTATAAGACTTGTGCTTAATTTGATTGCACGGAAGTGTACATTTCGATACACAAAGTGCTCATTATTAATAACAAAGAGAAGACTGTGCTTCTTTTCTAATGTAATAATCACTTCACGTAAACTCAAAAACATACAGTTATCTATAATCTTAATTAACGTGAGATCTATCTTAATACATTAGCATATTATAAACAAATACATTCAATATTTTATATAATTATAAACCCTAATGAACATTTAATACATTTACCTTTCACTGCAAAGGAATTAACTCCGCCTAAACAAAAGGCAAGTGCACTCAAAATAACGTAACAACGCATGGTTAAATAACTGTTTTCCTACGGACAGTCGCAACTATATATGTTTTTAACAATGTTATCGTACAGCGATTAAAATTTTTTCGAGTGCTCGTGGCTACTATCTATGGTCTATTAATTGGTTTTCTAATTTAAAAGTCAATTTTTGAAAAGTGTGTAGGTGATAAAATGTGTTTCCAAGCAAAAGCAATGTATAAAAATGAATGGTATGTCGTCGAAAGAGATAAATGTTAATTCAGGGGTTCCACAAGGATCATATAGGCTCAATATTATACAGACATTGTGAAGAATGTGATTATAAATACCATCAATTTTTATACACTTGGTTGAGGATACAATTGTTACATACCGGGTGTTGACTTGGCGGACGCAATATAGGAAATCGCATGTTAATTTAATAAAAGTGTTCAAATATTGGCATCCCATTTATTTTAGAGACAAAATGTATTTCACTTTTTTGTAGAAGAAAAAATTCTAAATTTATGAATGTTCACACTTAACACTTTACGTTTCTCTAAGTTAAAATAATCAAGAAAAAGTAATGTGATTTTATAAAAATATTGACATACCATGGAATTGATACAACAATTGCGGATATTCCCTGTTATTTTTTAATTCAATCTAAAGCTTTAAACAAGTGTTTCCCCTCCCAGACTAAGCATGAAGTAAAATTGTTATCAAGTTCAATTATGACAACACTAAATTGCAACGTGATGAATACAAAGCAACGAAACTTGCACTGGAGCAGCGCAGGAAAAATGGCGAAGAGAATCTAGTTATTAAATATGTTTCTGGATGTCCAAAAATCATGGAGATGTCATCGTCATCGACTCGAAACTCGAATAAGGCCTCAAAAAAGTAAATAATTTAAATATTTATTTCCATATTGTCGGCGGGATGAGAACTAAAATAATACAATTTATGTTAAGTGCTAACAGTAGTGTGTATGATATTATAATTATTTGTGAAACTTGGCTGGACAAGGATATTAAAAATCTAGAACTTAAATTAAAAAATTATAACATCTATAGAGTGGATCGTTCTACCGATTCAAGTCATAAATCTCGCGGGGGCGGTGTAATGGTAGCTGTTCTTAAAAACTTAGGTAGTAATTTTGTTAATATTGAGCGTAATACGGTAGAACAATTGTTTGTATCAATTTCTTTACCCAATGTCAACCTTATTGTAGGCGCGGTGTATATTCCACCATCTTCCCCACTTGATAAATATGTAGACCACTGTTTAACTGTAGAATCTATCCTCGAACAATATCCTGAATCTAAGCTTCTCTTGTGCGGTGATCACAATCTATCTGCAGTTACCTGGTCCAATGATGAGCTTGGTTTGATAAATAACAATTCATCATCAATGCCAGCCCAATTAATTAGTGAGACATTTAGTGTTTATAATTAATTTCAAATTTGCAATCTGCCGAACGAAAACAATATTTTTGTTGACTTAATTTTTGCTCACGAAGGTTTTACAGTATCAACAGCAACCGAGTTATTGTTTGAGGTTAAACAACATCATATACCATATTTAATTTCTTTGCCTATGTGTTCCTCTGACGAAAGGCTTACATTCAATGAATACGTATATGATTTTGTTCGTGCTGACTATTCTGTCATAAAGGACTATTTATCAAATATCGATTGGCAAAGGATATTAGACGGTACGATTGATATGATGGTTGATTCATTTTACGGTATACTATATAATGTTCTTGAGAGATATATACCACTGAAATGCATCAAGCCATCAAGTTATCCAGTTTGGTTTGATGCTGAACTAATTAATGTAATTAATCGAAAACGGACCGCTCACAAAAACTACAAACAGTGCCAAACTTCTGAAAATTACAGTAAATTCAAACATTTGCGTACAAAATGTGTAAATCTAAGAAATATCTTGTACACTAAATATGTAAATTCAGTAAATGTAAGCATTCATAATAATCCTAACAAGTTCTAGAGCTTTGTGAAGTCTAAAAATTCGCTTTCTGATTTTCCAAACGTTATGCGTTTTAACTCTAAGACTAATGGTTCAGATTGCGTAAATTTATTCGCAGACTATTTCTCCTCAGTTTATAGCAAAGATAAACCTTTAAACATGCCATCTTTCAATGTTTCATCAGAAGTTATTCATATGCCACTTAAAATATCCAAAAGCGAAATATTTGAGGCTATATTAAATTTAAAACACAGCAAGAGCACAGGCCCTGATGGAATACCCACCATATTTCTTAAAAAATGTATTTACTCCATCACAGTTCCAATATTTTTATTATTTGAAGCATCGTTGTCGCAAAATGTCTTCCCTAACTACTGGAAAAAGAGTTATATTATACCTTTGTTTAAATCCGGAAAAAAAGATGACATTAAAAATTACCGAGGCATCTCATTACAATCGGTTATTCCGAAACTGTTCGATAGCTTAGTCTCAACTCAGTTGAATTGGATGTGTAAAACTATGTTCATAAATGAGCAACATGGATTCCGATCTGGCAAATCTACCTCAACTAACCTTTTATCTTTCAGTTCATACATTATAAATGCATTTGAAGCTAATAGCTCGGTCGACACGATTTTTACTGACTTTGCTAAAGCATTTGATCGTGTCAACCATGAAATACTAATTGGAAAGCTTACTGCCCTAGGAATCCATGCTGATGTAGTCAATTGGTTTAGAAGTTTTTTAATTGATCGTATTCAGTGCGTAAAAATTAAAAACCATCTTCCTAAGGAAATCAAAGTGGATTCGGGTGTTCCGCAAGGATCACATTGCGGGCCGTTGCTATTTTTAATTTTTATTAATGATATACATCGAGTCATTAAACATTCGTCTTTTTTGCTTTTTGCTGATGACTTGAAGCTATTCAAAAGAATCGACTCACCAAATGATTGCTTATTGTTGCAAGAGGACTTATTCTTAATTCACAACTAGTGTTGCAAAAACTATCTTTTATTTAATATTAATAAATGTAAAATAATGAGGTTTTCCAGGAAATTTACTCCTTTGGATTTTTCTCCTTCTTACTTTATAGACGGTTTTGAATTAGATGAGCTTGATGAAATTGTGGATTTGGGCATAACGTTCGACAAAAAATTGACATTCGGTAGCCATATTAATAGAATTTGTATGAGAGCTCTAAGGATGCTTGGCTATATAAGACGATTGGCAGTCGATTTATCTCTAACAGCATTCAAAGTCATTTATTTTGCTTATGTTCGTTCCGTTCTTGAATATGGATCATGTGTCTGGTCACCATATCAAGTAACGTATAGCAATAAGATCGAAACAATTCAAAATAAATTTTTGAAAATAATGCTATTTAAATTAGGTTACAACAAAGATAATAATATAAATTTAGTTCGTCAGGAACTTACTATCGTTAAATTATGTTGTAGAAGAACTTTCGCGGACTTGAGCTTCTTTTATAAATTAATTAGTAACCAAGCGGATTGTTTATATCTATTTAATCAAATTAATTTCTGTATTAACCCTTCGAATCGACAAATCAGACATCCAACACTGTTTTCCATTCCGTTCCATAAATCCAACTACGGTCTTAATAGTCCACTTTCTCGGTTCATGCGTACGTCAAATAAATTATCCCTAAATCCAAATTTCGATCTTTTTGTTAATTCGTATCCTAAATTTATATCTAATCTTAAGCGGTTAAATGTTTGTTGTTCTCTTTAATTTGCCAATTTGTAGACATGTTTTTGTATTTATATATATTTTGTATTATGAAATTTGAATTGTATTACTATAACATATTATGTATAATGGATTTTTCCGTAAATAAATAAATAAAATTCGAGTTTAGAAAAGCCCCGTGAAAATTTGTCGAGCGTCGCGCAGCGGGCTTTTCTAAACTCGAAATTTTGCTTCATGCGCCACGCGTCTAAAACACTATAATATTGTCAAATTTATGTATATTCGAACTTATCTTAAAACCTGTGTTTTATACGCGTGGCGCATGAAGTAAAATTTCGAGTTTAGAAAAGCCCAGAAAATTTGTCTCGGGTCGCTGCGCGACCCTCGACAAATTTTCACGGGGCTTTTCTAAACTCGAAATTTTACTTCAAGCTTAATCTGGGAGTGGAAAACACTCGTTTAAAACTTCAAATAGAACTCTTTTAAAAATCAACGAATGTCAGAAAATTTACAGCTGAAATAATTAAGAAAAAGTCATGTGATTTTATAAAAATAATGACATACCATGGAATTGATACAACAATTGCGGATATTCCCTGTTTTCTTTTTAATTGAATTTAAAGCTTTAAACAAGTGTTTTCCACTGCCAGACTAAGCATGAAGTAAAATTTCGAGTTTAGAAAAGCCCTGTGAAAATTTGTCGAGGGTCGCGCAGCGACCCGAGACAAATTTGTCCCGTTTGTGCGCGACCCTCGACAAATTTTCACGGGGCTTTTCTAAACTCGAAATTTTACTTCATGCTTAGTCTGGGAGTGGAAAACACTCGTTTAAAGCTTCAAATAGAACTCTTTCAAAAATCAACGAATGTCAGAAAATATACAGCTAAAATAATTAAGAAAAAGTCATGTGATTTTATAAAAATAATGACAGCATGGAATTGATGCAACAATTGCGGACGTCAAAATAGCACAAGATATTGCTGTTACTTAATTAACGACAAAAAACATAACGCAAACATCGTGATAACTGTGGTCTGCATAACACTTAGGAGGATTTTTTCTTGTATAGTGTAAATCGTTTCGAAAACATTCACTTTAATCAAGTAACTGCGATATCTTTTGCCATTTTTACATCCGCAATTGTTGTTTCAATTCCATGGCATGTCATTATTTTTATAAAATCTCATTACTCTTTCTGAATTATTTTAACTTAGAGAAACGAAAAGTGATAAACGTTAACGTTAAAGAATAAACTATTGTGACAGGATGTTGCCTTAAAACAGTTAACAGGAATTCGCAAATTGCAAATGATGCGATTTATAAGCGATATGCGTTCTTGCTTTGCTTCATCAAGGAATCTAATTGAATGCAAACTAGAATATACAAGTGAATTTACCTAGGACATTTTGTTGCAATTTTTATTTTGTGTGAATATTGGGAAAATAAATCTCAATCAAAATGCGTGAAATTATTAAAATTGTATTGTTTAAGATATTGACTTCGAAGCTACGATTTTTTTCAAGTTGATATTTTCACGTGGTCTTCATATTGTATTATGTTATATTTTTATATATTTTGTAATTAATTTATAAAAATGTTTGAATATTAGACAAACAAGATTTATTAAAGTGGCGAATTTACGATTTTTAAATTATACAGGGTGGAGCATTAAACGTGTTTTTCGCAAATATTTCGAAAACAAAGCATTTTACGCAGAAATGAAAAATAATCGTACAGGAGGGGGTCATAATTATGTAATTACTTTTAATGGGAAACTCTAATTTTGATTGCAGTTTCGGATTCCTAGTAAAAAAATTAGAAGAATTTACTTAACTTATTTTTTGTCCGCCTAATAGATGGCGCTGCAATCAAGACAGGTGAAACATTAAAGATGTTCTGGTGTCTCAGAATGAAACGCTTGTTTTTCTGACAACTCAGCTCCCAGTTTTACTCGAAGAAGTCTCTCTGCAAAACCGCTTAACAATGTGGTATCAACAGGATGGATGCCCCGCACACTTCGTCCGGGATATTTCGAATCAAAATTGAATTTGTGTTCAGTATTCCGGCACCAGGTACCCACAGACGCGTTTCGGACTTCAAGGTCCTCTTCAGTGTGGTCCCGACCCAGTGCTGAGGAATACTGAACATTTCTGACTATTTCAAGCCAATATGTGAAAACTATTAATGATTTCGATAGCTAACGCCATCTAATGCTTCATAGTGGCATCGTCAGTGACACGAATGCACAAAGTGCATATACAGGTCACTGTTTCGTCCACGAGCAAGCAGAACTCTGTTTGTGAAACCAGAAAACAAATATCAAAATTAAATTTGTGTTCAGTATTCCGGCACCAGGTACCCACAGACGCGTTTCGGACTTCAAGGTCCTCTTCAGTGTGGTCCCGACCCAGTGCTGAGAAATACTGAACATTTCTGACTATTTCAAGCCAATATGTGAAAACTATTAATGATTTCGATATATGCACTTTGTGCATTCGTGTCACTGACGATGCCACTATGAAGCATTAGATGGCGTTAGCTATCGAAATCATTAATATATTTCGAATCGCCGATTTCCGAACAAATGGATTGTACGTGGGAGACCTGTGTCTTGGCTGGCACGTTCCCCGGACCTGACTCCGCCAGACTTCTTCCTGTGGGGAATGCTGGAGGCCATGTATTACGCGGAGATACCAACAACCCTAGATGATATGAAGCAGCGATGCTTGTACGAACATCAGCAGGGACACACTTCGAGAAGTTCTGACATCATTTGAAAACAGACTCACAAAATGTCTGGAAGTGAATGGCCATCATTTTGAGCACCTGCTCTAGAGATGATTTTAAGTAAGTAAAATACAAGCGCGCACTCTTGAGGCAAATCTACCCCTTCTGCCCAGCCTTCCTCTTCCAGCTTCCTACAAGATAGCCTCCAGCTCGGACATCGATTTGATCGACCTGGAGAGACGCTTCTGCCTGTTTCGAAACAGTTTCTTTGTTTTTTTAGCCAATATATCTCAAATTGAATCTACCTGTAAATCATACTAACATCCGAATGCATTATTATTTTTCACAATTACATCAGGCTAACAAAAAAATAAGTTAAACAAATTATTCCTATTTTTTTACGAAGAATCTGAATCTGCAAACAAATATAGGGGTTCCTGTTGAAACAAAAAATGAGTTGACATTGTTTTAGCGACAACAGCGTCACCTTTGAGAAAACCAATATTACATAATTATGGCCCCCTTCTGTACGATTATTTTTCACTCAGGTCATTTTTGCGTAAAATGCTTAGTTTTCGAAATATTTGCAAAAACCACGTTAAATGCCCACCCTGTATATTTTCATTAAAAAAAATATACACGACCTTTCTTCCTTTTGGTGCGATTGCTATTTTAAGAATCTGATATTTTTAATAAAAAATATACGCATAATTTCTCTACTTTGTTTATTTAAACATAACTCAAACACTACAGTTATTTTTTATAATAATTTTGTCTATTATTTTCTAATGAAATCTTAGAATCTGTTGAAATATCTTTATGGATTTTTTGTGTAAAAATTGATCAAACATTGGCTCTTTCAAAATGTATCGAAATACAAAATTTCCCCATTGATGCCTTTGAAGTTATACTTATTTTAAACGTCAAACTAGAAAATTATTATTTAAATTTTAGTGAAATATTAATGAAATATAAAATATTTTGAACATAAAAACATACATAAATTTGCTAGAGAAGGGAAGGGTGGACAAGAAAAATCTATCATCGACTATTTAATAGTAGAAAGAGAAAATAAATCAAAAATTAAAGACGTCAGAGTGTATAGAAGCCCAGATGTAGGTACTGATCACTATATGTTGGTAGCAACATTAAAATATTCTGACAAAGAGAATACAAATGGACATGTATTTAACACCAATTACGACACTATTAAGAACTATAAGCTTAGAGATGAAACTATAGCAAAGATATACTCAGAAACAGTTGAACAAACAATACATCAGAAGTATGACAACGATAGTGACACCAGCCTTGAAAATATGTGGAAAATATACAAGGAGATACTTACAAAAACTGCAAGAGAAACGTGTGGAATATTAAAAGTTAAAAATAATAAAAAATAAACGGCCTGGTGGAATGAGAAAGTAAAGATGCAGATAAAAAATAAGAAGGAAAAATGGAAAATATATCTACTACACCGAACAGACGATAACTATAAAAAATATAAAATAGAAAGAACAAAAACAAAAGAATTAATAAAACACGAAAAAGAAAATTGCTGGAAAGCCTTTGGAGAGAAAATGGAAGAAGACAATAAAGCAAATAAAAAATTATTCTTTAAAACGCTAAAAAATATGAGATCAAAAAAACAAAAACATAATGGATCAATGAAGGATAAAAACAACCTATTATTAACAGAGAATGAAAAAATCATGCATCGATGGAAAGAATACTTCAACGAATTACTGAACGCGACAGAAAAAGATACAGAAGATTATACAGTAACAAATAGTGAAAGAACGGAAACAAACGACATAACAATCAATGAAGTTATTGAGGCAATTCGAAGATTAAAAAATGGGAAAGCTCCGGGATACGACAAAATATCAACAGAAATGATTAAACTTGCAGGAGAAGAAGGTACAATATTCTTATGGAAAATAATTGATAGGGCCTGGAAAGAAAAATCAATACCTACAGACTGGAGAAAGGGGGTAATAGTGCCCATACATAATATGGAGACACAAAAATATGTAACAACTACAGAGGCATCACGTTATTAAGCACACCACTAAAAATGTATGAGAACATTCTGGAACAAAGATTGAAGACTATAGTCGAACCCATGATGGAAGAAAGCCAAAGTGGCTTCAGAAAAGGAAGATGTGCCCAGGATCATATATTCTCTATCAAGCAAATAATTGAAGGATGCAAAAATAGTAACACAAGCGCACTATTTGCATTCATAGATTTAGAAAAGGCGTTTGATAGGGTAAATAGAACGACTGTGTGGCAAATATTACAGAGCAAAGGAGTGGATGCAGGGCTGATAGAAGCAATACAAAGTGTATACAAGGAAATTACCAACTACATAATATACAATAATATGAGATCCGAGGAATTTACAACACACCAAGGCCTAAGACAAGGAGGGGTACTAAGTCCGTTTCTGTTTACAATATTCATGGATGAAATATTAAAAATGTGTCACCAAGGAATAAAACCCATGCATATTGGATACAGAAACATGAAACCTGTAAGTATATCAGAATGTGCGTTTGCTGACGACGTTGTAATATTTGCCAAAAACGAAAAAGACCTCCAACATAACTTAAATGTATGGCACAGGACACTGGAGAAGTATGAAATGTAGATCAATATCGACAAAACAAAAGTAATGATGGCAGGAAAAAATATACGAGAAATAAAGATAGAACTGGATAACTATACTATAGAGCAAGTGGAGAATTTCAAATACCTTCGAACTATAATAAATCAACACGGGAACCAAGATAAAGACCTAACTGAACGATTGGAAAAAACGGGAAGACTATACTACGCATTAGGGTCAAAATTCCTCCGTAAAAAAGAAATATCCACAGACACGAAAATGACGGTATTTAGAACAGTATTTAGACCTATACTTACATACGGGTGTGAAACATGGACAAGAAGACGAATAGTAAAATACAGGCCATTGAAATGAAATACTTAAGAGGAGTTAAGCGAGTAACAAAACTAGACAGACTAAAGAACACCCAAATCAGAGATGAACTACAAATACAATCCATGGACGAATATATAGAAGAACGACAGCTGGGATGGTGGGGGCATATGGTGCGGATGAACGAACGAGTGCAGGTAAAGAAGGTCTGGACAGCAAAAACACAAATACGTAGAGGCAGAGGGAGACCATCGAAAACATGGGAGGATATCGTGACGAACAACATCTTACGAAGAGGAACGACAGTAGCGGACGCCAAGAAAATTGCACTAGACAGAACTCAGTGGAAGGAATATGTTAGAAATGGACAAAGTGAAAGTTAAATAAACATTAAAAACCCGACACCATATGGTAAAAGGAAATACTGATTATATATATATATAAAATATTTTGCAGAAAATCTTAATCTGTTGAAATATCCATTGCATTTTTAGTGTAAATATTGAGCCCTTTCGAAATGCATCGAAATACAAAAAATCCCCATTGTTAGCTTAGAAGTTATCCTTATTTTTAACATTAAATTAAAAGGGTTTGATCTAAATTTTAGTAAATTTATATTAATAAAATATGATTTGTAGAAATTCGTAATGTGATCAGATATGTTGATGCATTTTTTGTGTAAAAATTGATCAAACATTGGCTCTTTCAAAATGTATAGAAATATAAAAATTCCGCATTGATACTGTAGAAGTTATACTTATTTTAAAGTACAAACTAAAAGAGTATTGTTTAAATTTGAGTGAAATTATATAAAAAAAAATTATTTGCAGAAAATCTTAATCTGTTATAATATCCATATGCATATTTTGTGTAAATATTGATCAAACTTTGCTCTTTCAAAATGCATCGAAATACAAAGTTCCCTATTGTTAGTTTAGAAGTTATCCTTATTTTTAACATCAAATTAAATTAATTTTATCTAAATTTGTAGAAATTCGTACCCGAAGCATTCTAGCAATAGCAGAGTGCTTCGTGTAATCACAGCGTTTGTACTGAATATGAAAGACGTCCTTGTTTCGGAGTGACCGAGATGGGATATGGATGCCTATACATTTCAGTAGTTCGGGACAATCGATATGTCCACGAAGGATTTTAAAGACAGTTAGTATGTCCGTATTATGACGTCTTTCCTCTAAGCTAGCAATATTAAAGACCTTGAGCAGAGCATCATAACTGCCGACAGCTGTATTGCTCATGAAGCCGAGGAACCGCACGAATTTCCTCTGTACCATCTCGATTTTGTCTTTCTCAACAGCAGTAAAGGTCTTTCTCAACAGCAGATGCTGGAGCAGTATTCAAGCTGGGAACGGACGAGAGAATTGTACAAGTTGTCCAGAAAGGGTATCGGGTATTTGTAAGTTCAATGAAACAAACATTATTTGTATGCAATAAAAAAGTTTATTGTTTATTATTAGCATATGAATTGGAGAATTATTTGGAAAAGATGATGTTATCCAAATGATGACCGTTACGTTGCTGGCACTCTTCTAAACGGAAACGAAGATTGGCGATAACACGTTGACACATAGCTATCGATATTGCTGCCATTTCTGACCTGATGTTTTGCTTTAGCTGGGTTAGATTCGTCGGATTGTTTTGATAAACCTTATTTTTAAGGTATCCCCATGCAAAATAGTCAAGCGGGCTAAGGTCGGGGCTTCTGGGAGGCCAGTTGATGTTACCCCTTCGCGAAATGACTTTATTAGGGAATAATTCGTTAACAACTTCCATTGAGTTATTTGAGGTATGGCATCTTGCTGGAACCACGTTCTTGAGTTGAAACCTGCAAACTCCTGCAACTCTGGGACCAAAAAATTTCGCAACATATCGCAATAACGGTCACTATTCACATTAATTGCTCGGCCTCGTTGATCTTCATGGAAATTAGGACAATTATGCCTTTAGCAGACATAGCGGCCCAAACAACCGGATTCTCCACTGCCCAGTACCGACAATTCTGCCTATTAACATGACCATTCAGGTGAAAATTTGCTTCGTCACTGAACAGTATGTTGTTAAAGTTGTTAAATCGCTGCAGCATTTCGTTCGCAAAATTCAGTCGATTAGCATAGTCCGTATCCTTCAATTCTTGAACCAACTGAATTTTATAGGCTTTTAGATGTAAGTCTTTCTTTAAAATCCAATGTAAAGACGATTTTTTGATGTTCAACGCTTGGCTTCGCTTTCGGATGGATAAAGACGGATTTTGACGAACCGACGCCTCAACTTCTTCAACTGTTTCTTCATCGCGAACTGAACGAGGACGACCAGAGTTTTGAATTTTAACTGTCGCACCTGTATTCTCGAATATCCTGATCCATTTCCTAATGCTATCGTCACTTGGCGCGTGGCGTGTACGATATTCGCCCCGTTTCGAATATGGCGCGAAAACAAATACCCGATACCCTTTCTGGACACCTTGTACAATGTGATTACTGTCCGAGTATCGGAGAATTCTCTGGAATTACGCTTTATGAAGCCAGCAAGTTGGTAAGCCTTTGACACAATATTCGAAATGTGCGTAGAAAATGATAAGGTACTCTCAAATGTAACGCCGAGGTCTTTTATAGCCGTAACATGCTACAGAACTTGGGATGATAGGCAGTAATTGAAAGTGAGGGTAGTATGTCTGCGCGAGAAGGAGATCACCTTGCATTTATCAAGGTTGAGTCTAAGGTTATTAGTGGTCTACCAGTCACTAAACGAGTTAAGGTCATCCTGCAACAGCAGGGCATCATTCAATGAACAAATGTTTTTAAATATTTTTATGTCATCCGCATACATAAGACACTGTGTGTTAGCAAAGCATTTGACAACGTCATCAATAAAAATATTAAAAAGCAAGAGGCCCAAATGCGACCCTAGTGGCACGTCTGAGAGAGATGAGTCCCTTAACTTAATTGGTTGTGTAACGAAACAGTTATTGAAATCTTTAGCATTTATAAAGCATTTGTGGTTAATAACATTTACTTATTTTGGTTTAAGAACTCTCCAGAGATGTTTTGGGGAGTAGTTATGAGTTTTCATATATTTCGTAAATGAATTGATTTTACATTCTCTGATAGCACTTTTATATTTAATTTTATATTTATTTTTTATTTGACGAAGCTCTTGATTATTTTTGTTTTGATTACAAGCCTTAGTCATGAAACACAGTATTTCCCTCATAGATTTAAGATGTTTATTATACCATTTTAGCTGTCGTGTATTTGAACGGGGCGTAGTACTGATTTCTATGCTATTAAATACTCGGTGAGATGCGATTGATAATACTGTGTTGAATAACTGGGCAAGTTCAGTTACATTTGTATTTTGGTTTAAAAATTCTTAGCTAATTTCTTGAATTAAATTAAAAAATTGCTGTTTTCCTGCCAATGTAATTGGTCTGATTGTTTTGAGGTTTATTTTATTTATATTATATTTCCTCTTACTATAATATTGGATTCTATACCAAAGTGATCCGATAATTCTAGATTAATTACATTTGATTTGATTTCTATGTTAGAAAATACAGAGAGTTTTATATAACACCGAACATTTTCATAAAATACTATTTGACACTTTTAATTTTTAGGTTATGTGTAAATTGGGTTGCCTATATGACCATTACAAATTGTAGCTAATCAATTGCAATTAATGCCTCAACTTGTACATACAGGGAGTTTTTCTTTCAAGTATACATGTCCCAATAACAGCGTATATGCCGTAAATCTTAAAATAATCGTTGTTTTTTTTACAAGGAGTTACATTTGAAACTTAAAATTAGTGTGTTTCACTCCCAGACTAAGCATGAAGTAAAATTTCGAGTTTATAAAAGCCTGAAAATTTGGTTTGGTCGCGTAGCGCGAAGCGCGGAGCGGCCAAACCAAATTTTCAGGCTTTTATAAACTCGAAATTTTACTTCATGCGCCACCGGTACAAAACACTGACATATTACGAAGTTTAAAACACACCGCTGAACTTTTCATTGAATCAGTGTTTTGTACCGGTGGCGCATGAAGTAAAATTTCGAGTTTAGAAAAGCCTGAAAATTTTCAGGCTTTTCTAAACTCGAAATTTTACCTCATGCTTAGCCTCGGAGTGGAAAACACTCGTTTAAAGCTTCAAATTGTATTCTTTTAATAAACCGAACGTGGTAAAATGTACAACGTCTGCATATGTATATTTAAATGAAATATTCTCGGTATGAATATGTTCGGTGATATATTATCAATGGTAGTAGGCTGTGTAGGTCAAAACTAGCAAGAAAGTCAACTAGTTTATATTTGTTAGGGTCATCTCCATTGAATCCCACATTGAAGTCACCAGTTAACATTATGTGGGTCTTAAAAGAGCACATTTTACGTAATACTACAGATAATACATCCACAAATACATTAAAATCACCTACCGGCAAGCGATATATCACAATTATATTACAGTTTACATCTCAAACATATACGCCAGTGAGTTCACAATCCTTTTCAACGGAGAATTTTGATATATTTAAATCATTACATTCGTAAGAACCATCAGGAAGAATCAAAACTCCCCCGTGTATGAATTTTGATCTGGAGAATTGTGAAACCACTGAAAAATTATTAATTTTAACATTCAATGATTCAGTATCGTTCAGCTAATGCTCGCATAGACGAGTATTTTGATTTATTCTCCATCAAAACAGATTCAAATTCTAAGATTTTATTTCTTAAGCATTGGATGTTTTGATGAAGAATATTAAATTTATTTAATTTGACTGCTGTTGTTGTTGCGTTGGGCTTCTCTTTTCTATCTTCTTCTAGATGTGGAATAAAAAACGCCGTATTACTACTCCCGCGGGCCACATATCTAGATTCTCGATATTTTCTCGCTTATGAAATGGAACCGTTATTTTGAACGAACTGTACTCTTCAGGGCGACGAGACTGCATTTTTTCACATTGAGTATCGGTGATACTTTTCTTGGCCAAATATGTCTTAAGAGATGTTTCGTTTGTCTTGGGGTCCAGACGGTAAATCTAAAAGTGCGATTTCTTTTCAACTCCCTTGATTTCTTCATCGTTTACATCAAGACCCGCTCCTATGTTTGCTTTTCTTTTAACTTTAGTCGTTTGATCTGATCCTTTTCCTGACTTAGCTTCTTTTATAGTTGGTAAGCTTGGTGATTTACGTTCATTTTCAATTGAGTTTTCATCCGAATTTTCTTCACATGTTTTAGTATTCAACTGATTATTATTTTTTTTTTGTTGTGTGGGAGGGGAAAATCCATTTACAGACGAAGTGTCGGACTTCTTCCAAACTGGAGGACTACCGACTAAAAACCCCTCCCACTTACCGGCTTCGACTGCATGGTCATTGGCCGTTCAACTGATTATTAAATGGAATTGTAATTTTTAGAGAAGTGGGCTTATTTTTGATATTGCTGTTACTTAATTAACGACAAAAAAAAATAACGCAAACATCGTGATTACTGTGGTCTGCATAATACCACTTTATTAGGAGGATTTTTTCTTGTATAATGTGAATCCTTTCGAAAACATTCACTTTAATCAAGTGACTGCGATATCTTTTGCCATTTTGTCATCCGCAATTGTTGTTTTAATTCCATGGCATGTCATTATTTTTATAAAATCACATTACTTTTTCTAAAAAGTAAGTAAAGTGATAAACGTTAACACGAATAAATTCAGAATGTTCACATTACAAAAAAGGTAAATACATTTTGTATCTAAAATAAATAGGGGAGCCAAAATTTGAACATTTTAAAATTTGCATGGGATTTCCTATGTTGCGTCCGCCAAGTCAACACCCGGTATATTTCCATGATATTTTATCTATCTGTAATTTAATTTAATTAACAATAATTCATCGATTTTAAATATTTCCCTGATTTCAATAAAACAATTTCGAAATCAGGGAAATATCTAAAATTGATAATTTGTTTTTGAGACTCGAAAATAATAACAAAAATGATCTCATTAATTCAAACACGTTCATTGTTATTTTTTATCTATGTGTTATCTAACTGATTTTGCTGGATAAGATTAACGAAATTGAAAAAGTCATAAAATACACTTGTGAATGCGGTTATATAAGTAAAAATAAGTTGATATATATTTACTTGTCACAACAACTTTGCACCAAGATGACGAATGTTGTGGTGCATGTATTGAGTGTCGTCTTTGTCGGATGGTGCGCTGGTACATTCAATGCGCATGTACTAATACCAAGAGGTGAGGAATACATATTCGTAAAATATAAGACATTGAATTTCTAGTACAATATATGTATAGTATTTTTAATACCTATTTGGAAAGACCAGTCGTTTTAGTGACTTAACGTATGCAGCTTCTTAGGCACACACACAAAATTAGCGTAGGTACTTCTCCTGTTAAATAACTGACATCTAAACCATTATTCTTAGGACATTAGTGGAGTAACTTGGCATTTAATTTAACCAGTGGCGGCGTAGGATCACAAATATTAATTAATTTCATAATATAGAACATAATAATTTATATGGACGTTATGCTGTTATGTAAAACAGTTCCACAAAATATATTATACAACGTAAAAGATCCAAACACGTTGGATTTTTTTTCAAGTTTCTTTATTACTACAGTTATAATACATACAGAGAGTTTTATATAAAACCGAACATTTTCATAACGAGAATTTTTCTTTGAAGTATCCATATTTGCAGCTTTAAGCGAGTGTTTTCCACTACCAGGCTAAGCATGAAGTAAAATTTCGAGTTTAGAAAAGCCTGAAAATTTGGTTTGGTCGCGTAGCGCGAAGCGCGGAGCGGCTAAACCAAATTTTCAAGCTTTTCTAAAATCGAAATTTTACTTCATGCGCCACCGGTATGAATCACTATATAAATAACCTTTATTTGGCATATAACCCTAGCACTTCCAAATCTAATTATTTAAAAAGCAATAAATTAACAATTCACTCTAAACTTATGAACTAAACTTATTAACTAAAGCTTAATTCTCCTCTTCCTACGTCCTCCTTTCCCTAGCTACTCCTCCCTGGCCTTTGATTTACCACTTCCATTATCGCGCCCATACCCTCTCCGCTCTCACACATACTTTTATTTCGACTTATACCTTTAATCCCTTCCGTTACTTGCAAATCGGTACATTCCCTCGTCCAGTGCTCCTATTCATCCTTCTTTATCCCGCAAAACACACACTTCATATATTCTTCTCCCTTGCACCATGTCATTCCTCTTTCCTCGTTCCCACATCTAAATCGTGCCAGTAGCTGAGCCTCTTCCTTGTTCAGTCGTTGGAAATAACGCGGGGGCCCAACCATCACCTGCAATTCTCTGTAATGTGGGTTAGAGCTACTCCGATCTATCCGATCTTGTCGTACTTGCCTCTCGACATCACCTGCTCTCTTCCCATACTCTATCTCTAGCCTCTCCCCCGATGCTATTTTCTGCTCCACTACTAGCCACGACCACCCTACTTTATGATACAGCCTCTCCCTTTCAGTCATCTACCTTGCCCTGCTCGCATTCCTCTGCCATTCCCTATAACTCACACCCCATGCTTCTTTTACCAACCTTTCTTCCCCTAACATACTTATCTTTCTTTCAAACTTTACTACTCTCCTTGCTGTCTCCCATTCCACTGTCATTCTTTGGCACTCCTGCAGCACTATATAACTTGGTGTTGTAACCTCTACTCCTATAATGCTTTTTAAGTACTGCAGGTGTACCCTTTCTACTTTTTCCTGCCCAGTTACTCCCCATACTTCTGACGCATATATTATTATTGCCCTTATACACGCATCCCACCATACCAGTTTCATTCGTACATTTCCCCCTAACCTTTCCTCCCATATCTTCCGCATTTTTTCCCATTGCCATTCTCGCTTTCTTACACACATAGTCTGTATGTTTCTTCCAGCCTCCATTTTCCGAAAATATGAACCCTAAATATTTAAACTCTCTCACCCTTTCCAGCCTCTCTCCCATCCACTTCAATTCCTCTTCCTTTCTTCTTCCACCCGCATTCTTGCATACCATCCATTTAGTTTTCATCACACTCACAATCAGCTCCCTTTTATTAAAATACTTCTCAAGTCCCCCTTTCATCTCATTCAGTTCACTCATCGTTCTAGCAATAACTACAACATCGTCCGCATACGCCAGGGTCCATATTTTCATTTTTCCCACCACTATCCCCCCTGCCTGCCCCCTCTCCAACACCTTCTCCATATCCGCTACAAACAGGTTGAATAGTAGTGGGCTCAAAGGGCATCCTTGTCTCAGTCCACGCACTACCTTGATCCTCTCTGACTCACACTCACCCACTCTTACCCTGCACCACGTCTCCCTGTAGACCTCACTCACCCAGTCTACAATTTGCCTTGATACCCCCTTACCTTTCAAATACTCTACTAACAGCTTTCTCTCCACCGAATCATACGCCGCTTTTAAATCCACAAATAACAAGTACACTTTTTCCTTCCTCGCCATCTCTCTCTCTCAATTATCCAGTTCAGCTATGTGGTCAACTGTTGCCCTTCCCTTTCTGAACCCAGCTTGTATTTCCGGTAGCAATCCCTTTTCTTCCACTTCCTCCTCCAATCTTTCCTTGATCATTGCCATCATCACCTTATACAGCGTGTCCATCAAGGTAATGCCCCTATAGTTATTTGGGTCCCTCTCATCTCACGCTTTATGTACTGGTACAATTATCCCCTCCCTCCATTCCTGTGGGAACTGTTCGTCGCCCCGCCATATACTATTTAATATCTTTAGTATAGCCCCCTTCCCCTCTAAACTGCACCATTTCCAAGCCTCCCCCTGGATCCCGTCCGGCCCCGCCGCTTTACCTCCCTCTATTCTTTCCAGTTCCTCCTCTTTAAAGTCTCCTGCTCTGTCACATCTGCTTCTTTCATTCCTCCCTCCTTCATTCTCATCCCCTCCCCTCAACAGTCCCTCGAAGTAGTTCTTCCATTGTTCCATCTTTATCTCTCCTCCCCGTTTTACAACCCTTGGGCTATTTTTCTTTACGAACGACCACAACTGCTTCTCCCTCGTAATTCCTTCCACTTCCTTTAATTCTTCTTTCATCCATTCCACTTTTCTACTCCTGCACACATTCTCGTAGTTGAGCTTGGCTTGCTTCATTTCGTCCATTGTCCCCCTCCCTGACCTCCACTTATTAGTTGCAAATCTTAACCCCTTCCTTGCGCCTTTGCACCGGTCATCGAACCACCCTCTTGTGCCCAATTTACCAATACACTTCTTTTGTCTCCTCAACCGCAGTCCTGATACCCTCCTTTAGTTCCTTCATTGATCTTACCCCTTCGAAGTCTACCTTCCCAATTCTTTTCATATAATTTATTTTCGCCTTCTCTAACCAGCACCATCTTTCCTTAGTTATTGTTTGCATTTCCTTCTCGCCTCCTCCAACCTTTACCGTTACTGGGAAGTGATCCGACCCACTACAATCTTCTACTACAAACTTTGTCACTTCTCATCTCACATTTTCCCCTACTAAGATGTAGTCAATTACGGATTATCCTCGTGGCCCGATGTAGGTCACCTCTCCGTCCCAATCGCCTGGTGTACCGCCATTTAATATTTCCAATTCCTCCCCATCCGCCCATTCCATCCATTCTTCTCCTTCTTTCGTTACAGTCACGTCCTTGGACTTTCTTACTCTCACCGCTTCACCATCATCATATATGCTCTTCGTCTGTAGACTACCCGTTCTTACATTAAAATCCCCACCCACAATTATATTCCCTGCCTCATCCGCGTTCTGCTGTAGCCGTGATATATACCCCCTAATATCCTTCCCTGCTTGCTGATTGTACACCGTTACTACTCTCCATCTCTGTTGTCCCTTACTGAATGTGCTGCTTACTACCCCATCCTGTGGGTCCATTGCACCTGGCCCGACTCCCTCTTCCAATCCTCTTCTGACACCGGTAATAATTCCACCCTTAGCTCTACCTTTTGCTTTATCACGCCTCGCTCCCGCACACTTCCATAGAAACTCGCTTGGCATTCTATCTTTTATTTTTTCCCAATCTTGACTCTCCACCCACATTTCTATTATCCCCACGAAATCCTTATCCCTCACCCAACTTTCTAACTCCCTATTCCACGCATTCTCCTCTATTTTTTTCTTCAAACCCGCAATGTTCCAAAATGATATTGTAGTCCCCTCCCTACCTCTTTTCCTCCCCCCTTCCCCGTAATACCCCGTCTTATTTACTTCTTCCACGGGTTTTTTGCCTCTTTTCCTGTGTTATTAACGTTCCCTTTATCTTATCCCAGACTAACCATTCATCTCTTATTCGCATTTTTTGATAGAACACCTGTACAACCTTCCCTTTTATTCTTTCTTCTCTCGCTCTCGCTTTTATTTTTATTTGAATGTCCCTCTCTTCTTTCGACAAGTCGTCATCCAAGAATATAGTGCTTTTCCCTGTTTTCAATGCGCTCTTTTTGGCCATTAATTTCTTTTTTATAAATCACTAAGTTCAGCGGTGTGTTTTAAACTTCATAATATGTCAGGGTTTTGTACCGGTGGCGCATGAAGTAAAATTTCGAGTTTAGAAAAGCCTGAAAATTTGGTTTGGCCGCTCCGCGCTTCGCGCTACGCGACCAAACCAAATTTTCAGGCTTCTCTAAACTCGAAATTTTACTTCATGCTTAGCCTGGGAGTGGAAAACACTCGCTTAAAGCTTCAAATTAAATTATTTTAATAAACCAAGCATCGAAAAATCTGCAACGTATGCATATGGATACTTCAAAGAAAAATTCTCGTTATGAAAATGTGTTACATAAAACTCTCTGTATAAATAATAAAATAATACATATTCAAAGTATTGTATGAGTCTGTAGTGGTATGGTGATTTTCCCCTGTCCTCACCTCGGGAATCAGGGCACGGTATCCGTTCCATCTCGGGCTAGCGGTGTTGGGGAATATAATAGTTCTCCTGTTTAGCTTCTTTATGTAATTTTATTATTTACTAATAAATGTTTTACTTTTAATTTAAAAGCTATATATTTTAGTGTCCGTATATATTCCTGCAGGTTATTATATTTTTGTATGGTTTCACTTGTTAGGGAATGTGTGTATTGCCTTATTCTGCATTTCTCTGTTCTTATATTTGATCTTCTTCTTGTATTAAATGTATGGATTTCTTTGTCAGTTTTAACTTAATACCTGTTTAAACAGTTTATTTTTATTTTATATATTAAAGCAGGTTATTCAGTGTTATCAGGTTATTAATATTAAGTTCTTGTAGTTCTTTGTATATTGTATCGGTGTTCGATCTTCTATTAATGTTGTATAATATTTTTAATATTTTATTTTGCTGGGTTTGTATTATTTTGATTTTCTTCTTCATTGTATTTCCCCAGAGGTTACACAAGTAGTTATTTTTAGCTATGAATAATGCGTGGTATATTTGTTTCCTTGCTCCAGTCGGTATATAATATCTTAATAATTATTGTTGTAATCTCTTTCTTCACAAATTAGTTTTATTCACTAAATGTACATTTCGAACACTATGTGTTCATTCTCAATAGTATTACAATTGACAAATATGTTTATTTTGTTAATTGACAGTGTCACTCAAACAAAAACTTCAAGGAGGGGATTATTTAGGGGGCTTAAATCGAAATTTAGTAGGTTATCTATATTTTTAAACATATACATTGCTTCTAACATGTCTAGTTTATAAAAATTTGATTCTTTTAACAATTTAACATTATTTATATTAAATTTATGTCCGGTATTTAAGGTATGATGTGCTACTGAAGATTTATCGGGGTTAAATGATTTTATATGGTACATGTGTTCTTTATATGTAATTAACAAATTTCGTCTTGTTTGTCCTACATAGATTTTATCACAATTGTTACAATTTATTGAGTAGATACCGGATTTTTCTAAATCATTTACCTTTTTGAAAGCACTCCCTAAAATTGATTTTATTTTAATTTGTGAATAATACGCAGGAGTAATGTTACTACTATAATATCTTTAATAAAAAAGAAATACATCGCAATAAAATACATTTTATAATATGTATACATATTTGCAAATAATTTATATTTCCCTTTTCTGTAAGGGCTATCGACCATAGGTCTTTCTGCCCTGTGCTATATGTGTGTTTGTTTTTTTTTGTCGATTTAAAGGTAGGAAAGTAGGGTAAAAGGAGGAGATGTATTCATATAGGGTTATGGGTGGGTTTTTGTATTTTGGGATTATATCGGGGTTTCTAGGGATGCACATTGTTTTAAGATGTTCGTAATTCGACTCGTTACATGCGAATCATTCTGCAAGAAATCGAAGTCTTTCTTTTATTGGGGTAATTTGTGTTGTTTCGTAAAGGAGTACATTGGATGGGTTGTGGAGGGGATTTTGAGGGTGTTGAAGTTTGGTGAGGGTACGGAGGGAAGATATTTCAGCTATTTCAAGGTTGTTTATGGTGACATTGCATGGATTTATATATAGGATGGAGCTATAGTCTAGGATTTGACGGCAAATTATTTTATAAATTTTAGTACAGGTATTGGTACTACTAAGTCAGGCAACGGAAATGTTTCGCTCGCTTTACGATGTTTGCTTTTATATCGGAGGTGTGTTTTTTGAAGCATAGTTTTGGGTTTAAAAGGATTCCTAGGTATTTACATAATGGGGAGGAGTATATAGTGGATCCGTTGATGGTTATGGAAAGAGGATTTAGTGAATACGATGGGAGGGTAGGAAGAGTTGGGATTTGTTGGGATTAATTTTAAGCCTCCACTTGGAAAACCAAGTGGCTGATCGGTTTATAAATTGTTGGAGGGAATTTAGGGTTGAGGCTAGGGTTGATGAATGGGTGATTTAGGCAGTATCATCCGCAAACTGCAGGGGATAACAGGTTGGGTCTATGAAGTTGGGATTGGGATGGTATAAGTCGGAGCAATATATGTTGTATAATAGAGGAGATAGAGGGGAGCCTTGAGGAACACCTTGTTCGGGATAAAATTTCGAGGATAAGGTTTGTCGTATACGGATTTGAAATTCGCGATTGAGAAGACAGTTTTGGATTAGGTTGATGAGGTGGTTGGGTAGATTAAGGATACTCCATTTATACAATAGGCCTCGGTGCCAAACGGAATCGAAGGCCTTAGATACATCAAGAAAAACAGTGGCCGATTTTTTGCCTTCTAGATGAGCTGTTTGGCAGTTGGATATAAGGATAGTTAAAGGGAGTGTTGTGGAGCGATTTGGTAGGAAGCCATATTGGTAGATCGGGATTTAAGGTAATGCATGGTTAAATATTTTTTCTTTAAGGAGGGATTCGTATAATTTTCCGAGCACGGGGAGGAGGGTTATAGGACGGTAGTTATTTGATTGTAGAGGGTCAGGTTTAGGTTTATGGACGCAGGTTATTATTCCGTGTTTCCATTCAGAGGGAAAAATTTGACGAGTATAATTAAAATTGAGGAGTTTTAGGATGTATGTATGAATGGTAGAAGGAAGGGCTTTTAATATTAGTCTGTGTATTTTGTCGTGTCCAGGTGCTGTATTTTTTTACTTATGAAGTATTTTAAAGTATGTTTCTTCATCAAGTTTGTCATCGGGGGGAGGGAGGGGGTGGGGGTTAGGGGAGGATGCGGTTTTCATACCAACTGTTTACTGTCTCGAAAAAGTCATTGTCAAAAGATGTGTCGTGTGTTATTTTATAGACGTTTTTAAAATTGTTTGCAAATATTTGTTAAATTTCTTAAAAACACTGTTTAATAAACATAAATTTGGTTCGTGAATTACTCTAAAAAACGTTTTACTTTCAATAATTTCTAAACGAGTTGCACAGTGAATTTTGTATTTATTTAAATGTTTATTTATCAGTTTTTTAATTGTGTTTTAATTATAATTTAATGATTTTGCAATTTTTTAAATAAAATCAAATTCAATTTTTCTGTTTTCTTCTGAAATTTGTAAATGAATAGCTCTATAAATCATGCTATTAAAACATGCCATTTTATGAGAATATGGGCTATTTGAACTTGAGTGGATGTAATTAAAAGTATGTATATTTTTTCGAATTACATTGAAATTTAATGTATCATTATTTTTTGTTATCATTAAGTCGAGAGAAGGAATTTTGTCATTAATTTCTGATTCATAAGTAACATTTATTGTTGGATAAAAATTATTTATTTCGGATATGAATGAATTTATTAAAAGTGCGATTCTTTTCGCAAATCTACAACAAGTTAGTCTTACAAAGACTATATCAAACAATCATTGAAACAACTACTTCCCGGGCTAATACTCCGACGGACATTGAATTATACAACAAGTGTTTGCTGTTACATACAGTAACCAACTGCAAATGTAACAATTTGGGTCAAATTATTCAGGTCATCTATAGACGCGTTTCGAGATTTATCTCTCATCAGTATAGCTTCGCCATTCCCTCTAAACAATTTGACACCTTAGACTGGCGGTCACGTTACCGTTCAAACATAAGTATAAATGAAATTGCCAATTCTTGGTTGCAGAATACTTCAAACATTAAAAGTGCGATTCTTTTCGCAAATCTACAACAAGTTAGTCTTACGAAGACTATATCAGAAAAGAATCGCACTTTTAATGTTTGAAGTATTCTGCAACCAAGAATTGGCAATTTCATTTATACTTATGTTTGACCGGCAGTCTAAGGTGTCAAATTGTTTAGAGGGAATGGCGAAGCTATACTGATGAGAGATAAATCTCGAAACGCGTCTATAGATGGCCTGAATAATTTGACCCAAATTGTTACCATTGCAGTAGGTTACTGTATGTAACAGCAAACACTTGTTGTATAATTCAATGTCCGTCGGGGTATTATCCAGGGAAGTAGTTGTTTCAATGAGTGTTTGATATAGTCTTTGTAAGACTAACTTGTTGTAGATTTGCGAAAAGAATCGCACTTTTAATGTTTGAAGTATTCTGCAACCAAGAATTGGCAATTTCATTTATATATACGAACGAATTTATATTTGTGTTAATTTTAACTATTGCCAAAATATTATCAACATACCTAAACAAGACAAGGGAAATTTTGTAATGAGTTATTTGCTAGATTTTCTAAATGATTTAAGAAAATATTGGCTAAAAAAGGAGATAGCGGGTTGCCCATTGCGGTTCCAAAAGTTTGCCTAAGAAAATTTGTTGCTAAATTCAAATGTATTACATTCCATCACTAATTTTGTTAGATTAATGTATTCAATTATTTTTTCATTTTGTATAGAATTTTTTATTAGTAAGTTTTTTAAAATCTCTAATGTTTCTTGAATTGGAATATTTGGAAAGAGTGATTCAACATCAAACGATATTAACATTTCGTCTGAGTTAAGTCTAACGTTCTGTAATTTTGTAGCTAGGTCTATTGAATTTATCACCGAAAAATTGTTGTTAATTACTAATTTTGAAAATTCTTTCACTAGCCATTTAGCTAGGTTATATGTAGGTGAGTTAATATTTGATACTATTGGTCTAAATTTATTTCCAGGTTTATGGATTTTCGGGAGACAATATAATTTAGGTAGTTTTGGGTTTTTAATTTTTAATTTAAATGCAAGATTTTTATCAATTAGACATGTTGAGCTTTTTAAAGAATTATGAATTTTATTTCTATATTTATTTAATGGATTTTTTGTTTGCTCTATGTAAGGCCCCGATTCAAGCATTCAATTTACATGTTAAAAATAATCTGTTTTTTTTTCTTAGTTATTACAATAGCATTACCTTTGTCTGATTTTAAGTAAAACACGTCTTTTTGTTTGAGTGATTTTAGAGTTTTCAGGTCACTATTGGATTTTATTGGTCGAAAATCTTTATTTTTTGGGTGATTTTTGATTTTTTCTTTTGCAGCAATTCGTAAAGCTGTAGCGTCTTCCTGTTTGAGTAGTGATGAAGCTGTTTCTAAATCGTTGATTACCTCTTCTTTCGGAAATGTTTTTAATCTAATGGAGTGTTTTAATCCTTTACGTAGTTCATTTCTTCGTTCGTAAACTCTTCGTTAGAATTATTATACACTAATGTTTGATTAATTTGACATTCTTCTTTATTTCTTTTCGGAATTTGTTCATTTACTAACCTTTTTATTTTGTCTTGAATTGTGATTGATTTCTTCTTAATTTTTGTAATTAAAACATTTTCTATTTTCTGTGATTATTTTGTTGATTGCAGCTATAGTTTTTGTGTTTTGTTGTACTAGGTTTGTTATGTGTTTGTCCCATTTCAGATTTTCCTGAATCTTTATCCCTAGGTAGTCTACTTCTTTAACTCGTCCTATTATTTTTCCTCTGCATTTGATTTCGATGTCGCTTATTTGTTATTTTTTATTATTAAATATTAGATGTGTTGATTTGGTTTCGTAATTAGTCAGTAGATTGTTAAAATACCATTCTTCTAGTAGCATGAAGTCATGTTTTATGTTGTCCTGAATGTCTGTGTAATTTTTTCCGGTTTAGAGGGTGAGTTACTAAGCGGAAATCGATTTATAGTGGGCGTATCCTTGAAAATAGCAAAAAAGGTTCAAATAAAAGTTGTTCAGAATCAAGTTTTTCATAACCTAAAATTATTGCTAAATATGGCGGCCTTGCGGTTATACCGGAAGTAAACACCAACTTCCTTATTTTAAATTGCATTGTGGAAAATTAGAAAATATATACCAGAAAACAGAAAAAAAGCTATATACCACGCACTATTTACCTCCAACATAAACTACCTGTGCAATATATGGGGAAACACTACAAGGAAAAACATCACGATGCTGCAACGCCAACAAAATAAAATATTAAAAATACTATACCTCCTTAATAAAAGAACACGAAGTCATAAAGTATACGAAACCACAAAAGAACTAGATATAAACAAACTAATAATATATAATAACTTATTACTAATTTACAAAATACAACACAACTTAATAAAATCAAGCATTAAAATCAAACCAAACAAGCAAATACACACTTATACAACCAGAAGGAAATCAGACCTCCGAACAGACAAATTCAGAACACAAAAATACTCACAGCACTTAACGACTGACACGATACGCATATTTAACAAACTACCAACACACACAAAATCATTAAAATTTATTCCCTTCAAACTAAAAATAAAAAATCTACTTGTAAACAATAAATTAAACTAAAGGAATAACACGAAAATAAAATAACAAATATCCTTCAATACCGTTAGCCCGCGATCGGGTATCAAGCCAACATCACGAGGCGAGGACAGAAGGAATGAAACCAAAGGAATCAACTGCAATGAAGCTGGACGAAATCACCACTTATTATAAAATAAATGTGTTTATATATATATGTCATTGTAATTGTTTAAAATAAACCAATTAAAAAAAAATAAAAATAAAAGAACACCCTATATATTTTTATATTTTTGGATTGCTCGTTAAAAATAAACATGAGTTTATTCACACAACATTGTGTCTCAGTTGAACCGTTTTCGAGTTATTTCATTTTTTTTTTGATAAATTTGACGATTTCAGAGCTCCACGCCATTAACAATATCTTCAAAACGAAATAAGTCAGAGTTGTGCGGCTTACGGTTTTGGATTCGGGAAGAAATGTAGTATTTGTTTAGGTTTTTGCCATTAGTCAGATTTTCTAAATGGAGCCGAGTCCGTCGACGGTATTCTTCAGTACTTCAAACATGCATAACTTCATTTTTTTAAATGGAACCATATATCTTGTGACACTTTATCTGATGCGAAATTAAATTTCCTTGTTATTGATACCGGGTTGTTGCCACATCCTTCCAACAGTTTTTGAGAAATTTGCGATTTTGTAAAAATTTTAATATATTTCGTATTATCGCGTTAGCCCTGGATACTGATGACGTTTGGTGATTTTGTTTTGACTCTCAAGTCGGGCAAATGTCAGTTTATTTTAGATTATTTTGGCCAGATCTTGCAATAAAAAACCGAACATGTTTTCTCAAGAAGAACTGAAGGGTATGGTCTACACCTTGGGCAGTGCTGATGGAAATACATTACTTGCTTCAAGAATGTATGCCCAACGTTTTGATGATCGGAGACATCTAAATTCAGCGGCAGTCGCTACATTTATACTTAATGACAAACTTTTATGTAATAAATTTTGACATTTCAGGGGGCTATTCACAGCACAGATGCAATTTGTCATCGGTGAGAAGTCGCACTAAAATGACGTCATTTCGGGAAGAATTTACCAAATCGTATGAAGTAAAATGACGCCATTTCAGTGCAACTTGTCACCGATGACAAATTGCATTGGTGCTGTAAATAGCCCTCCAGAAGTTTCCCAGTATAATATAAATAATAAAAACTAAATTACTCCAATCATTGAACCAAATTTTACATTTTAAGTACAAATGGTGTATTCAGACGTTAAAAGTTGAAAATTTGTTATTTTTGTTCGTGAAACATCCATCTAATGTGTATTTCAAGGACGGTCGAGTATACGGTAAGAAGCATCGACAGAATCGAAGATTTTAGAGTGAGGGTAGGGATCGTTTACATCACAAATGCGCGCTGAATTTAAATGTGGTTACTTCATGGTAAACTTTAGGTAAACATGCATAAGCTGTAAATTTTCTGACATTCGTTGATTTTTAAAAGAGTTCAATTTGAAGCTTTAAACGAGTGTTGTCCACTCCCAGACTAAGCATGAAGTAAAATTTCGAGTTTAGAAAAGCCCCGTGAAAATTTGTCGAGGGTCGCGCAGCGACCCGAGACAAATTTTCTTGGCTTTTCTAAACTCGAAATTTTACTTCATGCGCCATGCGTATAAAACACAGATTTTAAGCGAAGTTCGAATATACATAAATTTCACAATATTTGAGTGATTTATACGCGTTGCGCATGAAGTAAAATTTCGAGTTTAGAAAAGCCCAGAGAATTTGTCACGGGTCGCTGCGCGACCCTCGAAAAATTTTGACGGGGCTTTTCTAAACTCGAAATTTCACTTCATGCTTAGTCTGGGAGTGGAAATCAATTGTTTAAAGCTTTAAAATGAACTTAAAAAAACAGGGAATATCTCAATGACTAACTAAATGTCAAAACAAAATCACCAAACGTCATCAGTATCTAGGGCTAACGCGATAATACGAAATGTATTAAAATTTTTACAAAATCGCAAATTTCTCAAAAACTGTTGGAAGGATATGGCAACAACCCGGTATCGAAAAAAAGGAAATTTAATTTTGCATCAAATAAAGTTTCTCAAGATAGATGGTTCCATTTAAAAAAAAAAGTTATGCATGTTTGAAGTACTGAAGAATACCGTCGACGGACTCGGTTCAATTTAGAAAATCTGACTAATGGCAAAAACCTAAACAAATACTACATTTCTTCCCGAATCCAAAACCGTAAGCTGCACAACTCTGATTTATTTCGTTTTGAAGATATTGTTAATGGTGTCAAGCTTTGAATTTAAATTTATCAAAAAAAATGAAATAACTCGAAAACGGTTCAACTGAGACCCAATGTTGTGTGCACAAATTCATGTTTATTTTTAACGAGCAATCCAAAAATGTAAAAATATATAGGGTGTTCTATTTAAAATAAGGAAGTTGGTGTTTACTTCCGGTATAACCGCAAGGCCGCCATATTTAGCTATAATTTTGGGTTATAAAAAACTTGATTCTGAACAACTTTTATTTGAAACTTTTGCTATTTTGTTATTTTCAACGATACGCCCACTATAGACCGATTTCCGCTTAGTGACCCACCCTGTATACATTACATGTATCGTCGGCATAAAAGTATGGTTTTCCTTTGAATTGCAGTTCCATTAGATCACCGGTATATATTATATAAAGTATATGGGGTATTATGCCACCCTGAGCATACATTGGTTTTTTTTTTTTTTCCACATGAGGTGGTATCGCTTAGCGTCCCTGCACTACGGTCTCCGTGGTCCTTTTGTGCTCTTCTGGTTATTTTACTCCCTGTATATTCCTGTGTCTTCTAAGAAGTCCAGGAGTTTGGGCCAGGGGATGTTCTTGAGCTGTTCTTCAGGAAGCACGGGCTTCCCGAGTTGCTCCGTGCGTTGCCGTTTATAGGCTTCGCATGTGCACAGTAGGTGTTGGGGAGTTTCCTCTTCTTCCAAGCACCTACGGCATAAGGGGCTTTTCTCAAGACCCATCCTATGTTTGTGCTTATTCAGGTCACAGTGCCCAGTAACTAGTACTGTGATTTTCCTTAGTTTCATTCTGCTCAGTCCTGACAGCGCTAATGCGCTATCAGGTACCGGGCCATCTAGGAAGAGTCTCGTGTGCCTCATTCCCATTTGGTTGTGCCATGCCTTTGTATGCTCCTCTGCTAACTTGCGTCGGATTATTTCCTTTCCGGTTTCATGTGGTATTCCGAAAGCGGGTTCAGGTCCTATAAATTCACCTGTTGCCCCTTGTTTGGCCAGCAAGTCGGCCCCCAAGTGTCCAATAATTCCTTGGTCCTTGGGTATCCATACTAGCTGTGTTTTTGTTGTTGTCGCCAGTGCGCCCAGCCTGTTTATGCAGTCTATAACCAGTCTGGACTGAACTATCGGCGAGGCTAGCGCTTTTAGGGCTGCCTGGCTGTCCGACATAATGGTAATTGGTCCTTTGTTGAGTCCCGACTCCATTATGTGGTGGGCACACCAGTCAATGGCGGCCACTTCAGCCTGGAAGATGGAGGCATGTTTCCCCAGAGCAACCGTGAATTGTTTGCTCCGGTTACCGCCTCCATAGATACCAGCCCCGGTTCCTTTAGTGTTTTTGGACCCGTCTGTGTACCAGATGGTTCCTTTACTCGTTCCCGGGTATGTTCCATTTGTCCATTCACTCCGCTGTGGTATGATTATTTTGAATCTGCGGGATGGGTGTACGATTTTAGTGAAATCGGACCTCATTTTTAGGATTTCTTCTTCTTGCAGCACTTTAAATGTTTCCGGTCTAGATGACCCTACATTTAAAGTGTGTCCATTTATGTGCAGTCTGTAGGCTGCCTGTCTGGCTTCCATCATAACATATAGATGTAGTGGTGGAAGCGATAATATGTGTTCCATGGCTGCTGTGGGCATTGGTTTGCTTACGTATTTTTCTATTTGTGTTATTTGAGTTCTATTTGTTAAATACGTGTGTAGTAAATTTGTCTTTCTTTTCTCGAATCCCTATTGATTTCAATTTTTCTATTAATTTGCTCTCTGAGATAGTATCGCATGCCTTTTGCATCTCGATAAATATTGCAACGATTTAGGTAGTTTTGGGTTTTTAATTTTTAATTTAAATGCAAGATTTTTATCAATTAGACATGTTGAGCTTTTTAAAGAATTATGAATTTTATTTCTATATTTATTTAATGGATTTTTTGTTTGCTCTATGTAAGGCCCCGATTCAAGCATTAAATTTACATGTTGAAAGTAATCTGTTTTTTTTTTTAGTTATTACAATAGCATTTCCTTTGTCTGATTTTAAGTAAAACACGTCTTTTTGTTTGAGTGATTTTAGGGTTTTCAGGTCACTATTGGATTTTATTGGTCGAAAATCTTTATTTTTTTGGGTGATTTTTGATTTTTTCTTCTGCAGCCATTCGGAAAGCTGTAGCGTCTTTCTGTTTGAGTAGTGATGAAGCTGTTTCTAAATCGTTGATTACCTCTTCTTGCGGAAATGTTTTTAATCTAATGGAGTGTTTTAATCCTTTACGTAGTAAGTTCATTTCTTCGTTCGTAAACTCTTCATTAGAATTATTATACACTAATGTTTGATTAATTTGACATTCTTCTTTATTTCTTTTCAGAATTTGTTCATTTACTAACCTTTTTATTTTGTCTTGACTTGTTATTGATTTCTTCTTAATTTTTGTAATTAAAACATTTTCTATTTTCTGTAATTATTTTGTTGATTGCAGCTATAGTTTTTGTGTTTTGTTGTACTAGGTTTATTATGTGTTTGTCCCATTTCAGATTTTCCTGAATCTTTATCCCTAGGTAGTCTACTTCTTTAACTCGTCCTATTATTTTTCCTCTGCATTTGATTTCGATGTCGCTTATTTGTTATTTTTTATTATTAAATATTAGGTGTGTTGTTTTGTAAGTAAGTAAGTAAGTAAGTAAATTTATTCTTGCTTAAGACCAGAGGTTTACAAACGTCAATAAGAGTGGTAGAAAAAATATAAATATAAAATATAAAAAAATACAAATATAAAATATAAAATATAAAATACAAACAGAAAATATAAATATAAAATACAAATATAAAATACAAATATAAAATCAAAATATAAAATCCAAATGTAAAATATAAAAGCCAAACATAAAATGTAAAACACGATAAAATACAGAATAAATACTATATACGATACAACATATTAAAAACATTTTAAAAAATTGTATCAGTTACTTGGCCCAAAATCCGCGAATTGGTGATTAATACATTCATCAATGCTGAAAAATGCTTTGGATACTAAATAAGACTTAACATGTTTCTTGAACTTTATATGGGGGAGAGATTTTATGGCCTGAGGTAAATAATTGAATAATTTTGGCCCATAGTAATTTTCTCCACTCCTAGACTTAGATAGTCGTAATCTATCTGGATAAATATGCTCACAGCATCTCGTGCCGTATTTATGTACTTGATCATTTTTTTTATAATTATTAACGTTTTTATGAACATGCAGCAAGCATTCGAATAAAAACAAAGTAAGTATCCCAGGATTCCTAAAGACGTCGACGCAATTATCTGTAGCCTATGCCGCTATTAATCGAACTGCTCGACGTTGTAGGCCGAATATCCGAGGTGCTATACTGGAGTGTCCCCAAACAAGAATGCAATATTGAATTTTCGACTGAAAGAGAGCATGATAGGCAGTTAGTAGTGCGGGTTTAGGAAGAGTGTTACTTAAAGTCCTAAGCAAGAAAGTTACCTTGCTAAGTGCCAAACTAAGTACTTTTTCATGCTCTCTCCAGTTCAATTTAGAGTCGATGTTGATGCCTAAAAATCTACAATGTCCATGTTCGTTATTGCCTGATTTAAGTGTGAAAATAAGGTGAACAGTCTTTGAAGTGTTTATCGAGAGTTTGTTGGAATTAAACCACGCCAATGTTTTATTGTTTATCAGCTCTCTCTGTTGCAGGGTGTTTTGCAAATCAGTACTTCTATTTATAGAAGTCGTATCATCCGCGTACATTAAAATGTTTCCTTCTTCGATGTAGGCCGGTAAATCATTTACGTATATTAAAAACAGGAGTGGACCTAATATCGATCCCTGCGGCACACCATATGATACTGTTGCAAAACTTGATGTTTGCTCCTTAAATTTGACTTGCTGTGTTCTATTTTGGAGGTAAGAATACATTAAACGGCAACTCTCAGGACTGAAATTATAGAAATATAGCTTCCGTAGTAGGACGTCAGGAGGAACGCAGTCAAAGGCCTTGCTGAGGTCAAAAAATAAAGCTGCTGTGTATTGGCCAGCTTCTAGTCCATAGATTATTTCCTCAACAAGAACTCGAACTGCATCGGCTGTTGAACGTTCCTCTCGGAAGCCATATTGGTTATTACTTAATACCTCATTTTCCACCAGAAAATTCAGTATTTGTTGAAGGAGTATTTTTTCAAAAATCTTAGATAGTATAGGCAATAACGAAATTGGACGATAATTACCGACATCAGCATGCGAGCCCTTTTTATGCAGGGGGATGACAGTAGCTATTTTTAAACTTCTCGGAAATACGTTATTTCGAATACAGTTATTTATTAGTTTTGTTAGCGGACATAGGATTGCATCTTTTACATATTTAATGGCCCCACATGTCATACCATATATGTCTCTTGAGTTAGAATTTTTAAGAGACACAATCGTCTCCCTAACTTTGACTTCACTTACCTCTCTAAAGGAAAAGTAATTATTTCCGATAGTGTGTGAATTTATTAATGTCAGCGGGTCTAAATTTAACTGTGGATGACTAGTTAAAATAGATTCAGCTATTGTAGTAAAATATTTGTTAAAATTATTAGGATCTATATCACAATTTGGTGTATCACAGTTGTTAGGGTTTCTTTTTATTAATGACCACATTGCCTTTGGTTTGTTATTTGAGCTGTTGATGTAATTTAAATTTGCTACTTTTTTGCATATTGAAGTGCATGTTTATAGTTTGTTTTGTATTCTCTATATGTAGCTTTTAATTCGGGCAATCGAGAACTAGCCTCTTTGATAAAAAATAGAGTTTCGCGTATTTGTTTAAGATCATTATTGTACCAGACAATATTATTGTTCCATGTTTTTATTTTCTTGAGAGGAAAACAATTTAAAAAATGTATTTCCAGCAAGTAAATAAAATCTGCGAATGCTGAATCTGGACACTGGCATTTATCAAGGTAAGAGAAGTCGGTAACTTAGATTTACCCCTCTCCGTGATAGGTCTTACCATTTTACCAAAGTTTGTTCCCATTCGGGCAGTTTTGCGCACTTTTATGTGTATTCCAACGTGGTCTGATAGGCAGTAATCAATTGGAAAAGTGGCTATTTCTGCTGCTGGAATGTTCGTAAAAACGTTATCCAGGCAGTTGTTGTTTCTCGTGTAAAAGGTAACCAAACCTCGGAGATCAAATGACAGTAAAAGACTAGTCACGTCGTGGGCACGTTGATCATCGGAGAGAAAATGGACATTAAAATCTCCCCCCAATATAACGTTTTTGTTTAAATTGATGTAGTTCAGCATAGTTCCTAAAACATTGATAAATGTATCAAAATCACCGTTAGGTGACCTGTAAATATTAATAATAGTAATATTCTGCAGAGGAACGTATGTTGCAGCTATTTCACAATGAATTTCCACTGACAGTGAATTTATATTATTAATTTCAGTAAATTGCGCACTACTTTTTATTAGCTGCATCACACCTCCATGGATGTGATTTGATCTGGAGAAGTTAGATGCGCATTTATAATTTCTAATATCAAGTGCAGGAATTTCAGAATTTTGCAACCAATGTTCACTGATACATAGTACATTGAATAAGCATGCATATTCCATTAAAAATACTTCTAATTCATTTATTTTGTTACGAATACATTGAAGATTTATAAAATATAAATGAAAAAAATCACTTTCCTGAGTAGTGTTTGTTTCTAAAGGAGTTGCGCTTTTGCCGATTCGTTTATAAAATTTTCTTTCTGATTGGGCATTTTCGGGAAGTTGAACCTTCTTATTCTTAGACGCTCAGGCCACGTATCATCTGACATTAGTAAATCCAAATGCTTGTAATCAGTACCCAATTTAAATGCTTTATTATTTCCTTTTGTATTCAATTCGCTTATTTCCTTGATTTCAATGAGCGGGAGTGTTTTTTTTAAATTGTCAGTAATTGTTTGCTTCGTGACCGTTTGCAAGCAATTTCCTATATATATCCATGCATTTTTTTGTGGTGCCATCTGTACACCGCTGTTAGAGCCCACTATCGTTTTTGCGGAGTTTCGTTTTTTGTCCCTTCTTTGTACGAGTTTCCATTCATGGTTTGTTTGTTTATTTTCTAGTTTTGCGTTGCTATTTTTTATCGCTTTTGGTGGAACCGTCTTATCACTAGCGTCCTCGTTGACCGAGCGAGCGGAGGATGATACTTTTCTAGGTCTATTTACTGGAGTCGGTGGAGCCTCTTGATGTTTCGATGTAAAATTTGAGGACTTCATTTCGTTTACTTTATGTACACGATTGGAGTTACTATTATTGTTGGCAATACCGGTGTTGTTTGCATTGCTAACTTCGGTGTTGTTTATTTTTGATATTGGCGGGAAAACTTGGAGCCTATTGCGGAGTTCTTCATTTTCCTTTACCAATCGGCGGTTTTTCTCCATCAATAGCAAATTATTAGATTTTAATTCGCTTACCAGGTCTTTTAGGTTTAAATACGCTTCCATTTCGAAGTTCTCGATCTGCTCTGTTTTAAGGTTAGTCCCGCAGCACAATTTCACTTTTCTTGTGCAGCTCGCGTGATAAAAGGTTCCGCATATTGTGCACTGGCTACCTGATTTTGCCACCGCACCGCAAACACAATTTTTCCTGTTTATATCTTCGATTTTCGAGGCTATATTTGCACTTGTTAATTCACGACGGTTGTCACTATCAGCCGCCATGTTTTACGAGGATTCGTTTCGTAATTAGTCAGTAGATTGTTAAAATACCATTCTTCTAGTAGCATGAAGTCATGTTTTATGTTGTCCTGAATGTCTGTGTTATTTTTTCCGGTATATACAATACATGTATCGTCGGAATAAAAGTATGGTTTTCCTTTGAATTGCAGTTCCATCAGATCATCGGTATATATTATGCAGAGAGTTTTATGTAACACCGAACATTTGCATCCAATACAATTTGACATCTTTAATTTTTAAGTTGTGTGTAAATTGAGTTGCCTATATGACCATTAAAAATTGTAGCCAATCAATCGCAATTAATGCCTCAACTTGTACAAACTGGAAGTTTTTCTTTCAAGTATACATGTCCCAATTATAGCGTATATGCCGTAAATCTTAAGATACTTGTTGTTTTTTTAACAGAGTTCAATTTGAAACTTGAAATGAATGTGTTCCACTCCCAGACTAAGCATGAAGTAAAATTTCGAGTTTAGAAAAGCCTGAAAATTTGGTTTGGTCGCGTAGCGCGAAGCGCGGAGCGGCCAAACCAAATTTTCAGGCTTTTCTAAACTCGAAATTTTACTTCATGCGCCACCGGTACGAAACACTGACATACTACAAAGTTTAAAACACACCGCTAAACTTTACATTACATCAGTGTTTTGTACCGGCGGCGCATGAAGTAAAATTTCGAGTTTAGAAAAGCCTGAAAATTTGGTTTGGCCGCTCCGCGCTTCGCGCTACGCGACCAAACCAAATTTTCAGGCTTTTCTAAACTCGAAATTTTACTTCATGCTTAGTCTGGGAGTGGAAAACACTGGTTTAAAGCTTCAAATCCTTTAATAAACCGAGCGTCAAAGCATGCACAACGTATGCTTTTGTATACTTAACAAAATCTCGTTATGAAAATGTTCGGTGTTACATAAAACTATCTGTATAAAGTATAGGGGGTATTATGCCACCCTGAGGTATTCCGCATTCAGCATACATTAATTTGCTTACGTATTTATCTATTTGCGTTATTTGAGGTCTATTTGTTAAATATGTGTGTAGTAAATTTGTCTTTCTTTTCTCGAATCCCTATTGATTTCAATTTTTCTATTAATTTGCTCTTTGAGATAGTATCGCATGCCTATTGCATGTCGACAAATATTGCAACGACTTTCTCCTTTTGGTACAGTTTGGTTTTTCTGTGGTGTATTAAATCGTTAACTGCAAAAGATGTTCCGGATTGTTGTTGAAAGGCATATTGTTGTGCGTGTATGATATTATGTTTGACTAAATATATCTGTATTAGTTTTACTTTCCCCCGTATGTAATACAAAGGGAAAGTATTGTTTTCGTGAAAATTTTCGAATCAAAAATTTTAGCGGAAATATCCGTTTTGAGTCGAATAAGACCATTTTTGAAAAATGTCTATCTGGCTGTGTGTCTGTGTGTGTGTGTGTGCGCTGTACCGCAAAAACCGCTAAAGATATCGAGATGAAACTTGAAACTTAAGCTTTTTGTTACAATCGAAAGAACTGAAAAGCTTTTGGTGAAAATCGGAAAACCGGAAGTGGTACTTTCCTCTTAGCGTTTTTCAGTTTTTTCAGATTTTTTTCAATAAATGTTCATCAAACAAAAAATTCATTCAAATAAAAGTTGTAGATAATAACAAAATGAAGATGTATTGTTCATTTACTTTTTGTCATAGCACTTTTAGTTTTTGCGATATTTCAAAAGTTGTGTGTTTTATCTAGTTAATGGTGTGTGACAGTGTATGTGTCAATACAACTGAAAAATGTTTCAAATAAAAGTTGTAGGAAATGAAAAACTAAAGATTTTTTGTAGATTCACTTTTTGTCATAACACTCTTAGTTTTTGAGATATTCAATAAATAGTGTTTTTTTATCTAGTCATTGGTTTGTGTCAGTATGTGTTGATCCAATTGAAAAATGTTTCAAATAAAAGTTGTAGTTATCAAAAAGTTGAAGACATTTTGAAAATAATAATGCTACAAATATTTTAAAAGTGATTTAATACGCAATTTACGGGGGAAAGTACTATGATGGACACATCACCATTTTTTCTTTCCCCCGTATGTAATACAAAGGGAAAGTATTGTTTTCGTGAAAATTTTCGAAACAAAAATTTTAGCGGAAATATCCGTTTTGAGGTCCCTTGAGTCGAATAAGACCATTTTTGAAAAATGTCTGTCTGTCTGTGTGTGAGTCTGTGTGCGCTGTACCGCAAAAACCGCTAAAGATATCGAGATGAAACTTGAAACTTAAGCTTTTTGATACAATCGGAAGAACTGAAAAGCTTTTGGTGAAAATCGGAAAACCGGAAGTGGTACTTTACTCGTAGCGTTTTTCAGTTTTTTCAGATTTTTTTCAATAAATGTTCATCAAACAAAAAATTCTTTCAAATAAAAGTTGTAGATAATGACAAAATGAAGAGGTATTGTTCATTTACTTTTTGTCATAGCACTCTTAGTTTTTGAGATATTTCAAAAGTTGTGTGTTTTATCTAGTTATTGGTGTGTGACAGTGTATGTGTCGATACAATTGAAAAATGTTTCAAATAAAAGTTGTAGGAAATGAAAAACTAAAGATTTTTTGTATCTTCACTTTTTGTTATAGAACTCTTAGTTTTTGAGATAATTAATAAATAATGTTCTTTTATCTAGTCATTGGTTTGTCTCAGTGTATGTGTTGATACATTTGAAAAATGTTTCAAATAAAAGCTGTAGTTATCAAAAAGTTGAATACATTTTGAAAATAATAATGCTACAAATATTTTAAAAGTGATTTAATACGCAATTTACGGGGGAAAGTACTATGATGGACACATCACCATTTTTTCTAATATTTTAGTTAATGTTGATAATAGAGAAATAAGGCAGTAGTTTTCTGGGTTTTTATTATCGCCTTTTTAAATACAGGTGTGATCATGGTTTCTTTCATATGGTTTGGATAAATGTCTTCTGTAATTACGTTGTTTATAATTTTTACTAATATTGGTGTTAATGAATCTTTATTTCCTTTTATTGTACGGTTTGTCATTTTGTCAAAGCCTGGTGTTTTATGTTCTTTTAGTCCATCGATTATAGTGTTTATTTCCACGTAATTTGTTGTATGAAAGGTCAGGGTATCAATTGTTCTGTTATTTTTCGTAGTTATTAGTGTTTTATTTGCTTGATTTATTTGAGCTTCAGCTCAAAATATTATTATTATTTATAATGACATGATCTAGTATAGAGTTATTTCCATTATAATTGAGTCGCGTATAAGAATTTTTATTTGTCTTATTTTTAATTTTGTAGTTATGTTCGGTTAGTATACAGGGTGTCTACGCTAAACCGTTCGTTAAAAGTTTATGGACTAATTGTTTTATTGAGTTATGTGGAGTATTTAATCACATTAAAAAACACTTTTATTCCTTACTTCACTGTTATTTTTATTCGTTAGATGTACATTTCGAGTGCAAAGCACTCATTATCAATAACTAATGGTCTTACAACTAGGTGCGCAACTATATATACCTGACAAAGATGGGAAAAACCTAATTTTAATTATATAAGGTGTCGCAAGGCTGAAACACATTAAGGGGATTAAAATTACGGACTGTTGATGGGATTACACTTTTTCGGAACTTGTAAAAGGTTTAACAAAGGGTTTTCCAAAGGACTTAAATCAAAATTTAATAATTTATCTTTATGTTTGTGCATTTCTATGGCTTCTAACATATTTAATCGAAAATGTGATGATTGTTTTAGTAATGTGATATTGTCTGTTGAAAAATAATGTCCTGTTTTTAAATTATGGTCGGCTAAAGCGGATTTATCAATGTTTTTATTTTTGACATGATATACATGTTCTTTGAATCTTTTTAATAGATTCCTTTGAGTTTAGCCTATGTAACATTTATCACAATCATTGCACTTAATTGAATAAATTCCGGACTCTTCTAAGTGGCTCCTTTTTGTAAATTGATTGCCTAATAATGTTTTTAATTTGTTATTATTATAAAATGCAGGAGTCATATTGAATTTATTCAAATTCTTTGTGAATTGATTAGAAGTTCTGTTGTTATATATAAACCTAGCTAAATTTGTTATTTTTCTTTTTTTTTTGTGGTGTGAGATTTGTGACGGAGTTTAATGTTTGGTTTCTTTTGTGTCTATTAATTAGTTTGTTAGTTGTGAATTTGCTGTAACCTAATGAAATAGCTATTTTTCTTATTAGTGTTAATTCATTTTTTCTATTTCTATTCTTGAAAGAGGAATATTTAAAGCTCTAAAAATCATGCTGTTAAATGCTGAAAGTTTGTGTTTAAAGTGTGTTGATGAAGAATTGTGAATATAATTAAAAGTATGTGTGGGTTTTCTATATACATTAATTTCTATTTTTTTAATTTATTTTATTGTTTGTTAGTAGTAGATCGAGGAAAGGGATTTGATTATTTTGTTCGGTTTCGTAAGTAAAGTTAATGCTGGGGTATAACGCATTCAGACTAGCTTGTATGTCATCAATACGGGTATCAGATTTAATTATTGCGAGTATATCGTCTACATATCTAAACCAGACTCTCGGAAAATTAAGAATTTTACTTTTGGCTAAGTTTTCCAGATTATTCATAAAAATATTAGCCAAAAAGGGCGACAGAGGGTTGCCCATTGCTGTTCCAATAGTCTGTTATAGATTTTATTGTTGAATTCAAATGCGTTACACTCCATCACTAGTTTTGTTAGATTAATATATAAGTCTATTTCTTCTGGTGGAACTGAATTTTCTGTTAAAATATTTCTTAATATGTTAATTGTTTCCTCTATAGGGATACTGGGGAATCAATAGAAACCAACATATCATCCGGCTCAATTGGGGTATTTTGTAACTTGTTACATAGGTCAAAAGAATTTATTACAAAGAAATCATTGTTGATTTTAAGTTGTTTAAATTCTTTAACTAACCATTTTGCTACATTATATGTTGGTGAATTTAAATTTGAAACTATTGGTCTCCATTTGTTGCCGGGTTTATGTATTTTTGGTAAATAATACAATTTTGGTAATGACGGGTTTTTAATTTTTAGTCTATAAATCAGCTTTTTGTTGATTAAATTTGTTGGAGTTTTGAAAAAATTGTTAATTCTGTTTATATATGTGTTTAGAGGGTTTTTTTACTTGTACTGTGTAGGGACCATTATCAAGTAAAGAATTTACATTTCTGTAATATTCTTTCATGTTTACAATAACGACCGCATTACCTGTATACGATTTTAAATAAAATACGTCTTTTTCCTTTAGTGATTTTACCGTATTGTTTTCTTGAGGGTGTTTCTTTTGAATCTTCTTTTTTGGTTTTTTAAGAATTTTCTCCAGTGATTCCTTAGCTGTTAATCGGAATGTTGTAGATTCGCGGGGTCCTAATTGTAATGCTGCTGTTTCAATTTCGTGGATTACACTGGTCTGCAAAATTTTTTTTTTTTCGAGCCCTGACACCATTCCTGCTGATTCTTATGTAAAATGACCTCCTGAATCCGAATATGACCTCCGTTTTCTCCCATCACTCACCGTTTTCGGGGGAGGCCTCCCCACCTATTTAATCACGTTTCGATAATTTGGAAGGATGAAAAGTTCCAAAACATGAACATTTGTAGCAAGGAGGTAGATTTGGGGGGGGATTTGCCCCCCTAAATTATAAAAAAATCATTAAAAATGATCAATGTAGAGGTGTAGAGGTGAAAAGTTCCAAAACATGAACATTTGTAGCAAGGAGGTAGATTTGAGAGGGGATTTGCCCCCTTAAATTGTAAAAAAATGATCAATTTTTTCCGTTTTTTTCGCAGTTTTTTCACTTATTTTCTACATATTCCAGCTTCAATTCCCCCTCATCCTCCCCCAGACACCCTCCAAATAATACAAATATATTGCAACAATATATAGTAACAATAATAAAAATATATATCAACAATAATAAAAATATCTAGCAACAGTTCGGAAGATTCACTGTACCACGCTGGCGCTCTCAATACTCCCCCCGTTTCCCCCATCCATTGGAGGGGTGAAAAGGATTATTTTAGCTGTAAAGAATAATAAATAAAAAGTAAAATAATAAATGTAAAATAATAAATGTAAAGAATAATAAATAACTAAGATAAGTTCCTTCATTTAGTGCTTGCTTTCTTTTTGTACCCTGAGGTAGAAGTTTCTCGTATCAAAAACCAGCAGTACTCTGCTAACATGCTCGCATTCCACTTCCCCGGAAATCTCCTCTCGAACTTAAAGATGTCTTGATGAAACCGTTCCCCGTGTTCATCCGAAACTGCTCCTAAATTTTCAGGGAAGAAGTCCAGGTGTGAGTGAAGGAAATGCACTTTAAGAGACATGTTACACCCCATGGCCTTGTACGCTGACAGCAATTCCTCGACATGAGCGACTTAATCATCACTTTTGTTGTTACCCAAAAAGTTCTCACACACGTTTTGGAATGCAATCCAAGCTCGTTTTTCTTTTCGATTCAGGTGTTCAATAAACGTCGAATCTTGGAAAAGTTGTCTAATCTGGGGGCCCACGAAAACTCCTTCCTTGATTTTAGCCTCACTAAGACGAGGAAATTTAGTTTTCAAAAATTGAAATGCATCACCGGTCTTGTCCATTGCTTTCACAAACTGTTTGATCAATCCGAGTTTGATGTGCAAAGGCGGCAAATAAATATTTTCCTTCGGGACCAGAGGATCGTGAGCGACGTTTTTCTGACCGGGAGTAAAACTATCTCGCAGAGGCCAGTTCCGTACGATGTAATGTTTGTCTCGGGCTCGGCTGTCCCATTCGCATAGGAAGCAGCAGTATTTTGTGAAGCCCGATTGCAGGCCCATGAGTAGAGCAACAACTTTTAAGTCAGCGCAAAGTTTCCAATTATAATCATGGTATTTGATTTTATCAAGGATCCGGCTGATGATTTCGTACGTCTCCTTCATATCCACAGAGTATGCAACCGGGAGTGATGGTAACGCATTCCCATTAGCCAATAGGACAACTTAAAAGCTTGTCTTTGATGAGTCTATAAACAGTGTTCATTTGTCTGGGTCACATGGCATCTTCAGTTCTATCATCAATGCATTTGAATTAAGGCAGAACACTAAGCCTTCATCTGCCGAAAAAAGTAATTTCAGGGTTGACTGCCTAGTCCTGTAAGAAGAGATTTTTACACTCTTTTCTAAGAGATTCCACTGCTAAAGTCGAGATCCAAGAAGTTGAGATTTACTCTTAGGTAACCCCAAATCCCTGACGAGATCATTCAATTTCGACTGAGTAACGAGGTGAGGTTTTCGATGAGCTGAATCAGCAGAACACTCTTCATCATCGGTGAACGTATCATAAGATGGTCCAGGCTGTGGCTCAAAGTCTTTCAAATCCGTTTCTGGCTCTAGAGTATAGGTTTTTAGAGGCACTGGGATTGGCAAAGATTCGTTGTGAGGAACTGGTCTTAGAGCTGAAGGGATATTAGGATACTGAATTGTATGCTTACTTTTGCTAGATAACCCGACGGTGGAAGTCATACAAAAGTAACAATCTGTGAGATGACAGCGAGGTTCGCGCCAAACCATGGGCACAGCAAATGGCATTAATTTACGGGTACCTTTGAGCCATTTGGTCAAGCTACTGTAACAAGTAGTGCAGCAAACTGTTGGAGCCCAATTCTTGTCCTGATCGCCAACTTGGCAATCAAAGTAAAATTTATAAGCAGTTTTAAGAAGCGGAGAAAGGGGTTTTCGTTGCGCTTTTAAAGTCAATTCCCCGCAAACATAGCAGAAACCATCGGGATGATTTTTACACTCGCGTGGCATAATTAAACAGTAAATAAATGCTCGATATTAATCACAACTCACACTCACGTACTGTAATTCACTTGGAAAAAGCCGGAATTAAAAAATTTATACCGTTATACACAATTTAAACAACTTGGAAACACAGAATCCCCGCCTAGAGCAATGACAAGTTGACTCTACGATCGCTAGAGATGTACTGAGGGAAGATGAGGATTACAGTGCAGGTCTATAGTGACAAGAGCAATGCAAGTTTAAACCTGTCAAAGCATGAACATTCCTGGGCAAACCTGTGCGCGCGAGGTATTGAGAGCGCCAGCGTGGTACAGTGAATCTTCCGAACTGTTGCTATATATTTTTATTATTGTTGCTATATATTTTTATTATTGTTGCTATATATTTTTATTATTGTTGCTATATATTTTTATTATTGTTGCTATATATTTTTATTGTTTGGGGGACAATGAGGGGGGATGGAAGCTGAAATATGTAAAAAATAAGTGAAAAAACTGCGAAAAAAACGGAAAAATCGATCATTTTTAAGGATTTTTTTACAATTTAAGGGAGCAAATCCCCCCCAAATCTACCTCCTTGCTACAAATGTTTATGTTTTAGAACTTTTCACCTCTCTAGCCCCTCAGAAGAAACGTAAAGGCTAAAATAATCCTTTTCATCCTTCCAAAATATCGAAAAGTGATAAAAATAGGTGGGGGGGGGGCTCCCTCGAAAACGGTGGGTGATGGGGGAAAACGGGGGTCATATTCGGATTCAGGAGGTTATTTTACATAAGAATCAGCAGGAGTGGTGTCAGGGCCGATTTTCATGCCGACCAGTGTTATTATTTCTGTGGGGATGTGTGTTGGTTCTATTGAATGTTTTAATCCCCTTCTTAATAGTTCTATTTCTTCTTCAGAAAATCTATCATCAGAGTTGTTGTGGATAAGTGTTTGGTACGGGTTGATGAATTGGTGTTTTATTTCGGGATGTTTCTTCGGTTTTTGTTCTTCACGTAATTTTCCTAATTTATTCCTCAAAGTTAATGATTTTTTATTTTATTTAGCATTTAAAACGATGTTGATTTTCTTTAATGGTTCATCCCACTCAGGTTGGGGAGAGTTTTTTCCTAATTTTAGGTGAAGCTCATATGCGGTGAGTTGTAGGTGTTGTCGTTTTGCATGCAGTTTGCCCTTTTCAAACTGGATCCAGTTCACTTTCCACTTGAACGCCAATTTGGGAACTTCTTTGGTGATTTTATAAAACTTTGTTTCGATAAACTTCGGGAAGATTTTCTCTTCTATGCACTTGTTTAGGGAATAGATGTCGGCACTTAAACACTTAATTTTCGTTGTTAGTTGGAAGAATTTGTTAAACTCGGTTGACCAGGAAGCTTTGCACTCGAAATGTACATCAAACGAATAAAAATAAAAGTGAAGTAAGGAATAAAAGTGTTTTTTTATTTTTATTGTGAAAAGTTTATGGGGTTGCCGTTGCACTAAAAATTTTAATAAAATTCCTTGTCATACGGTTGAATTTCTCGGATATGACGTTAAATGCATGTAGGACCCGTGTACTGCCTGGATGTTGCGTGCACGTTAAAGATCCCTACCGGTGGGTTGGAACTCCCACCGGGTTCGGCAAAATTCCCGGATAGCTGTAGACCTAATCTCCGGCGTCATGATTGGCCTTAGCAGCGGAAATAGATGACGTAAAACCCAAAATAAAAAAAATAAAAAATACGGTTGAATCTGTTCTCCTCATGTGAAATATTTTCGACTTTATATTTATATATAACCTTTATTTGGAATCTAATATACAATTCTATATATTTACTAAAGACAAAAACTAAAAATAACAAATAGTTCTCCCATAATCCCCAAAATAAATGTTCTTCCGCTGCGCCGTACTAGCTACTCCTCCCTGGCCTTTGTTTCACAATTGCTTTTAGTCCCTCAATCCCCTTTCCAATCCCACACAAAAGGAGAGTATCCTTTTGCCCTTTAGCCCTTTAGCATTAATCTCCAGTTTTCCCCGCAATCCCATACATTCCCTCATCCAGTGCTCCCATACATCCTTCCCACTCCCACAAAACACACATTTCATGTACTCTGCCCCCATCCATACCTTTCTTCCTCTTTCCTTGTTCCCACACCTGAACCGTGCAAGTAACCGTGCTTCGTCCTTGGGACATCTCGCAAAATAACGCGGGGGCGCATTAAACACTTGAATATCTTAATACTTGGGGCTAGAGCTGCTCTTGTCTATACGTATTTGTCGCAACTGCAACTCGATATATTTTGCCCTCACCGCATACTCTAGCTCCAGCCTCTCCCCCCACGCTATCTTCTGCTCCACCACATGGCGCAACCACTTTTCTGTACAGCGACTCTCTGTCTTTCATCCATCCTATTCCCTTAGCATTCACCTTTCATTCCTTATAACATACACCCCTCCTTCACCAACCTTTCTTGTCCTAACATACTTATCTTTCTCTCATGTTTTACTACCATCCTCGCTGACTCCCCTTCCACAGACATTCTTTGACACTCCTGCAATACCACATAGCCTGGCGTTGTTCGCTCCACTCCTAATATACATTTTAAGTATTGCAGGTGTACCATTTCCACTCTCTCCTGCTCAGATACTCCCCATACCTTTGACGCATACATCATTATCGCTTTTACACAGGCATCCCACCACACTAGTTTCATGTTCACATTTCCCCCTAACACTTCCTCCCATACATTCCGCATCCTCCCCATTGCCATTCTCGCCTTCTTACATGCGTACTCTATATGTTTTGCTCTGCCTCCGCTCTCGGCGAACATAGAACCTAGGTACTTAAACTCGCTCACTCTCTCTAATCTCTCTCCCATCCACTTCAATTCCTCATCCTTTCTTCGTCCACCCCCATTCTTACATACCATCCATTTAGTTTTCTTGGCACTCACAATCAACTCCCTTTTATTAAAATACCTCTCCAGCCTACCTTTCATCTCATTCATTCACATCGTTTTTGCAATCACTACCACATCATCCGCATACGCCAAGCTCCATATCTTCCTTCTTCCCACCACTATTCCCCCCGCCTGTCTCATCTCTAGAACCTTCCCCATATCTGCGACATACAAGTTAACCAGTAGTGGGCTCAAAGGACACCCTTGTCTCACACCACGCACTATCTTAAACCTCTCCGACTCGCACTCACCCACTCTTACGTATCACACCTCAGCCACCCAATTTACAATCTGCTCTGACACTCCCTTACCTTTCAAACATTCTACCAACAACTTTCTCTCAACAGAATCATATGCCACTTTCAAATCCACAAACATCAAATACACCTTGCCTTTCTTCACCATCTTTTTCTCAATCAGCCAGTTCAGAGTAGCTATCTGATCCACTGTCGACCTTCCCTTCCTGAAGCCTGCCTGCACTTCTGGTAGCAGGCCCTTCTCTTCTATCTCTTCCTCCAACCGTTCCTTTACCATCCCCATCATCACTTTGTATAATGTGTCCATGAGCGTTATGCCCCTCTAATTTGCTGAGCACATTTAATCCCCCGCCTTATGCACTGGAATAATTATATCCTCCCTCCATTATTCTGGGAATTGCAGTTCTTCCCTCAATATTTTATTTAAAATATCCCGCATGGCGTGCTTTCCTTCTGCACTGCACTATTTCCATGCCTTCCCCTGGATTCCATCTGTCCCCGCCGCTTTTCTTCCCTTTATCCCTCTGAGGGCTCTTTCTAATTCCTCCTCCCTAAAGTCTTCTGTCCCATTGAATATCCTTCTCTCATAGCTCCCCTCTGCTTCCACGTGTCCTCCGCTTAACAGATTCTCGAAATATGTCTTCCACTGTGCCATACTGATATTTGCTCCCTTTATTCTTCTCTTCGGGTTATTTATCTTTACGTACATTTACAATTTCGCCTACCGCCTTCATCTCTTCTTTCATCCAACCGTCTCTTCTGCCCTTACACACTCTCTTACAGTGGTGTCTTGCTTCTTTCATTACCTCCTCTGACCCATCCCCTCTTATCCATTTATTAGTTGACTTCCTCAACGCCTTTCTAGCTTCCTGGCACTCACTGTCAAACCACCCCCTCTTAATTGGTCCTCTGTTCCCCTTCTTCTGCCTCGTCATGGCTAACTTTACTCCTGCTCTCAGTTGCTTCACCGAGTTTATTTCTTAGAAACATACCTTTTCAATTCTCGTGATGTACTTTATTCTTGCCCACCTTGACCAGCACCATCCTTCCTTATTTCCTGCTTGCTCCTCTTTTCCCCTGTTCCCAAGTTTCACCGTTACCGGAAAATGATCAGACCCACTCCAGTCCTCCACAGCAAAGAATGTTACTTCATCTCTTATCTCCTCCCCAACCAAGATATAATTGATTACCGAATTTCCCCGCGGCCCACAATACGTTACCTTACCTTCCCAATCCCCTGCCGTACACCCGTTTAATATTTCCAGCCCCTCACCCTCTGCCCATGCTATCCATTCCTCTCCCTCTTTTGTTATTATCTAGTCATTTGACTTTCTCGCCCCCACGCACTTCCATATAAAAGTATTTGGCATTTTCTGTCTTCATATCTCCTAATCCTCTAACTCTACTCAAGTTTCTGTCAATCCCACGAAATCCTTGTCCCTCACCCAACTTTCTAACTCTTTATTCCATATATTGTTCTCAAGCTTTTTCTTCAGACCCGCAATATTCCGAAACAATGTCGTATCCCATATGTTCTCCTTTCTCTTCGTCCTTCGTCTCCTAAACCGAGCCGACCTTAACACGCGCGGAAATTCTCACATGACGTCAAAATCAAAGCCATTACTGTATAAGGTCGACTTGGTTTAAACTGAGACAGTCTTGTATAAGGTTGTCTTCATTTAAACGAGTGTTTTCCACTCCCAGACAAAGCATGAAGTAAAATTTCGAGTTTAGAAAAGCACCGTGAAAAGTTGTCGAGGGTCGCGCAGCGACCCGAGACAAATTTTCACGGAGCTTTTCTAAACTCGAAATTTTACTTCATGCGCCACGCGTATAAAACAGTGATTTAACTAGAAATTTAAAAATACACTAAAGACATTTTTCTTGTTAATCCTCACAATTAATTCGAATTATTTTTGACGATTCAAATCCTTTTGTAAGTATTCGAATCGTTTTATAAATATTCGAATCCTTTTATAAATATTCGAATCCTTTCATAAGGATTCGAATCCTTTTATATTGATTCGAATCACCCACATTTGGATTCGAATACAAATTGTCTTAAAAAAATGTAACGAATCCGGATCACGAATCCAGTTGAACTAAAGTATTCGAATGCCTGTTTTGAATCCTCTAAAAGGATTCGAATCCAGGATTCGAATCCTGAATGATTCGAATCCTTCCCAGCTCTGGTATTTATGCTCCTTTTTCAGCTGTCTAGCTTTATAGAAGAGGGTATTTGCAAAAGGTGTCAATTGCTCATTTCCGTTCCTCTTTCCCAGCGGCTAGGTTATATTTTATTTTATATCGTAAAATTTACCTTTTGGGTTTGCAGTATATGCTGAAAATTAATCTCTTGGTTCCAAGTGATGCATATAGCTTATTTCCACTTATTTTAAACTATTTAATTCACTTATTATTTGCCTTTTAAATACAGAACTTGTCGATACACATGTAAACACCACGCAGGGTCGGACTTTTTTCGAATTTAGATAAAAATATGCCTGGAAACGTTTTCCTAAGCAGAACTCAAATTACGAAAAAAACTGTGCATTTTGAAGATGTTTAAGTTAGTCATAAAATATGATTCTATTCAAAGCAAGAATGTGCTTGTATAAGAATGAACTTTATAAAACGTATTTTAAGACTCATTGGAGAATCTGGGCGTAAATGTCTTAGTTTTCAATTAAACACTTGAACCTATTTGCTTCTAGGTGATTCAATTGTAGAAATACTGTATACATTATTTGTAAGTTATTTTACTTAAAACAAATGACGGTTAGTGACTCCAGCTAAACACGTTTTTATTCCACATAATAATGTCTTTAGTCTACAGTCTTATTAACATGCAGTTAATAAAAAATCTTAATTATTTATTTTACAGATACAACTGTAAACATCTACAAATTACAAAGCCCACAGCCACTCTTCCTAAAATCCTCATCATACAAATTCAACGACAGATACTACTGGCCCAAAAACCGCGATGGCGACTTGGTTTTTAAAGAAGGCGATATCGTCACGCTGGCTTGTCCCGGAAGAAACCTGATGATAGGTTCTAAAAACACCAAGGTTGAATCAGCAGAGGCTGTCCATAGCAAGGGAAAATTCAATCTGTTAAACCAAACCGTGCTGTTAACCACAATTAAATGCTCGGCACACTCCTTTCACACCGCAAGGTACACAGGAAAATCCTGCTTGGGAAGCTACAAAGAAGCCGAAATCGGTTTCGAGCTTGAAAAAGAATTCATTAGCCATATAAAACTGTGTTTTGATAAGAATTTGCAGAATACCTTGTATTCTGAGTTTAACATGACTAGGTTCATCAACGGTTATCAAAGGGATGTGGATAGGCCTGATTTCATCCAAGACGATTTTTACAACGTAGGATCGGTTAACACGTTATACACCAGGAAAACGCAGAGGAAAACCATCAACAGCGCTTTGGGTCTATCTGCCGGTGATTACAAATACATCAGCCAGAATAACGATCTGTTCCTCACGAGAGGACATCTAGCAGCAAAAGTTGACTTCGTGTATGAAAACCAACAACGCTTCACCTTCCACTACATCAATGTAGCCCCGCAGTGGCAAACCTTCAACGGAGGCAACTGGAACACCCTGGAACAAAACGTGAGAACCTTCGTTGCCAAACAAAACACCGACGTTGTTGTCTACACCGGCACGCATGGCGTTACTACTCTTCCGCATGAGCACACCAACAAAGATGTTGAGTTGTATTTGTACACAAGTAACGGAAAAGCCCTGCCTGTTCCACGATTGTATTGGAAAGTTTTGTATAAACCAAATGAGAGATCTGGAATAGCTTTTGTTGGAGTTAACAACCCGTACGTTTTTGAGGAGAACCAGGATGTTATCTGTAAGGATATCTGTGATGAAGTCAGTTGGTTGAATTGGGATGCCAGGAATGTTACTGCTGGTTATTCGTACTGCTGTGATGTTAACGATTTGAGGTCTACGGTGAAGAATATGCCTGAGTTTACTGTTAGCAGTTTGTTGCATTGATTTATTTATTATTTGCGTTGATGTTTTAATTAAATTCAAATTTATTACGAATATGCGGTTTTTATTTCTGTATTACCCACTCTCTAACCTAATTTACTATCTCAGCCAACTTTCTAATAGCCACATAGTTTCAGAGTTTAAGTTGGATAACCAATACTACTATAGTCTGTTTAAAAACTAGAAGGAGTAAGTGCCAAAGCCGAATTTACACTATAAAAAGTTACCAGAAATATCACTAGATAAATTTGGCGGCAATTTTAAATAATTTCATAATTACTCTTTAAATAAAATCAAATATTCATTTTGTACTTCTTTATTGCGGTAAAGTATTTTCTGTTCCATCGTACGATATCGTCAATTCAATTAAGATGCTTATACGGCATCTCGCCATACATTTGTGAAATAAAACATATTTACATTATGTTCATAATATAATATGGAATTTATATAATAATGTGTCTCTATCAGAGCTGGGACGAATCCTCGTAAAAGGATTCGAATCACGAATCCGAATCACCTAATATGATTCGAATCACGAATACTCGAATAAAGGATTCGTAAGAGATAAATATGATTTAAATCGAATATTCGAATCTTGTTTTTTTCGAATCACGAATACAAAACCTTTAAGAATAAATTTGATTTTATTATATTTTTGCAACCATTAATATATAAATATCGTTACCAGTAGTTTTAACAAAAATATTCAGAACTGTGATGTTTTCTTTTTGCATTGGGTTCGTTACAATCTCCCCCTCTGGTGTAAAGACGACTGGGCGAGGCAGCCAGATCCTCCTTCCGTGGACGACCTCTCTTGCGGACTGGATAACGGGGTGTCTCCGGAATCACTTGGGTCGAGTGATAGGCTTGGATAGCGGAAGCATGGTATTTTCCAATTGTCTCATGAGGTGGTCGGGCTGAGCCTAATTCGTAGCTGGCAGGTCCATGCCTTCTCAGGATCCGGTATGGTCCATCCCGTTTTGGTGCGAATTTCCCCGTAAATTTTTGTTTTGTGTTGCTGAGTTTGTGGCTTTGGAGTAATACTAGGTCTCCAACTTCAAATTTAGGGCTTGGTCGACGTTTTTTATCGACATAGTCCTTCCTGCGGTCCTGTTTTCGATCTTCGAGTTCGCGGACTTCTTCTAATACTTCTGTCAAATATTGCAACCTTGGAGTTAACTCTGTATGCACGTTCTGGGAAACAACGACTTCCCATAAATCGTGAGTGAGTTCATAAGGGGTTCTAAATTCTCTCCCAAACGTAAGATAGGTAGGAGTCCTCCCTGTGGTTTGGCATCGGGTTGTGTTAGGGCGAACCTAATGGATGCTAACGTCAAAGGCCAGGAAGTGTGGTCTCCTTCGTCAAGTATCGCGAGGCGAGTCTTCAGATCTCGGTTTCTTCTTTCTACCGGGTTGGTTTCAGGATGATAACTAGGTATTAAGGCCTGATGAATGCCGAGGCAATGGAAAGCGTGTTGCATTACGTGGCTTACGAACTGAGTTTCATTGTCAGAGATGCATCTCCTCGGAATCCCGAAGCGTAGGAAGACTTCATTAAGCAGGATGAGGGAACATTCTTCGGCAGTGGCGTGTTGTAAGGGAAACAACTCGGTCCATCGGATAGCTAGATCCTGTATTACTAGGATCGTGGTGTATCCCTCGAGTGATTCGGGTAGTGGACTAAATAAGTCAAATGCGATGGTCTCGAATCGTTGACTAGCGGTAGTGGTTTGTACTAACCCTGCGGGCTTCATTTGATTACTCTTGAATCGCTGGCACTCTGGGCAGTGTTTGGTGTAGGCGGCGATATCGGATCGCATATTCTTCCATGTAAATTTTGCGCGTATCTTGTGCAATGTCCCATATATCCCGGCGTGGCATGCCGTCGGGTCATCGTGATATGCAGCAATTACTTAGTGTGTTGTCTTGGAACACATTGTTGGATGTTGTCTTCATCCTTTCCCTCGAGATCAAGCCTGTGGAGGACTTCTTTGTCCAGGATATACCCCTTGTTCGTCCAGTATAGGGTATCTTCGTTGGCGGGCATTGTTTCTAGGATGGTGATTATTTTGGATAGATTTTCGTCTTCCAGCTGGGAGGTGCAAATTTCTTCCTGGGATATTGGCGCGGCAGTGAGCTGAATGTGCCGTACTTGGGGACTCCCCTTCTCTTGTGGAGGGCGTGATAGTGCGTCTGCTACGATGTTACTTCATCCTGGGATGTACTCAACCGAAGCGCGATAAGGCATAATTTGTAGAGCCCATCGAGCTTACCTTCCGGCGGGTGCTTTTAAGCCTAGTAACCATTTTAGCGGCTGGTGATCAGTGGCTATCGTCAGAGGCGCTCCTTCGACGTACCCTCGGTATTTGTTCAAGGCCCATACTACGGCGAGTGCTTCCCGCTCGGTGGTGGAGTAATTCCGTTCTGCCGGAGTCAGTAGTCGACTAGCATATTCTATTGGTCGTTCTTCTGGTCCCTCCCCCTGGCTAAGAACTGCTCCGACGGCATAATTTGAAGCATCGGTCCGGAGCACGTAGGGCATGTCCTCGCTGTGCTGGCGTAGTACTGGTGGATTCATTAGAGCTTGTTTTAGTGCATCAAATGCATCTTGCTGGGCTTTTTTCCATTGGAATACTGCGAATTTTATTAGTAACGTAGTAAGCGGCTGAGCGACATCTGCAAAGTTGGGTATAAACCTACGATACCATGAGCAAGTTTGCACAAAGCTGAGAATTCTTTGTTATTAGTTGGTGGTTTCCAACTAGCGATAGCTTCACATTTCTCGGGGTTGACTTTAATGCCTTGGGCAGTGATGATATGTCCGAGATAGGGAACTTCGAGACGGCCGATGTGGGTCGTCTCCCTATTTGCTCTAAGCTGGTGTGCGCGTAGTTGTAGGAATATCTTCTCGTAGATCTTCTTGATGCGTTTTCAGGGTAGTTGATAGTAATATAATATCGTCTAAATAGGCATATACGGTGACTCCTCGTATTCCTCGGCATAGTCGGTCCATTCATCGTTGAATGGTAGCCGGTGCGTTGCGTAGTCCAAGCGGCATCCGGGTAAATTCAAATAATCCAAAGCAGCAAGTAAATGCGGTTTTCGACTGGTCTTCTGGTTTCAGAGGGACTTGCCAATAACCAATTCTTAGGTCGATGGTAGTGAACCATGTATACCCTGCTGTTGCTTGCAGTAATTCCTCCATTCGTGGAAGTGGGTATTTATCTGCGACGGTGACGGCGTTTAATCCTCGGTAATCAATGAATAATCGCAATTCTCCGTCCCTTTTTAGTACCATTACAATAGGTGCGGACCATGGTGACGTTGAATGATTCCCTGCTTTTCTATGGTATCTAATTGCTTGGGTAACTCTCTGTTTCTGTACGGTGATAAGGAGTAGGGCCTATTTTGTACCGGTGTGGCGTCTTTGGTTTAGATTTCATGGAATCCTAATGTTGTCGGTGGTCCAGTTTCTTGGAAAACGTCGTTGAATTCCTCAAGTAATTCGTTGAATTTTTGTTTGTCGGCTTCCGGACATTCATGTTTCCTGAGTCGCATTGAGACGGCTCTAACGTAGCGCGGGCGTTTGTAGATCGGACTAGGGCCGTAATTTTCTGGGTCGGTACCTCCGATTTCTGCACGGTCTTTTAATTCGGTAGATTCTAGCTTGATTGATGCGATGCGTGAATTTATGTAGTCGAACCATCTAGAGTCGTCGTAGAATTTCCAAGTGCCTTGTGATGCATCCTGAATAATCCCAGCTGCGTGGATGATATCCATTCCAAGGATAGATTCTTTGGCACGGGTGTTTGGTAGCAAGTAGAAGGTGACGTTTATTTTCCTGTGTTGGAGCATTATTGGATTGTTTGTCGTCTGGACTTCTTGAATTTTTGCTATCCCGTCGGCCATTTTGATGTTGCCGGTTTTCTTCTCAAAGTGCACTCCACGTCGTAATAGTGCTGCGTGCAATCTTTGTGAAGCTAACGTCAATTCTGCTCCTGTGTCGAGAATTGCGTCTTCATTGAAGTTGAAAACTTGTAGCTGCACTCTTGGGGATTGGTGCTTGGAGTTTGCCTGAATATTGATTCTCCCGATGTTGATTGGATTGCATTTAGGACATCGGCTTCTGACTACTCCGGATGTTCCACATCCGAAACATTTAAAGTGCGGAGCCTCGTTACGTTCTGCGGGGCCAGCAGATGCTGTTTTCCTTTTTCTACACTCTTCCCATGTGTGTCCGGTGAGACGACAGAAAGAGCATCGCTTCCGTTGATCCTTTGTCTTTTGGGCGGTTGCTGTGGGTAACCTGCTTCTTCGCTGGTCTTGAATAAAATCTTCAGCTCCCTGGCTTGGTTTACTAGTTCCATGTAGGATGTTATCCCTACTCGTGGAATTCGATTTTTCAGTTTTATGTGTATCAGTGCGTGTAGCATATCAAGAATAGTTTCTTCGGATATTTCTGGTTTTACTGTTTTTAATAGCGTCCTCTTTGCCGTTAGATATTCGTCTGTATGACTTGGAAGTTTCTGCGGGTCGTTGAAAACTTCCATAAATACTTTATACGCCGGTTTCCTGGGAGCGAAGTAATCTCTTGAGTGATCTAGTGCTTGATTCCAATTGATTACTTGTGTTTGCTCACTCTGCCACCAGTCTGCTGCTTCTTTATGCATTAGTAGTGCAAAGCTCTGGAGTGCGGTGTCATCCGAGAGGTCTTCGTCCTCTTTGAATAGCGTAATTTGCCTGATAAATCTCTCTACCCGTTAAGGATTCTTTTCTCCGAAAAATTGATGTGGGCATGCTGCAAAACCCTTTCTCTTCTGACTATTCCAGTTTCTGTTCATCATTTCCATGAACGTTGCTTGGAAGTCTTGGTCAGTGATAAGTGTCACCTTCGCGATTGTTTTCTTCGCAGTGGACCTTGTTACTCGTTGATTTTCACTACTGCTTGCTTGAGCCACGGTGCGTTCTTACTTCCTTCGAGCCCCTCGGTGAGCCGCCAGTGTGATGTTTTTTTATTTTGCATTTTGTTCGCTACAGAACCTAATAATTTATTATTACCACTGAACATCGTTGATAACAGACTAAATATCTGACTCCCTGTTACTCTGGTTAACGATGTATTTGTGTGTTTCTGAACTCCACTTCAAATCGGTGTTTTGTACGCGTGGCGCATGAAGTAAAATTTCGAGTTTAGAAAAGCCCGAAAATTTGTCTCGGGTCGCTGCGCGACCCTCGACAAATTTTCACAGGGCTTTTCTAAACTCGAAATTTTACTTCATGCTTAGCCTGGGAGTGGAAACACTTGTTCAAAACTTAAAATTGAACTCTATAATAAAATCGATTAATGCCTGAAATTTACGTAAATAAAAAAATCACTGAATATCATTAAAACCGGGAAAGTCAAAGAAAAGTCATGGAATTATATTCAAATTATATATATATATATATATATATATATATTCTTTATTACGGGAGACCATTAAAATTACAACAATATATACACAATAATCACAAAACAATACAAAAACAAACAAAACATGTACAAATGAATACAGTCAGAGACAGAAGTTACATCTAATAAAAGAGGACTAAATAAATAATTATATAAAGGACCTTAAGAGGAGTTAATCGATCTTAATGAAAGTCTTTTAAAACGGTTTAACGAGACACCAAAAAAATCTATTGACTCGCCATAAGAATTAACATATCTTATTAAATTGTTTTGTGGGCTGTTACAGCCATACAGAGTAATGTGGTGTACGTCAGCAAGAAGTTTTTGTTGTCTGGTTGAGCGAACTGGAACGTTAATGCCAATAGACGACAAAATGGATGGGCAAAGTATCAGTCCATTCAGTATACGATATGCAAAGCATAGCATAAAATAAATCCTTCGTTTTTCAAGAGACAACAAACCGAGATATGTACGAAGTAGGTCATAATTATTACTATCGTCGAAAGGTTTGACCGGTAGCAAATGAGTTTTATCATTTTACGTTGTACACGTTCTAATCTATCAATGTGACATTGATAGTGCGGTGACCAAATTATGCAGCAATAGTCTAGAATTGGTCTGACTAAGGTGGAGTATAATGTCATTAAAGTACGGATAGATTTGAAATGTATAGTAATACGCCGTATGAAACCAATTCTTTGGAATGCTTTTGCAATAATTAAATCTAAGTGCTCATGAAATTGAAATTTACAGTCAAGTAGAACGCCTAAATCATTGATTTTATAAACCCTCTCTAAAAGATTACTATCTAGAAAATAGATAGCCGGTAAATAGATCCCTTGTGTTCTTGAAAAACGAATATATTTGCATTTAGTTGTGTTCAAATGCAAATCATTACTGGAGCACCATATAATAAGCTGATCCAGATCATTCTGCAAGATGCGACAATCGTCACTGGTGGTGATTTTACGATACAGCTTCATGGCGTCGATACGCAACGTCATGAGTGAATCGGAAGAGCCAAATTACCGTCTAAATTGCTGTAACAAATTAAGCAAAGTGGTGATATGTGTAAAAGGTGGTGCTTGCTACCACCGCAGCTGCTTCGCAACTAAAGGTGGCACATTAATCGATGGAGAGGCCCGTGTAGTTTGCTGCGCAGAGGATTTAACCTCCAAACCAAGTGAGCAAGATAAATATTGTTTTAACTCAACCCTGCTGATAGAAGTAAAACTATTAAAAAAACTCTGCAATGAGATGGAGGAAAAGAATAATATTATAATGGAAAATAAATTCCTTTTAGAGGAAAAATTATCGTATATAAATGCTTCGTTAGATAAATATAAACAAAGATGCAACCAGTTATGCACTGAAGATTTGACAGTTTCGTATGTGAAAGATAAAATGCCCCAAGATGATATACAACCAATTGTACATCCATACAACCAATTAAGCACGAATGAATTGACGGTTTCGGCGAAAGATGATGAACTGTTACAAGTAGGTATGCAACCAATCCAACATTCACGCAATGTAGCTGCACATCACGTTCAAAATACTGATGATCAAGTTAAACTGGATGGAATCCAATCAAATAATTCTTATGCAAGGGCTGCAATAGGATCAACCAGCAACTTTAAAAATAAACAAACTACAGTAACAATAGAAACACAAGAAGAAAAGGAGGAATGGAAGGACGTGCGAAGAAGGCATCGGAAGAAGAGGGAATTTATCCAAGGAACCAACGATACAATTAAATGGAGTTGAAAAAAATGCGCATCTTCGTATTTTTAGGTTAAGCCCATTGACTACTGTTGATATGATGGTGGATTATTTAAAAAATAATAACTTCTACAACGTAAAGTGTGAACAACTGACATCGAAATACCCATTAGAGTATAGCTCTTTTAAAGTTTCAATACCTTTTTCCCGCTTAGAAGATATTAAAAAAACAGGATCTTTGGCCAAATGGCGTTTTGGTTGAACGGTTTTTTCTATCACGGATTAAGACAACCCAGAAAACAAGAGATCACTAGTAAAGCAATAAATAATGTAAATAATAAGTCCAATGTAACATCTACTTCAATTTTAATTATGCATCAGAATGTACAATGTATTTCTAACAAAACACTACATATTGAAACTGTTTTAAAAGATATTGCGCCCACTGTTCTTCTTATTACAGAACATTGGTTAAGTGATAGTCATATTTCTCAAGTTCAAATTTCGAACTTTAATTTAATAGCTGTGTACTGTAGGAAAGTAAAAAAGCATGGTGGATCTGCCATTTACTGTCGTTCAGACTTCCATGCGACAAATAGGGAGGACATTAATAAATTATCTGTGGAAAATGAACTGGAATGTTGTGCCGTTCAGCATAAAAATTACATTTTTATATCGGTGTATCGACCTCCGTGTGCCACACATGACTTTTTCCAGATATTATCAAATATTTTAAATAGTATAGACTGTAACAAATATAATATCATAATAGGAGGAGATTTCAATATTAATATTATGGAACAATCCTCTCTTAAAATGGAGTTGTTAGATACCATGTTATGTTTTAATTTATCTCCCACAATCAATGAAACAACTCGAGTTCATTATAACAATACCAATACATGTATTGACAATATATTCACAAATTGTAACACAGCTATTTCATCAATCCTTTGTAAAAATTTTCATCTCTCCGATCACAGCTCACAAATAATAAAATTAGAAATTACAACTAGTTTAATCAAAAATTGTACATATAAACGTTTTTTCAGTCAGACAAATATTAATATATTCATTGAGTCTCTAGGTTTACAAGACTGGAATACTGTCTTCAATTCCATGAGCGTGGACAAGTCATTTGAACATTTTGTAAATATTGTTAAATCGCATTATTTCCAATGTTTTCCATTAAAAAAAGTTCTACATAAAACCAAACCTAAAACATACATGTGGATTACTGCCGACATTATTCAAGCTAGAGACAGGTTTAATGCCTTTGCAGAGTTGGCAACTAAATACCCAATGTTTAAAAAATATAGTAAGCAACTAAAAGTTGATCTCAAAAATAAAATTAATTTATCAAGTAGAGCGTTCTATGACGTACAAGTAACCAATGCAAAGAATAAATTTAAATCAATTTGGAGCATAATTAAGTCGAATCAAAACTGTAAATCTAGAAGCACTGAAACCATTGAACACAATGGTTCTATGCTTTCGGAAGAAGAGGCCGCAGAGACCTTCAATAATTATTTCACAGACATTCCTATAAAATTAAGTCAAGAATTGGATAGCGTATCTATTGACACAGATTTCATCTGCAAAGCGATTAAATGGAACAACAATTCTATTTTCTTGTTTCCTGTATCAGAAAAAGAAATTATAGATATAACTATGAAAATGAACAATAGTACCAGTACAGATATTGATGATCTCTCACCTAACATAATAAAACATGCCATTGTTCCACTAGCCACACCATTAAAATATTTATTAAATCGAGTACTTGACACAGGTCTGTTTCCCACCTGTTTAAAAAAAGCAAAAGTTAAACCTTTGATTAAAAAGGATTCACCTAACAAAATAGAAAATTACAGACCTATTTGCATTTTGCCGGTATTTTCGAAAATATTGGAGCAAGCTATAAATATACGGATAAATGACTTTTGTGTTAAAAATAATATTATAACAGATATGCAACATGGTTTTCAAAAACAAAAAAATACAGACACCGCTTTAACTGCAGCTCTTAGTAATATCAGAAAAACCATTGATGAGCGTGAATGCGTAATGGGCTTGGCTATAGATCTGACTAGAGCATTTGATACGGTTAGTCATAGTATACTTTTATTGAAATTAGAAAGATATGGTATTAGAGGTGTATGTCTGCAATTACTAAAATCATATCTTAGTGAAAGAGTACAATCAGTATCATACGGCAATGGGACTTCAACGCCACTCCCCGTTGAAATGGGGGTCCCTCAGGGCTCCATTTTAGGACCAATTTTATTTAATATCTTCATAAACGATATTGTGAGTTGTAGGCATAATATGCGGTCAAGTGGTATGGTCGTGAATGCTGATGATACGACCGCTATTATCAGTAGTCAAAGAGTCGATCAAGTCATAGTTGAAACGCAATACACTTACTTGCAAATAAAGACATGGTGCCAAAAAAAAAACAAACTAACTCTAAATTCAGATAAGACATGCTGTGTCTTATTTAGAAACGGGAGATCCAATTTGGAGGTACCAACAAATTTCCTATTGGATGGCCAAGATACACTAATATCAACTATGATGAACTTATTAGGACTTACTATCGACTTCAAACTAAGCTGGGAACAGCATATTGAAACTTTAGCAGCGAAACTGAGTAGAATATGCTTTCTAATTAAATCGATAAATAAAAAGTGCTCAAAACACATTACATTGACCGCATATTATGCCTATTTTATTATATCCCATATGCGCTATGGGATAATGCAATATGGACGCTGTAAAAAACTGTTATTTCAACGTCTGTTCGTGATTCAAAAACGTGTCGTCAGAGCACTAAGTTCTATAAAGCCTATGGACTCTTGTCGCCAAGGTTTCAAAGATTGCGGTATTTTAACATTAGCTTCAACGTATATATATATGAAGTAGCCTTATTTGTTCGACAAAACACTCATCTATTTCCATTAGCGCAACACAACTACCCTACCAGATATAAAAATCACCTTCAACCACCAGCTCATAAAACCACCCTATTTAAAAAGGGGATCATTTATAACGGTTCCAAAATCTATAACTGTTTGCCTCATGAAATTAAAGACAGTGCATCTCTTATAATTTTCAAACGAAAACTTAAAAAATTATTGCTTGAAAAAAGTTTATATACAATTGAAGAATTTTTTGTTTAAAGAAATTGTCTATGTCTAATTATTGTTTATATTCAAATAGGTACATTTTAGTTTACACCCTTCAGCTGGATTATGACGTTTTCCTTTTGAATGCATGTATTGTTTAGTGATGAACAACTGTATGTAATTTACAAATGGAAATAAATTATATTATTATTATTATTATTATATCATCTGCATAAAGCAAAACATTTGATTAAATTTCTTTACCAATATCATTGATAAAGATGAGAAATAGCAATGGTCCAAGGTGAGAACCCTGGGGCACATCTGAAGTTGCATTTATTACAGAACCAGAAACTGCATCATTTATTTTCACCACATGTTGTCTACAACTTATGAACGACCGGTGCCACTCAATCATGGACCCAGCAACACCATACATTCGAAGTTTGTATAAAAGCCTACAGTGGCTAACTCTGTCAAACGCCCTACTAAAGTCGGTATAGATCGAGTCTACCACTGCCCCTTCCTCCATCGCGTCGGTAATGAAATTGGAGTATACAAACAAGTTGGAAGCAGTAGATCTTGATGGAAAGAATTCATGTTGTTGCTCAGATAAAAGTGGCTTAAAAATGTTTAACATATACTTCGCAACCAACTTATCTAATAATTTAGGAAAACATGATTGAATAACTATCGCTCTATAATTGTCAACACATGTCTTTATGCCTGATTTAAAGACCGGGACAGTGTAGCATCGCTTCCAAAGAGATGGGAAGAATCCATCTCCTAGAGAACGATTAAATAATTTAGTAAGAGGTAAAGACAGAGTCGATGCGCAGGCTTTTATCAAGGCAGGCCTGGTGCACCGTCAGGACCTGGTGCAGCACCATTTTTAATTTCAGATAGGCATTCCATAATATCTGTTTCGCTAAACTGTAAGTTATTAAATATTAGGTCACTGAACTCACTAACTTCAGGACCAATGGTAGTTGGACATGAATATGAATTTTGAAAATAGTCTGCAAATAGATCCGCTATGCCATTAACCGAGTTTGCGACCCGCGTTCCATATGCCATACTGGATGGAAGACCTCTGCCACTGCCATTTTTAGATTTACAATATTTCCAAAATATATTGATATCATAAGGTATACTCCTCTCAACATCCTCGATATAACCTAAGTGATCCTTAACAATAGCATCTTTGCAGACAGCACGTAAATTAGAAAAAATTGAGTAATCATTTCTAGAGCCTGACCGTTTAAAATTTCTGTGAGCTGTTCGCTTTTCTTTAATTAAACTTATAAGAGATTTCGAGAACCAACTAGGAAAATGCGATGTTGATCTCTTTCGTTTAGGGACATAACGATTAAAAGCATCGTACAAGATTCCGTAAAATATGTCAATGTCATATTCTATCGAAGTACTCTTAAACATATTTACCCAGTCATAGCTGCCAATATAATTACATATACCTACAATATCAGCATTAGTGAAATCGTAGTTTCATCTAAGGGTGATAAACTGCTAGGAACATTAAAATCTACTCGTAACGAAGGATGATAAATGTCACACTTCACTAATGGATCCGAGATAGAACAATTTACAGTGGGAACATTAGAAAAAGCAAGATCCAAAATATTACTACTATTATTAATAAAGGAGTTAAACTGATAAAAACCGCCATTCATAACACCATCGCATAAAAGACGGGCACTTTCACTAACCGTATTTATTGGTAAATATCTAATACATTCATCCTCGATGATCCACTTCACTAACAAAAAAGCCTTATCATATTATTAAATTTCTCAAAATCAGCAGACAAATTACAAAACACGTAAACATTTATAAAATTAATTTAAATATTGGCAAAAACAATGAAAACTATTAAACAGAATGGGGGTTTCCCACAGAAGAAAGTTAAATTAAAAGGAGAGGGAAAAAATCTTTAGTCAGGGAAATGTCGGAAACATTTAACATTTCAGATTGTGGCTACCATGTCAGTTTTACTTCAAACAATATTAAACAAAATTTTGAAAAATAGATTATTATCTTTAAAAACATTTTCAATCATTTAATGTTCTTATCAAAGCATTCACTTTGAAGTTTCGAACGAGCGTTTCCACTCCCAGATTAAGCACGAAGTGAAATTTCGAGTTTAGAAAAGCCCCGTGAAAATTTGTCGAGGGTCGCGCAGCGACCCGAGACAAATTTTCTGGGCTTTTCTAAACTCGAAATTTTACGTCATGCGCCACGCGCATAAAACAGTGATTTAACGTGAAATTTAAAAACACACAAAAAACATCTTTCATATTATTCCTCACAATTAATTCGAATTATTTTTGAAGATTCAAATCCTTTTGTAAGTATTCGAATCCTTTTATAAGGATTCGAATCACCCACATTTAGACTCGAATACGAATCCTCTTAAAAAATGTAACGAATCCAGTTGAACTAAAGTATTCGAATGCCTCTTCTGAATCCTCTAAAAGGATTCGAATCCTGCCCAGCTCTAGTCTCTATCTTACTTATATCATAAACCTTTATTTGGCATAAACTTCTACAAATTATATACTACATAATACACTCTTCTATTCTACTTCCAATGCGAGCTCCTCTGCTGTCCGCCACTGATTTGCATCTAGCTACACCTCCCTGCCCTCTGCCTTACCAACTCTTTCACCACCTCTATCTTTCTTCTGCTCTCATCTAAAGTCTCCACACGAATCTTACCCTTCATTCTCCCCTCTATAAACACATTTTTGCAGCCATTCATCCAGTGCTCCCACAAGTCCCTATCCATTCCACAAAACACACACCTCGTAAACATTTCCCCCATCCATACTTTCCTTCCTCTCTCTTCATTGCCACACCTGAATCTCGCGAACATACGCACCTCTTGCCCACTCAAATTCGTGAAATACCGGGGATGGCTTCCGAACTCTTGCAGGTCCTTATAACTGGGGTTGTAATTGCTCCCTTGGGTGCTCTCTTGCCTTATCTGCAGCTCTATATCTTTAAACTTTTCTCCTACTTCCACTTCTATTTTCTCCCCCCTTCCCAATTTCTATTCTACGAAAACCACCGACCACCCCACTGTTTTGTATATGTTTTCCCTTTCGCTCATCCATCTTCCTCCTCTGCCCACCCTTTGCCATCCCCTGTAACACCCCCACCACGCCTGCTTCACCAACCTCTCCTCCCCTAAGCCATACACCTTCCTCTCTTATTATCACCGTCCATTCTACCGACATTCGCTGGCACTCCTGCAATACTATGTAGTTCGGCGTTGTTCTCTCTAACCCTAGTATTGTTTTCAAGTATCGCAGGTGTACCCTCTCTATTTTTTCAGATCCATTCACACCCCATACTTCCGCCGCATATATCATAATCGCTTTTATGCACGCATCCCACCAAGTCAGTTTCATCAATACATTCTCCTCTAGCATTCCTTCCCATACTCTCCGCATTCGCGCCATAGCTACTCACATTTTCTTACACACCCACTCTATATGTGGCGCTCTGCTCCCACTCTCTAAAAACACGTACCCTAAGTATTTACATTCTTTCACTCTTTCTACTTCCTCCCCCATCCATCTCATTACCTCATTCATCCTCCTCCCACCCCTATTCTTACATACCATCCACTTTGTTTTTTTAACATTCACTGTCAATCCTCTTCTCACAAAATACCTTTCAAGCCTCTCTTTCACTTCCCTTAATTCAGTCATCATCTTTGCCAATACTACTACATCATCTGCATATGACAGGCTCCAGACCTTTTCACTCCCTACTACTATTCCTCCTGCCTTCAGTACTGCCTCCAGATCAGCCACATACAGATTAAATAGTAGCGGGCTTAACGGGCATCCCTGTCTCATTGCACCTCAAAGCACTCAGACAACGACTCTCCCACTCTTACTTTACACCATGTACTCCTGCAGACTTCGTTCACCCAATTCACCACTTTGATATACCCATTCCTTTCAGTCTCTCTATCAACCACTTTCTCTTTACCGAATCATACGCAGCCTTCAGGTCTATGAACATCAAAAACACTCTCTCCTTCTTGCTCATCTCCTTTTCGATAATCCAGTTTAGTGTAGCTATCTGCTGCACAGTGGATCGTCCTCTTCTGAAGCTCGCTTGCTCTTCCGGGAGCAGTTGTTTTTCTTCCGCTTCTATTTCCAATCTCTCCTTCACCAAAAGCATCATCATTTTGTACAGGCTGTCCATTAGAGTAATTCCTCTATAGTTATTCATCGCCATACTATTCCCTCCCTTGTGTATGGGAATAATCACCCCTTCCCGCCACTCTCTCGGCATTTGATCTTCACTTCTCCATATCTTATTCAGTAACGCTAACACTGTTGTTTTTTCTTCTTTACTGCATAACTTCCACGCCTCTGCTTTTATTCCATCCGGCCTCGCCGCTTTCCCACCCTTCATTCCCCTTAGTACCCGCTCCAACTCTTCTTCGCTAAAGTCATTCTTCTCCTCGAACCTCCCCCTTCTATCGGCTGTAATTCCTATCCCCTCTTCTTCCCTTGACAGTTTTTGGAAATGTTTTTTCCACTCCCCTACTAAAAAGCTATCGCCTTTTACCCTACTTCTTGGCGTTCTTTCTTTTATGTAGCTCCAGAGATTCTTCTCTTCTCTTATGTTTCTCACTATCTCCAACTTCGCTTTCATCCACTTTTGCCGCTTGCTCTCCCACACCTCCTTATATAGTCTTCTGGTATCACAGAACTCCTCCTCTCTAATCCTCCCTTCCCTCTACCCTCTCGTAATTCTTCTTAGCCCCCTTTGATACGTACATAAATTGATGACGTGACTGCCAACATTCGTGAAAAATACTTTATATACAGTATTTTTCACGAATGTTGGCAGTCACGTCATCAATTTATGTACGTATCAAAGACAAGCAGTTATTCTACCATTTTATACTATCATATGCGCATCATAGTAGTAAATAATAGAAACGTATGTCTTCTGACTCCTGATACAAGTGCCGACAACAGTGCTCACCGCTCGGAAACGTGAGGCGATGGATTAGACAAAGACGGCATTATAGTGCATGTCTACCTCAGCACAACGCTTCCCAAAATGCCTGTAAAAAGGTTGACTGAAGTAGCCCGAGATATGATAATTAAAGTAATGGACTACTTCAACCAGATGCAATGGAGGTCGCCTTTTACCTTTAGATGCAGTCCATAAGGTAAATTGTTAAAATAAGGAGAGCTGTCGGTGAGGAAAAGCGCTTCGTTATTTTGCATGCTGGTCAGAGTACAGGTTTCGTGGAGAATGCTTCCCTTATTTATGCAACAACTTCATAACTTGCAGACTGGCATGGTGACATGAATGGCGATGTAATTACAAAGTGGGTTAAGCAGAAACTTGTCCCAAATTTTGAAGAGCCGTCATTTATAATTATTGATAATGCACCTTACCACAGCGTATTGGTAGAAAAGCATCCCAAAACTTCTTAGACGAAGGCACAAATCACACATTGGCTATAAGATAACAATAAACCTATGGAAGGGAACAAGTTCAAGACGGAACTGTTAGCCCTAGCCAAACGATATGCTACACCTAACAGATATGTGGTAGACGAATATCTGCTCGAACATGGCCATGAAATATTGCGACTTCCACCACATCACTGCGAATTTAACGCTATGGAACTAATACGGGCACAGGCAAAATAATATTATGATGCTCATATAGACGAAGAAGGATATGGAGACAACGAAGTGTTGGTCATGTGGCACAAATCCTTAGGAAAATGTACTCCGGAAAGGTGGGACTCTGTTGTTAGACACAAAGAATCAATTATAGACAGATGGTACATCAGCCAAAACGTTCTGGATAATGTGCCACTGCGTTTTGTAGTCTTACTTAAAATTGATTTGTTTCATAAAATTATACCAGGTAGAACGACTCATCTTTGGCATGCCTGCATGATCGTTTACTTCTTTTAAAACCTTATTCAAAGTTGGCAGTTCATTTTTATAGAAGAAACTATGCACGGATCTCTTCACTACGTCATTAAAACTTGTAATTATGTCCTCTAAGCTGTTTAGGGCTACAAATCTCTCCAGATTTCTTATATTCGCTAATGGTACCATAGAAAGTGGAATTTACAACTCCTAAAAATTAAACATTATATTATTTGATGCTATTTGATATCTCACTTACTGTACCAACAATGTCTGATACAACAGCAGTCATTTTCATATGTGGATCATCTGTTATCATCTGCTTATACATATTTTTTATGCACTGTTTTTCAGACAGATATAAATGACCCAAATCCAATTTCTTACCCTTTTTTGGATGTGAAGGTGATATTATCACCGAGCTTGTACTGGGTCCATTTTCTAATCCCTAAGATTAGACATATATTTAATTACTAATTATTCTATTACGATTGCATCATTCATTCAATAATGCAATCATAACACAACACAATTCCGGACAATTACCTGATGCCCCACTTACGCAAGAATGACGAGCGGCTGTCCGGCCGATCCACGGCAACAACTTCTGCAACTCAGCAACGGACTTGTGGACTTTGTGACCATCGGCGTCCCAAATCACCGGGCCAACGCTACCAGTCAGCACCAACACCAAATATAAATACCCGCGAGGAGGCCAACTGACCAGAGTTATTTCGACTCTCAAACCATTAACTACCATGTCATGTATTTAAGTTATTATGTTACAATATATACCTATTTTAAATCCACTACTCTACCCTGAACTATTACATGGTCCTTCGAACAAAACAGCTAACTGGGTCAAGCCCGCACCAAGCCTATGCGCCAGTTAGTTCCTACCAATCCGAAAGCTGGGTCTAGCACGCACCAAGCCAAAGCGCCAGCTTTCATTCCAATAAACCAAATTAACTGGGTCAGCCCGCACCAAGCCTAAGTGCCAGTTAATTTTCCTACAAACCGAAAGCTGGGTCTAGCACGCACTAAGCCAAAGCGCCAGCTTTCAATCCAAAAATCAAAATTGACTGGGTCGAGCACGCACCAAGCCTAAGCGCCAGTTAATTTTCCTATCAATCCGAAAGCTGGGTCTAGCACGCACCAAGCCTAAGCGCCAGTTAATTTCACTACATCCAGAAAGCGACAGATTTCAATTTCAATCAACCAAAAGTGAATCTACGTCCAGAAAGCGACAGATTTCAATCTCAATCAACCAAAAGCGAATCTGCGTCCAGAAAGCGACAGATTTCAATTTCAATCAACCAAAAGCGAATCTACGTCCAGAAAGCGACAGATTTCAATGTCAATCAATCAAAAGCGAATCAACGTCCAGAAAGCGATAGATTTCAACTAAACCAAAAGCGATTCTACGTCCAGAAAGCGACAGATTTCAATTAATCAATCAAAAGCGAATCTACGTCCAGAAAGCGACAGATTTCAATTTCAATCAACCAAAAGCGAATCTACGTCCAGAAAGCGACAGATTTTAATGTCAATCAATCAAAAGCGAATCTACGTCCAGAAAGCGATAGATTTCAATTAATCAACCAAAAGCAAATCTACGTCCAGAAAGCGACAGATTTCAATTAATCAATCAAAAGCGAATCTACGTCCAGAAAGCGACAGATTTCAATTTCAATCAACCAAAAGCGAATCTACGTCCAGAAAGCGACAGATTTCAATTAATCAACCAAAAGCGAATCTACGTCCAGAAAGCGACAGATTTCAATGTCAATCAATCAAAAGCGAATCTACGTCCAGAAAGCGACAGATTTCAATTAATCAACCAAAAGCGATTCTACGTCCAGAAAGCGACAGATTTCAATTTCAATCAACCAAAAGCGAATCTACGTCCAGAAAGCGACAGATTTCAATTTCAATCAACCAAAAGCGAATCTACGTCCAGAAAGCGACAGATTTCAATTTCAATCAACCAAAAGCGAATCTACGTCCAGAAAGCGACAGATTTCAATTTCAATCAACCAAAAGCGAATCTACGTCCAGAAAGCGACAGATTTCAATTTCAATCAACCAAAAGCGAATCTACGTCCAGAAAGCGACAGATTTCAATTTCAATCAACCAAAAGCGAATCTACGTCCAGAAAGCGACAGATTTCAATTTCAATCAACCAAAAGCGAATCTACGTCCAGAAAGCGACAGATTTCAATTAATCAACCAAAAGCGAATCTACGTCCAGAAAGCGACAGATTTCAATGTCAATCAATCAAAAGCGAATCTACGTCCAGAAAGCGACAGATTTCAATTAATCAACCAAAAGCGATTCTACGTCCAGAAAGCGACAGATTTCAATTTCAATCAACCAAAAGCGAATCTACGTCCAGAAAGCGACAGATTTCAATTTCAATCAACCAAAAGCGAATCTACGTCCAGAAAGCGACAGATTTCAATTTCAATCAACCAAAAGCGAATCTACGTCCAGAAAGCGACAGATTTCAATTTCAATCAACCAAAAGCGAATCTACGTCCAGAAAGCGACAGATTTCAATTTCAATCAACCAAAAGCGAATCTACGTCCAGAAAGCGACAGATTTCAATTTCAATCAACCAAAAGCGAATCTACGTCCAGAAAGCGACAGATTTCAATTTCAATCAACCAAAAGCGAATCTACGTCCAGAAAGCGACAGATTTCAATTTCAATCAACCAAAAGCGAATCTACGTCCAGAAAGCGACAGATTTCAATTTCAATCAACCAAAAGCGAATCTACGTCCAGAAAGCGACAGATTTCAATTAATCAACCAAAAGCGAATCAGATCAGATGGAACAAAACGCAGCCTTATATGGCCCTAGATACAATAGTTATAATCAAAGAAAATGCCAAACCGCAGCATTGGCTATTAGGTAAAATAATTAAAACTCATCCAGGAAAAGATGGAATAGTCAGACTGGTCACAGTTATCAAAAGTGGAGGAAATACTACAAAAAAGGCGATACATCATCTTATTCCACTTCTGAAAGACGAAACTAACGAAAAAGAAGAAACAAATATGAAAACAGAGCTGCACACGCATATGGCACTAACTTAAGAAAAAAGAATTAGAAAACAAAAAAGCTCAGTCATCATACTAATATTTATTCTCTTACAGTTTTTTCAAGTTGCAAGCAGCTATTACACAATTAAACATCCCCACGGCGGATTATATATTGAACACTTTAGCAGCGCATAAACTGAGAGAGGAACCTTTCGCATCCATGCAGAATATAACCGAACTCTTTTGGAGGATGATGTACGTCGAGCTAGTAACGTCACCTTGCGATTTCTACAACTATGCAAAGAAACCCACAAAGTAACAACAGAGGTGGAATGCAAGATTCTGGTACATCATTTGAGAGAAATACTAAAAAATATTGAAGAAACTTTCTCAGGCATAGCAAATCATGACAAATCACGCAACAAACGAGGATTACTAGGAACATTGATGACCGCAGTATTTGGAGTTAATGACGAAGTTTACACAGATATTGACCGCCTTGATGCCAACCAGAAGCAGCTCATCCACTCAGCACAACATCAAACAAAATTAATGATATCTGCCATGGCAACATTCAACAATACAGAAGAAGTCATGGCAAAGAAGTTGGAACAATTTCAACTAAAGATAAACCAAGGTTTCCAATTAATCCATGAAATGTCAAAATGGTATGCCGCCATCAATTCCAACCAATTAAATATCCATCTCCTTGGTGCGTATCAAACAGCACATAATTTCCTCAGCAACACCTCTCCAAAATTTTAAGCATCCATTACAGACAAAATAACTTCCATATTCTAATACCTCCTTCTCAGATTCAATCCGTCATAAAACATGCAAACCTAAAGCTCCCATCCAATCTACAAATACTATCCGCACCTATCACAAATGTGCAAAGCAACACAGGAGTAATCCAAATAACCCAGGATTGCATCATACACAAACAACATGTGATGCTAACGCCTAACCAGATGGAATCCAAAGCAATACTGGCCACATATTCAAAGAAGGCTAACGTTTCACTTATAAATGGACAAACAGTACCGCCTATAAATCCAATTTCATTCAAATCTATTCTACGATCGCAGAACAATAAGATGGCAACTGATATAATCAACAAAGAAGAGGAACTTAGGGACCAACTTTCGAACATCAACTGGAAACATCAGATACCACTCGTCCTGGACCAGTGCTGTAACAACCATAGGCACATTTGGCGTATTAGGACTAGGAATCGCAATCATTCGGCACATCTGGAAGAAAAAGCAAGGTGGCGAAACCTCACCGGCAGGACATCCAGAAGAACTTCAAATGGTTCCAAGTCCAGCTTCCAGAGCATCTCCAGAATACTGTACAGTCCAGAGGACACCAAAAAATGTCAACACACACCCACTTCCAAGGAACTTATCACCGACAGAGTCCATCCAACTACGACCGCTGATATCCCACACTCCCGCCGGGCAGAATGTCTAATCCCTAAGATTAGACATATATATGCAATCATAACACAACACAATTCCGGACAATTACCTGATGCCCCACTTACGCAAGAATGACGAGCGGCTGTCCGGCCGATCCACGGCAACAACTTCTGCAACTCAGCAACGGACTTGTGGACTTTGTGACCATCGGCGTCCCAAGTCACCGGGCCAACGCTACCAGTCAGTACCAACACCAAATATAAATACCCGCGAGGAGGCCAACTGACCAGATTTATTTCGACTCTCAAACCATTAACTACCATGTCATGTATTTAAGTTATTATGCTACAATATATACCTATTTTAAATCCACTACTCTACCCTGAACTATTACATCCATAATCCATCACAACAATACAGCGTGTAATCGAACTAATCTACATCCTCTTAAGGGCGAATTCACAAAATATTTTGACACCAATTGCAGCAAAAATAAAATCGGAAAAAAATATTGCATTTTTCATAATTTTTCATGCATTTTTTACTTTTTGAGAACTTCTGGTTACCTGTGTTCATGATATTTTTCGTGGATGCGTAAGTTGTATTTTTTATTTACTTTTACTACTGCGAGGCGCATAAATCACTTCGCACGCACTAAACACGCACGCTGTCTCGAATGACTAGATGAAACTAGGTCACTCATTTGTGGTATTGTTTATTTACTGTTACTACTGCGAGACGTATAAATCACTTAGCACGCACTACACACACACACACACACTGTCTAGAATTACTAGATGAAACTGGGTCACGTATAAAAAAAATCACAATAAGTGTTCAAATTGACGTCCGCCGCACTCAATGCACATTTGGGCTCTACGTATCCAATTTGCACGAACAGTAGCAAACATTTCACGAGGTTTTTCACGAATGGTATTAACCGCGGCGTTTACTCGTTGTATCAGCATTTCAGCATTGCAATTTCCGTAGTGTAGACTTCACTTTTAAAGTATCCCCAAAGAAATAAATGTAAGGGGTTTAAATCCGGACTTCTTGGAGGCCATGGTACAGGGCCTCCACGACCAACCCAACGTCCTGGAAACTCATCATCCAAATATCTTCTAACGCACCTTTCATAGTAAGCTGGCGCACCATCTTGCAAATACCACATTCTTCTAAGAACCGCTAAGGGTACATTTTCTAGAAGATCTAAAAGGTCATCTTGCAAAAACCGTAAATATCGTTCTCCATTCAAATTAAATGGGAACATAAATGGCCCAATTAATTGATCATTTAAAATACTTGCCTAGATATTAATTGAGAAGCGATGCTGGAAATGAGTTCTACGCTTAACACGAGGATTTTCTATTGCATAAACATGCATATTATGGAAATTAAAACTTCCATTACGCGTAAAGCACGATTCGTCGGTCACTAAAATGTCTTTGGTAAAGTTAGGATTTTGAACATTTTGTGCCAAAATCCATTGACAAAATGCAATTCTTTTGGGAAAATCATGGGGTTGAAGATGTTGTACACGCTGGTAGTGATACGGATAAAAATTATTGTCTCGTATAACACTGCTGACAAATGTGTGCGATACATTTAGCTGAGCGGCGATAATACGGGTACTTAAACCAGGATCCGCTTCCAACAGATTCAAAATTTCATCTTCCGCTCGCAAATATTGCATTGGACGGTCACCACCTCCAACGGCTCCGGCGACGGGCTGCAAACTTCCAGTGTCGCGTGCTCTTTGTAATAAATTTCTAAATCGGTTTGGCGGTGGTAAGTGTCGTTCAGGAAATCGCTCTTGATAAATTCTTACAGCTTCCGCGGAATTACACCGAGTTTCACCGTAAATAAGAAACATGTCTGCTAATTCAATGTTTGAATAAACGTATCGCGCCATGTTACAAAATGTAGATGTTTCATGGAATAAGGTTCACCATAGACTAAACAGCAAACTATTTTTATGTTTAAAAATCATCCACCCTCGCCGCTCTTATCTAAACATTTCAATAAGAGTGGAGATAAAGTGAAGTGTGAACCTAATAAGGAAAAATATTGAATTTCATTAACACGTTTAGAAAATATTCGGAATTTAGTCAGCAATAGGTACTTATGAAAACGATAACATAGACATAATTCTTCACAATCTGACCCACTTTTCTCTGGATGGTGTAATTCGATATCTAAATCGTTTAAAAACTACCAGTCTATGTGGAATCTCTTTTAAAATACGCAATGTGCGCGTATACCAGATACCACAAACATGTGGTTTATTAGTATTAATTATTTTGAATAATTATTTGTGAGCTATCTACTAAAGGAATGGTAATTTCAAATGCAGGTATTGTTTATTTAAACGCTGTCCCTTATGTGGTAGAGAGCCTGTACAGTAGTTCGTTTACACGCTGTATAAACAAAATTAACTTTTAACTATGCTTAAGAAACACCGCACAAAAGGTTATTACGAAACAGGCAAAGTTGCAACTCGGTAACGCTTCGAATTAAGGTTATGTCAGCTGTTGCGTCTAATAATGACGTAATTAGCATAGTGTAAAAACGGCGCGCTCTCGGCCAATCGGAGTTGTAGGTTTTGGCGCGTGAAATTGAAAACGCTCCTCCTAGTTATTAAACAGATTGTAGACCAGGGCCCTGTTTCTCGAAAATAATAGTTAATAGTTAATAGTTTAATAGTTAATAGTTCAATAACTATTAGTACTCATAAAACATGTTTCTCGAAAAAAAATGTAATACTCTTAAAATGGACCACTATTATTAATAGTCTACTGATGTCACTTATATGTCAATCATTATAAATAATAATGAAAAAGAACGAAGGCGCAAAAATTGCAATTTTAAGAGAAATTTTTAAAGAAAAGGCAATTCTGTTTGCGGCCTTTTCTGATAAAGTTACAAAAGAATTAAAACAAACCACATGGAAGAATGTGGCCAACATATCGAAGAGTTTAAACATGATAGAAAGTGATAAACCTTACACGTACATTCGAGACACTTTTTGGCCAAACATTAGAAATTCGACTATGGTGAGTAGTAAGCACTTAATTTTTACAAATAATAACAATTTACAATTTATTTTATTCAGAAAAAAATTGATAACGCCAAACATACCGGCACTGGAGGAGGAATCCAAGCTAAGTTATCAGATATCGATAACTTAGTCTTGGATATTATAGGAAAAGAATCACCGGGCGTAGTTGGATTGGGAAAGGAAGATTCCTTAACGGAAGAAAACAATCCCTCGTTATTGATATTAGAATATAACTCAAGTGTTGATGATGTGCAAAGCATTAATAATGCTAATGAAGCAGAAACGTTTAAATCATTAGAAATGCCATCAACATCCAAAGGTTGTAATAAATGCAGTTCATATACTAATTTTATTAAACTACTACTGTTTTAGGACAATCTTTTCATACAAATTCAAAAAGAAAAAATGTTGAGGAAGAGAAATGTTTAAACAAAAGAAAATTAGAACTTAAAATTGAACAATTGGAATTACAAAATTATAAACTTAAATTAGAAATTTTCGAGAAAGAAAGAAATTTAGATCTAAGTCATTCAAAATATGTTAATGAAATTTTACCAAAATAATTATATTTTCAAAATTTGTTAATGAAATTCTTCGAACCCATTTTTTTTTTATTTTCATGTTATTTGTTAAATATAAGAATAATTAGTAAATAAAAACTCAATTTTACTATCTTCTAAAGTGTCTAATAATATCTTGAAGTCTAATTTCTGCTTGGATTTGGATGGGATCGGGATCAATTATTTCTCCATGCTCCTCGTCCTGGTTATTTTCTTGCAAATTATTTATTTCATTAAATAAATTATCCTTTAGAAAATTGTGTAATGTTACACAACAGTTGAAGACATCACAAGCAAAGCTTGGATTCACTCTTAAATGATTTAAGCATGGAAACTTTTCTTTTAAAATACCTATAGAGTTTTCAATTATCCTTCGTGTACTCTTGTGGCTTCTTTAAAATCGAGCTTCTACTTCATTGTTATTCCTAATTACTGGTGGAATTAGCCATTGTTTTAGGGGATACGCACTATCGCCAAGTATAATCCCATTAGGGATTGGTGTCCAACCATTTTCCATGCGAGCGTATAAACCACTTGTTCGTAATACACGAGCATCATGCACACTACCGGGCCAATTTGCAAATGAATAAAAAAACTCAAAATTTGGTCCACAAACTACCATGGTATTTATTGAATGTTTACCATGTCGATCTACATATGCAGCTTCATTATCTGAAGGAGCGTCAATATTAATTAATGTCCCATCAACACATCCGCAAACCATAGGCATACCAGCAATTGCATGGAAACGTTGAACAATCTCTTGTACATTTTCTGGCCATTTAACATATTGTCGAAAGATCGTCGCTACAACAGAATTAACGACACTGTGTACAGCACGACACACACTTGCCTTTGATACGCCATGCATATCTGCAATTGCATGGTATTGTGCCCCTGTACCCAACCAATGCAATCCTATCTCAACAATAATTTTAGGTGAAAGTGCTCTACTTCTTTCAGTTACTCTGATAAGATATGGACGTAATATCTCCACCAAATTATAAAACTTATCTACCTGCATTCTAAATCTTTCGTTAAATTGATATGAATTTTCCATAAATTCATAATTAATTCTTGTTCTATATACTCTTGCATTTAGTATATGTATAACAGCTTCTTCATCAGAACTTTCACTTGATTACTACTTATGGAAATAAACAATTATTATGAGAACAATTATAATAGTTTTCAATTTTAAGAAACAGAACTGAATATTTGACAGATATTAGTCAATAAAATATGTCATTAATTTTCACTATTAAACTATTAACTATTAAAATAGACTAATATATTTGAGCAACGAGTACTCATACATTTCACTCATATTAATATGACATTTACTATTATTAATAGTTAATAGTGTTTTGAGAAACAGGGCCCAGGGGTGAGCAACACGCGGCCCGTCAAAATATCACTGAGAATTAAACGTTTAAGTTTTTTTGTTCTACAACAATAATATTAAATAGATTCAATGAAAATATTTTATTAACAAATAGTACAAAGAGTAGAAGAAATATGAGTAGGTACATTTAATGTATTATAATATGTAATTTAGATAACAAAGAAAGAATATATTAATAGTATGTTATAATTAATAATAAGTAAAGAAACATTTTAACATATTTGAAAAAACATGAAGAAATTCCAATCAATAAATAATAAAGATACTTCATTTAAGTATACATACGCATACTCAGTAAAAGAGTTTAATTTGAAGTTTTAAACGAGTGTTTTCAACTCCCAGACTAAGCATGAAGTAAATTTTGAGTTTAGAAAAGCCTGAAAATTTGCAATTTGCAAATTTTCAAGCTTTTCTAAACTCGAAATTTTACTTCATGCGCCACGCGTACGAAACAACGATTCACTGTGACGTTCCCAATTCAAACGCTCCGGATTTTTGGCGCCCAACGAGTTGCCGGCATCAATTAGCCCCCGCATTGGGCGCTAAAAAATCCGAATCTAGGCATTTGCGGTGCTCGTTAATCGAAATCATAAGGATTTTTCTAAGCTCGCGTAGCGACCAAACCAAATTGTCAAGCTTTTCTAAACTCAAAATGTTACTTCATGCGCCACGCGTACGAAACAACGATTCACTGTGACGTTTCCAATTCAAACTCTCCGGATTTATGGCGCCCAACGAGTTGCTGGCGTCAATTAGCCCCCGCATTGGGCGCCAAAAAATTCGAATCTGGGCATTTGCGGTGCTCGTTAATCGAAATCTTAAGGATTTTCTAAGCTCGAAACTTTACGCCACGCGCTGTAAAACACTGGTTTCAAGTGAAGTTCAAAATGTTCTGTTTTAAGTTCAAGTTTAGGTTTCTTTACTAATTTTTTACAAAAAAATATTAAATTGTAAATTTAAACATAACAAAATAAACAATAACATATGTATTCCTGCAGATAAAAAACTAAATAAATATTGTGAACTTCGCAATGTTTCAATGTTTAATATGCGTATCGCATGAAGTAAAATTTTGAGTTTAGAAAAGGCTGAAAATTTGGTTTGTTCTAAGCTTAAAATGTTACTTCATGCATAACCTGGGAGTGCAAAACACTCGTTTAAAGCATAAAAAGAAACGAATACCTGAAGATGAAGGTATAGCAAATACGCTGTAATTATAATATGTATACTTAAACGAAAAAGAAAAACTTTCTGTATACAGAGAGTTTTATGTAACACCGAACATTTTCATAACAAGAATTTGTTTTTAAGTATCCATATACATACGTTGCACATTTTTCGATGCTCGGTTTATTAAATGAATTTAATTTTAGGCTTTAAGCGAGTGTTTTCCACTCCCAGGCTAAGCATGAAGTAAAATTTCGAGTTTAGAAAAGCCTGAAACTTTGGTTTGGTCGCGTAGCGCGAAGCGCGGAGCGGCCAAACCAAATTTTCAGGCTTTTCTAAACTCGAAATTTTACTTCATGCGCCACCGGTACAAAACACTGATTCAATGTAAAGTTTAGCGGTGTGTTTTAAACTTCGTAATATGTCAGCGTTTTGTACCGGTGGCGCATGAAGTAAAATTTCGAGTTTAGAAAAGCCTGAAAATTTGGTTTGGCCGCTCCGCGCTTCGCGCTGCGCGACCAAACCAAATTTTCAGGCTTTTCTAAACTCGAAATTTTACTTCATGCTTAGCCTGGGAGTGGAAAACACTCGCTTAAAGCCTAAAATTAAATTCTTCTTCGCGCTACGCGACCAAACCAAATTTTCAGCCTTTTCTAAACTCAATAAATCGAGCATTGGAAAACGCATATTGGTACTTCTAAGAAAAATGCTCGTTATGAAAATGTTCGGTGTTACATAAAACTCTCTGTATGTATAGGCAAGGCCGTAGCTAGAAAAACATTTCGGAAGATAGGGGATGGAGGGTTTACTGGTAAAATATTGTTTTTGCTCTTACAGGGCCGCTTTTACATACAAAAAATTAACATTTTGAAAATTTCGGGGAGGGTTTGAACCTCCCTGGCTACGGCCTTGTGTATATCTACCAACTCGTGCATTTTATACAACAAAAAAATCTATAAGTTGACCAATTTGATCAATTATTTGGTTCAACATAAACTGTAAATACTGATAATGCAAAAATACGAAACAAAAACAATATGTAGCTTAAAGCAATGTGCTTTCATATTGGTCATTTCGTAGCGTAAGAACAACACCAACTTTAGGTCTTGGATTCTGTTTGTACCTTTTGTAGGGAAATTGTATAGAGTCCTCCTCATTTTCGGTTAATCTGTATGCTGTAATAAAGGAATTAACTTACATTAATGTTAAAACTCTTATACTAGTAATGAATGCCTATTAAAAGGAGGATCAGGACTTTTATATTCGTCGAAAATAAGTACATCATTCGCTCCAGGGCTCACAATATTTTTTAATGTACGTAGTTGGAGTGTTCAGCACTAAAATAGCCAACTGTCTTTTTTAATTAAAATAACATTAAGGGGGTATTACCATTCGAAAGTTTTAAAAAATTGATGTGGGATTAATGAATAAGTAATCGGTTATGAGCTTTTATTAAATGAACTGACTTTTTATTACGACAGACAATTGCACGACTGTTCTCGTTCGCGGCGATGATGATACTGACTTCTACTGCGCACCGGGTTGCCGGTGTTCACTTGCCTCGGCCTGTGTTCAGTGTTGCCTTTTCATTCCCACAATTCGGCCATCCTGCTGGTCTTCCGCCCCAGAAGACTCGGAATCGTTGTCCACTGAACATCATGGCTTCATATGTTCGGCGCAGGTAGATGTCTTGAATGGTACTTCCTGGGTGCTCTCCTTCTCAACATCGTAGGTGTTGTGCGATTTGACTTTCGTCACTCGGTATGGACCTATATATTTAGCTTTAAGCGTGAGCCCTGGCCCAAACTGTGTTCGCCTAATAGCTACTAAGTCCCCACTTTTATATCTTCCTGGACACTTCCTCTTAGCGTTATAGTATTGTCTGTTTTCTTCTTGAACCTTTAGTATTTGCTGCTTAGCTTTTTTTCTTAGTACATTTCTATCTTCCTGAAACTTGTCTATCATCTCCTGCTCAATAAACTCCTTGATTCTAAGGTCTTCGGGATTTCTCATCCGCACTCCTGTTAGTAGTTCGAATGGTGTGGTGCCTATGCTTCTTTGCACAGTCGAATTTATTATTCTCTGGACGTCATCGACATACTTGTACCATTTTGATGCATCGTCGATCGCCATCTTACTCATGACAGCTATGATGGTGCGGTTCAGCCTTTCTATTTGTCCATTCGCCCTAGGGAGCCCCGTTGTGATTACCCGATGCTCAATCTTCTCCTTTTCACAATATTCTTTGAACTGTTTGCTTATGAATGCCGTTCCTTTATTCGATATGATTCGTAGAGGGTTACCGAAATTCTTCTTTTGAATATCCAATTTCTTTATCACCTCTGAGGTAGTCGTTGACTTCGTAGGATACAGCCACGTGAACTTTGTAAAGGCGTCTATTATTGCCAAAACGTGGTTGTAGTTCTTGTTGGTCGAGTTTAAGGGTCCCAAATGGTCTACGTGATACGTCCTCAAGGGCGCATCTTCCTTAGGCAGCGCATTTGAAAACCCTTCCGCCTTTCCTCCTTTTCTGTTCATCATAATGCAGGGAATGCAGCATGCAATGACTTTTTCTATCTTGTTCTGTAGACTCGGAATGTAATATTCCTGATCAATTACATCCTTTGTCTTCTTCGCTGCATTATGACCTCGTTCATGAACTGTTCTAATAATATCTGTCTCCATAATCTCCGGAATTACAAGTTGCTCTATACCATTTTTCATCCTGTATAGTACGTCATTGGTACTTCTTCATTCAATTCCTTTAAAGTGGTGTCATCATCTTAGGCTTTTCTTATTTTGCACAATGCGCCGCCCTCTATTCTCATAATAGGGTACCGGCTTAAACTATCCACATGTTTCATTCTGGTGCCTGATCGGTGCTCAATCTCGTATTTATATTCTTCTAGCAGCATCACCCATCTAGGGCTCAAATCCTTTTTGTACATTGTCTTTGTGAATGCATCACAGTCTATCACTATCTTGAATTTCTGTCCTAGAAGATATACTCTGAATTTTTTAACTCCAACAATTACCGCCATAACTTCCAATTCATAACTAGAGTATTTCTTCTCCGCTTCTGTCGTCTTCTTGCTCATATATTGAATAGGAAGAAATTGGTTGTCAATAGGACTTCTTTGGAGTAATACTGCTCCATAGCCTTCTTTACTTGCGTCTGTGTTAAGTTCAGTTTCTAATCCTGGCTTGTATAAATGAAGAACTGGATTTTCTATAAGAGCATTTTTCAATCCCTCGAACGCTGCTTTTTCTTCATCCATAAATTTGAACGTCGCATCTTTCTTCAATAGATCTGTTAGATCATAATGTGGGAAAAACTTTCTAAAATATCCGGTCAGTCCAAGAAAACTTTGAACTTGCTTTACTGTCTTCAATGCTGGGAACTTCTTCACTGCCTGAGTCTTCGTTTCCGTTGGGTGGTCCGTCCATTTTTGATCACGTGTCCTATTAATTCCACTCGTCGTTGTAGAAATTGGCACTTCTTTAGGTTGATTTCCAGCCCATATTCACTGTCCACTTGACACACCATTTGTAATCGCTCTAGTGCTTTAAACTCGTCTTTTGCTGGAATAATAAAGTCTTCAATGTAGATTGAAACAATTTTTCTTCTTATCAGTTTTTGAAATACTGTGTTCACATATCGCTGGAACACTGCAGGTGAATTACAGAATCCGAATGGAACCTTCGTAAACCAATATTGACCATTGTACGTAACAAACGCTGTGTACTTCCGGCTTTCTTTGTCAACTGTTACATGGAAAAAACCGTTCTTTAAGTCTAGCACAATGAACAGTACGGCGTCTTGTAATATATCTAACACGTCCTCAATCAGCGGCAGTGGGTGACGATCCTTCACCACGACCTTGTTTAATTTTCTATAGTCTACGCATATTCTTGGGGTACCATCTTTCTTTCTGACCATAACCACTGGACTGGCATATTCTGATGTACACGGTTCTATTATTCCATCGTCTAGCCATATTTGTACCTGTTGGTCGACAATTTCTCGTTCTGCATATGGCAACCTTCTGGGTGTAAAATAAACTGATTCCTCACTTTGAACTATTATTTTCATCGATACGTCTACTGTCTCAGTTTGCCTTGGTGTATAATTTCTTACTATTTCTTCAATATTCGTCTTGGTTTCTTCGTTTACTTCCTGTCCAATGTTCAGCTTTGTTTTGTTTTGTTCCAAATCAATCTTCATCAACTGTGCTTCTTCACTTGGTATCTTCTTAATAGTTACGTCATCTTTAGTCATTGTCACCTCTGTCTGGTCCAATAGTTCATTTCCCATGATCATGTCTAACTCAGAAATATCGTCGGATACGACATAAACCACGGTATTTAAAGTTTCATCATCTATTTTTAATTCTAGTTCTGTGTAGCCAGATGGTTCCACCGTATTCTTTCCGAAGCCTGTTAGTATTAAGTTCGAGTCTTTCAGCTGTGGCTTACCAATTTTTGTATACACTCTATCAGGGATAATATTAATTTGGCTGCCTGTATCTATCAGTGCTTCCCATACTTGGTCACCTATTTCTATTATCTTCATCTTATTCTTAGCAACGTTCAATGAACGTACTTCTCCTGTACCACTTTTCTCTTTCTTTGCTACTGCACTTTCTTTGCACTCCGCTGCCTTACGTCCAAAACCATTACATCGAAAACATTTCATTCCTTTGAACTTATGCTCGCAGTATCTAGCTTGGTGGCCACTGGTACTACAATTAAAACATCTAGGCGCTGGCCTATTCGACTTTTCTGGCTGCCTTTCAGTTTCTTTGTTCTTCGAGCTACTAGCCTGGATTCTACTTTGATTTGCACTCCTACTGCTTTTGATTTTTTCGTATATGCCCAGCTTAATTTTAAAATCACCTATACTAGGCGCACCGCAAAGTACTTCTTTCGTACTTTTATCCTCATAAATTCCATCAATTACGTAATGCTTCATTTTCTATTACTCCCTTGACTGCTATTTCTTCATTATCAAAAAATACTCTTGAACCGATTCTTCTTTCTTCATCTTTCGACGCATTAATGCTTTGTGTACTTCTGCGCTATTGCATTTCAGCGAAAATTCACTACGTAAAGCTTTTTTCAATCTTGACCAAGAATTCAATCCTCTTTCGCTGCTCACGAACAGCTTCGCTAATCCTGATAATCGTTTCTTTGCGAAAATGAATCGCTGCATTTAATTCCAGTTAAGTAACACTGCTGTGTCCTCGAAATCTGCTATCCATTTATCAACTGAGTATTCCCCGTTTCCACTAAATGTGCGAATTGTATCTTCCACGTCCCTGAACGAAAATGCAAATCCCACTGGGTGATTCTGTGTTGCTAAGTTACACTCTGCCTGCGTTGCTAAGTTGTTCTCTACTGGCACTTCATTGTTCTTCACTGCTTTCCTGTCTGTGTCTTCTTGTTCGTCGTCGTCTTCGAATTCACTGACTTCTTCTTCGATTTCCACAACGCTGGAGCTTGCTACATTGCACAATACTTTAATTATTCTTCTTATAACGTCATCTGTTTTACCGTCTACTGTTAAATAAAAATTTAAAATTGAAAATTCTCTAAGTCTTCTGCGATTGCTGCGATTCCCGTCCTCATCGTAAACCGCATTGTTTAACGCACGAACCGCCTTAGCTGACGCCTTATTAGGTTTTTTGTTGATAATTGGGTTGTCCGCTAACGTTTTCATCTTGAATTACACAGGTTTACAAAAAAAAAGTCCGGACTATTTGACCGGATCATGGTATCCCGGGGTATTTTTGAGTCCTGAATCCGATCCCGGGGTCAGCTGAGCCCCATCACGTCAGAAAAACGAGATTTCAAGGTCACTTAGAGGTTAAAATGGTCATTTTTTGGAACTGGACCCGGGACAATTTCTCAAGCGATCTGTTAAGTTAGAGGGTAACTGTTTAGGTCTTGAATGAATATCTTCCAAACATCGGCAAGGAGCCCTAAACCTCGATCGAGACTATCACAGTGCCACCCCAGTGGATAAAATGTTGCCATGATTGTTTTATCTCGCGGATTTCGATCTCCCTGTCAAGGCATCCAATTCCGGCGATCCGTTCGCTGTGAGATATTGACAGGGAACCCAGCCCTGCTATTAAAGTGAACTCTGCTATTAGCATCACCCAGGAACAACGACGTGGACGTTGCAGATTCTGTTCCCTTCGGGATGCTTGTTTACAGTGAGTCCCCTTGCCTCTCACTTTTCTCCCTCCCAATTTTTGCAGATTCTGGTCTCTTCGGGGTGCTTGTTTACAGTGAGTCCCCTTGCCTCTCACTTTTCTCCCTCCCATTTTTTGCAGATTCTGTTTCCTTCGAGGTACTTGTTTACAGTGAGTCCCCTTGCCTCTCACTTTTCTCCCTCCTAATTTTTCAATCTATACGCGCTTGTTTATGGGGTCTGCAGGTTTGCTCAAAACTCCTTCTAAGTGCCGTTCTCTTATGCCCCTTGGTCGTATCCCTCTTCAAGTTCCAACAGTAGTCTGCCAACATGTTGATGTCCCAGAAACCTTGGTAGCGTCTTTCTATCTCTTTTATATCTTGGTGAAATTTTTCACCTTGTTCTTCGCTATAATGTCCAAGGTTTTCTGGGAAATTGTCCAAATGTGAATCCAAGAAATGGACCTTCAAGCTCATCAAACATCCAATAGCTTTGTAATTCCGGAGCAAGCCCTCCACCAATTCCCTATAGTTTGGGTCTTTATTGTTTCCAAGAAATTTCTGGGCAACATTCACGAAGCTCTTCCATGCTTCTTCCTCATCCACCGTCATGGTCTTCGGGAATTCTGGATCTTTTATAAGTTCCCTTATTTGCGGCCCATTGAAAACCCCTTCTTTGATTTTGGCATCTGACAACTTTGGGAATTTTTTGTAGAGATATTGGAAGGCTTCGCTACTTCTTTTTTTAAGAGCCTTGATGAATTGTTTTATCAACCCTAATTTAATATGGAGCGGAGGTAGTAAAATACTTTTGGGATCCACTAACTGTTCTTGCTCTATGTTCTTCTGGCCAACAAGAAAATTCTCCCTTGATGGCCAAACCTTCCTTTCATAATGCTCATCACGAGCTCGACTATCCCATTCACAGAGAAAACAAGGGTATTTTGTAAATCCACTCTGTTGTCCCAAAAGTATTGTTACTACCTTCAAATCCGTACATATTTTCCATTTGTACCTGCTGTAATTAATTTTTTGGAGCAAATAGTCCAGATGGCAGTAGTTCTTACTCAATATCGTCGAGTAAGCTATTGGAATTGACGCGAGGTTATTGCCATTGTTTAACAAAAGAGCTTTCAAACTCCTGTTTGATGAATCAATGAATAGCCGCCAATCATCCGAATCATGTTCAACTCCGAATTCGCCGAATAGACCTTCTATATCTCTGCAAAATACTAATGAATCATGCTGGTCATAATATTTCCGGAAAGGCTTATCCCTATTTCTGTAATAGGTCCCGATTGTTCCTTTCTCCAGAAAACCTCTTTCTTTTAAACGAGAAGCTAACAGTTCAGACTGGTCCTTAGATAGCCCCAGATCTCGAACCAAGTAATTGAGTTCCATTTGATTCCACTTTGAATTCTGGAGTTGATCATTCTCGCTGTCATCGTCCACGTCGATTGGAGATTGTGAGAACTCCCCTTCATTTTGCTCCGGTTCTATTTCCTTACCTCCTTCATCTTCGCCATCAACAACCATACGTTCATCAAGGTCAACATCAGCTATCACTGGCATGGTAACCGACGAGGTAACCACGTAATTCAGCGATTTTCTGTTCCTGGAATTTAACCCAGGCTTAACGTCTCTGCAAAAGTAGCAATCGCGTTCGTGATTTTCTGGTTCTCGCCAGGTCATAGGAGAAGAAAACATCATTTTCCTAGAGCCAGTCTGCCAACATCTCAAACGCGCTTGGCATGTGCGACAAAGAACTTTTGGGGCTCATGGGTTGTTATCTGCACCTTCGGAATTGGGAAAACACGACTTAAATTGTGCAGATATGGTCTCTGTGAAATTCACCAAGTTCGTCTTAAGATGATATTCCCCACACAGAACACAGAAAGACTCTTTATTCTTCAAGCACTTAGCCATATTCCCGAGTGATTTTCCACTTCCGGGGAAGTTGGAGTTAAGGTGCCGGAATAGCCTGAGTTCTTCTTTCTTTAAAATAAATGGAATCAATAGCCGAAAACACTTGATTAAATGACCAACAGAAACCAGTCGCTTGTGAAAGCTGACTCGAGAGGTTGACAGTGCTACTCCAATGGAGAAAAAGATAGAGCTAATGGATTTGAAACTGGCAGTGTATATTGAGTTGCCTAAATACAAAAACAGTAGTTCGTTGTTAATTAAATTATAATAAACTTTTAGATACTTGATTGTACAAAATAAGCCTATTTTATTACTGATAATATATGCGCAATGCATTTTATTTTTTTATATTTGTTTTATAATGGATTTTAAAATCATCAATTTTATGTAATCAAAAAACGGAATGCATTCCGCCTAATTAAAAAAAAACATTTAATATATTTTATTAATAACATTTTTCATATATCTCAATAATATTCGTTTTATAGTGTTGTTATAAATCGAGAAATGGGTCGCTTTGTATAGTGGTGCCCCCAGATCGAAAACACGAACTAATTTCATGCGGCAACATTGTCCCGGGTTAAGTTACAAAAAATGACCATTTTAACCTCTAAGTGACCTTGAAATCTCGTTTTTCTGACGTGATGGGGCTCAGCTGACCCCGGGATCGGATTCAGGACGCAAAAATACCCCGGAATACTATGGTCCGGTCAAATAGTCCGGACTTTTATTTTTGTAAACCTGTGTTATTTTTCGTCTTTTTTTTCAGCGCCTGCTTTTACGCACGTCGTCGCGTCTTTTTCATGTACGTGTTCCGTCTCACACACACGTGGTCACGTGGTATTCGTCAGCGTCTTTAAGTCTTCTTCTATTACGTCTTCCGTCTCTTTGCGTCTTCTTCTTATACGTCCTCCGTCTCTTTGCGTCTTCTTCTTTTACGTCTTTCTCTTTTACGTCTTCCGTCTTACACGTATCGCCTGCCGCCTGATCACTCTGTCTCTTCCTTTACGTCTTTCGTCATTTTCACTCGACCGTCTGTTTCCCGTACGCACTATCGTCTTGTCTCTCTCACAAATATGTGCAATTTCTGTATTCGTTTATCACGTCGTTCATTTAATTACGGCTTATGTAATTTTGATTTTACTTATCATATCCCGGTTGAGCCCCCAAAATGTGGGATTAATGAATAAGTAATCGGTTATGAGCTTTTATTAAATGAACTGACCTTTTATTATGACAGACAATTGCACGACTGTTCGTGTTCGCGACTTCTACTGCGCACCGGGTTGTCGGTGTTCATTTGCCTCGGCCTGTGTGCAGTGCTGCCTTTCCATTCCCACATTGATTTTATTTTTTTGCATTTATTGATACGTGATAGCATCTATTTTCATGCCCCAAAGCTGTTTTACGATACGGGAATGCGATAGTTAGTTTTTCGCTTGTTGAAGTAAACAATGTTGAGTAGGTGGCTGGGTGTAAATACGCAGAACTCAAACGAAAGTTTGAATGCTTGTGTCTGGAAGCTGACTTCGAAGCACCTCAACTGTGGTGCAAAAACCGTCGCTATCGCGTCCTTCCTAGCTACCAGCATCTTTTCTAAGACGATGGAGGCACTGGGAATGTATATCGGCCTGCAAGCCAAGGCCAAATGCGGACCGACGCACAGAGGACGATTTCCATCATTTAGGCGATCATTTCGTGAAAAATTAACTTCAAGGTTTAACCATGACGCATGTTTTTACAATGAGTTGTAAGTTCAATTGTTTACCAGGTAAAATTTGCAGCCTCTTAGACCCTTTCCACAAGGGTAGGGACCGTGATAAAGTAACGCATTACCATTTAGCGCGCGACCGTTGCATTGCAAGTGTCTTAAACGTTTAACTTGACTGTATTTTATTTTATTTCTGTGTACGTTTTTTTTTTTATTAGAAAAATATGGAAAATTGCTCCCCAAGTAAGTAGTTAATATATCTGTTTAAAGTTTGCATTTACATTTAATCAATTTTTATAAATAATTAATTGAAATTTGAGATGAATTGATGGTATAAATTACTGAAACGCGACAAATAAAAAGTAAAAAAAGTATGCTTCGTCTTTCTTCGTTTACTTTCATATTTTGCACATCTATAATCTAACTGTTATACTTAGTATCTAAAGTAAAATTAGCTGCCTCGAAGTGCCTCACGCGTTTTTATATTATTTTTTAGATGTTTGGTCCATTTCACGCAAAACGTTATTTGACATGTGCTGAAGTTAAAGTTCAAGCTCTTGTGGATCACACTCTTAGAAGACTGTTTATGTTATTTGAGAACACACTATTAAAAAATAACGAATCATTGGGAAATAAATTCCTCATAACATATAAATGGGGGTGCGATGGAAGTGCAGGACATTCATTATACAAACAAGCATTCACAGATTCATCATGAACTGATGAGTTTTTATTTACTGTTTGTATAGTTCCTCTACAAATAGTAAGTTCGAAAAACAAAAATATAATATGGATGAATCCTAGACCTTTTTCTACCAGATTTTGTAGGCCACTTAAAATTATATTTGAGAAAGAAAATAAAGAATTAACAAAAACAACTGTAGCTTATATGCAGCAACAAATGACAAATATACTTCCAACTAGAATATTTAGTAAGGAATCTACTGTTATCTTCCATCACGAATTTAAATTAACTATGATTAACGGCAAAACAGTAGCAATTATAACCGACACTTCCTGTCAAAGTTGTAGTATATGTGGTGCAACACCAAAGTTAATGAACGATTTAGAGAAGGTTGTAAAAATGCCTAAGACTGCCAGTGGGTGTGATTACGGAATTTCGTCACTCCATGCGTGGATACGATGTTTAGAATGCCTTCTTCATATATCTTACCGTATTGGAATAAATAAATGGCAACTCCGAGATGAAGCAGATAAATTACAAATGAAGAAGAGAAAAGAATCTATTCAATCCGGATTAAGGGAAAAGTTAGGCCTGTTAGTTGATATTATAAAACAAGGATATAATACAACAAACGACGGTAACACGGCAAGTAAGTTTTTTGAACACTATAAAATATCTGCAGAAATCACGGGGTTGAATGAAAATTTAATAAAACGTCTGAAAATCATATTGCAAACTATTTCATGTGGGCAGGCAGTAAATGTGGAAGCGTTTCATAAATATGCGATAGATACAGCACGACTTTATATAAACTTATACCCATGGTTTTATATGCCTGCGAGTGTCCACAAAATTTTGATACACGGAGGAGACATAATAAAAGCAGCAACTTTACCAATTGGCATTTTTTCTAAGGAAGCGTTGGAAGCTCGTAATAAGGATTTGAGAAAATATCGAGAGCACCATTTAAGGAAGTTTTCTCGCCTGCAAACAATAACCGACCTGTTTCACACCCTTTTGCACTCCTCAGATCCATATATATCAACAATTTCCAAAAACACGAATATTACTAAAACTTATAATATTAAGAGTTTGGATGAAGAAGTATTAAGTTTATTAGATGAGAATGTATCAGAGGAAGCAATAGATGAATTCGAAAAAAATAAACAATCTAACAGCGAGAGTGATTAAATATTAAATTTAGTGTCTAACTGTAATAATAATTGTTTTTTCATTAATATAATACTTTTAAACTTATGGCATTTTTTTATTCACAGTGGGCCAAAAAACGGTACAAGTTTTGTTCTCTCTCATATATCTTCGTAAGTTATTAATTTTTGTAATAATTAATATAACAGTGAAAAGCCCAATTCTTATAGAAAAGATGAAGTACTTTTGCTATAAAGAAATAGTACTAACTGAAATATTCTGCGTCATACCATGAAGGCATGCAAAAATATTTTATCTAAGAAATTTATTGTTTCTAAATTATGAATACCTTATCTTGTTTACTTAGGCGAACCATTTTTATTGCAAAAACCAAAAATGACTGATAGAAGTAACAGCTAATGCCTGAAGTTCATTGGAAAACAAAAACAAACTATAGCCCACTAATTTGCATGCCTACAAATGCTGTGCATTATAAACTCAAGCATTTGCAGAGCTTTCATTAATGTGAAATATCGTCGATAAAAAAAAAACTTTTTAAAAATGCAATTAATTATTTTTGCATTCTACAAAGTGCAAACATTCTGTTCTTCAAAGAATTATTTAATGCGTCAATTATTATTGAAAATATGAATATTTCCAATTTGTACCGTTTTTTTTTTGCCCACTGTGTATAATTCATTATACAAATTCTTAAAGTAGTCTAACTAATAATTATTTATTATTTACACGTATTAGATGAAAAATACGAATAAAATTGAGTCAATAATTACGTTCGAATATACATGATCGCCTAGAAAGCGTGAATCGTCCACTGTGCGACGCGGAGCGCGAGACGTGGGCTCCAGCAGCTCAGAAGGCCATCCAACTACACTGGCACGAGCAAATCATTCAAACCCAGTTTTTAAAGGAAGAGGAGGGCCCACTGCACGGACTGGCTTAGCTGACTAAATGTAAAAATCTCAAAAAATGGTTAAAACTTGTGTCAAAACTTTAAACGCGTTTTTCTCGAAACCACTTTTTTTTCAAACTATGAAACGGATCGACTTGAGCTTTTAGTTTTCTGTTCTCCATATCTTTATCTGGAGTTTGAACCACCGTGATTCAAATATATTAATATTTGATATTTTTTATAGAGCCTTAAAGTCATAAAAAGTGGGGCAAAAAGCGACCACTTTTTTCGAATGGCCTCCATTTTGTTATTTATTGAGAAAAAAGTCTCAATAAATAACAAAATGGAGGCCATTCGAAAAATAATTGTCGGTGGTTCAAACTCCAGATAATTTAATACAGAATAATGACTGCTACTTCGTTTTATGTTTCAGATTACAGAATCGAAAAAATCTTTCCGGCCATGAGGAAAACAACGGCGGACACGGCCCTATTTGAGGTCAGATTTAGAGGTTAAGCCGGACGATTGAAAAGAATTAAAATTCATTTTTTATAATCATAATGATGGTTGCGACCGTAACTACGTGGTAATTCATGATCACTGAATCAAACACTTACTATGTTTTTACCACAAAATATTTATTGTATGTATATATATTATATTACACAAATATACACATAAATTCACGACTTAAGTTTCGACGTTTGACGGTCATTATCAAGTGAAACAAATTACAAAGGGGGGTTACATTTATACAGGTAAAACAATTTAGAGTGAGGGTAGCAAAACAAATTAGGTTAAACAGGTACAAAGATTTACACATTAAAGGATTTCAAAGAGCGGCGTGTACACTAAATCGGTTTGTTCGTTTAACAGATTAACTAGGGGGTTCTTGGTTCGTTTGAAAATTTCGGCGGATTCGAGCAGGTTAAGCTTTGTGCCTTTGGTACAGTTATGTAAAATTTTAATTTTATTTATTTCTGGAAATGAATGTTTGCACTTTAATACGTGGTTAGAAAAGGAACTGGAGTCTTGGTTCAATCTAAATGCGCGAAAATGTTCCGAATATCTCTTTTCGAAACTACGACCGGTTTGGCCTACATACACACTATTGCATTCGTTCTGTTAAACGAACAAACCGATTTAGTGTACACGCCGCTCTTTGAAATCCTTTAATGTGTAAATCTTTGTACCTGTTTAACCTAATTTGTTTTGCTACTCTCACTCTAAATTGTTTTACTTGTATAAATGTAACTCCCCTTTGTAATTTGTTTCACTTGATAATGACCGTCAAACGTCGAAACTTAAGTCGTGAATTTATGTGTATATTTGTGTAATATAATATATATACATACAATAAATATTTTGTGGTAAAAACATAGTAAGTGTTTGATTCAGTGATCATTTTTTATAGTTCATGAATCTATAATAAAGTTGCAACAAACCGCAAGATCGCATGTATTAAATTTACCAAAAAAAAAAAAAAAATCGGAAAAACCGTCAAAAACACTATCCTAGTGGTAATACCCCCTTAATTTATTCTTTCATGCTCGTAAAATAGATATTTAGGTAACTAGTGTGTGAAGGGCATGATTTGCGAGTTTAGTGTGGTTAAGTCGAATATAAATATTTCCTTACCTTCAAGAGGATCAGTATTTTCAGACCTTACAGCTCTCTTCTTGGGTTTCTTAGCTTTACGACGACTACTGGCTGTGAAACCAATAATAAAAATTAACACAACACTTTACTAACTTAAATTAAATAACACAGCTTTACCTTCGCCCGCATTGTAATTTGCTTTAACCATTTTCCAATTTTCTAAGTCTTTTTCTCTCATACCATCCCCTGAAGAAAAACTCACAGTCTCTGTAGTTGTTGAACAATAACTATTTTTATGACTAGACAGAGAAGTTACACCACTGTAATCCGGTCTTTGTGTAGACGTTGTTTTGTTTTTATTGGATGTTGTAGATGTAGTGAAGGTTTTGTTTGTTGATGTTGAAGAACTTTGGTTTTGTCTTTTTCTAAGCATTGTAATTGCTTTATTCAATCTCTTTGGTGTTTTAGGTTTGCGGTGTTTCTTGGTTCTTAAATCTAATGCGCCGGTTTTTCTATCAACATAAATACGAGCCGCTTCATGCAACTAAATATAAAATAAAATAAAAATTGTATTCAAAGTATGTTTAATGGGCAAAGCAGACATAACATATCAAAATTGAATTTGTGTTCAGTATTCCGGCAGATACCCACAGATGCGTTACGGACTACACGGTCCTCTTCAGTGTGGTCCCGGCCCAGTGCTGAGGAATACTGAACATGTCTGACTATTTCAAGCCAATATGTGAAAACTATTAATGGATTTCGATAGCTAACGCCATCTACTGCTTCATAGTGGCCATCTACTGCTTCATAGTGGCATCGTGCCACTACGAAGCAGTAGATGGCGTTAGCTATCAAAATCCATTAATAGACATAACATAATTTAGCTGAACTCAAAATAGCTCAAAGAGGAATGTTCTTTATGTTAAACTGTACCGTTATCGGTGGTGTGTCATTCTCTCTGAGGTATCAGATTGTTCGCACCTACTACGGTATTATAATATGGCGACGAACAAAGTCGGTGATATTGAAAACGATAGTGTAGCTGAAGGTGAAGATTGTGTGTCGTGTAGACGAAAAGTGAGAAAGCCAAAATATTTTGAAAACTGTGGATATCCAGCACATCCAGGATGTATTAAATACCACCTGAAGAAATGTGATAAGTTGGAAATCGACTCCAGTGAGGTTATGATGTCTGGAATTGATAATAATTTCGAAAATGCATTTCTCAAAGAAGAGGTACAGTTATTAAAACAAATTATTATTGAAAAGGATGAAAAATATGAAGTATTAAAGAAATTAATTATCGAGAAAGATAATGTAATTAACCTACTACAATTACAGAAATCTGTAAATACCACCAATGTTAATAAAAATAAAGATATACATAATTTTTCAACGTATGCTAATATGGTTGCTACACACGATCCTCAAAATAAGGATCAGAGGATGGCGCCAGATACATTAAATAGACCAAGAATGCAGTTACCTAAAATTAAGGTGACAAATGAAAAACATGAATTACCACCGATTATGGTTCCGATTGAGGATAGAGAAGAAATTATGGTTTCGATTGATAATAAAGAAGAAGCGGACAAGGAATTCCAAGAAGTGCGACGTCGAAGAAGAAACAAGCCAAGAATGTCGATAACAGGAAATTCACAGAAAACTATAGTAAAAGGAGTAAAGAAGATGGCCCATCTGCATGTTTACAGATTAGTAAAAGACACTACAGAAGATTTGTTGAAATCGCATCTTAAAAGTATGGGTTTTCAAGCGGAATGTACCAAGCTTGTTTCTCGACATCCGGAGAGTTATGCGTCATTTAAAGTTTCGCTCGACTTCGACAAATTAGAAGAAATCTGCAAACCCGAAATCTGGCCAAATGGAACGCAAGTGAATCGTTTTTTCTTCAACAGGATAAGAAAAAACAATCAAACGTAAATAACATAGAAATCGCGAGTGAGGAAGGTGACCTATGTATAATACACCAGAATGTACAATCTTTAGGAAACTGTCACATTGAGTTAAATGAATCAATAATAAATATAAAAGGACTTGTTATTCTAGGATTATCAGAACATTGGCAAACAATTGAACAGTTATCAATGTATAAATTCATAAAATTTAAATTAGCATCAGCATCATGTAGGCAACAGAATCGACACGGCGGTGTAGCGTTATATTGTAGTAATCGATTTAAAACTACGCCTCTAATATTTGTAAATAACCTAAATGAATATAGATTGTTTGAGTGTACTGGTTGTAGGATTGGTTTTAAAAAGGTGGAGTACTACTGTATTTGTATCTATAGACCACCTATGACTGATACCGACACATTTGTTAACAAAATGAATTTAATATTAGAATATGTTTATCATCAAAATTCTAGATTCTTTATAATGGGAGATTTTAATATTAATTTCTTAAATAATAGTAACGATACACAAAGATTTAAAAATATCATTAATGAATTCGGGGCTACGTATTTGATCCAGCAACCAACGCGCGTTACAGATATTAGTAGTACTTGTTTAGATAACATTATCACTAATATAACTAAAATAAATGAAATTAAAGTCGTTCACACTGGCTTCTCGGATCATATGGCTCAAATATTAAAGTTAAGTGTCACTGTAGAGAATAAGAAAGAACATAAGTATATACGTGTAATAAATAATGAAAACATAAATCAATTTCGTGAGAATTTGGCTCAGGAACATTTTTCTGTTATATATAATTCGTCATCTGTAAACTCTAAGTTTGAAAAATTATCAAGTTTAATGATAAGGTATTTTAATAGTTATTTTCCTAAGGTAAAAAAACAAGTCAACAAAAAATATAATTATATACAATCACCAGAAATTGAACAATGTAGGAAAGAATTAGTTTTATTGCAAAGCATGTCAAGAATAAATATAAATCTAAAGGCACAGTTTAAGATAAAACAAAATCAATACAATCAACTTTTGAAACATTTCAGAAACGAATCAATTAAAAATAAACTACTAATTTCAAATAATAAATCAAAAGTAATCTGGAATGTTATTTCTGAAAACATTGATAGAGCCAAAATTAATAAATTACCAACTACTGATAACTTTGAGACATTGGCAAACAACCTTAATGATTTATTCAATAGTATTGCAGATAAATGAGTATCAAACTTGAATTACAATGACGGGGGTAGTGACTATGTTAAACATAATCCGTACTCGATGTACCTACATCCGGTAACAGAACATGAACTAATAAGTGTAGTGCAACAATTTTCTAATAAATCCAGTTCTGGTTATGATGAAATTCCCATGGGGGTTATAAAGAGTTGTATTGACATAATGGCTGCTCCTATGTGTCATATTATTAATTCATGTTTTGAAGAGGGAACTTTTCCCGATATCCTCAAATTTTCTATTATCACGCCGATATTTAAAAAAGGCGATAGTGACGATATTTATAACTACCGGCCTATAAATATTTTATCCAGTTGGGCAAAAATCTTTGAAAAACTAATTGCAACTCGAATAATTGATTTTTTCAATAAATTCGCACTTTTTGACAATGCTCAACATGGATTTATTCCTGGTAAGAGTACCGAAACCGCAATATTTGAATATATCAATGAAATAGTAACAGCTCCTGATAACAAGAAGATAACATGTGGTATTATGTTAGACCTTAGTAAGGCATTCGACTGCATAGACCAAAAGATGTTACTATTAAAACTTGAAAAGTATGGCCTGAGAGGACAAGTACATGATACATTAAAATCTTACCTACGCGACAGATATCATTGCACAAAAATAACAACCATCAATGGTAATACACTCCTCTCGTCGAAGCGTAAATTGAATATAGGAATCCCTCAAGGAAGCATTTTAGGGCCATTACTTTTTATCATTTACATAAATGACTTAAGTAAGGCCGTTCATAATAGTAAGGTCATAAATTATGCTGACGATACAAATATAGTGGTAAATGGAGACACCTTGAACCAACTTACAACGGTATGTGATGATAGCATGAACATGGTAAATAATTGGTTTCAGCAAAATAAACTTGTATTAAATGAAACCAAATCAAACTATATGTTATTTAATAAATCATTAAATGTAGAATATTTAACACTCGATGGGATTAAATATAAGTTAAATAGCGATGCTAAACTATTAGGGATAACAATAGACACAAAATTAAATTTTAATGTACATATTGCCAACATATGCGCTAAAATATCTAAAAATATTTTTGGGTTACGCATACTGATAAAAAGTACTAATCCGTTCATTAGTAGAATTTTTTATTATAGTAATATATACTCGATTATACGATATGGTATAATTTTTTGGGGCTCCAGCTCAAACCTAGATAAAGTTTTTATGCTTCAAAAACGTGCTCTCAGAGTTATGAAAAACATGCATTATCTAGAATCCTGCAGACAAAAATTTAAAAACGAACGTCTACTCACAGTGCCAGCCATCTATATGTATGAATGTGTTATATTCCTCAAAAAGCACTCTCACTACTTCTCAGATAGTGTTATGAAAAGTAATTACTACACTAGGCAATGCAATACGTACGTAATTCCTAAACACAGGTTGACTTTATATGAAAAGGGCACATTTTATTCATGTATAAAAATATGGAATAGTATGCCTGATACACTAAAAGAATGTAAACCTTTAAATTTATTAAAAAAACAATTATTTAATTATCTGTGCGAATTAGAGCCCTATTCAATTAATGAATTAGGTATTTGATTTATATACATTTCTCGTGTTGCTTTGTTTTGACCCTATTTTAAGTTCTTTTCCATAGTATTAAAATATATGTTTTGTATATCTGTATGTCATGGGGAACTATAAAATAAAGAATGCTTATTATTATTATTATTATTATTACTAATGACTTAATCCCTTTACCTATAAACAAGGCCGTAGCCAGGGGGGGGAGATATGGGGGGTTCAAACCCCCCTCAAAATCTTCAAAATGTTAAATTTTTGTATGTAAAAGCGGCCCTGAAACAGCGAAAACATTTTTTTTTACCAGGGACCCCCACCTTCAAATTTTTATTTCCCTCCAAAAATGTTTTGCCTTGCCTATAAGTTCTTTTTCACTCACCCTAGTTTTGTGTACCTGTTTGAACGACACACTTCAACATTCCTGTAAGTTATCTGTTTATTTTATTAATTTTTTTGTATTGAAACTTTCAATCGTAGACTTTCAACTTGAAAGTCTACGATTTACAAATGTACATACCTAATCAGTTTATTTCGAACTTCACTTGAAATCAGCGTTGTATACGCGTGGCGCATGAAGTAAAATTTCGAGTTTAGAAAAGCCTTAAAATTTGGTTTGGTCGCCCCGCTTCGCGGAGCGACCAAACCAAATTTTAAGGCTTTTCTAAACTCGAAATTTTACTTCATGCTTAATCTGGGATTGTAAACACTCATTAGACGACCGATTATAAACCTATTTTACAGTTTTTTTTATTGTAAAATTTACCCCCACCTTAAAATTTCGACCTTCCCGAAATATTTTTCTAGTTACGGCCTTGCCTATAAATTCATTTTCACTCACCGCAGTTTTGTGTACCTGTTTCAACGACACACTTCAACATTCCTGTCAGTTTTCTGTTTATTTTAATAATTTTTTTGTATTGAAAGTTACGATTTACAAATGTACATACCCAATCAGTTTATTTCGAACTTTACTTGAAATCAGCGTTGTATACGCGTGGCGCATGAAGTAAAATTTCGAGTTTAGAAAAGCCTTAAAATTTGGTTTGGTCGCCCCGCTTCGCGGAGCGACCAAACCAAATTTTAAGGCTTTTCTAAACTCGAAATTTTACTTCATGCTTAATCTGGGATTGTAAACACTCATTAGACGACCGATTATAAACTTATTTTGCAGTTTTTTTATTGTAACATTTACCCCCTCCTTCAAATTTCGACCTTCCCGAAATATTTTTCTAGCTACGGCCTTGCCTATAAATTCATTTTCACTCACCCCAGTTTTGTGTACCTGTTTCAACGACACACTTCAACATTCCTGTAAGTTTTCTGTTTATTTTAATAATTTTTTGTATTGAATGTCTAAAGCAGTGATGGGGAAACTACGGCCCGCGGACCAAGTCCGGCCCGCGGAAAGGTTTAATCCGGCCCGTTTAAGAGTGCCGTCGTGAGAATGTTTGAACGCGTTCTTACTTCGTAATGTGACGACCCGCATAAAAACTACCTACCTACGATTAAGCATTATTCTTTGGCCCGCTACGATTGTCTGGTTATTACAAATGGCCCGTCTTAAAAAAAGTTTCCCCACCACTGGTCTAAAGCATAGCTATACTGATGAGGGATAAATCTCGAAACGCGTCTATAGATGGCTTGAGACTTTTTCTTTAAGATCGCTTAAGATTCTTTCAATTAATATTCATTCCCTGTATTTATTTCAATTTATTTCAATTTCCTGTTGGTTCAATTAGTTTGGCGAGAGACTAATTTGACCTGATGCATATAAATTATGCATTGAACAGTAAATCTGTCGTGTTACTCAAATGTTCATTGCATAATTCAATATCTGTCGGGGTATTAGCACGAGAAGTAGTTGTTTCAATGAATATTTGGAGAATAAGTCTCAATGAGACAAACGTTTTGCCGAAAGTAGATAATAATTGTAATTCGTTCTTATATTTTGAAAATAGCTGTTTGTAGATTGCAAAAATAGGCAACACAATCAACACACTAGTATTTATTTTGAATAATGATTTCATTTCTATTTTTGTGTTGTTAGTGTTATAAGCAGCGGCGGTTCGCAGCCTAACTTCAGAGTAGGCCAGAGACCCAAGGTATCCGTTATTGAAAGGTGGCTTTGTTGTGCAATTCTATGTATTTATAAAGCGCGATCTTCAAATTTTGTGTGCCTTGGCGCTGTGGCCTACCCTGAAGTTAGGCAGCGAACCGTCGCTGGTTATAAGTGTACTTTTAGTTGTAATGATTTTATTGTTAACATTAAATATTTCAAAATGTAAAAGGGGTTTCCCGATAAATTAATAATTAAATAAAAATAAATAAAAAACACACTAGTATTTATTATGAATAATGATTTCATTTCTATTTTAATTTAATAATTTGCAAATAAAATATCTTTACATTATTAATTTTCTTCCCGCATCTATACTTTCAGAAAAATGATGTGATATTGCGTAATATTACACGAATACAATAAAAAGTTAATTATGCAAACGCCCTTTTTTTTCAAGGTCATGTGATTTTCCGCAGAGATAATCAATTATTAAATGTATACTCACATGTCTGAGTGCCCGGAGATTTCCATCGTCGGGCCGATATCCCCAAGGAATGGAAAGAACGGGATTGAGGAATGGGAGCCTTTTGTAGCGGTTCGCCATCGTAAGCCATAAGAGAGAATAAGTGAGGTTTGTTTTGTTACCCTTTCGAAGCAATGCGAAGCACATGAAATCGGCCGAGAGTCGGTTAAAACACAAAAACGTGTCTGAGTTTTTGAAATCACAGCCGAAATGGACGCAAAAACGGGGCTGGCGTATAAATAAAAATGTTATCGGTTTATTTCTAATAGAATTTGCGAAATAAACATATTTTATAAATGGATTGGTGCTGATTTAATTCACCAACGTTATGTGTTTTGTGTGGAGGGTTATGAGTTGATGAATCAATATATTGGTGGTTGAAATTTTGAATAATATATTGAATATACAGAGAGTTTTATGTAACACCGAATATTTTCATAACGAGAATATTTCTTTTAAGTATACAGATGCATACGTTGTACATTTTCCGACGCTCGGTTTACTAAGAGAATTTAATTTAAAGCTTTAAACAAGTGTTTTCCACTCCCAGGCTAAGCATGAAGTAAAATTTCGAGTTTAGAAAAGCCTGAAAATTTGGTTTGGTCGCGTAGCGCGAAGCGCGGAGCGGCCAAACCAAATTTTCAGGCTTTTCTAAACTCGAAATTTTACTTCATGCGCCACCGGTACAAAACACTGATTCAATGAAAAGTTTAGCGGTGTGTTTAAAGCTTCGTAATATGTCAGTGTTGTGTACCGGTGGCGCATGAAGTAAAATTTCGAGTTTAGAAAAGCCTGAAAATTTGTTTAGAAAAGCCTGGAAATTTTACTTCATGCGCCACCGGTACAAAACACTGATTCAATGTAAAGTTTAGCGGTGTGTTTAAAGCTTCGTAATATGTCAGTGTTGTGTACCGGTGGCGCATGAAGTAAAATTTCGAGTTTAGAAAAGCCTGAAAATTTGTTTAGAAAAGCCTGAAAATTTGTTTAGAAAAGCCTGGCAATTTTACTTCATGCGCCACCGGTACAAAACACTGATTCAATGTAAAGTTTAAAGCTTCGTAATATGTCAGTGTATTGTACCGGTGGCGCATGAAGTAAAATTTCGAGTTTAGAAAAGCCTGAAAATTTGGTTTGGGCGCTCCGCGCTTCGCGCTACGCGACCAAACCAAATTTTCAGGCTTTTCTAAACTCGAAATTTTACTTCATGCTTAGCCTGGGAGTGGAAAACACTCGTTTAAAGTTCTAATTGAATTCTCTTAATAAAGCGAGCGTCGGAAAATGTACAACGAAATGCATATGTATACTTAAAAGAAATATTCTCGTTATGAAAATGTTCGGTGTTACATAAAACTTTCCGTATATTTATTTATGCGATGATTTATTTATGATTTACAAATGTACATACCTAATCAGTTCATTTCGAACTTCACTTAATTTTTTTTTTAGGTGAACAGTGAACAGTGCTCCACAAAAATTCTAAATAATTAACATAACAAACAACTAAAAAAACTGTGAAAACAACCAAACGATAGATAAAGTAACGGAGAAAACCGATTCCTGAAAACCCAATCAAAATACTGTTTGGTAAGAACAAATACTCGCAAATTAAAATAAACAATACAAAAAATTTATCCAGCGATTAATCAAGGTGACAAAGGTCGATCATACACGCGATTTACGTTTTTCGACCAAGCGGTTGGTTTTTTAAAAAACGTTTTTATTTAATTATATATTTTTTATTACACATAAGTGCTGAATTACAACAACAATACGCGCAAATACTAATTACAGGCTGGAACTCTATCAGGAACTGACTACAATAGCATGCATTAGATTATATATAAGAGTAAATGCGAATAATGCAAAGATAACATTTAAGGCTCCATAGTACGCGTTGTTCCATAGCGAAAATCCATATAAAACATGCTGCCGTATTCCGGCTGTAATTTTGTTATTTACACACCGATTTATTTTATCTTTTCAAAATAAGGAAATAAAGGATATATAGACACATCTACTGTCTTGTTTCTTTTTTAATAACTTTCATTTGATTACAATAAAATGACAAAAAATGGCATTACTTGTGATGCTTCTTTAGTGTACAAATTAATTTTTTTTTAAATAATAAAACAGCATAAAGGTAGTTCCTTCTTTCTACTGATTATTGGTTTTTATTAGAACACAATACATGGTCTGTGCGAAATTTAAGAGATGTTCTTCTGACCCCTGTAAATCGCAAAAATACAGCCCGTAAAGTGCCGCCGTCTGTTGCATTTTACTCGATGCTCTTGGCGTTTTCTGTAAAATTACAGAAATCATGCAGTGATATTATTACTATCCATTCGACACATTTTCGGCTCAGATTTTGTTTGATTGGGTTAGTTGTGGTGTTATTGGAAGATTGCGCGCGTAAGTATTTTTGAATTTTTTTTATTTATGCGTGTAAAGTGTATTATTTTATATTATTCAATAACGTCTGATATCGTCTCCACACGGTTAGGTTAATTTTGGTGTTATTAAGTGTTGTTAGATTTTTGTGCTTGTATAATTGTTTAACAATGCCACGAAAACCTAGAACGAAGGCAGGGCTGAGATTGAATGACCAACGGAAGAAACAAAGTAACATTCAGAAATGGAATGCGTAAGTATTATTTTATAAGCAATAGCTATGATGAGTTTTTTCTATTCCAAATTGCAATTATAACATATTGCGAACAAGCGTCGGCAAATAGCGGCCGCCGAAGTCTTTTTCCAGTAGCGGAGGGCGCGGCGTCAGGCACCGATTCGCTTAGCGGGCGCATCTACGTGCCGGTCGGCGAATTCGGGGTCGCGTCACGTCGCGTCGGCTGGTAGGCTGGATATTTTTTGCGGTGTTTGGTGAATTCAGGATTTTTTCTGGCCGGTCATCTTTGAATATTACAATATTAAAATATTCCATAGCTGTAATATTTACCATATACAAAATCATAATCATAAACGCATTATCTCCAGAACATTCAAATTATCTACGTATTTCTTTTTTTATTTAACAAAGAACATCTAATGATAAAAATATCAAATATAGTATATTTTATTATTTAAAGCCAAGGAAAAAAAAAAATGACCAATGAAGAACCATCAACTTCAAAATTCAATTTAATTTCACGAGATATTCCTGCAGAAAATGACCCTTCCTCATCTTATAGGTAAATTAAATATATTTTATATTTTACATTTTTAACGATCGAACAATTCTCTGTAACGAAGGTTTGTTTAATATTGATTTGTCTATTTATAGAAATATATCTGCAATTTCAAATGATAGATTTTATCATGTTATGGGTAAATCAAATTGATTAATTTTAATATTGTATTCTGATTAATTTGTTCCTTTGTAGAAATATAATTGTAAGTACCGATGACCATGATGAAAATTGGAACCAGGAAAATAATCAGAATGATCCAAAACCGGATATTTTCAAAATTGAAGGCCACAGAATTGTTGATTTTGGATACATTTTTGAGTCATTGAAAATGATTGCACGTCACAGTAAAATGTTTGGATGTAGTTTAGTAAATATGGAAATAATTGGTGAAAAACGAATTGGATTTATTTCTGAATTTCATATAAAATGCAATATGTGCAATGCATTTTTTAAGTTGACATCAATGGATCCTGCCAAGGAGCAGACAAATATAGGAATTAACGAAGCGGCTGTTGCTGGAACTGTAATGGTTGGGGGAGGTTTTTCTATGTTAGAAGAATTTAGTAATTGCCTTGAAATACCGTACATGACGTATAAAAGATATTCGAATGTGCATACAAGTACTTGTAAAACTCTTAAAGATATTGCTTTTGAAAAGATGAAAGAAGCTGTTGAAGAAGAAAAGACATTGGCTTTGGAAGCAGGAGATGTACATGCAGACGGCGTTCCATTTATAACGGTGGTTTGTGATGGGGCTTGGTCGAAGCGTTCCTATCGTACAAACTATAATGCTTTATCTGGTTTTGGAGCCATTGTTGGATATAGAACTAAAAAAAATCTCCATATAAGCATAAAAAATAAATATTGCTTAGTATGCAAACGAGCAGCAACAATTCGTACCATACCGAAACAGCATGATTGTTTCAAAAATTGGGAAGGGAGCTCCACTGCAATGGAATCAGCTGCGATTGTAGATGGATTTTTGAAAAGTGAATCCATGTATGGTATTAGGTACAAACGCATGATAGCAGATGGCGATAGTTCCACTTATAGAAACATTTTAAAATCACGTCCTTATGGAAATATTGTCGTCGACAAAATAGAATGCCGGAACCATTTATTGAGGAACTATTGTAATAAATTAAGAGAAGTAGCCACTCAAACAAAATCAGGACCTGTAGTTTTAAGAAAATTTCTATCAACTAAAATTTTAAAATTTCGATCAGCTGTTACCAAGGCAATAGAATATAGAAAACAACAAAATACCGATCTATCAACAAAGATTCAATTACTTAAGGAAGACATTTTAAATGGTCCAAGCCACATATTAGGTGAACATAAATATTGCAAATCTTTATTTTTGCGAAAAGGATAAACCTGATGAAAATAGCTATATGAATGATTTTATTCAATCAGGAATGCATGATCTAATAATCCAACATGTAATTAAATTATCAAATCATTCCAAAAGTTTGATTCATGACGTGGACAGCAACGTTGTTGAACAATTTAATTCAATTGTCTGTAAATTTGTCGGTGGCAAAAGAATTAATTATTCTTTACGACAATCCTATACTGGGAGATGTTATGCGTCGGTAATATCGCACAATACTAAACGGCCTTATTATGAAATATATATATATATATATATATATATATATATATATATATATATATATATATATATATATATATTTGTTACGAACAAATCTCCTCCACAATTTTCCAAAATATTTGAAAATAAAAAAATAATTTCAAAAACTATTAAAAAAAGACAACGTAATTTATATAAAGCAAAGGTAGCGAATGATCCTCATTATGGGGAATATTGTCAAAAGCCAGATATGGCACCAGATGATTTTGATTATGCAAAAAATATATTTTTAAAGCAATTAGTTAGATCGGAAAATGATTTGCACGAGTAGGAACAGAGGACACGGACACGGAGGACATTGATAAAGAAATTCCATATTTAGGTGCAACTCCAGATGGATTAATTCAAGAAAATGGGATAGTGGAAATTAAATGTCCATTTTCGGCAAGAGAATTAACTCCCGAGGAGGGAATATCCACAAAAAAAATTACATTTTGGAAAAGGGATGAAATCAACACTAGCCACGCATGGTATTATCAAATTCAAGGCCAATTGCACATAACGCAGAGACAGTATTGTTTATTTGCTGTGTGGACTCCAAAAGGCATAAAAACAGAAATTGACAATAAAGATGATGACTTTTGGAGAAATGAAATGATAAATAAATTACAATTTTTCTATGAAAAATGTATACTACCTGAATTAGTTGATCCACGAAAATTAAGAAATATGGAAATCCGAGATCCAGTTGAAATTGTCGAAGCGAGGAAGAAACTAATGAAACCATAGTTTTAGAAAAATAATAAAACTCTGTGAGCTATTCGTACTATTGTAATTATTTCGTTATTTATGGAGGGATATTTTGAATTTTATCAAAATAATGAAAAAATAAACAATATTTCTCCGTAAATAACGAAATTACTAGCTCATGTGATAACAATCTATGATGATATGGTAAGCCTTACCTTAAATTAGAACATCTTAAATTATGTAATGTGTAATAATTAAAACCGGTAATTGAGTTCATTTTTGTTTTGTAAAAATAAACAAATATGTATACCTTTACACTTTATTTGGTTCTTGATTTTAAGATTGTTAGGTGTGAAACTTATTAACATATCAAATATTAACAACAAAGAATACATTTGGATAATAAAACAATAACATAATGAGTTATGAGTTTATTTTCTACTATAAATATAAGGTTCATAATTGAACTTGTCTTATCAAGTGTTTCAAATATTGTGTTATGTATTTTGAAAATAAAACAACACAGTAAGATTATTGCGGAAGTAAACTGTGTAATTTGCTATGTAAAGAAATTAAAACAACCTAAATTATATTTTCTGCAATCATGTGTATAAATGAAGAACGTTGAAATTTATAATAAGAAATAATATGAATATAGTATAAATTGCAGTCAATAAAACACAATTATGTTAAATGATAATCTTCTTTGTTATTCAACAAAAAGCAATACCTAAATAACAACTAAAACTTACACACAACATGGTTAATTTTTTTAAATTTATCTAAAAAGAAGAAAATTACGATAAATTAATAAATAAGCCGATTAGAATTCTCCCGACCTACCGCAATATTAAAATAATATCATTCGAAATTGAATGAATGTTCGCATCGAAATCGTACAGGATGATGAGTAATAAAATAAATACACGCGGCGCACAGTGTGGCCGATCCAAGCGAACGCTCCACATATTTAGTTTGAATAGTATAATACAAGAGCGCTATGATTTGCGTGGCGATGCATCGAACTACTACCCACCACCGTTGCCCCGCAGGAGAAACTGTTTGGCAAGGCACTACAGGCCCTTAATAGAATAAGCATAATTATCTATCATAAGGAATGCATTGAGAGAGATACGTAACTCCTTCCCACTTAGAGGGTGCTTTATATTTTTGATAAATATAAAGGATTTTCTAAATTTTGTATAGGTTCATGATTCGCATTTAAACTATGTTTGTTTACAATATAAGGGATAATAACATATTTATAAAGAATAAAACATACACATACAATTACAATAATATATAATATAACAGTCCAAACACTAATATTATGAAAGTTGTTCACTCTTTTCGGCGATAAATATTTAATCTGCTTAACATGATCTTGTAACTTTTTAAGTGTATGTGGTTTAATATCACTTATTTTAATTGTCGCAATTTCACTTAACTTATTTTTATTGTCAATTACAATATTAGGAAGTAATATAGGCGAACTATAAGATTCAACACTATAACTATTAATAAAGTTCATTTCTTTGGTAGAAAAACTACAATTGTGTGGTAAGTTAAATAAAAAGTTGCCTTTTAAATTTAAAATATTTTCAGTTTTACAATTAGTATTTATTTTAGTAAAATTTTGAAAGATTCCTAATGGGAATTATCTACTTGTTCAATAATAAAGTTAGGTATATATATATATTTGTAAGTTGTAAAATTTGAAAAATACAATCAGTTTGTTTTGACTATTAACAAGATCATTATTTGCACAAAAGTAAGTACCATTTAGATTTCTGCATTTCTCAGCTGTGTACATATAATAATTTTTATATGTAACTAAATATTTTTCAATCGGGATTAAGGTTTGATATTGGTTATTTGAGTTTAAAATAGGAATAGGATACAATTGGTAATAATTATAAATCTCTGAGCGAACAATAGGAATAGAAAGTACAAAAGTAACACGTGAATTTGAAATGTATGTTTTAACATCTAGAATTTCATAAAATTTATACATTGATTCTAAATTTATCGGAAACATAAGGTTTTCTTTTGATATATATGATAAAGTTGTTGATATTAAATAAAGTAGTTCTGTAGGTTTAATAATTGAGTTATGAGCGATACCAATTTTTGCAAAAGTTACAGCATTTTCTAAATCCTGTAATAGTTGAATAATCATATTCAAAGTTGCGTTTATTTGATCCAACAGATTTTTAAGAATTATGAATTGATCATTATCAAAAAGTCTTTAATTTGCGTCTTTAGTAATTTTATTAATTTGATCTTTTAAAGTATTTTCATTTTGTTGAATCGAAGATATTGAATTATTCAAAGTTTGAATAATTTCATTTGAAAGTGATATTTGTTGATTTACAGTATCAATGATTTGATTTTGATTTTCTTGTAATGTCTTTTTATAAGTATCATATTTTATAGCATCATTAGCATCTAAATTTCCAGTGATTGATTTCAATATACTACCAAGACCATCTATTAAACCGCGTTTGCTTCGTTTTAAGTGAGGCATAAAATTTAACAATTTTTGTTTCGCATGATTAATTTGGAATAATACAATTTTTTCATAATTTCCTAATTCTTCTTGATATCTAGAATGTAAGTATTTTATAGTATTATTAATTTTAAAATAATGTTTACTAATTAGTTCAATCTCATCGCTTATATATGATACATCAAAGTAATGAATAAATGTGCGGGAAAAATAATTAATTTTAGCTTTTCCAATTTTGAAAGGTAGAATACCTGGGTTGTCCTTTAAGTTTGTTATTTCAATGTCGGCGAATATTATTGGGATAATTAATCTGTAATAAAAATCTTATATTATTTTGATGGACGTTTAATTTGATCTTTATGTATTTTAGGGCGTACGTTAGTAGAGCATGTTTTATTTTGAATAGATTGTATAGTATGTGGTTCATATACATTTTTTAATTTATTTCTATTATATTGTTTTACATATACTCTATCTTCTTCTTCTACATCAACGTCAGGTTCTAAATTCCTATTTCTATTTGAGATTATTTTATCTTTATGTTCAATCAGTTTTTTATTTAGTTTACTATATATTAATTTTGATTGATCTCTATGTTTTTGAACATAGTCACTAACAAGTTGTTGTTCTATATTTAAATCAAAAGGATTATTGTTTTCAATGTGTCCAGAAATTACTTCCGATGGTGTTAATTTAGTAGCGGAGTGAATCTAATTGTTATAACCTAAAATTGCGTATAACATTTTATTTATTATTGGTTCAATAGAAAATTCACTATTATCTAAAATACGAATATGTTCAATAATTAAATATTTAATTGATGAGGCGGATACATGATGAAACTCCATAATACTATTTGAAATAAAACAACGCAGTTGGGAGGGTTTCACTTTTATTGTTGAACACTGCAACATGTTTCACCACACAGTGGCTTCATCAGGCAGATGAAATAATGATTTTACAAAGTACAGGTAAAGCTTATATACTAATGCAATTAAATTAATAGAACGGGGGGGGGGGGTAATCAGGTAATTAGGCTGAAACTAATACAAACAATTTTGAGCGACTAAATATTGATTAGGGGTGAATTATTTACTTCTAATTCGTCATTTAATAGAATACCTTTTTTGTTATATTTATTAATTTCTAATTCTTCTAATAAGTTTAATTTACGACTTTTGTTACATTCGTGCAAAATTTTGAATTTAGGGTTAAAGTTATGTTGGTATTCGATTAAATGATTGGCGTAGGTTGAGGAGGTTTTCTTAAATTGAAGGCATTTTTGATGTTCTGAAATGCGATCTGGGAAGCTACGTCCAGTTTGTCCAACGTATACCTTAGGGCAATCTCCACACTCAAGCAAATACACACCAGAGTTCGTAGTTTTATCAGATTTGTCTTTAGAATTATTAATGAATTTATTAAGTGAATTGACCGTTCTAAAAGAAGGAGTTAGGTTTAAGGATTTGAGTTTTTTGCTGATGGCAATCGAAGGGGGGGCGTTAAATGTTAATGAGCAATATTTATTATTCTGATTTTGAAAATTGGTGGGGTATACTAATTTCAGGGCTTGTTGTTTTTGTTTTTTATAAAGGATGTCTAAGATAAGCTTTTGACGAAAGCGGTTATTATTAGCTATTATGAGAATTCTGTTGAACTCATTATTAAAATTATTAATTGATAGGGGGATAGTGGTTAGCCTATGCAACATGGAATGGTAAGCTGCTAGTTTATGTTGCATAGGATCGAATGATGTGCTATGGATCGTAGTATCTGTATGGGTCGGCTTGTGAAAAATATTGAATTCATGTTTTTGACCTGGATGTGAAATTGTTAAGTCTAAAAAATTAATAGATTTATTAGATTCGATCTCCCTAGTGAATGAAATATCCTTGTGAATTGAATTAATGAAATTTAATAGTTGATCTAACTGTCTCTCCGTTCCTGTAAAACAGGTGAGAATGTCATCAACATACCTAAACCAGTATAGGCATTTATTAAACAATGGGTGTTTACTAATTATTTCTTCTAATGAATTCATGAAAATTTCGGCAAGTAACTGACTGAGGGGATTACCCATCGCTAATCCTTTGTTTTGGATGAAGAAGTTGTTATTGAATTGAAAGTAATTTTGTCGTAAACATTCATTAAGGAGATCAAGAATCTCCGACTTAACAATCGGATTAGTACCCCGGGCGGTCAGCAATCCCTCAACCAGGTTTACCACCTCTTGAGGCGGCACACTAGGGAAGAGATTACTGACATCAAAGGACACCAACCGGCTTTTCATCGGAACTTTGAGGTCTTTAATTCTAGTGATTAGGTCTAATGAGTTTTTAATAGCAAATGTGGATTTGAATTTTGTGTGTTTGCAAATCTGACTAATTAAATATTTTGATATATTTCGACAAGGAGCCGAAACATATGATACTACTGGCCTAATAGGGGAATCTTCTTTATGGATTTTTAACAATCCATAAAGTTTAGGTGGTTTGGGATTCATAGGGATAAGGAGTTTTGACTGAAACTCGGAAAGGATGGCATTGCAGTTTTTGGTGATAGACTTAATCTCTTTTGTAAATTTAATGGTGGGATTTGATTTTAGTTGAACAAAGTTATTTGAATTGAGAAAATGTAGGACTTTCTCAATGTAGATTGGTTTGGGGATTGCAATAACTGAATTGCCTTTATCTGCTTTAGTGAAAACGATATTGTTTTTAATTGATTTATCCTTAAGGGATTTCGCTGTTAGGAGTTCTGAATTTTTAGAAATCAGTTTTGAAACTTGTTTGTGTTTCAATATCTCATTCTTTAAAACACATTTATTTTCGATTGAATTATTTTTTGAATTAGTAAGAGCAAGTTCTGTTTCCACTCCTAATATTTCCAAGTCTGAAGGGCTTGGGAGTGTTTTGATGTTATGTTTGAAACCTTTGTGTAATAATTCAATTTCTTGATCGTTAAATTGAGTCGGAGAAAGGTTAATAAATCTATCATAAAAAACTACACTGTTTTCGGGGGATGTCGAAGAGGGTTTGGATTTTAAATTGACTAGTTTTTGGAATTTTGTGGATTGGGAAAGAAACTTTTTGTGAATAATGGGTTTAATTTTTGAAAAAATGGTATCTGATAAAACATCGAACTCAACGTTATGTCGTCTAAATGTGAGTTCTGAGCGGATTACCTTAAGTTGAGTTTTGAAAAAATGGTATCTGATAAAACATCGAACTCAACGTTATGTCGTCTAAATGTGAGTTCTGAGCGGATTACCTTAAGTTGAGTTTTGAAAAAATGGTATCTGATAAAACATCGAACTCAACGTTATGTCGTCTAAAAGTGAGTTCTGAGCGGATTACCCCAAGGTAATCCCCTCAGAACTCACTTTTAGACGATATAACGTTGAGTTCGATGTTTTATCAGATACCATTTTTTCAAAAATTAAACCCATTATTCACAAAAAGTTTCTTTCCCAATCCACAAAATTCCAAAAACTAGTCAATTTAAAATCCAAACCATCTTCGACATCCCCCGAAAACAGTGTAGTTTTTTATGATAGATTTATTAACCTTTCTCCGACTCAATTTAACGATCAAGAAATTGAATTATTACACAAAGGTTTCAAACATAACATCAAAACACTCCCAAGCCCTTCAGACTTGGAAATATTAGGAGTGGAAACAGAACTTGCTCTTACTAATTCAAAAAATAATTCAATCGAAAATAAATGTGTTTTAAAGAATGAGATTTTGAAACACAAACACGTTTCAAAACTGATTTCTAAAAATTCAGAACTCCTAACAGCGAAATCCCTTAAGGATAAATCAATTAAAAACAATATCGTTTTCACCAAAGCAGATAAAGGCAATTCAGTTATTGCAATCCCCAAACCAATCTACATTGAGAAAGTCCTACATTTTCTCAATTCAAATAACTTCGTTCAACTAAAATCAAATCCCACCATTAAATTTACAAAAGAGATTAAGTCTATCACCAAAAACTGCAATGCCATCCTTTCCGAGTTTCAGTCAAAACTCCTTATCCCTATGAATCCCAAACCACCTAAACTTTATGGATTGTTAAAAATCCACAAAGAAGATTCCCCTATTAGGCCAGTAGTATCATATGTTTCGGCTCCTTGTCGAAATATATCAAAATATTTAATTAGTCAGATTTGCAAACACACAAAATTCAAATCCACATTTGCTATTAAAAACTCATTAGACCTAATCACTAGAATTAAAGACCTCAAAGTTCCGATGAAAAGCCGGTTGGTGTCCTTTGATGTCAGTAATCTCTTCCCTAGTGTGCCGCCTCAAGAGGTGGTAAACCTGGTTGAGGGATTGCTGACCGCCCGGGGTACTAATCCGATTGTTAAGTCGGAGATTCTTGATCTCCTTAATGAATGTTTACGACAAAATTACTTTCAATTCAATGACAACTTCTTCATCCAAAACAAAGGATTAGCGATGGGAAATCCCCTCAGTCTGTTACTTGCCGAAATTTTCATGAATTCATTAGAAGAAATAATTAGTAAACACCCATTGTTTAATAAATGCCTATACTGGTTTAGATATGTTGATGACATTCTCACCTGTTTTACAGGAACGGAGAGACAGTTAGATCAACTTTTAAATTTCATTAATTCAATTCACAAGGATATTTCATTTACTAGGGAGATCGAATCTAATAAATCTATTAATTTTTTAGACTTAACAATTTCACATCCAGGTCAAAAACATGAATTCAATATTTTTCACAAGCCGACCCATACAGATACTACGATCCATAGCACATCATTCCATCCTATGCAACATAAACTAGCAGCTTACCATTCCATGTTGCATAGGCTAACCACTATCCCCCTATCAATTAATAATTTTAATAATGAGCTCAACAGAATTCTCATAATAGCTAATAACAACGGCTTTCGTCAAAAGCTTATCTTAGACATCCTTTATAAAAAACAAAAACAACAAGCCCTGAAATTAGTATACCCCACCAATTTTCAAAATCAGAATAATAAATATTGCTCATTAACATTTAACGGCCCCCCTTCGATTGCCATCAGCAAAAAACTAAAATCCTTAAACCTAACTCCTTCTTTTAGAACGGTCAATTCACTTAATAAATTCATTAATAATTCTAAAGACAAATCTGATAAAACTACAAACTCTGGCGTGTATTTGCTAGAGTGTGGAGATTGCCCTAAGGTATACGTTGGACAAACTAGACGTAGCTTCCCAGATCGCATTTCAGAACATCAAAAATGCTTTCAATTTAAGAAAACCTCCTCAACCTACGCCAATCATTTAATCGAATACCAACATAACTTTAACCCTAAATTCAAAATTTTGCACGAATGTAACAAAAGTCGTAAATTAAACTTATTAGAAGAATTAGAAATTAATAAATATAACAAAAAAGGTATTCTATTAAATGACCAAATAGAAGTAAATAATTCACCCCTAATCAATATTTAGTCGCTCAAAATTGTTTGTATTAGTTTCAGCCTAATTACGTCATTACCCCCCCCTTCTATTAATTTAATTGCATTAGTATATAAGCTTTACCTGTACTTTGTAAAATCATTATTTCATCTGCCTGATGAAGCCACTGTGTGGTGAAACATGTTGCAGTGTTCAACAATAAAAGTGAAACCCTCCCAACTGCGTTGTTTTATTTCAAATGTTTAATAATTGTTGAATGGAATCGTTCTATTATTCCGTTCGACTGAGGGTGATACGGTGTACAAAAATGTATTTCTATTGTATGAAGTTTTAATAAATCATTAATTATTGAATTTTTAAATTCTTGACCATTATCTGAAATAATTTGTTTGGGGATTTGATGGCGTGAAAAGTAGTTTAATAAGGAATTTACAATTTCTACTGAATTCAGTGAATTTAAAGGATAAGCTTGCCCATATTTAGAGAATGAATCTACAATTGTTAAAAACTTTTGTTTTTGAATTTGAAGAGTATCAATATGTATAATTTCAAAAGGTTTACTTGCAGTAGGGGTTATACTTAATTGTAACTTGACTGGATTTCTATCATATTTAGAGACTTTACAAATTTCACATGTTTTATTATATATTTTTGAATAGCTTTACGTAAATTTGGATAATAGTATTTATTTTTTATTTTATTCTCTGTTTCATCAATACCTCTATGGTTTGATTTTCCTTCATGATGATTCATAATTACATTTTCTAGTTCCTCTTCATTTTCGATATCAATTAATTTTGTTAAACAACGCTTAAATTTATACGAGGGATATTTAAAAGTTTTTCTTACTATCTCGCAAAATGGTTCATAATTAGTACTTTCTTCAAAATATATATAATATACGACATCGGGAACAATATATTCTTTTATAAAATTAATTATATCTTTATTGAAACTTATTGAGGATAATTGTACAATAAATTTTTGTTTATCGAATAATTTTATAACCTTTATTTTTGCTGGGGAGTGGTAAACGTATTGGAAAATAATTTGATTTTTTCCATGATTTAGAGAGGAATCAATAATAGGGACATCGACTACCGGATGTTCATCTTGATTAGAATGAATGGTTCCTTGTGTTATATGTTGATCTTCGTTTTCAGATTGTGAATTAATTTCTATTATTTCATCTAGTTGATGATGATCATTTTCATCAATATTAGCTTGTACCGATTGATTATCAATTTCTATATCTCCTAAGGGATTTCTTTCAAGTCTTTTATTAAATTGTTCAATATAATCTTTTAATTCGTTAATATTTAATTCCGCATTATTATTCTCTTTATTTAATTTAATTCGCGATAATGCATCAGCATTAGTATTTAATTTTCCACTTTTATAATACATTGTATAATCAAATTCTTCTAATTTGAGTCTCCATCTGACAAGTCTTGAATTAGGATCTTTCATATTAAATAAATATTTTAAGGGTTGATGATTTGAAATAATATTAAATTTTTTTCCAAATAAATAAGGTCTAAATATTTTTGTAGCCCAAACAATGGCTAACATTTCTTTTTCTATTGTTCCGTAATTTGATTCGGAATCATTTAGGGTACGTGAAGCGTATGCTACCGGTAAATCTTTACCAATAGGTCCTTGTGACAAAACTGCACCAATTGCAAAATTACTTGCATCGGTTGTTAAATTAAAAGTTTTTGTAAGGTCAGGGTACTGAAGAATTGGTTCGTTTACTAATAAATTTTTACAAGTTTCAAAGCAATTTATAAATTCGTTATCATGTATAATTTTCTGATCCTTTTTCAAACATTTAGTAAGTGGTTTAGTTATTTTTGCGAAATCCTTAATAAAACGACGATAATAACCTAATAAACCTAAAAATGATTTAATTTCTTTTGTAGATGCTGGAAGTGGATATCTTTTTATAGCTTCAATTTTTAAAGGGTTTGGTTTTATACCTTGAGGAGTTACTATATGTCCTAAATATGCAATTTCTTACTTTAGAAATTCAGATTTATCTAGTTAAATTTTAAAATTAAATTCTCTTAGTCTTTGGAAAATAGTTTTTAATCTTACAATATGTTCTTGCAAGGAAGTAGAGAATATAATAATGTCATCGAGATATACTAGGCAAATTTCATTTTGATAACCGCGTAAAATATTGTCCATCACCCGCTGAAACGTTGCAGGGGCGTTCTTTAACCCAAATGGCATTCGAGTATATTCATAGTGTCCGTTTTCTACTGTAAATGCGGTTTTTGCTATGTCATCAGGATGCATTTCGATCTGATGAAAACCATTTGCTAAATCTAAAGTTGTAAAATAATTACATTTGCCTAATTTATCTAAAACATCTGTAATGTTAGGGAGAGGATATCTATCAGTAATAGTTTTATTATTTAATTTACGATAGTCTACGACTATTCTCCATTTTTGTTTATTAGAACTGTCTATTTTTTTTGGGACTACCCAAATTGGAGACGACCAAGGTGAATCATTAGGTCTAATTATGTTTTGGTCAAGCATATTAGTAATTTGTTTATTAACTTCCCTTTTGTGAATGAAAGGATATCTATATGATTTAGTGTAAATTGGTTCTTCATCTTCCGTTTTAATTCTATGTTTAACTTGATTAGTGAATGTTAACTTTTCTTTTTCATTATAAAATATGTCAGAATATTCAATACAAAGATTTTCAATTTGATCTTTCTCTTCTCTATTTAAATGTTGAGTTCTAAACTTTTCTAAATCTAATTTATGTTCATAGGGTTGAACATCTAAATTGAAGTTTGTAACGCCGCTCCCTTAACACTCGCGAGCGCGCTCGACCCTTTTCAGGTAGCCGAGTGTACGCACCACCGCTCGCATCCCCTACCACGCCGGACACGTGACGACCACGCCGGACACGTGATGCCCACACCACCCCTACCAGAAGACCACCCGCTGGAAACCCTATAAAACCCCGAGCGCACCGCTTAAAAGACAGACTATTAGCGCTCGTCTTTTCGGCCTAATCGTCTCTTCCTACGTGATTACTAGCACTCGTCTTTTCGGTCTAGTATTATCACTCTACAAATTATCAATCTACGAAGTACCTCCACGCTCTCACAAACACTCATCCCGAACGACGCTCTGTTCCGGGACGACGTACTGCCACGAGACGCCGCGTCCATCCGAGACGACACCCAGGCTACCACGCAGAAGAGGCCCTTCACCGCTAGCCGCTCGAACCACGAGGACTCTACTGCCGCACTACGCCCGCACCCACCCGTTACGACGAATCGACACAAAACCGATCACTCTGTACATACTTTCTTGTAAATAAACTCTTTTGAAACCACCACACGCCTTATAAGTTATTTATTTCATCAATACTATGGATAAAAATTTCAATATTAACGTCATTAAATATGTACGTTAACATTTTTCTTAGGATAGAAAATTTTAACTTATCTAATCCTGAGCCTATTTTGGGCATCGCTAGTTTATTAATATTTTTATTAATACATAACTTCTTTAAATTAATTAATGTATTGAACATATCTTCATATGAGGGTTTCTCGAAACATTTATTTTTAGTAACTAAATATAAAATATATCTATTATTATCTTTTAAGAAACATACTTTGTTTTTTATAGGTTTTTGTAAAAATAAAATATCTTTATTCTTAAATTTCTTATTAAATAGTTTTGCTATACCTTGTCCCATTTTCAAATCAGCGCTAACACAATGTGCTAATGAATATTTAGAATTAAAAAGATTTCCATTTAAATCCTTTACATTTGAATTTTTTATTTTGTTAGTCTTTGCTAATTTATTAAACATTTTAAAATTATGTTTTGAATGATTACTCAAGAGTTCATATTTACCTTTGGTTGCTACAGGAGTATCATTTTCATTATTATTTATTCGATTATTACTCGAGAATTCAATATTTATTTCATTTGTTACAGGAGTAAAATCAATATTATCTTTATCATTTTTATTATTATTATTTTTATTTTTATTGGGACTATATATTTCATAATTATTATTATCAAACTTAATAGCTTTTATTGGAACAAAGAAATTTAAATCTATTGGTTTTGGGTTCTTATTTAATATTTCAATATTTGCAAAATTATTTTTAGCAATTGTTAGAGTTTCGGGTATTTCTAAATTATTAAAATTATTATGAGGAATAATTATTTCTCCATTATTGATATTTACAGGTACATTAATTATATGTTTTGTATGCGGTTCTAAATGTAATACACAAATTGGTTTTTGATATTTTAAATTAATTTTTGTTCTAGGAGTATACAGTATAGAATTTTCAAAATCAATGTTTACTTTTAATGTTTTCAATAAATCCATTCCAATCAACCCATCATATTTATTATGAAATTTAAATAAATAAAATTTAGAAAAACTATTCCGAAGATTAAATTCATCCGGAGTAGGAATGATTATTATATTTTTATGTTGTGTTGTATGGAATGCTGTTGAAACTACAAAAGGTTCTTTAACAATTTCATTATAGAAATATTTTTTAGCAATTTCAGGATTCATAAAAGATTTATTAGAGCCTGAATCAATTAAAAATTTCAAAATATTTTCATTATTAAATTTAATTTCTATATACGGTAAACCTTCATCTCCTAACGTTAAATTTTCTACCTCTGTAATTTTTCTTGTTCGGCCAAGTGAAAATTTTGATTATCATCATTATTATTAATATTGCTTCTAGATGCACTAGGTTGATCAAAATCTTGATAATTTGTTGTTTCTGTATTATATAATTCTTCCGCAATATGATTTAATTTAGGTTGATAATTTTGGTAGTAATTGGGTCGTTGTACATTTGTAAATCTTGTTTGGACACTCATTGGTGTTGGTTTCTGATTTTGGAAATTAGTTCGCTGACTCATTGGAGTTTGTTGGTAATTTTGAAAGTTTCGTTAAGTGTTTCTCGTTTGTACACTCATTGGTGTTGGGTTATAATTTTGGGTTTGACCTCTGGGTTTCCAAACATTTTGTGGGTTAGGAAGTTGTTTGTTTTGATTAAAATTTAGAAAATTATTATTATTATTATAATTTTTTGATGGATTCCACGGTGGGGTCCACCTTCTTGGATTTGAATTATTAAAATTATTATTATTATAATATCTACCATTATTATTGTTATTATGATTATCTCTTGAGAAATTATTTCTATTTTGAATATTAGGTTGTTTAAATTGTTGTTTATTTTGTGATTGTAAATAATAAATGTTTTCTTCTTGATTGACGAATTGTAATGCCTCAGCTAAATCAGCTGGTCGCATTTAACGTATAGTTGTACCTAATGGGTCTTTTAATCCTGCTAGAAATGTTTTTAAAGTTAAGCTTTTATATAAGTCATTTTTCAAATTCCTATTATTTAATAACTGTTCGTGAATATTAACGTATGAACAAATAATGTTCAACATCTCCAAACATCTCTCATAAAATTGTGTAGGTGTTTCATTTGTATTTTGTTTTAAACTAATTAAGTCTCTATTAAGACATGCTTCGTCTCTTGGATCTGAGAAATTTCGGATTAAAACATTTTTTAATGTATCGAAATCATTGATAGTATTTACATTAACAACAAGCTTTGCTCGTCCTGTTAGTTTATTGATAAAACTGTTTAAAATAAATTGATTTTGAAAGTTATTCTGATTGTTATAGAATGTGTCCACAATTGTCTGCGCCACCTCTATAAAATGATTCAATTCATTCGAATTTCCGTTAAATTCCGGAACGCACTTTAAAAATTCCGGGCTAAATTGAGCCATTTTGTTGACTTGTAAATGATCGAATAAGTCTAATAAATTTAGTAAATTATCTTCAAGATTTATATTATTTCCGATCGATCCGTAGGAATTAGGGGACGATGGGATAGAATTTTGTGAACTGTCAGAATTAGTTGACATAAAATAAAACTGATTTTTGAGAAAAATGCAAAAATTTAAATTCGACTTACATTAAAAACGCTGTCTTCATTCTTGAATATTTATCCTAAAATGGTGTTGCTGAGTTGAGTTGTGGTGAGTTCTGATTTCGAGTTGCCTGGTGTTGTTACAGTTGTGTAAAGTTGCTGGATAGGACTATGGGAACTATGCCTTGGAGTACTGTGCCTCTCGATCCTTGATTTTTGGACTCTGGAACTATGCCTTCTGGTCCTTTGAACACGGGAAACTATGCCTCTGGTTCTATAAGTTCTTCGGTGAATACCTCAGTGAATTAGTGATGCTCGTAAACGCTTTCTGGGTTCACTACTAACTTTTCGCGAAAGTCCACAGATTTTTTGGTTTTAAATTTTTAAGCACTTTTTCACTATTTTTTTTTCACTGGAACTTATCCTCTACGACTGCGCCATTTACGTTTTTCGACCAAGCGGTTGGTTTTTTTAAAAACGTTTTTATTTAATTATATATTTTTTATTACACATAAGTACTGAATTACAACAACAATACGCGCAAATACTAATTACAGGCTGGAACTCTATCAGGAACTGACTACAATAGCATGCATTAGATTATATATAAGAGTAAATGCGAATAATGCAAAGATAACATTTAATAGAATAAGCATAATTATCTATCATAAGGAATGCATTGAGAGAGATACGTAACTCGCGTGCCTGTTTTTAGTGAAATTTAAGCCGCGCGAACCACGAATAGAACAGCATCGCTTTATGAATGAATAAAATATAGTCGACAAAAACACAAATAATAAAATCAAATAAAAACCCCCACACTTCCAATAAAATGCCACCACCAAGGAATGCAAAGCAGAATAAGAAAAAGGAAGACAGCGATACCGATGACGAAATTACAAATAATACATTATTAAGAAGTATAAAGGAAATCAAGGAATCGGTAAACTTCACGAATGAAAAATTTGAAAAGATGAGAGAAGAAAACTCATACCTTAAAAAATTATTAGAAAACAGCAAAACGATAAGTTAGAAGAACGCGTTCAATCATTAGAACAGCTAGTGGATAAATCGGAAAAAGAAATAATAAAAAATAACATAATCATAGTGGGCGCAGAAAAACAACATAAAAATGAAAACACTGTGGAAATAGCCACTAAAATAATAAAAACTCTAAACATACATCTAGAATCACAAGAGAAGCATACAGAAAAGAAGACAACAATGACAAGAGCCCAATAATAGTAAAATTGCAATCAAAAGAGAAAAAAAGGGATATACTAGTCGCAAGAAAGACTATAGGATCACTAACAACAAAAGAATGTGCACTAAAAGGATATCTATCTAAACGAAATTTACCTAAACGAACAATTGACGCTATTCAAAAACCTACTTTTTTACAAAGCTAGGGAACTAAAAAAAAAACTTAAGTATAAACACTTATGGATTAGGGATGGAAATATTTACATGAGGAAAACAGATACTAGCAACAAAATAAAATTTTACTCTCACTCAGACATTGACAAAATAAATTAGTCAAATGTTGCTAAAACAAACAAAAAGACAAATAAAAAAAATTAATATCTATGAACACATATACCTGCAAAACATTAGAAGCCTCAGAAATAAACTCCATGAAATTGAAATAATTCCTGTTACACATAATAACCCTAGAATAATAGCGATCACAGAAACATGGCTAACACCTACCAATGAACACTTATACACACTACAAAACTACAACGCAGAATATAACTCACACGATACAAAAGGAGGAGGCATAGCAATGTTTATTAGAAAAGATACAAATTACAAAATATTAAACAAACTAACAATAAATAAAATGTAGATATTAACAATAAAACTAAAAGAAAATAAATTAATAATATCATTAATATACAAACCGCCTCAAATCACATTCAGAGAACTAAAAGATGTAGGCAATAATAACCTCAAAACAGCTACATAAATTGTTCCAAGCTCTGTGAGTTTTTATGTGAAATAAGTGAGTCTTAAGTAATAAAAGCATATGACACCGTAGGACAAAACCAGTTAATTAAAGTGAACATAGTGTAAGACCGAGAACAAACTTTATATCGAAGTATTAACGTACAAAGTGAGGTTATGTTGCGGCCACATGCAAAATTTAAATAATAAAAACAATACAACATGGAATGCTTTCAATGCAAACTAATAAAACAACCCACAAAAGAAGCAAAAGCACCTTGCTTCCCCTGCGACTCATGCAGACACCTATATTGCCTAGATTGTTGGGAATTGTCAGCCTCGGAAGCCAAATGTCTGCCGTTACAAAAACGAATAGTGAAATTCCACTGTCAAAAATGCCGTAACAATGAATTCGTGGAAAGTCTCCAATTAATAATTAAAGATAAAGAAACTATAATTAATGATAAAAATGAAATTATAACAATGTTAAAAGAACAACTTAAGAAATTTGAAGATATAGAAACTAGTCACTTGGAAAAACCTACGCACTCCAGTATATTCCAATCCACTCCAATGAACATACCCATTAATCAAAATATACCTGCCATTATCATTAAACCAACATCAACACAAAACCCTCAAATAACAAGAACTGACGTCAAGAATAAAATAAATCCAACGCATTTAAAAATAGGAATAACCCATATCAAGGAAACAAAAACAGGAACAATAATTATTAAATGTCCAAGTAAACGAGAATCGGAAATACTTCACAAAACTGCGATAAATAATTTAGAAAACTATAGCATTGAAACTTCAAACCTGCGAAAACCTAGAGCTAAAATCACCAACATTACACAGGAGATAACAATAGACACGATCGAAACAACTATCCTAGAACAACATCAAACTTTGAGAGATTTCAAAGTAACTTATGTTAAGAAAAATAAAAATAGTGAACACACTATTTTTGCGGAATGCTCAGCCGATACATTTAGACAACTCATGAATCTTAAAAAAAATTATATTGGGTGGGAGCGCTTCCCTGTGTATGAAGACCTAACAGTTCCCCGCTGCTTCAAACGCCAAGACTTCTATCATAAAAAAGAAAACTGCACAAATAAACAAGTATGCCCACTGTGTAGTGAAGAACATGAACTAAAGGACTGCGATAAAGGGAAAAAATCTTGCATCATCTGCACTCGAGCAAATACTAAATACAAGCTAAACCACAACATAGAGCATAATTCAACTGATCAAGACTGTCCCAGCCTAAATTACCACATTAAGATCTTGAAAAGCAAAATTGACTACACCACTTAATGGTAATTCTAGATACGGAAATCATCCTAGACATATTAAATCAACTAGAAGACGACCATCGTGGGAATTACATCGATCCAGCGGACTGCAAAGAGGTTATTTCCCTAAATAACAAGTTCAACATAATGCATTTCAATATAAGGAGCGCCCATAAAAACTTTGATGAATTCCTAGTGCTAATCGAAACATACTACTTCTATAATAACTGTGATATTTTTGTGCTAAGTGAATGTTTTCAATCAGTTGACACAGATAACTTCAATGTTCCTGGATACACAACAATTCACAATAGTGGCGACTTCAATAGGAATGATGGAGTTCTAATACTTATCAAATCTAACCTCAACTATAGTGTGTCTAACGAAAAATTGAACTTAAGTGGCGTCTCACTCGGTATTATAAATTTGAGAATTGATGATATACTCTTTAGGATAATTGCATTATATAGACCAAACCCAAGCAGCCTGACCTCCTTCCTTGAAGATCTCGACACATTTTTTGACATCAATAATCAAAATACTAAATTAGAACTACTAATAGGTGATACAAATATTGACTTATTTAAAGAAAATGATATAAATGTGAACAAATGCCTTTCTATATTGGCCAAATATGGTTTTGAACCATACATCTTAAACCCAACTCGTGTTACAAGTACCACAAAGTCATGCATTGACCATATATTTTTAAAATCATACTCCAATTTCAACCGTAAATATCACCTTACATCATACATCTTGAATTGTCATATTACTGACCATTATCCAATTATACTTAAAGTAAACCACAAAACAAAAAATAGCTGTAGATACCCTGATAACATTAAACCACTGACTAAAATTGATCCTGAAAAACTTAACCTCCTGTTTGATAGTGAACTCTGGGATAATGTCCTACACTCCAATGACACACAAATTACTACTAACTTATTTACAAACAAATTTGTCAACTTCATTGAGATGGCCAAAACACACGTTCCATACATTAGGTCAAGCTGCAAAATTAAACCATGGATCACAAAGGGTCTAGTTACATCAATAAAAACTAGGGATAATTTAAAAAAAAGGTTGAATAAACACTTTTCCGCAGAGATAGAAATAAAATTCAAAAAATACAGAAATTCGCTGAATAATCTTTTGAAAAAAACAAAAAATGACTACTACGCAGTTTAAATTCAAAATAACAAAAATAATATGAGAAAAATTTACAAAATAATTGCAGAGTCAACAAATGCTAAAACCTCTAGCATAAATTCCTATAATGTCACTGACAACAATGGTACAGCATTTGTTAACAATAAAGAAATGGCAAATCACTGCAACAATTATTTCACAACCATCGGGTCCAATATGCTTAAATATATTCCAACGATACGAAATCCTGACGCAATGAAGAGGAGAAACCCGCTAACAATGTTCCTTGACCCAGTGTCCGAGACTGAATTAATTGAGCTAATCTCCACATTAAAAAATAATAGTTCCCCTGGTCCTGACGGGATAACATCAGCCACTATAAAAAATAATCACTTGCATATCTTGAAGCCTTTGAAACACAGTATTAACTTGATATTTCAAAATGGGATTGTTCCCATACAATTTAAATCGTCTATTATCACACCAATTTTTAAATCCGGGGATAAGACAAAAATATGCAACTACAGACCAATTAGCGTGATTAATTATTTTGGAAACATTTTTTAAAAATGTATAAAGAACCGAATGGTAAACTTTTTAGACAAACACAACATTATACACACCCAGCAATACGGGTTTTAGTGTGGAAAATCCACAACTGATGCTATGTGCGCTGTCATTGAGCATGTTACAGAGAATCTAAACTTGAATAAAAAATGTATTGGGGTCTTCCTGGACCTAGCTAAGGCTTTTGACACAGTTAGTCACAAAAAACTCTTTAACATACTTGAAAGCATTGGTATTCGCGGTATCGTATTGAGTCTACTTAAAAGCTACTTAACTAATCGTGAACAAAGAGTGAAAGTCAACAATACCATAAGTGACCGACTCCTTGTTGAAATAGGGGTACCGCAAGGAACAGTTCTAGGCCCAATAAATAATAATGTTATAAATAGGAAAAAAACACAAATTATAATAGGCGATATAAACATAAACTTATTAGAACAAAGCAACTCGAATAAAGACTACAGAAACATACTCAAAGAAAACAACTACAAAATAATAAATAAAATTTCTAAAAAAACATACACAAGAATAAATACAAACAGAAACAATTCGATATTAGATCATGTCATCACAAATAAAAAAGAAGTAATAGACAAAATAATAATAGAAACCACAAGTACAGGGTGGGGCAGAAAAACCTATCCGATTTCAAAACGTTATAAAATTAAAACCACTCAACTTGACAATTTTTTTTTTATTAACATATCGCAAATTTTATGCCATTTTTAAATTTAAGTTTTGAAAAGCACATCACTCAAATGGCGTCCTTGGGAGCGGATACACTGATTTAGGCGCTCGCGGTAGCTTTCCATGACTTTCACCGTCATTTCCACATGAATTTCTTCAATTGCCCGAGCAATTTCCCTTCGTAAAGCAAGAAGGGTCCTTTGTCGATGCTGGAATACGTTCGATTTGAGGTAACCCCAAAGGAAGAAGTCACATGGAGTGAGATCCGGTGAGCGCGGCGGCCAGCCTCTCAGAGAAATGAGGCGTCCGGGAAACAATGTCCATTGATCGTCGCGATGTGTGGGCGGTTGCATCATCCTGTTGAAACCACACATTTTCCACGCCATTTTCTTCCATTTTGGGTTGAAGAAAATTTTCCAGCATAAAACAATAGCGCTCGCTGTTGACCGTTACGGTTTGCCCATTTTCTTCAAAAAAGTAAGGCCCCCAGTCGCCTAGGCGAGAAAGAGCACACCACACAGTCACTTTTGGGCTATGGAGGGGTTTCTGATGGATTTCCCGAGGATTTTCCTCACTCCAATATCGAAAATTCTGCCTGTTTACGGCGCCACAAAGGTGAAAATGGGCTTCGTCCGTGAAGAGCACAACATCGTCTATTGGGAGTTCTCGGAGATCGCGACACAGGTTCATACGGGTTTCAAAATCCCTTTCAATTAATTCCTGTGCAACAACCATTTTGTAGGGATGCATTCTGAGGTCCCGGTGCAAAATTCGCCGAATACTGCGGTTGGAAATCGCCAAAGCGAACGAATGTTTTCGTGCCGAACGACGCGGGGAACGTTCAATCGCGGCTCTCATATTGACCACGTTTTCAGGTCCTGTTGCTGTCCTGGGACGTCCAGGCGACTTCTTTTTCAATGCTGAACCCGTCTGTCGAAAATTTGACAACCACACTTTAATCGTAGCGTGATGTGGAACAGGATCATGACGCCCGTTGTGGAGCAATTATCGAACCGCCGTTTTCGATAAACCGCTCAATAACAAAAGCACGATGTTCACCAGACCAAGGCATGTTGACTAATGACAAATGGCATAAAACCGGCTTTCTAACGGTTTTTACCCCACTACTCTACCTGTTCCCTCTTCTGAGAAAAAGGGATTTGAAATCAGATAGCTTTTTCTGCCCCTCCCTGTATATCTGACCACTGCGCGGTAATTACAAAACTAAAAGAAGAAACAAAACAGTAACCAATTTACCAATATTTTGAAAGAAAGAAACTAGATTATAAACAAATAGCAGAAGATACAAAGAATATGAAAGCAAACTTGATACATAATTTTGAGCACATGTCAACGAAAATACATAACATAATAGAGAACAACGAATCTATATGTAAGATAAAAAGAAGAGAAGAAAACCCATGGATCACAGATAAAATAATAAAACAAATAAACTTAAGAAACAAAATGCAGAAACAACATCTAAAACACCCCACCAATACAATAAAAAAGGATGCTTACTACAATCAGAAGGCAAAAACAGCAAAACTAATAAAACAAACCAAAACACACTACTATCAAAATAAATTTGAAATGAACAAAAACAATCACAGTAGCTTATGGAAGGAAATTAACAAGCAAATTAAATGCAAGAAAGAAAATGATCACCACATAAACACTATACGCAAAGAAGACGACACACTAACAAATAACAGCCAAGAGATAGCGAACGACATAAACGAATACTTCGCAAATGTAGGAAAAACCCTTGCCGAAAAACAAATAAAACACACAAAGTTAAAATCGGAAACGACAATTACTACAAGACAATTAGAGAATATGCAATTAAAACATATAACACACTCAGAATTAGATAAAATAATAACAAAACTAAAAGACAACAAAGCTCCCGGTTTTGACAAAATCAAGACAACAAAAGTCGATCAGTAGCTATTTTCTCGGACAGCTAAGGGCACTAAGCACCACACAGGTCGATTCCAAGCTAGTGTGGGACTGTGTAAACGCTCTCAACGAAATGGGCGGTCGCAAAAAAGTGACAATGGTCCCTGGACACAAGGGTCATCAAGGGAACAAAAAAGCAGACGAACTGGCCAAACAAGGCTCGTGAAGCGCATTCATTGGCCCGGAACCCTCCTGCGGTATCGCAAAAACCACAGTCAGATAATCCATAAAAAAATGGACGGAGACACAAGCTCCAACCTGGTGGACGAACATACCAGGGCAGAGGCAGGCGAAACAGTTAAAAAACAATCGCCGGCTTTTACGACCGATCTTCTCAACCAAGAGAGAAAAACGGTTAAAGCTATAGTACGTCTACTGACAGGACACTGTAGGCTCAACAAACACATGAGCAAAATAGGCCGATATGTAGATTCTGCCAGGAAAAAGAGGAGGATTCCCTCCACATCCTGTGCCAATGTGAGGCCCTAGCGCGGGTTAGATAGCTAACGCTGGGCAACACTAAACCAAGCGCAGAGAGCTACACCCAAGGCTCACTGTCTGGGTTAATAGGGCTAATCAAAGAGGCGATGCTCGAGCACGTCGTCTAGGATAATAGGGATCCACAATAGATCTGCAAAGGTCGCGGTGGTACAGGCCAATAAGGCCACCCCTACGAATATCTAATCTAATCTAATCTAATCTAAAGTGGGTTTACCTGGTATTGTAAGAGATTGTCAAGAGCAACGTAGGATTAAGAAAACCATATCAGACAGAAAGTTTAGAATTCTTTAACACATTTAATCTAAAAGATATTGATGAATGTAGACGGTTTAAATGTATATATTCTTGTAATTTATTTGTGAACTTTTCATTTATTTCTTTGCTAAAATTTCAATAAATATAGAAAATGCTCGGTCTACTTTTAAGAAATCATAATATTATTTTTAATGTATTATTATTTATGATGTTTTATTATTTATAATGATTATTGAATTGTTAGAAACGGTTCAGATTGGTTGTTGTGGGTTTTCCAATCTTTTATAGCAAATGTCAGAACCGTGTAGTCAGGTCCCATAATTAAATAAATCAAATTAACTTACCCACTGAGCAAAAGACAAATAAATAACGTAACATCAACATTGTAGCAACATTAAACGTTGTTTTAATGTTGATAAAACATTACTTAAATGTGTTTGCTCAGTGGGTAGTAATGTGTTTTATTTATTGTGTACCCTTAAATAATATTCATAATAAAATTATTGCTTATATCAATGAAAGCAATAGTTTTATTATAAATTTAGATTTAAATTAAATAATATTAGCCCATTAACGGCCGAGCAATTATAGAATTAACTCTAATAGTAAATTAGGTAAAAATGTTGCACATATTTTTATGATTTCTATGAATGACTTATTGTATGACACTGTAAACTTTTCTTTTAAATATACATAATGTATACGATGTAAACTTTTAGGCATTCGTCGATTTTATATTAAAACGTGCAGTATGAAGTTTAGAACGAGTGTTTCCACTCCCAGACTAAGCATGAAGTAAAATTTCGAGTTTAGAAAAGCCCCGCGTAGAAAATTTGTCGAGGGTCGCGCAGCGACCCGAGACAAATTTTCACGGGGCTTTTCTAAACTCGAAATTTTACTTCATGCGCCACGCGTATAAAACATTGAAATATTGTTTAGTTAGAAATACACTACCATGAGGAATAATCAAAATATTTAAATAACGAAATATTTAAAGTTTTCAAGTTAACTTATATAGAAATTTCATTAACAAAAAAATTATAATGTTGCATGTATGCACCAATGGCGCTTAAAGTGTTAAATATACACGAATTTTAAATAAACCGCCATATTTTGCATTAATCGACTGTCGCGCCACCACAGTGTGGTTTGCGCAATGTTGCGACTGTTTTTTCTTCCCATAGTTGTGCATCTGTAGATCTGTGGTATGTATGTTAAGTTGCATAGGATAAATGTATAGAATCCGTGTTGTATACAACCCGATGTACAGCAAGTAACTGAACGTTATAGGAATGTTTCTCTCGTAATCTTAACGCATTAATTTATATTTTTATAAAATAAATAACAAATAATTATGGAATTTGTTTTGCAAACATTTATTTATATAAAGAAAAAACATCACGAAGCAGCCGTAATGAAATAACTTTAATCGATATTTACTTAAATTAATAATGGTTTTAGGTAGACACAATAATTTTCTTTGGATTGGATGTATCACAGATAATTCTTGGATTATAAGTATTATTCGACATTTACACATATACCTCCAAGGATCCTAAACACATAATACAACGTAAGTGAATAATTATACATATTTATTTTTCGTTTACTAATACAATTAATAAATATATGTGTTTCATACTTGGTGATGGATAAAACGGATCATTTGATTTTCAATATTATATTTTACAGGCTGCCTGAACGAAACATTAAGTATATGGACTTCTGATTTATGTATTGTAATGAGATTTTCAGTAATTTTGTAATCGAGTGCGCTAGTTTCAAGATTATGCGACTTCAACACTAACTTTATTATTTTAAATGGGATGCTATATTTTTGGCTGCGAATTTGAATTCTTTATACAATTTTGTGAAAAAAGTCATGAATTAACAAATCATTTCAAACAAATTTAGTGCATTTTCATGATTTACTGAAAAATTCGTATTTCCGGACACAAGAACATCGGAAATGTTGTCTATAGAATGGTGATTTATTTTTCGAATAATAATATACAGAGTGTTTACAATTTCATACTAAACAATTAAATCTCGATTTTTTATAAATTTAACACCCTTTATATTGTTTCATATTCTTACGGTGAATTATATTCTGCATTGTGTAGATCAATGCTTCATTTACATAGATTCTGAACATTTCATTAGAATACAATAATTAGAAGTTGTAAATTGCGCGGTTCTCGCGACTTTAATAAAAATTACTTAAACCAGTAAGTTAAACAAAAACGATTTCTTTAAATACTGATATATATACAAAACAATTAACAAATAATAACGGAAAAAATAAGTGAAGTTAAAAACACGTGGATAGAAAGTATCAGTTAAAAAACACAAGTTAAAAGAAAGTTAAAAGCGCGGTACGACCGAAAGAACGATGTTGTTGAAACGGTGTTCAAGATAAGACTCTTTTCTGGTTTTCTTAACAGAAGAAACGGTTTGGGATAGGAAAATCTGATTGGTCAGGATTGATTGGAGAGAGATACCAGAAGAGAAAGCGAGGGATGATTTTTCAGTGTGAAAAATAAGGACAGAGGGTCAGGTGCTGGAAATTTCTGGAATTTTTGGGCATGGTGAAAGGGACAAGTCCGGACGCTTCGCTCGGTCGCGGATTAACGTTTATGGGTCCAATTAGGCACGTTTTGGGCCCGCTCTTTAGAAATTGAAGACATTTTCCTGACAATGGTTAATCGTTCTTTCGGCCGTAAAGCGAAATAAATGAAATCCCGCCAAACATTTGGCTCTCAGGTTTCGCTTTAGAAATCACAAGCACAAAGAGTAATAAAAAAAATGGTAAGTAAATACAAGCGCCCCTTTCTGCTTTTATGAAAAAAGGGGCCAAATAAAGTAATGAAACACCCAAAAATAAAATAATGCAGAAAATACACGAAATGTAAAATTTTAAGAAATCCGAATCAACATCCCGCCCCCCATTGAATGCCATGCATTCAATTAAACACTATTTACAACACTATCACTCGTATCGAGGGGGCACAATTTCACGGATGGACGAACGTATGTGCCTGCGCTGGTTCGGACAGTAGCGCTCCGCGTTACTCCGTCCGGGCCTGGATGAACGACCTCGACTCGTCCCATTCGCCACAAAAGAGGTGGCGTGTTGTCCTCCCTTATAACCACAAGACATCCTGGTTCGATGTTGACTGCATTCCTCTGCCACTTGGTCCTCTTGTGCAGCTCGGACAGGTACTCTCGTTGCCACCGACTCCAGATGTGTTGGCGTAGTTTCTCCACGTACTGCCAACGTGAAAGCCTGTTTGCCGGAACGTCGCTTATATTCGAATTTAGCGGCGCGGTAATGGCGTCCCCAATCAGGAAGTGCCCAGGTGTTAATGCAGCAAAATCGTTTGGATCTTCCGACAACTGGCACAGAGGTCGCGAGTTCAGCACAGCCTCAATTTGCGTTACTAGAGTATGTAGTTCGGTGTAAGTTAAGAGAGCATTCCTAACAACTCGATGCAGATGATGCTTTACACTTTTAACCGCGGCTTCCCACAGTCCTCCGAAATGAGGAGCACGCGGCGGTATAAAAGTCCACTTAATGTTTAGGCACGAAAGCGCGGTTCGTATGTAGTCCTCCGCTGACTGAAGAACAATTCCTAATTCCCTCAAATGGTTTCGCGCTCCAACGAAGTTGGTAGCATTGTCTGAGAATATTTCAGCAACACAGCCTCGGCGCGATATCAGTCTATTGAAGGCCGCAATGAATGCTTCCGTAGTGAGGTCCGAAACCACTTCGATGTGCACAGCCTTTGTTGCGAAACATACGAATACGCAGAGGTACACTTTTGTCGTTTTTCTGGATCGGCGAGATCCATCTTTAATAACGAAGGGCCCACAATAATCAATACCGCATTTTAGAAATGGGCGAAATTGCTGTGTCCTGTATACGGGAAAAGCTCCCATGATCGGAGCTTCGAAACGGGGCCGAGCGCGAACACACACAATACACTTGCGAACTATTTCGCGCGTCACACTCCTTCCATTTAAAGGCCAGTATGTGGTTCTGACGGCGGCGAGGGTCGCCTGGGTTCCAGTATGTAAGTGCGTACTGTGAATGTCTCTTATTATTAATTTCGCTAATTGGTGGCTACCAGGTATAACAATTGGGCACCTGCGAGATAAAGGCATACTCGATTCCATCAAACGCCCGCCCACTCGTAAAAGTCCATCGTGGTCAATAAAGGGGTTCAAGCAGGTAAGGCGGCTTGGCCTTTGCACAGCCCCGCCCTTGGTTAGCGAGTCAAGTTCACTCTTGAAGGTGCATTTTTGCAGGTGTCGGATTATGGTGGTGGTTGCCTCTTCTAGCTCATTGGTGCTAAATGGGCCACTCCTCTTCGTAGCGGGGTGTCTCAGGGTGTCCTTAAACCGCAATACATACGCCATCGCACGTACTGTTTTGTGAAAGGACGAGCAAATTGGAATCACGTCCTCAACGGCGAAAGAAACAATTGCACATTTAACTTCCGGCGGATCCGCGGTTGGTACAAATGTTACCGGGGCTCGTTCACTTAACAAAAAATCGGGACCATTCCACCATATTATTGATTGTCTCAAGTCCATTGGTGTTAATCCGCGGCTAATGAGATCCGCGGGATTTTCACTTGTCGTGACGTGGTACCAATCAGAAACGTCACTTAAAGTCTGGATTTCACCCACGCGATTCGCGACGAATGTTTTGAATTTTCGCGATTCGGATTTGATCCACGAAAGCACGATAGTTGAGTCTGAGTAAAAACGCCGTCGCACAAATCGAATGTCTAATGTGTAACACACGCGATCACATAACTCGGCTAATAACACCGCGGCACAAAGTTCGAGTCGCGGAATAGTGGTTGACTTTACAGGTGCAACACGAGATTTCGCACATAATAAGCGAGCAGACATTCTTAATCCATTTTGAACACTTACTATGTACAAACATGCTCCATATGCATTTTCGCTTGCGTCCGCGAATCCATGGAGTTCGAGTAATTCAGCCTCTACCTGAACCACGTTTCTGGGAACGGCGATGTCCTTTACCTGCCGCAGCTCATCGCCTGTCGAGGTAAAGAGCAGGTAGGGGATAGTCCCACCCACACTCTAACTTCCATAAATCCTGTATTAATATTTTTGCGGAAATGATAACCGGGCCGATCAAACCAAGGGGGTCGTATATGCGGGATATCTCACTTAAAATTGTCTGTTTCGTGGATACGCGCGTCGTAAGCTCACTACACTTATAACTTAAATTATCACTATGAGTGTTCCATATGAGTAGTAGGGAGAGATAGCCGATTCTAGAACCTCCTCCTCCTCGCGGAGGAGGAGGTTCTAGAATCGGCTATCTCGTGGGAGGAGGAGGAGGAGGAGGAGAAGGATGAGGAGGATGAGGAGGACGATGGGGGGGGGGGGGGGGATGAGGAGGAGGTTTTTGAATTTGGGCTAAGAAGGAAGAAGAGGGAGTACTTTTTTTATATATTTTTTTTTTGATTGTAGAAATGTTTCATGAAATAAAAAAAAAATATTTTAAATTAATTAAATCAGATATTTAAAAGCAGTTACCTGGGGAAATATTTATAATGGATAGTGGTTTTATAATAAAGTAGGCAAAAGTAATATTTGAAGCAATATATTTAAAATAATACAAATATACATAAAAATAGAATTGAAATTATAATTGTTCAGACATACATTTATTAAAGATACAAATAACCTTATAATAATTATAATTCAATTGTATCGAAAGAGTAAGTGTGTTTTTACAGACGTTTATGAAAAATCAAAATATATTTAAAAGTAATATTTAAAGCAATATTTAAATTATAATTGTTCAGACATACATTTATTAAAGATACAAATAACTTTATAATACTTATAATGTAATTGTATCGAAAGAGTAAGCGTTTCTTACCCAGGTTCATAAAAAATAAAAATATAATTGAATGTTTAATCAAGCTCTTGAATTGCATCGTTAATCATTTTATCCAACACCTTTTCGTTTTCTAAATCCGCTATACGTAAATGGCCCCATGCTAATGTATGATATTTATCATTTAAAATGTATCTTTTGTCGTCTTTTGAATTCAATGCAATTTTGTTTTGAAGTTCTGTAAACATATTATGATAACTGGATCTAAATTTGTACATTTTTTTATAAACTGCACCCCCATTCTCCACTACAGTAATGTAATCATTTACCGTTAAATGTTTTTTTATTACATATTTTTTAACACCTTTAGCTTTTTTAATCGAGCTTGAATTGAGTAAATTTACACAATACGCCTTAGCACCAGTTCCATAAAATGATTCAATGATCTGACCTTTAAATTCGTCTTTCATTTTTCCGATGTAAGATTTATTTGGAATGATGCAATGCTGATTGTCAACTGGATAGTTGGATGTATCAAACTTATCAATATTAATTTTAATATCATCGTAGACATTTTCTGTAAAAACTTGAAGAACTAACGAATCTGTATCTGTGTACAATAATGTTACGTTGTTATCGTACTTTCTCTTAAGGAAACTATAGAAAAAATCGTACATTACAGTTTTGGATAATTCTAAAATAGAAAATCCTACATACAGTGGTTTTGTGTACTGCACTTTGAGAACACCCATTTCCACAGCCACTAAATTATTACAAAATATTTTTGAAGATTTAAAATTTGGTTTCGATATATAAAATTCTGCACCAGGTTTCCTGAAATGAGAATCCCAATGCGTACATAATTTAATATCAACGCGATTTTCAACATTTTCCATCGTTTTTCCAAATACAACATTATTCATACTTTTGTAATGATTGCGTTCAAATTCATTTTTAGATTGTTCTCTCTTACTAGTATTGAAATCAATATATTTTTGCATCCAATTATCTTGTTTAAATTCTAAAATTCTATGTATCCGTCGCAATTTTAAGCCTTGTGTTAAACATTGTTTTAGATTTTTATAATGAATAATATATTTTTCTTTGTCATATAAGGTAGGAATTAATTTAGAATATTTTGAATTTGGAGGTATTGCCGATTCTGGGCAAAAAGGAAAATCATTATGATAATCCTGTAAAGCTACTGGATATTTTAAATCAACTTCTAACACATAACCCATCTCACCATCATCTTCCAGTGATGCGATATCAAACTCGAGAATTTCATTTTGATCAAGCCAGCGAAACTTTCCAACAGGAAGCTTACATCTCATAGCATACCCATACAAATTTGTAGCATCTAAATAAAGAATATATGAAGTTGGTTCAGAAGCATTAAAATTTGGTAAAAACTTATTATTTGCTTCAGCTTTTCGTTGAGTGCACATACTTAATCCACCTCTGATACCCTTTTTAAAAAAATGTAACATGTCAATGTCTGTCAATAATTCCAATTTTACATTTGTCATCCTTAACAAAGCGTCCCAAGCAAATCCTGGCGCTGTGAAATAGTGTGCAGGGTCGAGTTTGTAGAAATCTAATGACATTTTTCGAAAATTTTCAAATACGTCAACAAGCAACAACACATCAGATGTCAAATAAGTGTTTACGTAATCACGTAATGAATTACAATTAAATACGTCCCACACTTTACAAGCTCTCTCATAGTTTTTTCTGGATATTTTTTCATCCGTTAAATGATCATAAAACTCATCCTCACTTGGCAAATGATTGTAATTTAATTTTTCAAATGAATTCATAAAACTATAAGGAAAAACGCCTTTCTGCCGTATTAGATTAAATTGTTCATCCTCCTGAAACCTTTTTCTTATTTCAACACACTGATCATTGTCCAAAAGTGATCCCAATGTTTCTAATGATTGTGATAAAAATTTAAATGAATCTACAAACCTTAGTTTTATAAATACTTTTCTCTTTTTTCCGTTACCATTAATATATTCACCAACGTGCACATTTTTTGTAAAAGTTATATACTTTTCTTTGTTTTGTGCAATAACATCAACATCTTCCTTGTTTAATGCAATATTTTTTACAAACATATGACTGTCATAATTTGAAAGATTATGAAAAAATATTGGAATATATTTTGGAATTTTATAATTAATATTGCAAACGGAATGGGCTGGGCCACGAAACTTTCCTGTTAAGTGATCATGATCATATACTTTATCATTTACTGACAATGTCCTTTCGCAAATATGACATACATTTCTTTCATATATTAGTTTTTCTTCCGGTGTTAATGGTAACATTTCTTTACGTACTCCTAAATAATTTTTATAAATAATTTTAATATCGTCTTCTAATTTGTTTACAAATTCTTGTGCAGCATTTTCTCCATTATATATATTAAACTTTGAAAGACTATCATCATATGAACATTTTATGTGGTATGCAAAAGCATAAGGTTCATGACGAAAACATTTAACTGTGTACGGTTTACTCGAATCTGTATAAGTAGTATTATTGTTAACATTTACTAACAATGCCTCAAAATCAGCATAAACTACAAAAGGAATTTTCATTTGTTTTTGATAATTTTCAAACTCTAATATATTTCCCAGAACTTCTTCACCCAATTTATTAATTTTTTTACTACAGTTCGGAAGAACAGCTTTTACATTTCCACAATCTTCTTCTTGATGTCTTTTTAATTCATCTTTTTTAGAAAAGTAAATTAAACAACCTTCGCATATAAATTTTTCATGACCATGTAATGATATTTGAGTTCCAATTAAACGCGACAAATTTTTAATCCAGCAATAATGATTCTGATTGTCTATTGAAATATACAACAAGTTTATATGAACTATTTTCTTATTCTTTGATATTCGTAATGGAACGAATTCATAGTCCATTTTATTTTCGTTAAAATATTCATTAGCGCCATAAACGTTTATTGAAATATTATTTTTACCTTCAAATATATTGATATCTTTTATTGTAACTGGAAATTGTAAATTTGAAAAGTCACATACTGTTGAGTAATGTGGATATGAAGATGGTCTCTGTGCCAGTCCTGTTGGAACCCGAAGTGCTGAAGTTATAGCCCAAGCAAAGCATGCATTGTCGGTATTGTAAACATTGATTACTGCACGTTTTGCCTTTATTGAAGCAGGTAACTCGATGTAACTAGATGCTCTCATTGGATTATATACATTGAAATTAAGTTCAATGCTTGTAATTTGAAATAATGTCCAACCTTAAAAAAAAGAAAAAAAAATAATAATTATAACATTAAAAATCACCAAGTTTCTAACTTTACCTGAATCTTTCTCCTGAAATTCTGACATCTTGGTTTTAATTTCGTCGAGGAAGTGTGCGTATGTCTCATATAGATTCGTTGCAGTGGTGATAATTTTGTTCGACGTGTTAAATGATTTTATTTCAACATTTTCTTTTGCTGTCAAAAAGTACAATGCAAAGGATTCCATGTTTAATTTAAAATTTCCAATAACCGCCAATTTACTTTCAATGAGAGTAATAATTTTCTCCCTCACTGAAATGGAAAACTTGTCTAAATCAACATAGTGTCCAGGTTCGGTGATTCGGTAACTTGTTATTTTGCCCCCATAAGCTGTAGATATTTCCTCTACTCCATCATCAACAATAATAAATGCATTACTTTTGTGTAAATTAGTTCTCAAATGGGCGGCAAAACATGCGCTATCTACTGTTATGTTACATACATCACATATTCTGTGTTTTGATGTTGATGCAAGTTTTTGTCGTTTATTTGGAATTTCACAAACTTGTTTCGATGTGGATGGATTTTCCAAAGATGTTGATGGAAGTGGATTTACCATTTTGATATCTCCCTGTTGTGCGGATCGGGGTAGAATAAGTTTGATTGTTGGCTTTTCTCCTCTATTGCTTACATATGAGTTTTGCTTGGAAACACACGAGTTTTTTTCGTGTCGTTTTAAGTTGTCTCTTCTTGTAAAATTTTTACCACAATATTCGCACAAAAACATGCTTTAAATGTAATAAAAGAGTAAGTTGCTTTACACGTCAACACACGATATGATGCTTGGGCCAATACGTTACCTTTATATAGTGAACTTAATCAAGAAAAGAAAAGGAGGAGGTTTAACTATGAGGAGGGGTAAATTTAATATGACGAAGAATAACACATTCACTCACACATGCACACACTCACACAGAGAAAAAAACATTTTACAATCATTTTAATCCTCTTCTTCATCCATGTCAGTCGATGTGTCCCACACTGATGAAGTAGAAGATGATGAAGATGAACTATCTGTTCGTTTACGTTTTACAGTATGTTTTGTTAGCTCGAATAACGGTGTGAAGAAACAAAATTCACAATAACGTTTTCGTTCTAATATCCATGTATGCAATTTGTCTTTTCGAAATAAAATATTCTTTTCGTATTTTATCCTGAATAATTTTGTATTAGGTTCTAAATTGTAAATTTTTTTTCTACACCAACGGCAATATCTCTTTCCCTGTGTATCAATCCAAAATCTTTTTTTAACTAACACTAAAAATGGATTTTGTGGAATGTTCATAATTTTGGAAATATTACCATTAGGATTTAATAAAAAATCCACTATATATTTAGGTAATGGATTGTGACATGTAAATGGTCGGCATTTACAAAGAACCGAATACATATTTGCTTGTCGTAAATGTCCAAATGTCCAAACATAAAAACACCAGTTGTCAAAAATTGTCTTACCCAAACATTTTGGTATTTCTGCTAGGCGTACCATTTTTTTTACATCTAACCGATCTTCTATTACATTTAAACACACTTGTTTTAGAGCGATTGCTTGTAAAGTATTAACAAAACTCATTGTAGATAAACTTTAATTTGTGTTCTTATATTTGACAATGCAAAAATTGATTTGATCTATGGAAAAATAGCCGGTTATTTTATATTAATATTGTAACCTTATTGTAACGGTCAAAAGTATTGCAATTTAGCTCCGCCTTATAAATTTTCAAAAAGTGTTGCAATTTTTGCCCCGCCTTTTAATTTAACCACACCTTTATGAGTAAAGGTAATTTTAGTCCCACCTTTTAATTTTACCACACCTTTATGAGTAGAAGTTAATTCAAAATCTTTTAAGAGGTGTTTTACTTTAAACCCCTCCTCCTTATACATCCTCCTCGGTTTACAAGCTATTTAAGCACCAACACACTAAGTTGAGAGGAACAAACTGAACAGCGGTTTTAAAGTGTTAAAGTGAATCATGGGTGAGTAATTTATTTTAAATAAAACAACATTTAAAAAAATATGTTTTGTATTTATAAAGAAACATTTACATTTGTATTACATATATTTTATGTTTTATATTTTTTTATTACAGACCGCATACAAATCTACAACGAAATTAGAGAGGAATATTGCAGGCGATTCAACAACAAGCGAGTAAACAAGTTAATACGTGCATGTAAATAAGAGAAAATTGAGATTATAATAATTTACAGGTCACCATAATCGAGCTGGATGACTCGATACCGCCAATTCCTCTACCCCGGGCAAATATCCTCATCCAGAGGGCAGAGTATACGGCCATTATTTGCCCGGAGGATAACGCGCTCGTGTGGTTGCGGATCCATAACACATTATAATTTAATAAAAGACTAAATATTTATAAAACATTTTTATTTGATATCCATGAATTATGTGAATCATCCAAACCCAACCATTTTACTAAAACTTTATTCTTCATTCTTTTAATAACTTTTTCGACGAGATATACATCCTGATGTTGAACTTTTTTTAATTCTTCCTCATAGAATCCTCCAATTATGTCCTGGTTTTTTATATCTCGTAGTAGATATGTTCTGGGGTTCGTGTTTTGAACTTTGGATACTGTGAAGATTTCGTTGGACCAATTTGGGGTGTAATTTTTATCAAATGCTTGACGATGTTTGCTAATCCTTACGTGGTCACTAACTTTAAATTTCTTCCTAAATCCATCAAAAACTTTTAAATTACTGTACACAGAATTTAACAATAATTTTTCCTTATTTTTATTTACTTGTTTTGGTTTCATACCAATTGTTCTATGTTTTGTATTATTATATTTATTAATTATATTTTGTAGAATACTAATCCAATTATAATTGCCTTGCATGCTAAATTCCTTCCACATCAGTTCTTTAATAGTTCTATTGTACCGTTCAACAATTGAACTTTTTAAAGATGAAAATGTGCTGTAATGATTAATTCCATATTTTTCACATAGTTTTTTAAAATTGTTGTTGTAAAACTCAGTACCATTGTCTGTTTGAATATTTGCAGGTATCTGCCTCTTTTTCAACAATTTTTCCATTTGTAAGGCAACTTCTTTTCCAGTTTTTGTTTTTAACGGTAAAGCCCACCCAAATTTAGAAAAAGCATTTATAACCATCAATATATATTTGTATCCTTTATTTTCCTTGGCATAAGGTATCATTTCAACTAAATCCGCTTGGTATAAATCATTTAAACTCTTCAATATTACTCGACGTCTACGAAAATGTTTCCGAACTGGGGCGTGAATTTCATCAATTACATCGCGTTTAATGTTGGGTTTCATTAGTATTTTGTTCGATTAATATCTCAATGCAAAACTTCTTATCGACACCTTCTGGAGTCGCTGCAAATCTGCGCTTAATTTGTATTGTATCATTCAATTTAAGGTTTGTTAATTCAGACAATACATACTTTTCATTAATAAATAGAATTACATTTCCCAGGTAATTTGTTTTAAGAACTTTTCCAGCGTATAATGTGTTTTTATATAATATATCACCCCCCTTATTATCAATTGTATAGAATCCATCGGAAGATACGTTTCCGTTGCCGGCAAGTGTCAAAATTAACCTATATCTTCTATCTTTATCTGTTTCATCGAATTTAAAATACCTCTGAATTATCTTGTCTAAATTGTTAGATTTTTTAATATAGCTCGAGACACTATGCCCATGTACATGTTTTCCAAATTTGTCAACAGTCATTGCACCAAAAATAGAATTTCCAAATTTGTCTAAACTCATTTTATACACCGGTTGCTCGTCTGGTGTCTAATGAGATAATAACATATGTTTATTTCAGGAGCCACACTTATATTACTTTATAATGTTTGCTTCCTTCAATTCTTCAATTATTGAAATTATTTCATTTGTATGCGCATTATTGCCAGCACTTTGTGAAGCTAATAATAAGCGTAATCTATCTACAAGTTCATTCGGATTATCCCAATATTGCAATTCTAAGGAAGAATTGGGAATAATTTTTTTTTGCAAACCGCGTCCAACTTTCCATTTTTTAGTCCACCACACTTTTGGAGGTTGACCATTTAAAATTGGCTTAATAATGTTTACATATTTCAAAGCTTTACTACCAATACGTTTTCCGCTTGGATCATAATTAAATCGCGTCGCAGATGTTTGCTCTAAAATACGTTTATAATTTCGAACATCGTCAGGTTTAAAAGTGTAAGGGTCCTTTTTGAAAAGTAATTCGTATAGACCGGTAGTGCCCTTATATGGCACATCGTTAATAACAACATTTGCTCCATCAAACTTAAGTGCCGCGTTTCCGATATACAAAACACCATCAAATGTTTGACGAACTCCATAACGAGTATCGAATTTATCTCCACGATCTAATTTAAAGTCAATCAAATATGCGCGAGGTATATGATGAAATTGTTTCAGGGTTTGTTGTAGGACTGACGAAGTATTAAGTTCGTCTACCAGTCTATCATGAGCTTCATCTAAACGTGTGGTAGCAGTCCGTAGGACTGTAGCGTCATCATCAGAATCTACGATCTCTTCATCATCATCATCATCCTCATCATCATCATCGTCATCATGTGTGACGTTTCCTGTTCTTGGCGGTGAAGTTTGATAAACTTCTTCAGTGTATCCTGTTGCAGTATCCTCAATCGGTGTTGATGTAATAATATCTTTTTTCAAATGCAATTGATGTCTCGGTCTTCTGGGTGTTGATGATGACGTTTTAATGGGTGTAAATATTCGTTTGTGTACTTTAATTTTCAACGGACGTTTTCTAATAGTTTCCTCAGATGAGGTTACATTGGATTGCGGTGTAGTAAATATTTTTCTGCGTATTTGCGATTTTCTACTTGAACCAAATCCCGTTTCTTTTTCTTTAACATAACTAGAATCAATAGGAACAAATTCTTCATTGAATTTACTAGCGATTTGTTTCAGTGGTTCACTCAAGGGTAATAACGTTGCGGCAAGATGTTCTTTTGAGTCTGCAATATCTGTTTTTAACGATCGAATTTTATCACGCAAAGCACTACGTGCTTCCACGAGTTGCTTTGCAATGTCTTTATCCATGTTAAGAACGCAAAGTGTCTGTAAACACTGATAACATCTGCATCGTTACAGCGCTTTTTAAATAGTCAGAAATTTATCGAAACCTTTTCGATAACGACCATTCGTTACAGGACAATCTAAATCAATTACGAATGGAGAATAAGGTTGCTTACAACATTCTGTGCAAGTTTCTAGAAATGTATTCAATGTCATGTCACCTATTACGTGATCATTGAAAATATGCTTTAAATTTGTTGCATCTTGCTTAAATATTACCAATAAATTACAATTGTCTCGAACCAATTGCTTTTGAATGGCACTGTAACTTTGGCATATTTTAAAACAATCAACATTTTTGTGTCGACCGTATGAAAAAAATTCCTTAATTACATTATGACCGGTCGGTGGAATATCATCAAATATAACAATGGAATATTCTTTAATATTTTCAGGCGGTCCAAGTGATTCAACATCCGAAAACTCAAAATAACCACATTCTGGCACGTCTTTTACTATTGATCGTAGATACGCGTATTTATTTTGAAATAATGATTTTGAACACAAGTATATGTTTTTAAAACGTAAACCGTTGGTTGCAAGTAATAATGATAGCATTGCATTTGTTTTACCGCAGCCAGAAGGGCCTATAATAAGACCTCTTTTGCAATTTCCTCCAAATAGATCACTATGTCGTTTATATCGAAACTCGTTAAGATCAAAATTTATTATTGGTAATGACAAGCAGTGATTTTCAACATTTTCCGACATAATAATGCTATAAAAAACCCAACCCTGCGTACAACTTAATTTTTGAAGGGTGAATGAAAAGAAATTGAATTGTCAACAGTTATATATTACAAATAATATTAATAATTAAATATAAAAACTAATACTAAATAATAACTATAAAAAAACTAATACTAAATAAGAACTATAAAATAATTCCCTGACAGATGGTAACACACATCCAAATGACTAGGAGCGACACACATCAACCACACACGACTAGCAACAGACAATGACCACAAAAGCAGATGTAGCAATCAAACACCTCATTACAATTGTTTGAAAAGAATTAGACTTGAAACAAATTGACAAATTTAAAAAATAGTTACAAAAATGTAATGTGCTTTCACAATTAAATTTCTTTTAAACGTTTTTTTAAACTTGTCAATGAATAATGCTCCTCTCGTAGCTGATTTCGTTTTGCAGCTAAGTAATTACTAACGTCAGGAGTGTTAGAATTAGTAGATTGCACAACGAACTCAACCACATCAGGCTTTGAAAAACTATTCAAATTATCGATTATACTATCAATTCTTTCCAATCGATCATCAATGGATGTCATGAAAGAGTCTTTGCGAGCTTGCATAGAACGAATTGTTCCTTTATCACAAATGATGGCTCGCATAAACTCTTCGAAATTGTTAGTAGTAGTGGTTAAGGGAGGAATCTGGTTGGGTGGTATAATTGTCGGTGGAGGAGCGTTAAGATTGGGGTTAGTTGCTCTTACTACATCTGCTGATGAAGATCTTCCAGGTAAAACTGTATTGGTTATTTGCAATTCACGGACAGAAGATCGAACAGCACCGTTATCTTGAGAAAGTGTAATTTCTTGTGATAACCGCACTGATTTAAACAAGCCACCCAGCTCACTGTCTCCCATATCCGAAACTGCAAATCGACCATCAGTATTATTTTCCGACTCGACTTGGCTGGAAGATCTTTGGCACCCACCTGCAGGCCACAATCGCAACGGAGACTGAGTCATCTGAGCTGATTGCTGTGGCCCAGGTGTGCTCGATTTTGTCCCTGCAATTAAACAAAAAACATTGCAATTAATAAATATCATTAAATATTACAAAAAATACAGGACTTACCTCTCACGTCATTGGTTGCAAGTGATGAATCAAAACCTGGCTGGGAAACCACCAAGTTTACCAATGACTGAGGAAATGTATAATTTTGCCCAGTCGGTACCGCGACATAATTTTGTCCAGTCGGCATCGCGTAATACGTGGAATCGTTTTGCACGATGACAAACTGGTTTGAGGGTTGAGGTTGTGCAATAATTTGGAATGAGGATTGTTGTGGTGGTTGGATTTGCATATTTTGTTGGATTTGGAATGAAGGATTTTTTGTTTGCGGTTCGACTAGGTGTATGCTCTGAGGGCGTTGTGGTTGATGTGTGCTGCTGCTGTATTTGTTTTTTTGGCCCTGCTTGGATAATGTCGAAGGTTGGTGGTTAGAAGGCGATCCAACAAGTAACGGCATTGAACACATAGGATTCGTTCGCCCTGTACACAATAATTATGCATTAAAATTATAATTAGGAATAGAAAATAATACATAATAAAATATCTAATCAACCCGGAAATAACCTTTAGTCTTTCGTTCCTTTTTCGCTTTCAACGATCGATCAGTTGCCGGTTCGCCTTTCTCCTTCGAAAGCAATTTATTTGATGAATCATCTGCCACTGATTTCTTTTTGTCATTTGTAAACAAATCAAAATCATCAAATGATTCATCAAATGAAACTGAAAACAATAACAATAGATAATCTAGAAACATTTAAATAAGACGTGTTTTAAATACTTTTTACATCAGGTCCAATTATGTTAGGATGTGCATCTGAATTGGTGGTGCTCGTTTTCTCAACTTCACCTTAAAACAATAGACAATAAATAAGATACATTTGATTAAATAGAATTAAAAAAAACAAAATACCTAACATATTCCCATCCATGCTGGAGTTCAGAAAATCGTCGATACAAATGATCTTGTTACCTAAAAGCAAAAACAAACACACAAAATAAGAATATCCAAAATATGTTAAAAATATTCAATCACCAAAATATAAATAAAGACCACTTACCTTCCATTTTAGAGTGGAGATGTTCGTTCCAAAACTTGCACTGGATGTGATTTCTTGGTTTGTTCTGACTTCTTTTATACCCAATTTTGAGGTCAGTAAACGGTAGCGAAAGTAAAACAAGTGAGGGGGAATCGAGGTTAAATTTTTTTTCGGGGGGTGGGCGGAGTAGCCAACTGGGGCGTGGGGGAGGAGCCAAGGAGGGGGCGGGGCGGGGAGTGGCCAAGGGGGCGTGGCGTGGGAGGAGCCAAGGAGGGGGCGTGGCAATGGGCGTAACTGGAGGGGGTAATTTTATTTTGACGCCTCCCAGCTGCCGAAGGGGGGGGGGGGGGGGGACGAACGTATTTTTAGACGTTTTCCCCACTCCTACCCCCACTCTTCCCTCTCTCTTTGTGGGAGGAAAGTAGGAGGAGAGTAGGAGGAGACTAGGAGGAGATTCCTTCTAACCATCATTCTCTTTTTTTTCTCTTTCTTTTTTTCTCTTTCTTTTTTTTCTCTTTCTTTTTTTCTCTTTCTTTTTTTCTCTTTCTTTTTTTTTCTCTTTCTTTTTTTTCTCTTTCTTTTTTGTTTATTTTTTTAGTTGCCGCAATTAAAACAAGTTATATTATAAAAAACATTTTTTATTTCTTAATCATGGATACATTGAATATTTATTAAACAATATACATTGAACAATAACAATAACAGCAATCACAATTTACGATACTCTTGCAAAAGAAACAATCCTTCTTCATTGGTGGTGGTCCATCGACATGTGTCATCCAATTAGCCGTGTTGAAATGTTCATTGCATGGCAATCTTCCTTGTAAACATTTCATTGTGCGTATGTGGTCCGGTAATATGGGCCATAAAGTAGCGAGTTCCAATGGTGTCATTCGTTTTAGCAAATAAATTAATGTAGAATTAGTAGCACGTTGATCTTCTAGAAATGGTGTCCCGTCTCTACCGATATATTTTGATAATGCATTGTTAATCCTTCTTAAATAATTAATAACATAATACTTTAAGTTACAAGTATACTGTCGAACTGTTTCCATGTTAACACAGTTGTGAACCAATGCCGTCTGATATTATTTCACTTTCCGACTCAATTATATGCATTCAAGTTTGCTGTACATTTGTTCTTTTTTCTGTTCTACTCCATTTGCTGAAGGTTGTTTCGTCGCAACCTCTTTTATAAAATTGTTTCTTCTTCTTCATCATCTTGCATGTAATAATTGATAGGATTTGACATTTTATCGTAGATATAATACACATTTGTTAATGCACACATTGTATAATCTGTATCTTTGTGATACGTACACTTTGGGTGAGACGCTGACAACTTTATATCCAATCTTTTAATGTCCTCAATTGGCCGATCCAATATTTTCTGTAGATATTGTGATTTTTGCTCACCTCTCACATAAATGTTTTTAGCTTTTTTACTAAACACTCGAATAATTTTATCAATTTTATTGAGTGGTACATTTCCACTAGTCCATTCCAAATGGTGGAAATTCGAAGTTAACCAATGTGCTGTTCGACGTTGCTTAGCAGGTAAACAATTTACAGAATGGGGAGCCTCAAACAAATAATGGCTAATTCGACGTTCGCTATCACAAATAGCCACTTCTTTCGGTAGTAATTTATCATTACTATCGTAAAAACCTTGAATGTCGATTATGATATAGTCCAATGTATCCATAATTTGTTTGTGTACTTCTTAATTCATTCACTTCTTGTACTTGACTGATGTGTAAAGCAAATTACACTACTTTTATAATGACAATCGCCCCTCCTTGTTTTATAGCAACAGGGAATTGCAGCAGGACGGGTAACACCTCTTTTACAACAATTCTTTTACCACTTTTGTTAGTGGTGCATAATAAAACGCCTTATCGTGCAAAATTAAACAGTATGCTGTTGTATTAGCCGGAACTGGTTCTTTTGAAGTAAATTCAATTTTAATTTCAACGCCACTTTTGTGAATAGTGTCTGCCTGATACGTACAATCGATTCCTACTAATGGAATTTTCTCTTTAAATTCTGCTGGTGAAAACATTGGTTCACTTTCTGGCACATAGTAGTATGATTGTTGGAATCTGCTATACATATCGTACACAATAGCATATTTATTGTTATCAAAATCAATATTTAAATTATCATACGGAAATCTTGTACCGTTCAAAAATACACTTAGGTTTGTCAACTTTATATTATCAAATAGAGCCATTGAAGACTTCATCTGGCCTTTTCGATTGGTTTGAAAACCGAAAATAATATATCTGGGCGTTTCGAGTTGCGGCGCCGTCTTTACGGCCCATGTATGTCTTGTTGTTTGCGGCAATGACGGATACTCATGAATCTCCCAACTTCTAAACCATAAATTGATATTTTGATTTTTGTCAGTTAATTTTGTCAAGGCTAACTGTTCTCGTAGACCGACTGCAATTTGAGGTATTCTCCAAATAATTTTATCTATTGTCAATTTTACTTTTTCTTTTTCAGCTTCACTTTGAACAATTACATCGTTATCATCGTTATTCCGAATGAGTACCAACTCTTGTCTACAGTTTAATACAACTTTCTTAAAATCTTCCGCAAATCCTAAAATACTTTTAAGCGGTACACTAATTGCAAAATGTCCATTGTCATCGACTATATCGCAGAAACCTTTTTTCTCAATGTCCCACCCTGCATTTTGTAATTTAATCATTTCATTTTTATTATACGAAAAATATCCTTTCATACATGATGTCACTCCCACGTTTCTAACGGAATCCACTTGAACACCATTCATTAAATACCGAAGATCGCTAATCATAAAGCCTGCTGGGTTGTTGACTAATTTTGAATTCTTACTAGCCTCGTTTTTAACATTCCCATCCTCACCAACTTTCCGTAGAGTACCCTCTACATATAAATAACTCTCTCCTGGTAATGTATAATTGTCAGTTTCAGGAACCGTTATCCTAATTTCATCATTATTATCAAAACTTGCCGATCCATAAGGTTGGTATGAATGATACTCGTAACTTACTATTGCATTGTTAGATTTAACTTTGTCGGTAACATTTAAAATGTCCATTATTTTAGTAGTTTATAGCCCAAATCTTCTAAGAATATACGATTTTCTGTTGTTAACTTCTTCACTTTTTTTAGGCTACTGCACACATTTTTCATATCGCTACCCAATTTATAGGCTGACCGGATTGCTGTGTTCTTCTTCTTCTTAACAATATGGTTCCTCTTTCGATTCGACGTTTTTGAGTTATATAACTTCATCTCATTCAACCTTACGCAAGTGTAATCGTGTCGTTACTTCTTCACCTCTAAAATTGATCAATTTCCCTGATTGATCCAACACTCTTACCACAATTGTACTGATAATATCTCCAGTAACAGATAAATATATAGGTAAATGTGGCGATTCTACCATCTTATATCCGGCCGGCACTTTAGGAAAAAAATGATAAAGCACGTGTACCGGTTCACCGTTATTATAAGAACCGCTCACTAAATTGCAATAAATTTGAATTGCATTGACTGTGTGGATATTAACAATATTTTCTGCTTCATAACTCTTTCCGCCCATTAGTACTTTCTTATCAAATCCCAATAAGGTTCCTATACTTTTTTCAGCTGTAAAATCGATTTCTACATCGGTTTTTATGTGCACCTTCTGAGTATTATTATTACCGCGTATACGGACCAATGCCGTATTGTCAATGTCCCCTTCTATTTTAGTCTCTATAAAATCAGCAATATCATCTAAACCGTAAATTCCAACGGGCAATTCTACTATTTTTTTGTTGTTTCCTATTTTGTAGTGAAATAAATTATTTGATATGTCAACGTTTGGAATTGAATTGAATGACTCAAAATTGAGTAAAGCCAACTCATATTCTTCATCTTCATCTTTGCTCAAATAAATCGGTGGATTAAAATTGCAACTTAACTCGGAACTGATTCCGGTCAACGTAAACGTAAGCGAATGAGAAGTTTTCACCATTGCGTTTAGTCTTCGACTGATGTTTAAATTGTTTTCTTAATTATTTATTAAAAACATTAAACACAATTGTCCACAGTTTAAATCATCGATTGTCTGGTAGCGTTCATAGTTATAACTTATAACATTATTCTTATCATCTGATCTTAAATATTTTTCAATTTCAATGGAAGGTTTTAAATCACCGAAACTGTCAAAGTATTTTACTCTACTGCCACTTTTTTTATAAGCTACCCAATGCGTTCCTTCACTTTCTTTATTGTCTAAATTGATAACTGCACTTTCATTTTTTTTAATTTTTTTCGGTAATGCATTTCGCATATAGACACCTCTAAACGATGGTATTTTCAATAATTTTGCTATTTTTAAAATTTCCAAATTATTTAAAGGTCTTTTATGAAGGAACATTATTTTCAGTTTTTTGAATATTCGGGAAAATATAAACCACATCCTCTTTTATATGGTTTTATGTAATAACCAGAACCCACTGATTTGGCTTCCATAGCTCTATTGTGTCGCTCAGCTTCTTTTTGTTGTTCTTTAGCTGATTTTGCACTGTTTACTGCTTTCGCTATAGCGGCTGCCCCTCCTCCAAGGGAACCCAATGCACCTAAAGCTGCAAATAATGGAATCAACGGAAGAAATCCTCCTTGTTTCGGTATAGGAATGACTCTACGTTTTGGAAATTTAATTTTTCTCTTATATTTTTTCAAAACATTATATGCAGCTTTTGTAGCATCAAATACACTTTTATGTTTTCTTCTACTGATAGCGTTTCTGGCCAGTCGAACTGCCTTGTTAAACGTTAAAGTACCACCCCGACTCATTCTTTTGCGGTTTCTACCCTTGCTTTTTCTCTTTTTTAGACCCATTCCAAATGAAGTTTTCCCTTTCATTGCTGCTGCAACTCCTGCCGATGCAATCTTTTCTCCGGCACTTGGACCAACCTTCTGAATTATTTTTTTTGCAGTTTTGAGTAACCTCTGATCGGCTATATGCCTTTCTTTTAAATTATTTGTATTATCGTACACTATATCGTGCTCTTTACAAGCTTCGTCGAGTTCGTTTATTCCTTTATCGCCTCGCGCTAATCTCTTTTCTAATTTTGTTCCAGGCCCACAATAATTATATCCAGGTAAATGAATTTCAAAAGGCAGCTTGTTTATTAATTTATTTAGTAGCCCCCGACCGATCCATTTGATAGTTCTTTTACGACTGACGGGATAATAGACATACATTTTATTATAAGGTATACAAATAAACTGTGGCAACTTAAAAACTGTTTATTGATTTTTATAATTTAATTTTAACAAACATTTACCACTTCACCTAATACTAACACATATACTAACTATGTTCTACTTAAACCTTGAGTTATATACATTCTCCCTAAAACTACTTTGTAAACAAAAACTTATTGCTAATTCGATTCTTTTCATTTTTTCTTTGAATCTTAAAGAATCATAATAATATATATGCCATGCACCTTTCCTAGCTTCTTTATACGCAAATTTCCATACATACATATTATGAATAATATTTTTACTTTCACACATTACTACTTTCTTTTTACTTTCCATTATTATAAGAATCTAACATTATATGTTGCATATCAAAATCAAACAATAACTTATCATTACCATAAAGTAACAATTCATCAATCATACAAGCATATTCATTACATTCGCCTTGCATTATTTTCGAAAAACGAGTTTTCATATCCCCATCCAGTTCATTTAATAAACCCAAGCAAGAATAGTAATATTCACTAAACTTAAGAGTTTTTAAATATTCCAAACGAGACGAAACAACATCAACCAGTTTCCACAATTCACGAAGACCTTCATACGATAAAAATACGTGATTTCCACCGATATCAATTCTTGCAACTTTACGACAATTATTCATTAAACTAAATGAAATGTTTACTCCATTAAAGCTGATTGTTTGATCCGTATCTACATAAAAAAATGTTTGGTTGATATTCACTTTTTGTTCTAAAAATACTGTCCACATCTGTTCATTCAAAGAAATTCCTTGCCCACCCTTACCCAATATTCTAATAACTGGTTCAAGATTAAGATCTATGTCCAAACCTACCGACACCCATTTAGAATTACTTTTATTTAAAAAATACGTATTCGACGACAGTAAATTTTTCATAGCGTTCTTCTTTTGTTTTACAAGTTGATTGTTGTGGTTGGCATCATCGTTGGTATCGTTGATATTCCATGGAACATCAACAGTAGTAGTCTCACCATGATTCGGTAGATTTATGTTCGAAAAAGGTTCTTCACCCTCTTCAAAAAATCCCGAGTCATTTGCTGAATTCGCATTATCAATTGGCCCATTATTTTGAATATGTGCTCTAATAATTTGTTTATTACTCGGGTTTTGTCGTTTCACTAAAATTTCACTTCAATCAATAAATTAATTTATTTTCAAAATAATTACAAATACTTACTTATTATTCAATTTATTATTGACAACAACACTAATTAGTGACACAGTTCTGGCAGATGTATTCTTGACAACAACACGTGTACTGTAATAAGTTACACCCATCCGGCAGATCTTATATAGTCCCATAATATTATGTTGGGGGGAGGTTCTGTATATATTTTTACATCACAACGACCTCACATACTTCTCCTCTGAAAAGGACTAACTACTTTATGATTTTCCCGCCTAAAGGAGGTCGTTTGTCCACTCATTAGAATCCAATTGAAGGCATTCAATACCTTTAATCATCGATGTTGCTAACAACACTTTAACCGCATTGACAATATTTATTAATAGATTCATATATGACATCTTATGTATTATTCATCAGTCGCCCTTGAACCATCGAGATGAACACATCTTGTCTTGTGCATGGTCCGCCTATAGCGATACAGCGCATAAAAGCTGTAATGTATCGGGTGAAAATCTTAAGGGGGTAAGGGCCCCTTTGGATTTTGATTAGACACATTATTTGTCTTTAATGGATGCTAGACAATACGTTAGACCGTGGACTGTAAGCACTCAAGGGTGATATTTTTAGCCGATTCTATGAACCCTACCTCTTCTATTTGGTGAAAACTATCTTAAAATTATTAAGAGTATATTGCCTCTTTAGAATCAATAAAACCGTAAAGTAACCTCCTCCTCCTCCTCTTCATTTTATGAGGAGGAGGAAAGAAGGTTCTTTGGAGATTCTAAAAAGACACCTCCTCCCTACCAGGAGGTTTTAACTCTTTTAATCATTTTGAGGAGTTTCCTCTCAAATGAGGAGGAGGTTCTAGAATCGGCTGTAACCCTCTACTACTATCATCTCTGTAATTATAATAGTATGTATTATCAAATATTTATCTAAAAGCTAGAAGAGCTAGAAACACATTTTTTCACTAACAAAAAATAACAAAATTTTGTGTAAAAATGTAAAGCTAATATTTATATAATATTTAAAAAAAATCAACTTCTTATCATATCTCGGATAATATAAGTCCGAATAAAAAAATAGGTACGCCACTGCATTCTACGGTGAAAACTACATAAATAATTATTGAACTGTTTTTCTTTATATCTTATAGTTATTAAGATAAAGACATATTTTAAAATAGCCAACAATTGAAAAACGCCTGATATCTTCCAAACTAATCAAGTTAACCATGCGTTAACCATTACGTCGATATTAGTATCTCAGAAAAAGAGGTCATGACGTTTATATCAATTTTTTTCTAACTCTTCAGGTTACCGAGATACCCTATAATAACATCGAATTTAGGCCACCCTGTACATACCTAATCAGTATATTTGAACTTCACTTGAAATCAGCGTTGTATACGCGTGGCCCATGAAGTAAAATTTCGAGTTTAGAAAAGCCCTAAAATTTGGTTTGGTCGCTCCGCGAAGCAAACAAACCAAATTTTAAGGCTTTTCTAAACTCGAAATTTTACTTCATGCTTAATCTTGGATTGGAAACACTCGTTAGACGACCAATCATAAACTTATTTTGCAGATTTTTTTATTGCAAAATTTATAACTAAAATAAGTAGACTTGAAGTTTTAGTCAACTTTTAGCACATAGGATTTTTTTTCCAGTTTGACTAATTTTTAATTCAATTCAATTCAATTCAATTAATTTATAGTGCGAATAGCAACAGCTTTACACTTGTCAATACATTAATTGCTTATTTTAACTATATTAATTTAAATTAATTCTAGAAAAGATAAATATAGTGTAGAGAAAAAAAAAAGGATATAAAACAATTACGAGACTACACAGTTATTACGTGAACATTTTAAAAACAATTATAAAAAATTGCATTTTAAAACTATTAAGAAAAATAGTGGCATAAATAAATTAATAATATAGTACAATTATAAAAGAAAAATGTTCTATATATTTGAGTAAGTATATACGACATTTCAGACAGCAATAAACATGATAAAATAATATCAGATTAAAATAATAATAATAAATATCACAGTCTAGATTGTAACATCAAAGTTTAGAAATTCCTCCCAGCTGTAAAATGCATTTTGGACTAATACAGTATTTATATATCGCTTGAGTTTTGACGGAGACAAGTCTTTGATTTTCGATGGCAATGCATTGTAGAATTTCACACCGTAGTACCTGACACCAGTCCGAGATTCTGATAATAGTATATAGTTTTGGTATACTTTCTTACTTAGCCTTGTGGAGTACACACTTGCACTTGGACATTGTTCGTATTGGTGTATATGTTTCTTTACATATAGTATGCATTCGTGGACATACAGACATGGCAGTGTTAATATTTTCCTGTCGATGAATGACCGTCGACTGTCTTCCATATAGCCAAGATTGTCGATGATTCGCAGGGCTTTGCGCTGTATGCCAAATATTCGATGCCGAATTGTCGAGTGCCCCAATATAAGCAACCCATACAGTACATGAGAGTGGAATAGTGAGTGGTATACTATTACTAGTACTTCTTTTGATACTTGCTTGGATAACGAACGCATAACCTTGAAGCGAGTGCATCTCCGTGATTTCGACAGCCCTACTATCCCCTAGGATGCCATCAAGACAGCATACTTGAAAAACTGACACAGGGGCTGCCGTGCAATCTGGTGGAACAAGAACCTTGAAAAGCTAAGAGCCTGGTTTCTAAGGCTATTTAATAGGGCCAAAACCACACAGAGTTGGGACACCTATAAGGAAAAGCTTACGCAGTACAACAAAGAAATCCGAAAGGCCAAAAGAGACTCGTGGAGGAAGTTCTGCGAGGAGTTAATCGACACTCCGGCATGTTCGAGAATCCACAAAGCCCTGGCAAAGGATGGAAGTGCTGCAAAAGAGGTAGGTTTCGTCGGAAAATCTGACGGGACTTATACTGTAACAAAGGAGGAAAGTCTCAAGGAATTACTAAAAGTCCCTTTCCAGCCTCAACAATCCTGTCAGAGGAGAACATACGCGAAAATCTCGGCCAAAGGCAAAAAAAGGCAGACCGAAATGATTAGAGACTAGCCACAGAGTCCACAAGACCAAGCAGAATCAGATGGGCCATAAGCAGGTTCCAACCTTATAAAATCCCATCCTGCTACAGAAGGGCATAGAGGAACTGGTGCCGCAACTAACAAAGATCCTCAAAGCCTGTCTGGCATGGGAACACGTACGTGGCGTGGCAAAGTGTAAAGGTAATCTACCTGCCTAAGGTAGGTAGAATAGCAGATCTATCACCGAAGTCTTACAGACCCATCAGCCTCTCTTCATTCCTACTGAGAACAATGGAGAGACTGGTCGACAGATACCTACGGGACGAGATACTGGGGAAAGATCCCCTCAGTAACCGTCAGTACGCTTACCAGCCAGGAAAGTCCACGGACTCGGCGCTGGACGACCTAAACAGGCTCATCACAAAGTCAGTGGAGGACAAAGAGATAGCTATGGTCACATTTCTAGATATAGAAGGGACGTTGAACAATGTCACAACTAACTCGCTTATACAGGCACAAGCAAAAAAAGGTGTCCCGCCAAGTCTCTACTAATGGATAAGGGCTAGCCTGGAGAAAAGGACAATTAAATCCACTCTAGGAGCGCACACCATTGAAGCAAGAGCCGGCGGAGGCTGCCCGCAGGGAGAGGTTCTATCTCCACTGCTATGGGCAACTCTTGTGGACGACTTACTAAGGAAACAGTCCGAAGAAGGCATCCACTGCCTAGGGTATGCGGATGACTTGGCCATGACTTGGAACACAAAGGGCCCTAAACATGGTAGACAACTGGTGTCGAAGGGAACGACTGACGGTTAATCTCGAAAAAACACAGATTGTCGTGTTCACAAAAAGAGGAGCGCTAGAAGGCCTAAGGCCACCAACGCTCGGGGGCACAAAAATTCCCTTCGCTAAGGAGGCGAAATACCTAGGGGTATTCTTCGACGATAAAATGACGTGGAGGACGCAAATCACGAAAACCACCAAAAAAGCCTTAATGGCATTGGGAAGGTGTCGAAGAATGTACGGGAAAAACTGGGGGCTCAATCCTATAATGACCCTCTGGTTATATACAAGGGTGATCAGGCCCATGATATCCTACGGGGCAGTAGTGTAGTGGACAAGGACGGAGCAGCAGGGGGCGATAAGGCTCCTGAACAGCACACAAAGACTAGCATGTCTCAGTGTCACAGGAGCCCTAAGCACTACCCCGAGAGCAGCCCTAGAAATGATCCTGAACCTACCACCAGTGCACATCTTCATACAAGGGGAAGCCAAGGCCGTAACATGCAGACTAATGCGAGGACAGGCTCCCATAAACCAATCACAAGGGAAAAAGTACCAAAGGCTAGAAGACGAGCTAAAGGCAAACCCTACAACAGAAATGCCAAGCGATGCCATGGCCAAGAAATATAATTTCGACAGGAAATACAAAGTGATGATCCCGCAGGGGGAACATTGGGAGAAGGGCCCACCTACCAACGCGGAATCAAACTGGTATACTGACGGCTCGAAGACAGATGAAGGAGTCGGAGCCGGAATATACAGGACAAAACCCGAGACAAAGGTTTCAGTCAGTCTGGCGAGGGACACCACCGTGTTCCAGGTAGAGGCGATCGCGGTCCACCTCTGCATTGGAGAAATAGCAAGGCAAGACAACAAAAGTCGATCAGTAGCTATTTTCTCGGACAGCTAAGGGCACTAAGCACCACACAGGTCGATTCCAAGCTAGTATGGGACTGTGTAAACGCTCTCAACGAAATGGACGGTCGCAAAAAAGTGACAATGGTCCCTGGACACAAGGGTCATCAAGGGAACAAAAAAGCAGACGAACTGGCCAAACAAGGCTCGTGAAGCGCATTCATTGGCCCGGAACCCTCCTGCGGTATCGCAAAAACCACAGTCAGATAATCCATAAAAAAATGGACGGAGACACAAGCTCCAACCTGGTGGACGAACATACCAGGGCAGAGGCAGGCGAAACAGTTAAAAAACAATCGCCGGCTTTTACGACCGATCTTCTCAACCAAGAGAGAAAAACGGTTAAAGCTATAGTACGTCTACTGACAGGACACTGTAGGCTCAACAAACACATGAGCAAAATAGGCCGATATGTAGATTCTGCCAGGAAAAAGAGGAGGATCCCCTCCACATCCTGTGCCAATGTGAGGCCCTAGCGCGGGTTAGATAGCTAACGCTGGGCAACACTAAACCAAGCGCAGAGAGCTACACCCAAGGCTCACTGTCTGGGTTAATAGGGCTAATCAAAGAGGCGATGCTCGAGCACGTCGTCTAGGATAATAGGGATCCACAATAGATCTGCAAAGGTCGCGGTGGTACAGGCGAATAAGGCCACCCATACGAATATCTAATCTAATCTAATCTAATCTAAAGTGGGTTTACCTGGTATTGTAAGAGATTGTCAAGAGCAACGTAGGATTAAGAAAACCATATCAGACAGAAAGTTTAGAATTCTTTAACACATTTAATCCAAAAGATATTGATGAATGTAGACGGTTTAAATGTATATATTCTTGTAATTTATTTGTGAACTTTTCATTTATTTCTTTGCTAAAATTTCAATAAATATAGAAAATGCTCGGTCTACTTTTAAGAAATCATAATATTATTTTTAATGTATTATTATTTATGATGTTTTATTATTTATAATGATTATTGAATTGTTAGAAACGGTTCAGATTGGTTGTTGTGGGTTTTCCAATCTTTTATAGCAAATGTCAGAACCGTGTAGTCAGGTCCCATAATTAAATAAATCAAATTAACTTACCCACTGAGCAAAAGACAAATAAATAACGTAACATCAACATTGTAGCAACATTTAACGTTGTTTTAATGTTGATAAAACATTACTTAAATGTGTTTGCTCAGTGGGTAGTAATGTGTTTTATTTATTGTGTACCCTTAAATAATATTCATAATAAAATTATTGCTTATATCAATGAAAGCAATAGTTTTATTATAAATTTAGATTTAAATTAAATAATATTAGCCCATTAACGGCCGAGCAATTATAGAATTAACTCTAATAGTAAATTAGGTAAAAATGTTGCACATATTTTTATGATTTCTATGAATGACTTATTGTATGACACTGTAAACTTTTCTTTTAAATATACATAATGTATACGATGTAAAGTTTTAGGCATTCGTCGATTTTATATTAAAACGTGCAGTATGAAGTTTAGAACGAGTGTTTCCACTCCTAGACTAAGCATGAAGTAAAATTTCGAGTTTAGAAAAGCCCCGCGTAGAAAATTTGTCGAGGGTCGCGCAGCGACCCGAGACAAATTTTCACGGGGCTTTTCTAAACTCGAAATTTTACTTCATGCGCCACGCGTATAAAACATTGAAATATTGTTTAGTTAGAAATACACTACCATGAGGAATAATCAAAATATTTAAATAACGAAATATTTAAAGTTTTCAAGTTAACTTATATAGAAATTTCATTAACAAAAAAATTATAATGTTGCATGTATGCACCAATGGCGCTTAAAGTGTTAAATATACACGAATTTCAAATAAACCGCCATATTTTGCATTAATCGACTGTCGCGCCACCACAGTGTGGTTTGCGCGATGTTGCGACTGTTTTTTCTTCCCATAGTTGTGCATCTGTAGATCTGTGGTATGTATGTTAAGTTGCATAGGATAAATGTATATAATCCGTGTTGTATACAACCCGATGTACTGCAAGTAACTGAACGTTATAGGAATGTTTCTCTCGTAATCTTAACGCATTAATTTATATTTTTATAAAATAAATAACAAATAATTATGAAATTTGTTTTTTTTAACATTTATTTATATAAAGAAAAAACATCACGAAGCAGCCGCAATCAAATAACTTTAATCGATATTTACTTAATTAATAATGGTTTTAGGTAGACACAATAATTTTCTTTGGATTGGATGTATCACAGATAATTCTTGGATTAGAAGTATTATTCGACATTTACACATATACCTCCAAGGATCCTAAACACATAATACAACGTAAGTGAATAATTATACATATTTATTTTTCGTTTACTAATACAATTAATAAATATATGTGTTTCATACTTGGTGATGGATAAAACGGATCATTTGATTTTCAATATTATATTTTACAGGCTGCCTGAACGAAACATTAAGTATATGGACTTCTGATTTATGTATTGTAATGAGATTTTCAGTAATTTTGTAATCGAGTGCGCTAGTTTCAAGATTATGTGACTTCCGGTTATAGCGGAAGTCAACACTAACTTTATTATTTTAAATGGGATGCTATATTTTTGGCTGCGAATTTGAATTCTTTATACAATTTTGTGAAAAAAGTCATGAATTAACAAATCATTTCAAACAAATTTAGTGCATTTTCATGATTTACTGAAAAATTCGTATTTCCGGACACAAGAACATCGGAAATGTTGTCTATAGAATGGTGATTTATTTTTCGAATAATAATATACAGAGTGTTTACAATTTCATACGAAACAATTAAATCTCGATTTTTTATAAATTTAACACCCTTTATATTGTTTCATATTCTTACGGTGAATTATATTCTGCATTGTGTAGATCAATGCTTCATTTACATAGATTCTGAAAATTTCATTAGAATACAATAATTAGAAGTCTATATATTTTTGATTTGCGGTTCCGGCGAGACACCCTGGAACATAGGAAATATTATCTTCCCTAATCATTTTAGAGCAAACATGTAAATAAAGTGTTTGTAGATTAAAATATTCTGCATTTATTCGTGCCGCTGTGGTTGTGGTTTGCTGGTTTTTGATTAAAAATGTAAGTTCTATTGAGTGTTCTTGAAGGAGAAAACTGATTATGTTTATCTTCTGTACATTATGAATGAAATTATCAAGATTTTAAATCTTTGAAGGGGCAATTCAATTTATTTTAATTATAATCAATTATACCGTGTGGTGGTATCAATCGAAAGATACTATTAGTAGGAATCTGTTGATTCCAAATACTTGCACATTGATGCATTTTTGAGGATAAAATAGTATTTTAATTAATATAATTTGTACTCGTAAAAATAAATGTAAGCTGTGAAACGTCAATGTCAAATACTATTTATATAGTATTTTATCCCCAAGAAATAGGCACTAATATGCATGTATTTGCCATCAATAAATCCCCAATGATATTATCTTTCGATTGATACCACTTTTATGCTTGTACATACATTTGGTGAGCAGGAATTTCCAAAAAACGTGATTTCCCATGCTATTTCCCTATGTTCAGATGTATGCCCAACCACACGGTATATGTTTTACCATTATTTTTATAAAAGTTATCAATTTAATTTTATATTTTTTTCGGGTTTTTATCAATGCATAAAATAAATAATAGCAATACTATTTGCTATTATGATTTTTATTTTTTAATATTTTTATTTTTGGCGTAGGAAGCGTAGTCCATTCAGCCAGAGGTAAGATTTAATAATATATATAAATGAGTCAATGAATTTTATTACAGGACAGACAGGGATACTCGCTTCACGCTCTACGGTCCTTCAGAGCGACTTTATAACACATACAAGAACAGACCACGGATTCAAAAACAGGTTTCATACACAGGCCCCAAAACATAGGGATTACTAACATGAATGATAAATGATATAATAGATGATTTTTTAAATTTGCATATTTATGTTATTCAAAAAGTCAAAAATGCTGTCATACATATGCAAATTCCCAAGTGAAAGTATATATCCAACATTTATTGGATGCTGGACATACCTATTCAAAACATGTAAAAATATCCTCCGCTGTGAGGAATACATTTCACATGCGAAAAATATGTGGTTAAGATCACCGCTTTCTCCACACTCGCACAATTCTGACTGTACAACTCCAATTTTTTTCAAATGAGTTGGAAATTTACTATGATTTGTAAATAATCGAAATAAAGTAATCATGTACCTCCTTGAACGGTATGAACGTACACTATAAGGATTCTCAGGTCCTATTGATGGAAAAATTGTGCAATATTGGGTTTTGCTTTCCGCTGCATATATTTTTTAATATAATTAGCAAAGATAATATTACAATATAAATAAATTAACATTGAAAATCCTATTTTCCGTTTTATCCACTTATATAGATCTAATATTTTATTATATTATTAATAGATTTATTGTAGCTTCGTCTATTGTTAAGCCCGGAAAACTGTTTCTTATTATAGCTTCTAAATATGCATTATAATGATTTTTATTTCAAAGCATGAATTTTCACAATATTGGTTTTATGGACTTCACCGCATCGACTCATATATTACTGTAATCTCATCTAACAATTATTTCTGCAATATCTAAATGTTAAAATAATCATTCCAAATTATATTAACAATATTACATCTACTACAAATCAATCATAGTGCGTTCATTTGCGTTTTGTTATCCACAAATATAGAATTGGAAATACCACCCAACAAAATAAACCCTATTTTAACTAATAGTGATTTTAGTACAACTATTTTTTTGTATTATTAGGATGCCATTTCGATCTAAGGCCAGCGTATGGAACCATTTCACAAAAGCAGATGGAAAAGGACGGTGCCGTTATTGAAAATCTTTAATAGCAATGGCAGGGGGATGTTCTACAGGAAATCTTGCGAGACATCTGAAATCTAAATACCCCACTATACCAATGCATCGTGATCAGTTTACATCAGAACGTGCTAAGGCGAATGCATCACCTGTATCATCGCCAAATGAAGATGATAATTTGGACATAGAAACAAATATGGTGTCGAAATCTCATCCAACACCATCTACTTCAAAGATGACACCCTCAACTATTTCTCATTCTATACAACATTTGGCACCTTCAACATCCAGACAACAGTCCATGACAACATTTGTAGACGTGTTGAGGCCTATCCCACCATCTAAAACAAGGGTAATTGATAATCAATTGATAAAAATGATTTGCAAAGAATACCATTCATTTTCGATAGTTGATGACGATGAATTTAAAAAGTTTGTGCAACTTTTATGTCCATCGTATTCATTACCTAGTAGGAAAAAGTTATCATCTTCATTATTACCTGCACTTCATAAAGAAATTGAGGAGAAAATGAAGGAGTCATTGAAGCACGTGTCATATTTGAGTCTAACATGTGATGGCTGGACAAATATAAATAATATTAGTTTCTACGCTTTAACTGGACATTATTTAGACAATAAATCTAAACTGAACTCATTACTATTAGAATGTTCTGAATTTGAGGCAAAACACACAGGGTTAAACATAGCAAAATGGATTCAGGAAATAATTGATAAATATAACTTAAAACTCAAAATATGTGCAATAGTTACAGACAGTGCTGCAAACATGAAATCTGTTGTAGAAATATTAAACATTCCACATATTTCATGTTTTGCACACTCCTTGAATTTAATTGTGCAATCAGCTATAAGTAAATCTATTAAACCCCTCATTGATAAAATTAAACCAATAGTACAATATTTTAAACGAAGCAGTTATGCATTACTTAAATTTCAAGAAATGCAGAAAAAATATATTCAAATATTCTTAAATTAAATCAGGATGTGCCAACACGATGGAATTCTACATATGATATGCTCAATAGATTTCAATCTAATAAAGATGCAGTTTTATCTGCCTTAGCTGTATTGCAGCATAAAACTGAATTCCAGCCTGATGATTGGGAAATAATTGAGCATAGCATATATATTTTAAAAGTATTTTATGAAGTTACGAACGAAATTTCTGCTGAATACAATGTTTCACTATCAAAAACTACTGTTTTATCAAGAATTCTTCATATTACACTAGAAAAGAATTTAGAATCGGACCAATTACCACAAACAGTAATTGAACTTGGCAATTGTTTGATAGCAGGAATCATTAAACGACTCTCTGGAAGGGAGCGAAACAGTATTATTTCTGAATCCATTTTATTAGACCCTAGGTTCAAAAAACAGGGATTTGGTAATCCTGAAATATTTGAAGAAACCTATCAAAGTCTGATAAATCAAATGAAACATTCGATAATTTCCGATATACTTGTAGATGGTGAAACTAACTCCAATGTTAAGAAATCGTCATCTTTATGGGAAGAATTTGATGATAAAATTATGAATCTTCAATCAACATATGATCCCACCACGTTGGCTGTCGTAGAGCTAGATAAATACTTGTCGGAAATGCATATTTCTAGAATATGTGATCCCTTGATATGGTGGGATTCACGTAAAAATACATATCCTAATTTGTATAATATTGCCCAAAAGAGACTATGCATTCCAGCAACTTCTGTTCCATGTGAACGAATATTTTCAAAAGCTGTACAAATTTGTATTGATAAACGCAGTAGACTCACCACTAATAAGATTAGTCAAATTTTAATGGTTAGTTGTACTTTAGATTTAATTAATTAATTTGTAGTTAATAATTGAACTAATTAAGACACTTGGTTTGTTTCACTGATTTTGTCGTTATTGTATATATATAGTCTCTGATATTTGTGCATTTATTATGACATAACGAAATAAAATCATAAATTGTGCATACGAATTATATATAACAAACGTTTGTTTTATTTATAGCCAATTTGTTATTAAAAGAACCGATGAACCGTTTTAAAGAACCGGTTCACTAACGTGAACGAACCGGTTCAGAACCGCTCACTTAAGTGAACCGTTTTGCCCACCTCTACTGTGAATGTATCTTTTAAATATACGTAATGTACATTTTCAGGCATTCGTCGATTTTAGATAAAAACGTGCAATATGAAGTTTAGAACAAGTGTTTCCACTCCCAGACTAAGCATGAAGTAAAATTTCGAGTTTAGAAAAGCCTTAAAACTTGGTTTGGTCGCTCCGCGAAGCGGAGCGACCAAACCAAGTTTTCAGGCTTTTCTAAACTCGAAATTTTACTTCATGCGCCACGCGTATAAAACACTGAAATATTGTGAAGTTGGAAATACACTGAATTTTTTCTTATAAATGAGTACTAATCGAAATATTTAAATAACAAAATATTTGCATGTTTCTTTATACATTTTCAAGTCAGGTCAAATATAATAAAATATCTATTTAACTTTTTAAATAATTTATTCACAAAAAAATTGTAATGTTGCGTATATGCATCAATGGCGTTTAATGGGTTATTGAAATATTTATTTCTGGGTTTAAATGGGTCAGAAAATACAAATATATATTGGTAACAAGAAAACAACTGTCTTACAAAAAGTAAAGTATAGTCTAGAGGGGGCAGTACCTCAGTACCTTAGTACCCAGTACCTTTAAACTTTGAAAACACTAAAATATTGTTAACAAATGAACTTCAATTGAAATCAGCGTCTCATACGCGTGGCGCATGAAGTAAAATTTCGAGTTTAGAAAAGCCCCGCGTAGAAAATTTGTCGAGGGTCGCGCAGCGACCCTCGACAAATTTTCTACGCGGGGCTTTTCTAAACTCGAAATTTTACTTCATGCTTAGTCTGGGAGTGGACAACACTCGTTCTTAGAAGTTTTAAATTGAAGGATCACTCTAGATTACTAAGTTTATTACCATTGTACAAAGGCTACAGCTCGAAGGACCAATCATGGTCTTCAGGGACCGAAGGACTACAGGGAATCGAGGTTTTTTTACAAAAAAACAACGAATATCTGAGGGTTTACAGCATGGATAAGAAAGAACGCATCCAATTTTGGAAAAATATCGAAGTTGGGTTGGTTTTCAGTGCATTTTTAACTTCACTTTAAATCAGTTTTTTATACGCATGGCGCAGAAAGTAAAATTTCGAGTTTAGAAAAGCCCCGTGAAAATTTATCTCGGGGCGCTGCGCGACCCTCGACAAATTTTCTACGCGGGGCTTTTCTAAACTCGAAATTTACTTCACGTTTAATCTGGGAGTGGAAAGCACTTGCTAAAAACTATCAATTAAACTCTTTAAAAACAAAGAATATCGGAAGATTTACAACACATAATTGGGATAAGTATATTTAAAAGAAAAACTCCCTGTTTGTTGAATGTCTATGAAATGTGTAAAATATCATGCTGCATTACAGCAACAGTTTCAACAATTATAAAATGTTATAAATGAAATGTTACCATTTTCAATAATTATACAATATTTAAGTATTCTTAAGCTAAAGCCCGTAAGAAAATTAAAATCTACGACAGCGCCTTAAGAACTTAGAACTAAGTTTAGATCAGAAAGGTGACGTTACATCTCCACTAACAAACTGGCAACAAACTTATTTTAACTACAAAATTCCAAAAAGGTTTCGTAATTTTGTAGTTAAAATAAGTTCGTTGCCAAATGGCATCGTATAAAGTTTTAAAAATTCATATAAAAAAAGGAAGTGTTTACATAAGATCATTGACCGATTTCTCGAAACAAAGAAACAAAGTCGTGATTCACAGATTGCATTTTCATACTATCAATGACATTTCGTTGAACCCGAAACACGATTGAATTTTACATTCTCTTTGCGCAAGGATACTGGTGCATTTTTTTTTAGTTAAGTTTTGTTTATACAGATAATCAGCCCCTCAAGCGTTAATAAATAACAAATGAGAATGACAACATTTTGACTATCTATGCTCGTTCTAGATATATTGTTTAAACAATTAGTAAAGAAATTTGTAAAATTAAATAGGAGATTTCTGAAATATAATTTTTTTAATATTTGGTAGGAACGGTGCTATACGCGGGACAGCAATATATTATTTAACTAATTAACAAATGAGAGTGACAACATTTTGAATATCTATGCTCGTTCTATATATATTGCTTAAACAATTAGTAAAGAAATTTGTAAAATAAAATAGGAGTTTATAGAGATATGATTTCTTTACCGACGAGAAGTTGGCCACACATTTCCAGCCATGGATTTTGGCGCCTTCAAAATCTCACTAATTATGAACAATCTCATCAAAAAAATTATATATCCCAAGGCACATACATTATTTTCAAAATGTCTTCATTTATTGTTTAATCGCTATATCTAGAATGAGTATAAATGATCAGAAAGTAAAAACTCTTGTATGTAATATTTTTAATCAATATTTCGCGCATATAGCCACCATACATACCAAATTTAAAAAATTCATATCTCCCAAGGCACATACTTTATTTTCAAAATATCTTCACTACTTGTTAAAACAATATATCTAGAACAGTTATAAATGATCAGAAAGTTATAACTCTCATTTGTTATAGTTTTTAAACAATATATTTCTGTTAGCGTATGGCCACCACACGTACCAAATTTTAAAAAATCATATCTCCCAAGGCACATACTTCATTTCCAAATTGTCATCACTGCTTGTTCAAACAATATATCTAGAACAGTTATAATTGATCAGAAAGTTATAACTATCATTTGTTATATTTTTTAAACAATATATTTCGGTTAGCGTATGGCCAAGACACGTACCAAATTTAAAAAAATCATATCTCCCAAGGCACATACTTTTTTTTAAATATCTTCACTGATTGTTTAAACAATATATCTAGAACAGTTATAATTGATCAGAAAGTTTTAACTCTCATTTGTTATATTTTTTAAACAATATATTTCTGTTAGCGTATGGCCACCACATGTACCAAATTTAAAAAATTCATATCTCCCAAGGCACATACTTTTTTTTTAAATATCTTCACTGATTGTTTAAAGAATATATCTAGAACAGTTATAATTGATCAGAAAGTTTAAACTCTCATTTGTTATATATTTTAAACAATATATTTCTGTTAGCGTATGGCCAACACACGTATGAAATTTAAAAGATTCATATCTCCCAAGGCACATACTTTTTTTTAAATATCTTTACTGATTGTTTAAACAATATATCTAGAACAGTTAAAATTGATCATAAAGTTATAACTCTCATTTGTTATATTTTTTAAACAATATACTTCTGTTAGTGTATGGCCACTATACGTACCAAATTTAGAAAAATCATATCTCCCAAGGCACAAACTTTATTTCCAAATTGTCATCACTGCTTATTTAAACAATATATCTAGAACAGATATAAATGACCAGAAAGTTATAACTCTCATTTGTCATATATATTTCTGTTAGCGTATGGCCACCACACATATAAACTTTAAAAAATTCCTATCTCCCAGGGCACATACTTTATTTCCAAAATATCCTCACTGTTTGTTTATACAATATATCTAGAACAATTATAATTGATCAGAAAGTTATAACTCTCATCTGTTATATTTTTTAAACAATATATTTCTGTTAGCGTATAGCCACCACACATATAAAATTTAAAAAATGTATATCTTCCAAGGCACATACTTTATTTCCAAATTGTCATCACTGCTTGTTTAAAGAATATATCTAGAACAGTTATAAATGATCAGAAAGTTATAACTCTCATTTGTTAAATTTTTTAAACAATATATTTCTGTTAGTGTATGGCCACCACAGGTACCAAATTTAAACAATTAATATATTCTAAGACACATACTTTATTTTTAAAATATCTTCACTGCTTGTTTAAACAATATATCTAGAACAGTTATAATTGATCAAAAAGTTATAACTCTTATGTGTTATATTTTAAAAAAAATATATTTCTGTTAGTGTATGGCCACCACACATACCAAATTTAAAAAAATCATATTTCTCAAGACACATACTTTATTTTCAAATTGTCATCACTGCTTGTTTAAACAATATATCTAGAACAGTTATAAATAACCAGAAAGTTATAACTCTCATTTGTTATATTTTTAAACAATATATATCTGTTAGGGTATAGCCACCATACGTACCAAATTTTAAAAAATCACATCTCCAAAGGCACATACTTTATTTTTAAAATATCTTCACTGCTTATTTAAACAATATATCTAGAACAGTTAGAAATGATCAGAAAGTTATAACACTCATGTGTTATATTTTTTAAACAATATATTTCTGTTAGTGTATGGCCACCACACATACCAAATTTAAAAAAATCATATCTCTTAAGACACATACTTTATTTCCAAATTGTCATCACTGCTTGTTTAAACAATATATCTAGAACAGTTATAATTGATCAGAAAGTTATAACTCTCATGTGTTATATTTTTTAAACAATATATTTCTGTTAGTGTATGGCCACCACACATACCAAATTTAAAAAAATCATATCTCTCAAGACACATACTTTATTTCCAAATTGTCATCACTTCTTGTTTAAACAATATATCTAGAACACTTATAAATGATCAGAAAGTTATAACTCTCATGTGTTATATTTTTTAAACAATACATTTCTGTTAGTGTATGGCCACCACACATAACAAATTTATAAAAATCATATCTCTCAAGACACATACTTTATTTCCAAATTGTCATCACTGCTTGTTTAAACAATATATCTAGAACACTTATAAATGATCAGAAAGTTATAACTCTTATGTTTTACATTTTTTAAACAATATATTTCTGTTAGTGTATGGCGACCACACATACCAAATTTAAGAAAATCATATCTCTCAAGACACATACTTTATTTCCAAATTGTCATCACTGCTTTTTTAAACAATATATCTAGAACAAATATAAATGATCACAAAGTTATAACTCTCATTTGTTATATTATTTAAACAATATATATCTGTTAGGGTATGGCCACCATACGTACCAAATTTTAAAAAATTACATCTCCAAAGGCACATACTTTATTTTTAAAATATCTTCACTGCTTGTTTAAACAATATATCTAGAACAGTTATAAATGATCAGAAAGTTATAACTCTCATGTGTTATATTTTTTAAACAATATATTTCTGTTAGTGTATGGCCACCACACATTCCAAATTTAAGAAAATCATATCTCTCAAGACACATACTTAATTTCCAAATTGTCATAACTGCTTGTTTAAACAGTATATCGAGAACACTTATAAATGATCAGAAAGTTATAACTCTCATGTGTTATATTTTTTAAACAATACATTTCTGTTAGTGTATGGCCACCACACATAGCAAATTTAAAAATATCATATCTCTCAAGACACATACTTTATTTCCAAATTGTCATCACTGCTTGTTTAAGCAATATATCTAGAACAGATATAAATGATCAGAAAGTTATAACTCTCATGTGTTATATTTTTTAAACATTACATTTCTGTTAGTGTAAGGCCACCACACATAGCAAATTTAAAAATATCATATCTCTCAAGACACATACTTTATTTCAAAATTGTCATCACTGCTTGTTTAAACAATATATCTAGAACGGTTATAATTCATCAGAAAGTTATAACTCTCATGTGTTATATTTTTTAAACAATATATTTCTGGTAGTGTATAGCCACCACACATACCAAATTTAAAAAAATCATATCTCTCACGACACATACTTTATTTCCAAATTATCATCACTGCTTGCTTAAACAATATATCTAGAACACTTATAAATGATCAGAAAGTTATAACTCTCCTGTGTTATATTTTTTAAACAATACATTTCTGTTAGTGTAAGGCCACCACACATAGCAAATTTAAAAATATCATATCTCTCAAGACACATACTTTATTTCCAAATTGTCATCACTGCTTGTTTAAACAATATATCTAGAACGGTTATAATTCATCAGAAAGTTATAACTCTCATGTGTTATATTTTTTAAACAATATATTTCTGTTAGTGTATGGCCACCACACATACCAAATTTAAAAAAATCATACCTCTCACGACACATACTTTATTTCCAAATTATCATCACTGCTTGTTTAAACAATATATCTAGAACACTTATAAATGATCAGAAAGTTATAACTCTCATGTGTTATATTTTTTAAACAATACATTTCTGTTAGTATATGGCCACCACACATAGCAAATTTAAAAATATCATATCTCTCAAGACACATACTTCATTTCCAAATTGTCATCACTGCTTGTTTAAACAATATATCTAGAACAGATATAAATGATCAGAAAGTCATAACTCTCATTTGTTATATTTTTTAAACAGTATATTTCTGTTAGCGTATGGCCACACATACCAAATTTAAAAAACTCCTATCTCCCAAGGCACATGCTTTATTTTCAAAATATCTTTACTGTTTGTTTAAACAATATATCTAGAACAGTTATAAATGATCAAAAAGTTATACCTCGCATTTGTTATATTTTTTAAACAATATATTTCTGTAAGGGTATGGCCACCATACATACCAAATTTTAAAAAAATCACATCTCCAAAGGCACATACTTTATTTTCAAAATATCTTCACTGCTTGTTTACACAATATATCTAGAACAGTTATAAATGATTAGGAAGTTATAACTTTTATTTGTTATATATTTTAAACAATATATTTCTGTTATGGCCACCACACGTACCAAATTTAGAAAAATCATATCTCCAAAGGCACATACTTTATTTCCAAATTGTCATCACTGCTTGTTTAAACAATATATTTAAAACAGTTATAAATGATCAGAAAGTTATAACTCTCATTTGCTATATTTTTTAAACAATATATTTCTGTTAGCGTAGGGCCACCACACATACCAAATTTAAAAAATTCATATCTCCCAAGGCACATACTTTATTTTTAAAATATCTTTACTGCTTATATAGACAATATATCTAGAACAATTATAATTGATCAGAAAGTTATAACTCTCATTTGTATTATTTTTTAAACAATATATTTCTGTTAGTGTATGGCCACCACACATACCAAATTTAAAAAATATTGATATCTCGCAAGGCACATACTTTATTTCCAAATTGTCATCACTGCTTATTTAAACAATATATCTAGAACAGTTATAAAGGACCAGAAAGTTATAACTCTCATTTGTTATATTTTTTAAACAATATATTTCTGTTAGCGTATGGCCACCACTCGTACCAAATTTAAAATAATCATATCTCCAAAGGCACATACTTTATTTCCAAATTGTCATCACTGCTTGTTTAAACAATATATTTAAAACAGTTATAAATGATCAGAAAGTTATAACTCTCATTTGTTATATATTTTAAACAATATATTTCTGTTAGCGTATGGCCACCACACGTACCAAATTTAAAAAATTCATTTTTCCCCAAGGCACATACTTTATTTTTAAAATATCTTCACTGCTTGTTTAGACAATATATCTAGAACAATTATAATTGATGAGAAAATTATAACTCTCATTTGTTATATTTTTTAAACAATATATTTCTGTTAGCGTATGGCCACCACACGTACCAAATTTAAAAAAATCATATCTCCCAAGGCACATACTTTATTTCCAAATTATCATCACTGCTTGTTTAAACAATATATCTAGAATAGTTATAAATGATCAGAAAGTTGTCTCATTCCCTACAAATATCCAATCTAATCTAATAATCGATACATAAAACAAGTTACTATAATACTATTCTTATAGTACATTACAGAATTAACCTTAAATTTTCAAACTGTTTGTAAAAGATAATTGACCACAGCCTCCAAAGAATAAAAAACGTAGTGCCTGATTTTGTTTTGCCTAGGGGCGCCAGGTAACCTCTGGCCGGCCCTAGCATCAATTAATATGCGACTCGTATATCCCCCCAGGCTGAAAACCGGCCCCTACTACGTCAACACTTGCACGCATGCACGATCGAGCTAGCGCACTGAGCGCACTCTGAATATTCAAACGTTCGTGTCACTTTATAAATATAGTAACCGGATGATGAATTAACAAGGCTTCGAACAACAAAACAGGGCACAGGTCCAAAAATTCAAATCCACCAGAGCTAAAACGCCAATAGCAATCCCGATGTTTGCGAAGTGATTACTCTTATCTAATAAACCAGCAGTGTGATAAAGTGCGCGCCTCTGGAACGGCTCTAAAAATACCAGCAGAAGGAGAAAGTACATTTCATTCCGTTTCTCGTTTCCCAATCGAAATGCTGGAATAGAACGACAAGGCGCGTAGAAAATACACAATATAAAGTTATATAAAAGTTATTTGTGCGCAGTGAGATGATAAGGTTTTCCAGATAAAATAATATGTGCAGTGGGATTGGTTTTTAATTTTTTCAAACATGTAAGTTTAGTAATAATTTTTGTAGTATTTTCTTTCTTCACTCATTAGTTTAGAATATAATTACCTAACATAATAAGAAAGTTTTAAAGTCGGATGTGTGGGCGAGTGCATGTGGAATATCCATATGGTATGACTATGACTATAAAGAGTTTGAGCGTTAGTGAATTAGTAGGTTGCGCACAATGGAATTTAAATTTCAAGTGAGTCAGCGCGTGTACTTTAAATTCAAGTTTATTGTTGTGTATTCGCGCAATACACGTGTTTAAAAACGCTTTAAAAAAATAACTTCCACACAAAATATATAAAATGTATTCAGTATTGATAATGTTTCACTTTATTTAAATATTTTTACGACTCGAGTTTCAACATATTTAATGTCATTTTCAAGTTAGTGATTAATTAATATGGATTACCAAGTAGTAACGCTCAATACTATACAAATATAAATTATATATGATTCAGATTTAGATTAAAGATGAGAAACTTATTTAAAACATGTAAATTATAATAATAATTCCAATTCGAAAATATTTAAATTCGAGTAAATAAGCAAGAAGGGTATGCTTATTTACTCGAATTTAAAAATTTTCGAATTGGAATTATTATTATAATTTACATGTTTTAAATAAGTTTCTCATCTTTAATCTAAATCTGAGTTTGCACACTTTAAATGATAAATAAAATTACGAAAATGTTTTTTACATACAGAGAGTTTTATGTAACACGGAACATTTTCATAACGAGAATTTTTCTTTGAAGTATCCATATGCATACGTTGCACATGTTCCGATGCTCGGTTTATTAAAAGAATCTAATTTGAAGCTTTCAACGAGTGTTTTCCACTCCCAGGCTAAGCATGAAGTAAAATTTCGAGTTTAGAAAAGACTGAAAATTTGGTTTGGTCGCGTAGCGCGAAGCGCGGAGCGGCCAATCCAAATTTTCAGGCTTTTCTAAACTCGAAATTTTACTTCATGCGCCACCGGTACAAATCACTGATTCAATGTAAAGTTTAGCGGTGTGTTTTAAACTTCGTAATATGTCAGTGTTATGTACCGGTGGCGCATGAAGTAAAATTTCGAGTTTAGAAAAGCCTGAAAATTTGGTTTGGCCGCTCCGCGCTTCGCGCTGCGCGACCAAACCAAATTTTCAGGCTTTTCTAAACTCGAAATTTTACTTCATGCTTAATCGAGGAGTAAAAGCACTCGCTCGAAATACACTAAAAACATTGAGTAATAATCTTAATTTTTAAACAACAAAATTTAGCAGTATAGCACTAATTGCTGGGCGCCATGCGAGCTGAATAAAACAAATAATTAAAAAAATCTGTTCAAGATTGTTTAAACAATCGCCACAAAAATTAATTCAAAATAACGCGGGCCAAAGGTACTTATGATTTTTTTAATTATTTGTTTCACCCGAGGCGCATGGCGCCCAGCAATAAGTTGATTTTTTGTATTAAATATTTATTTTAAGAAACTTTTAGTAGTTTAGTACTGTTCTTTAGACATTGTTTAAACAATCGCTACAAAAATCATTTCAAAATAACGCGGGCTAAAAGTGCTTATGATTTTTTTAATTATTTGTCTTAGCGAGCGCGCATAACGCCCAGCAATAAGTTGATTTTTTTGTATTAAATATTTATTTTCAGAAACTTTTAGTAGTTTAGTACTGTTCTTTGGACATTGTTTAAACAATCGCTACAAAAATTAATTCAAAATAACGCGGGCCAAAGGTACTTCTGATTTTTTTAATTATTTGTTTCACCCGAGGCGCATGGCATCCGGCAATAAGTTGATTTTTTGTATTGAATATTTATTTAAAAAAACTTTCAGTAGTTTAGTACTGTTCTTTAGATATTGTTTAAACAATCGCTACAAAAATTAATTTAAAATTACGCGGGCCAAAGGTACTTATGATTTTTTTAATTATTTGTTTGGCACATGGCGCCCAGCAATAAGTTGATTTTTTGTATTAAATATTTATTTTAAGAAACTTTTAGTAGTTTAGTACTGTTCTTTCGACATTGTTTAAACAATCGCTACAAAAATCAATTCAAAATAACGCGAGCTAAAAGTGCTTATGATTTTTTTAATTATTTGTCTTAGCGAGCGCGCATAACGCCCAGCAATAAGTTGATTTTTTTGTATTAAATATTTATTTTCCGAAACTTTTAGTAGTTTAGTACTGTTATTTGGACATTGTTTAAACAATCGCTACAAAAATTAATTCAAAATAACTCGGGCCAAAGGTACTTCTGATTTTTTTAATTATTTGTTTCACCCGAGGCGCATGGAATCCAGCAATAAGTTGATTTTTTGTATTAAATATTTATTTTAAAAAACTTTCAGTAGTTTAGTACTGTTCTTTAGACATTGTTTAAACAATCGCTACAAAAACCAATTCAAAATTACGCGGGCTAAAAGTGCTTATGATTTTTTTAATTATTTGTCTTAGCGGGCGCGCATAACGCCCAGCAATAAGTTGATTTTTTTATATTAAATATTTATTTTCAGAAACTTTTAGTAGTTTAGTACTGTTCTTTAGACATTGTTTAAACAATCGCTACAAAAATTAATTCAAAATAACGCGGGCCAAAGGTACTTATGATTTTTTTAATTATTTGTCTTAGCGAGCGCGCATAACGCCCAGCAATAAGTTGATTTTTTTGTATTAAATATTTATTTTCAGAAACTTTTAGTAGTTTAGTACTGTTCTTTGGACATTGTTTAAACAATCGCTACAAAAATTAATTCAAAATAACGCGGGTCAAAGGTACTTAAGATGTTTTTAATTATTTCTTTCACCCGAGGCGCATGGCGCCCAGCAATAAGTTGATTTTTTGTATTAAATATTTATTTTAAGAAACTTTTAGTAGTTTAGTACTGTTCTTTAGACATTGTTTAAATAATCGCTACAAAAATCAATTCAAAATAACGCGGGCTAAAAGTGCTTATGATTTTTTTAATTATTTGTCTTAGCGAGCGCGCATAACGCCCAGAAATAAGTTGATTTTTTTGTATTAAATATTTATTTTCAGAAACTTTTAGTAGTTTAGTACTGTTCTTTGGACATTGTTTAAACAATCGCTACAAAAATTAATTCAAAATAACGCGGGCCAAAGGTACTAGTGATGTTTTTAATTATTATTTGTTTCACCCGAGGCGCATGGCGCCCAGCAATAAGTTGATTTTTTGTATTAAATATTTATTTTAAGAAACTTTCAGTAGTTTAGTACTGTTCTTTAGACATTGTTTAAACAATCGCTACAAAAATTAATTTAAAATAACGCGGGCCAAAGGTACTTATGATTTTTTTAATTATTTGTTTCTTCCGAGGCACATGGCGCCCAGCAATAAGTTGATTTTTTGTATTAAATATTTATTTTAAGAAACTTTCAGTAGTTTAGTACTGTTCTTTAGACATTGTTCAAACAATCGCTACAAAAATTAATTCAAAATAACGCAGGCCACAGGTACTTATGATTTTTTTAATTATTTGTTTCACCCGAGGCGCATGGCGCCTAGCAATAAGTTGATTTTTTGTATTAAATATTTATTGTAAGAAACTTTTAGTAGTTTAGTACTGTTATTTAGACATTGTTTAAACAATCGCTACAAAAATTAATTCAAAATAACGCAGGCCAAAGGTACTTAAGATAATTTTAATTATTTGTTTTATCGAGCGCGCATGGCGCCCAGCAATAAGTTGATTTTTTTGTATTAAATATTTATTTTCAGAAACTTTTAGTAGCTTAGTACTGTTCTTTAGACATTGTTTAAACAATCGCTACAAAAATTAATTCAAAATAACGCGGACCAATGATACTTCTGATTTTTAAAATTATTTGTTTCACCCGAGGCGCATGGCGCCCAGCAATAAATTGATTTTTTGTATTAAATATTTATTTTCAGAAACTTTTAGTAGTTTAGTACTGTTCTTTAGGCATTGTTTAAACAATCGCTACCAAAATTTATTCAAAATAACGCAGGCCAAAGATACTTATGAGTTTTTTAATTATTTGTTTTATCCAGCGCTCATGGCGCCCAGCAATAAGTTGATTTTTTGTATTAAATATTTATTTTAAGAAACTTTCAATAGTTTAGTACTGTTCTTTAGACATTGTTTAAACAATCGCTACAAAAATTAATTCAAAATAACCCTGGCTAAAAGTGCTTATGATTTTATTAATTATTTGTCTTAGCGAGCGCGCATAACGCCCAGCAATAAGTTGATTTTTTTGTATTAAATATTTATTTTCAGAAACTTTTAGTAGTTTAGTACTGTTCTTTGCACATTGTTTAAACAATCGCTACAAAAATTAATTCAAAATAACGCGGGCCAAAGGTACTTATGATGTTTTTAATTACACTGCGCAACAATGAAAATGTTTCGGACTCAAAATTAGCTAATACTTATGTATTTTCACCCGCTGAATTCGAAAATGACATAGGTAAAAATTACATATTAGCTCTTGTTTAGGAGATAAAGTTGTATGTTGTTTCTTAAGGGTGTAAATTTTAATTTTTTGGAAAATTTTGTATATGACATTTGGCATACCTGTAAACTGACAAAACTAACATTCCATAATGTTTGTAGGTTATGTTTATAACTAGTGAAGTGATTTATGTGAGTTTCCTATTGTTTAACTAGTGCGGAATTATTAATATAAATCAAAATGCCAAGGAATTGTGTAAATTCAGTAGACAATTTTTGTTACATATGTGGTGAAATAACATTTTCATCACAGAAGCGGAATATCACGCCTCTTGTGAAAATGCTTACCATCATTACCTTGGTATGAAGGTAGGGGACCAGGATAAGTCATGGGTTCCACACATATGCTGTAACCAATGTTCGGTTATACTAAGAGAATGGCTGAAAAATAAAAAAGATCTTTGGCTTTTGCTGTGCCTATGGTATGGAGGAAGCCTAAAAACCATAAAAATGACTGCTATTTCTGCTGAACTCCGCCCATAAAAGCAGGATTGTCAATGAAGAAAAGGGGAACAGTTAAATATCCGAATCTTCCATCTGCCATTCGACCTATTCCTCATTCGGATAGTTTACCAGTTCCTACCCCACCACAAATTTATGATTTGGAAAATGAAGGTAGAAATGGAAGAAGAAGAAGAAGAAGCAAATAAGCGTTTCACATCAAATGACCCTGATTTTGAGGTAAGAGATGATACACTAGTAACACCACACAGATTGAGTCAAGCAGAATTAAGTGATCTCATTCGAGATCTAGACTTGTCACAGGAGAAGGCAGAACTTCTAGGGTCAAGACTACAGCAGTGGAATCTTCTCCAACACGATGTCAGAGTTTCACAGTATAGAAAACGTCAGCGAAACCTGCTCTCTTTTTTTGAGAAGAATACCAATCTTGTTGTTTGTATCGACGTCTATGGATTAATGAATTGTCACAAAATGAACTATGATCCAACAGAATGGAGGTTATTCATCGACTCATCTAAGCTAAGCTTAAAAGCTGTATTACTGCACAACGGAAACCGTCTTCCTTCTATTCCTATTGGCCATGCAGTTCACATGAAAGAGACTTACATTAACATGAAAACTCTCCTCGAATCAATCAATTACAATGAACACAAGTGGAAAATTTATGGTGATCTAAAAGTCATTGCTATACTTTTAGGAATGCAATTAGGGTACACTAAATACTGCTGCTTTTTGTGTATGTGGGATAGTAGAGACAGAAGTTCACATTACATAAGAGCAGACTGGCCTGCAAGAAATCTCAATACTTACGAAAAAAATATCGTTGCTGAGCCACTTGTGGACCCAAAAAATATTCTTCTTCCACCCTTACATATTAAATTGGGTTTAATGAAGAATTTTGTCAAAAGTATGAACAAAGATGGACAGGCTTTTAGGTATTTGAGAGACAAATTCCCGGTATTTGAGAGACAAATTCCCGAAGTGATGCAAAGGTTAAAGAGGGTATTTTTGTCGGGCCACAAATTCGTCAACTTGTTAGGGATCCTGCATTTGACGAAGTTTTGGAGGGGAAAGAAAAGGAAGCCTGGGAAGCTTTGAAGGGAGTGATTCGGGGATTTTTAGGAAACAAAAGAGATTAAAACTACAGTCAGTTAGTAAAAATACTCCTGGAAAAATACCATCAACTCGGATGTAACATGTCCCTAAAGATCCATTTTCTCCACTCCCACCTAGACTTCTTTCCTCGCAATTGTGGTGCTGTTAGTGATGAACATGGGGAAAGGTTCCACCAGGATATTTCTGTAATGGAATGAAGATATCAGGGTCGTTGGAATGAAGCTATGCTAGCGGATTACTGTTGGTTTGTGTGTAGGGATGCTCCGGAACTCGCATACAAGAGAAAAGTAAAAAGATCACGATAACGTTATACCTACTATGTATCACAGAAACTAGAGCTAATAAAACATTTTCATTGTCATTTTCATTTTTTTGCATAAAATTAATATAATTTGACTAATATGGTGCAGGAAACACGAAAAAAATATTTTTTTGTGGTGCAGTGTTATTTGTTTCACCCGAGGCGCATGGCGCCCAGCAATAAGTTGTTTTTTTGTATTAAATATTTATTTTAAGAAACTTTTAGTAGTTTAGTACTGTTCTTTAGACATTGTTTAAACAATCGCTACAAAAATTAATTTAAAATAACGCGGGCCAAAGGTACTTATGATTTTTTTAATTATTTGTTTCTCCCGAGGCACATGGCGCCCAGCAATAAGTTGAATTTTTGTATTAAATATTTATTTTAAGAAACTTTCAGTAGTTTAGTACTGTTCTTTAGACATTGTTCAAACAATCGCTACAAAAATTAATTCAAAATAACGCAGGCCACAGGTACTTATGATTTTTTTAATTATTTGTTTCACCCGAGGCGCATGGCGCCTAGCAGTAAGTTGATTTTTTGTATTAAATATTTATTGTAAGTAACTTTTAGTAGTTTAGTACTGTTATTTAGACATTGTTTAAACAATCGCTACAAAAATTAATTCAAAATAACGCAGGCCAAAGGTACTTAAGATTGTTTTAATTATTTGTTTTATCGAGCACGCATGGCGCCCAGCAATAAGTTGATTTTTTTGTATTAAATATTTATTTTCAGAAACTTTTAGTAGCTTAAACAATCGCTTTAAAAATTAATTCAAAATAACGCGGGCCAATGATACTTCTGATTTTTAAAATTATTTGTTTCACCCAAGGCGCATGGCGCCCAGCAATAAATTGATTTTTTTGTATTAAATATTTATTTTCAGAAACTTTTAGTAGTTTAGTACTGTTCTTTAGACATTGTTTAAACAATCGCTACAACACTTAATTCAAAATAACGCGGGCCAAAGATACTTATGAGTTTTTTAATTATTTGTTTTATCCAGCGCGCATGGCGCCCAGCAATAAGTTGATTTTTTGTATTAAATATTTATTTTCAGAAACTTTTAGTAGTTTAGTACTGTTCTTTAGTCATTGTTTATACAATCACTACAAAAATTAATTTAAAATAACGCGGGCCAAAGGTACTTTTGCTTTTTTTAATTATTTGTTTTACCCGAGGCGCATGGCGCCCAGCAATAAATTGATTTTTTATATTAAATATTTATTTTCAGAAACTTTTAGTATTTTAGTACTGTTCTTTAGGCATTGTTTAAACAATCGCTACAAAAATTATTTCAAAATCGCGCGGGCCAAAGGTACTTATAATTTTTTTAATTATTTGTTTTATCCAGCGCGCATGGCGCCCAGCAATAAGTTCATACCAAATTAAAAAAAAAATCATATCTCTAAAAACTCCTATTTTATTTTACAAAATTCTTTACTAATTGTTTAAACAATATATTTAGAATGAGCATAGATAGTCTAAATGTTGTTACTGTTATTTGTTAATTATTTAAATAATATATTGCTGTCCCGCGTATAGCACTGTTCATACCAAATATTTAAAAAATCATATCTTGAAAAACTCTTATTTTATCTTACAAATGTCTTTACTAATTGTTTAAACAATATATCTAGAATGAGCATAGATAGTCTAAATGTTGTCACTTTCATTTGGTAATTATTAAATAATATATTGCTGTCCCGCATATAGCCGTTCATACCAAATATTAAAAAATCATATCTCTAAAAACTCCTATTTTATTTTACAAATTTTTCTACTAATTGTTTAAAGAATATATCTAGAACGAGCATAGATGGTCAAAATGTTGTCACTCTCATTTATTAGTTATTTAAATAATATATTGCTGTCCCGCGTATAGCACCGTTCATACCAAGTTTTAAAAAAATCATATCTGAAAAAACATCTATTTTATTTTACAAATTTCTTTACTAATTGTTTAAACAATATATCAAGAACGGGCATAGCTGGTCAAAATTTTGTCACTCTCATCTGTTAATTATTTAAATAATATATTTAAATAATATATAGCACCGTTCCTACCAAATATTAAAAAAATCATATTTCAAAAATCTCCTATTTAATTTTACAAATTTCTTTACTTATTGTTTAAACAATATATCTAGAACGAGCATAGATAGTCAAAATGTTGTCACTCTCATTTGTTAATTATTTAAATAATATATTGCTGTCCCGCGTATAGCACCGTTCCTACCAAATATTAAAAAAATCATATCTCTAAAAAGTCCTGTTTCATTTTATAAAATTCTTTACTAATTGTGTAAACAATATATCTATAACGACCATAGATGGTCAAAATGTTGTCACTCTCATTTGTTATTTATTTAAATAATATATTGCTGTCTCGCGTATAGCACCGTTCATACCAAATATTAAAAAAATCATATCTCAAAAAACTCCTATTTTATTTTAACAAATTTCTTTACTAATTGTTTAAACAATATATCTAGAACGAGCATAGATAGTCTAAATGTTGTCACTCTCATTTGTTAATTATTTAAATAAAATATTGCTGTCCCGCCTATAGCACCGTTCATACCAAATATTTAAAAAAATCATATCTCTAAAAACTCCTATTTTATTTTATAAATTTCTTTACTAATTGTTTAAACAATATAACTAGAATGAGCATTGATAGTCAAAATGTTGTCACTCTCATTTGTTAATTATTTAAATTTTAATATTTGGTATGAATGGTGCTATACGCGGGAGAGAAATATATTATTTAAATAATTAACAAATTAGAGTGACAACATTTTGACCATCTTTGCTCTTTCTATATATATTGTTTAAACAATTAGTGAAGAATTTTGTCAAATTAAATAGGAGTTTTTAGAGATATGATTTTTTTAATATTTGGTATGAAAGGTGGCATACACGGGACAGTAATATATTGTTTAAATAAAGAACAATTAAGAGTTACAACATTCTGGTTATTGGTACGGACGGCAAACACTTGTTAGAAGTAAATTTTAAATAAATAATTAACAGAAACATCAATGCTCATAAACATACTCTAGTGTCGAGTTTATGTCAGTTTAATCGAAACAAAGTTATTCATCGAATAAACTCTAGTAATAGTTAAATACATGCTAAGAAATCAATCCATTAATTTTTTGACATTCATGACATGGAAAATGAATATTTCAATCGATAAATAAATGCAATCCTTAAATAAGATTTAACTCAAGTTGGTGAAACCGGACGTAAGAATACTGTTTTTGTTTATGTTTGTAAACATTGTGTTCCAAATTTAACTAGAGTGAAGCTAGAACACATAAAAACGCGATATTGCCACGGTCAAGACCGATCACAGAATAAAATGTTCAGTGCCTATTTTCAAATCTCATTAAAATTGAATTCAAAACAGATAATTTTTTAATAATAATTAGGTCTTCTTTCTCTTATTAATATCCTCTGTTTTTATTTCACACCTATAACTACGCTCAGAAAAAAATCAGATGATAAACAATGAAATTTCTATTTGTATTTGAGTTCAGTATTCTGGCACCGAATACCCACAGACACATTTCGGACTTCAAGGTCCTCTTCAGTGTGGTCCCCACCCAGTGCTGAGAAATATTGAACATGTCTTACTATATCAAACCGATATGTGAACACTATTAAGTAAATTGGATAGCTAACGCCATCTAACGCTCCATTGACGATGCCGCTATGGAGCGTTAGATGGCGTTAGCTATCCAATTCACTTAATAATAAATTTCTGTTTTTGAATTTCAAAATAAATCAGTGTTTTAAACGCGTGGCGCATGAAGTAAAATTTTGAGTTTAGAAAAGCCTGAAAATTTGGTTTGGTCGCGTAGCGCTTCGCGCTACGCGACCAAACCAAATTTTCAGGCCTTTCTAAACTCGAAATTTTACTTCATGCGCCATGCGTATATACCACTGAACTATTGTGAAGTTTAAAATATACTTCTAAATCACTATACTAAAGAAGAAGTATTGTTTTAGCTTCAGATTATTTTATTGTTTTATACGCGTGGCGCATGAAGTAAAATTTCGAGTTTAGAAAAGCCCCGTGAAAATTTGTCGAGGGTCGCGCAGCGACCCTCGACAAATTTTCTACGCGGGGCTTTTCTAAACTCGAAATTTTACTTCATGCTTAATCTAGGAGTGGAAGACACTCGTTTTGGTAACTTCTTGTATTTCGAAATATAGGCTTGGCATAGGATGAAATATAATAATAAACAAAATATAGCCTTGCCACGGACCAACATACCCTCGCTTAGGTCAAAAGTCTTATCACAGCTTAAAATATTGCCTTATCATAGGTCAATATATTTTCATTAAATAGGTCAATATATTGTCGTTAATTTGGTCAATATAGGTCAATATATTGTCATTAAATAAGTCAATATATTGTCGTTAAGTTGGTCAATATATTGTCGTTAAGTTGGTCAATATATTGTCTTTAAGTTGGTCAATATATAGCCTTATCCCAGATCAAAGTATGCCCCAATCCTAAGTCAAAATATAGCTTAGTTACAGGTCAAATTCTAACTTTGTCGCAGATTAAAATATGTCAAAATATAGTCTTAATCCAGCTCAAAGTATAGCTTAATCGTAAGTTAAAATATAGCTTGGTTACAGCTAAAATTCTAACTTTTTCGCAGGCTAAAATATAAGTGAAAATATAGCCTTATCCCAGGTCAAAATATAGCCCAGTTATAAGTCAAAGTATAGCCTTATCTCAGAGCAAACTATAGCCCAGTCTTGAGTCAAAATATAGCTTTGTTGAAGGTCAAATTTTAACATTGTCGCAGGTTAAAATATGGGTCTGAATAAAGCCCTATCCCAGACCAAAGTATAGCTCAATCGTAAATCAAAATATAGCTTAGTTACAGCTCAAATTATAACTTATTCGCAGGTTAAAATATAAGTCAAAATATAGCCTTATCCCGGGTCAGAGTACAGCCCAGCTATGAGTCAAAATATAGTCTTATTTCAGAGCAAACTATAGCCCAGTTGTAAGTCAAAATATGGCATGGTTGCAGGTCAAATTCTAACTTTGTCGCAGGTTAAAATATAGGTTTGAATATAACCATATCCCAGACCAAAGTTTAGCTCAATTGTAAGTCAAAATATAGCTTGGTTACAGCTCAAATTCTAACTTATTCGCAGGTTGAAATATAAGTCAATATATAGTTTTATCCCAGAACAAACTGTAGCCCAGTTGTGAGTTAAAATATAGCTTTATCTGGTGCAAACTATAGCCCAGTCGTGAGTAAAAATATAGATGGTTGCAGGTCAAGTTCTAATTTTGTCGCAGGTTAAAATATAGGTCTGAGGTCAGAATCGCTTATTTCTATAGATACATGTTATCACAGCGGTGATAGAATTCTATGACCTTGTTTTGGTCGTTGCTACGAAAATTATTTGTCAAATCTAACAGTCGATAATTAAAAATGTCAACCGGGCGATGGGGTGAGGTTTCCAGGACGAAAATATAGTGAAATTCGTTATATTATCTCATCAAATATAAATAAAACACTGTTTATCACTTTGTTTGTATAACAATTGGTTTATTTGGTGACTATAGTTTCGATACTACACGTATCATTATCAAACCGTTAGTAACAAAAAACTACAAAGGAACATTATTTATATTTGCAAATTTTCTAATAACAGCGTGAAAGAGGGGGGTGTATTTAAGGTCAAGCTGGTCGTTAATTACGGGAATTACCCGATTAGCGCGGGCTCTGTGAATCTCCAAAGACTCCAGGAGGTCCATCTTTCTACCCTTCTCGGCAAAGTGAGTAACTGAAAGTACATCCTCGCTAAAAGAATGGTTATTTTCAATCAAATGTTTGGCGAAAGATGACTTATCAATTAATCTATGCCGAAAAGAGTAAAGATGCTCACTGAGTCTGGTCTTAAAATTACGACCAGATTGACCTATATACACTCCCTTACAATCATTACAGGTTAATTTATATATTCCTGATTTGTAAATACTTGGTATCTGAGTCTTATGGTTAAAAATATGATTTTTAATTTTTGTAAATGGTTTCATCGCTATATTTAATTTGTGTTTTGCTAAAATATTTTTAATTTTGTGAGTTATATTTCCAAAGTAAGTAAGGGAACGATATATTGCATGTGTTTTAGGTTCGATTCCGGCATATATGTATTTTCTAATAAGTTTAATTTTGTATTGATTAACTATTTTATCCACTATTGACGTAGTATAGCCATTTGAAACGGCTATACTTTTAATAATATCTATTTCTTTTTTAAAAGAGGTTTCTGACAACGGAACAATAAAAGCTCGGTTTACCATGGAGTTAAAGGCAGCTAGTTTATGTTTATAGGGATGATTGAAACAGTTAGGAATTACACGGTCTGTGAAAGTAGGTTTTCTATAAATATCAAAAGTTAGTGATTCATTAGTACGTGTTATTGAGAGGTCTAAAAATTTTATGTTATTGTTAGTTTCTGTTTCTACTGTAAATACTATATTTGGATGTAATGAGTTAATATAATCTAAAAATTGTGTTAATTGTCTATTAGTACCTACGAAAGAAGCTATGATGTCATCGACGTATCTATACCATACTTTAATATGTTTCTTGCCTAGCTGTGAATTTAAAATTGAATTGGTAAGGTTGCACATGAATATCTAGGCTAGCAACGGGCTCAATGGTGAACCTATTGCTAACCCTTCTGTCTGTTTATAATATTTATTATCGAAAGAAAAGTAATTGTTATCTAATATGATTTCTAAAATATTAATAAATTCTATTTGAACTGATATATTTACATTACAATTATCAAATGATTTTTTAATTAACTGTATACAATCTTTAGGTGGAATCTTCGCAAACATATTAGATACGTCGAATGAAACAAGTTTGTGGTTAGTTGGGAATTGTATTGTTGTTAGTTTTTCAGTTAATTCTTTAGAATTTTTAATTAATTATCGGTTAGTTCTCTGTGTAAGGAATTTAGGTGGCAAGCTATTTTAAGAGAGGGGGAATTCACGAAGGATACTACCGGACGGATTGGGGAATTATCTTTATGAATTTTCAACAAACCGTATAATCTTGCACAAATGGGATTCATTGGAAATAGGAAATATTTGTTAAAATTGTGGTCAAATATGGAATTGGATGTGTCTACTATAGATTTAAGAATTTTTTGGAATTTTTGGGTGGGATCTGTTTTTAATATTACGATATCTGAGCTATTAAGAAAATTGTTAATTTTAGAAATATATGCGGGCTTATCTATAATTACTATGGAGTTTCCCTTATCTGCTTTGGTTACAACTAAATTATTATCTTTAATTTTATTTTTAATTAATTTAATTATTTTGTTGTCTATATTATTAAGTTTTGAGTTTTGGATTATCTTACTGATTTTTTGCTTACTGTATTCACAATCAGGGACATTATTTAAAGCTAATTCCGCTTCCACAACTAAAATCTCCTTCGATGACGGGCGCAAGATGTGGTGAGTAGTTTGGGCCTAGTTTTAAAAAATCCATTTCATCTTTACTGAATTGCACATCACTATTATTTATAACACTTCGATGGAACTGTGTACACTGTTTAGTGATAAACAGTGTTTTATTTATGTTCAACAATGTATAACGAAGTAGAAGCCTCTATAGTCAGTGAATTCATCAAATATAACTCGTTGTATGATTAATAATCGATAATATTTATTTGTGAAACCGGAGCACCACATTCAACTCGCCCTTCCGGCTCGTTGAACCTGCAGCTCGGTTTCACTCCTGAATATTATCGATGATAATCATACCACTTGTTATATTACAGCTGAATATAGCCCTATCCCAGACCAAAATTATATTATTATCCCAGGTCAAATTATAGTCCAGTTGTGAGTCAAAATATAGCCTTATCCCAGGTCAAAGTCTAGCCCAGTTTTGAGTCAAAATATAGCCTTATTTCAAAACAAACTATAGCCCAGTCGTAAGTTTAAATATAGCTTGGTCAAATTCTAACTTTGTCGCAGGTTTAAATATAAGTTTGAATATAACCCTATCCCAGACCAAAGTATATATAGCTTGGTTACAGCTCAAAAGCTAACTTATTATATATAAGTCAAAATATAGCCTTATCCCAGGTCAAAGTATACGCCAGTTGTGAGTCAAAATATAGCCTTAGCCCTAGTCAAACTATAGCCCAGTCGTGAGTGAAAATAGAGCTTGGTTGCAGGCCAAATTCTAACTTTGTCGCAGGTTAAAATATAGGTCTGAATATAGCCCTCTCAGACTAAAGTATAGCTCAATCGTAAGTCAAAATATAGCTTGGTTACAGCTCAAATTCTAACTTATTCGCAGGTTAAAATATAAGTCTAAATATAGCCTTATCCCAGGTCAAAGTATAGGCCAGTCGTGAGTCAAAATATAGCCTTGGCCCTGTTCAAACTATAGCCCAGTCGTGAGTAAAAATAGAGCTTGGTTGCAGGTCGAATTCTATAGTATTTTTAATGGAATTACCAGTCGTTTTAGTGACTTAACGTATGTGGCTTCTTGAACACACACACACAAAATTAGGTTAGGAACATGTCATGTGAAATGGCTGACATCTAAACCATTATTCTAAGGACATTTGTGGAGTAATATGAATTAATTTCATAATGTGGAACATAATAATTTAGATGTTATGCTATTATGTTATTATAACCCAACTAAAAGTTCTATAATAGTTATTTATGTAATAAGTGTGTAACATTGAGCTTTATGGCATGAGTTCAGATGATGTTTCGTGACGAGCCGAAGGCGAGTCACGAAACATCTGAACGAATGCCATAAAGCTTATTTTACACACGCATTACATACATAACTTTTTGCACGTCATACCGTAAACAAGTACAATATAGTATTTAAAAATAAGGTTTATTTTGACTTTAAATTTCAATGGGAATTATTTGTTATTATTAACAGTTAAGTTTATAGTAAAATGGAAGCAATTTTGTATATTGACTCCTGAAGCTGTAAGTGCTGGTAACATAACATTTTGGGAATCGGCATTTGCTTCTGATATATTATTTGCAATATTCACATCTTCACGGTTTTGGCATTCCTTAATAGAACTACTATGTGCGATTATAGTGCTTTCTTTTGCCTTATTGGGTTCTATATATTCTATATTATCATTTGTAGTCAAATTTTCTATTCTGGGTTCTACATAATTACTTGAACTTGGACCTGCTACAGATGGATTTTTCATAATTGCGACCGCTGTTTTGATTTTATTATTAAGGGAATTATCAATGTAGCCTTCGGCTACAGCGGACGATTTCAATCCACCATGTTTCTTAATTTGTACTAAGTTAGCTCCAGTATTGGCCAATAATGTTGCGGATGAGCGTCGAAAACAATGACCCGTGAAAAGATGTGGATTTTCTAAATGTAAATATTTCGCAATAATAGAAGGAAAGCTTTCAAACGTGTTAATGCCAACTACTTGATTGGTGCATCCTCCGTTTGCATATTTTATAAAGAATTTTCTATCTGCCGCACTTTTATTGGTCCGCAATCTTGAATATTTTTGGTAAAAAGAGATATAATCTATATCAGATTCATTATCGTTGACAATAGTAAAGGTTCTTGGATTGTGAGTTTTCGTATCAGGAATGCTGATAATTAACATATTGTCAATTTCTTTTATATCCTCTTTCTTGATATTATACAATTCGTGTCTGCGGCATGCCCCAAAAATCCCAAATATTAATGGCACCTGAAATGCCTATTTCAATATATTGTTAAAAAGGTTTAATTAAAAATAACCAACCTTAATCATAAGAAAACTGTCATCTGGGGCATCCTTCAAAAATGCCAATATTTCGGATTTCGAGAGAGTTTTAGATTTTTTTGCCTTAAATCCTACGCTATTCTGTTTGATGAAAGCTATTAATTTGCTATATTTTCCAATTTGCACATTATGTTTTGTAGCGAGGGTGCATTTTAACATTAAAAATATAGACCAAATGCTAGAGGGCTTATATTTTCTGCAAAGATCGGCAAAATATGCTAAAAAATTATTCTCTGAATCTAATGGTTCTAGATTCACACCACTTGATAAATTCCTGGTAGCGTTTTTCATATATTACCCTTGAATTTTTCGGTAGTAGTTCTAAACTCGCTATCTCTGCTTCCTTTACTACATCTGGTGGTGTGCAGCTTTCCGCGTCGGATGTATCATCCACTTCCATGATGAACTACTATCGATGTACTCGTGTCGCGAAAATTTGATTGATTGTTCTAACAGCAGGTATTTCGATTACAGCGTATCATGAAATTCCTTTATGCATTCGATACCACTTTTATGGTTGGATACAAATAAACAATGTAACATTTGCTAAATGCCACCTTTTGACATTGATTAGAGTTTGTAAAGTGTCAACTTTTTAGATGAAAGTGCAAAAAATATATTATATAACCCGGAGGATCTAAACACGTAATGGATTTCGAATTTAGATGAAATATGTCTGCAAACGTTTCCCTGAGCAAAAAGGCATATTTTTCTCTCCAAGTCATTCTATAAGACGTTTTTTGCTCCAGCTTTTATAAAGAACTTTTCGAAATCTCAATTTCTGGTGATTTTTCCATAAATTGCCAGTAAATAGTTTCGAAAGTAATACGGTCCTTTTGGGCATACATTTTGTAAATCACTTCCCTTAAAAAATGCAGAGTATTCTTCTTAATTTGAGTTTTGCTCAGGGAAACGTTTGCAGACATAATCCTTCCAAATTCTAAATCTGTTGCTCTGTTTTCATCTTGTAGGTTGTATAATATGCTTTGTGGAACTCTTAAGACTTCGGACGCTTTGTGAATTGCCTTAAATCAAGATCTTAATTTATTTCGAAAATAACTTACTGTATTAAGCACAAGCTTATTGGATTCATCGGAATATCGCATTTTAGTAGTTTATTTTTGCTTTATTTAATGACATTAACAGACATCAAACTTTTGACGTAACATCTAATTAGTAATCGACGATCATTTTAGTTGGTAATTTTTTGTTTCATCTGATTTATGACGGATAAATAAGGATGAGGATATTCCAAATGGGTATTAAAAATACTATAACTTTGTCGCAGGTTAATACGAAACACAAAAGGAGAAGTTAAGAAAATTAAAATGTGAAAAGGCGCGCAGTGAAAACGTGCGAAGTGATAGGGCTAACAGCGTTGGCATGTTTGGTAGGTGTGATATCAAATTCTTTCCTAGGGTAGTTAATTTATCAAACATAGAATTTAACTCTAAAGAAACAGAACTTCTTAATAAATATCTAAAATATAATCCACACATCGAATCAAAAACAGTAGTAGAAGCAGCAGGAATCAACTCATAAATTATGTGCAATAAATTACAGCCAGAACAAGAAAAATCATTGATGAAAAGTAAAATCGCAAAATTAATTTATAAACATAACAATAGTCTTAGAGGGAAAAAATCAGTACTTTGCAAAGCCAATAAAGGCAATACCATCACAATAATGCACAAACAAGATTATATTAAAAACACAGAGGAATTATTTAATAATGATATGTTCCAAATCAAATAAACAGACCCCACTAATAAATTTCAGATAGAATTCATAAAAACAGTAAAATCATGCAGTCAGTTAATCCCCGAATCAGAAATATATAAATTTAAAATTATAAATCCGAAAGCACCAATTTTGTACGGTATGCCAAAATTACATAAGGATGAAATTCCCATACGACCCGTAGTGTCTTACTTATATGCACTAACTTATAAGTTGTGTAAATACTTAAATAACGTAATACCATCCTTCATAAACTTTGAATCCCATCATGCAATTAAAAACACAGTAGAATTAGTCAATAAATAAAAGAAAATAAAAATACCCCCAAATGCAAAACTAGTATCATTTGATGTAAACAGTTTGTTTACCTCAATCCCGGTCATCGAACTCAAATCTATATTAGACAGCATACTTAATATTACAGATTACACTCAAGATTTAAAAAAATAATTTAAATAATTAATCAATATATTTTTTTTTCCTGTGGGGGCCGTCTTCCTTTCGGATCCGGATGCACTGCAGCCTAGGTGGCTTATTGTACTTATTATTATTATTATTATTTGTATTGATCAAAGTAATTTCGAATTCAATAACACGATCTACAACCAAGTAGATGGATTACCAATGGGTTCTCCTTTATCCCCCCTTTTATCGGAAATTTTCCTATCAGAATTCGAAAAAACTTTGTTCAAAAAACATGAGACAAAGTTAGTACTATTTTGAGCAAGGTATGTAGATGATGTTATTTGCATTTGGATGGGTACTATAAGACAACTAGATATATTTAGCAATTTTTTAAATTGAATTAACTTTACGGTTGAATTGGAAACTAACGACTGCTTAAATTTTTGGATCTCACATTAATAAAAGCACAAAATAACGGATTAGTTTACAAAATCTATAGAAAAAATACATTTTCGGATTCAATTAAAGCTGCAACGTCAAATACAACAAACAAAATTAAATACAGTACTTTTCATTCTCTATTACACAGGTCTACTTACTTACTTACTTATTTATTTACGGAAAAAAACCATTTTTATACATTTAAATATACAAAATACTTAAAGCTATTACAAAATGTAGATCATACATGTTATATATATATACATAAATGGATGTGGCAAATTACATACAACAACAAACCTGAATACGTTTGAGACCGGATACGAATTTACAGAGAGACTTACTAAAAAGATGAAAGTTTGGATTTAGCGACAGTTTGTTTGACGTGTGCTTAAAGCGAGAGAGTGGACTATTAATTATTATTATTAAATATTCCATTAACTCCTGAAAATTATAAAATAGAATTAAATACCAAAAGGATTATTGCAAATAATAACGGTTACTCAGAACAAGTAATAGACAATTTGTTAAAAAAGAAAAAACAAACTACTTGGCATAAAATAGATTATGTGGCAGACCTTTCAATAAAAATTAAAAACAGTTTAGGAAACAAATTTGATATCATACTGGCAAACCCCATTAATTTAAGAACTCTTTTAGTCAATAATAAATTCAAAAATAATAAAATTAAGAAATCGGGTATTTACGAATTAAGTTGTGCTGACTGTGATGGATTGTACATAGGGCAAACGAGTCGATAAACAATCAACGGGTATAGTATTTTTCAAGCTCTAGTGCTGAGCAATAAAAAATAATCTCGAGTACCGCCAATAAAAAATACAATGGCTCTTTAAAATTGTAGCCGCTACTGCACTAGGCATGATTTATAGGGGGTTGGTTTCAGAGGGTTTCGACCTGCGAAAAATGTTTCCATATTTTTCGTATTCTGACAGGAAATATCTCAAGTAATTTAAACAAAATATAATTCTAAAAATGGCAATGTGTCCGTCACAGCATTTTCCCTAATATTTAATAAGTAAATTCATCTTTACAATTAGCTATTCAAGGATGTTTGCGCGTAACTTCTTTGCAATGCTTTTTAGTTCATCTCATTTTAAATTTAAACAAAATAACTAGATCACAGAGACAAAAGGTTAAAAAATATTATATGTCAAATAACGAAAAACATTACTTTATTATTGTCTACAACGTTGTCTTATAACATTTTTAAAAATTGTGTATAATAATATTTTAATTGTCTATATCTATATCTGAGTCATCACTGTCAGAGTCTTGTGTATTTATAATAAATTGATCATTTGAATCAAACGTATTATACTCTTTTTCAATACGTATTGTATGTTTAACACATCTTGACCACTGGTCGGCAGATATATTTTTTATTTCTTTTTTGACTAAATCTATTACTGATTTATTTAAATTTGGAGTTACATTATTCTTCCGCACATTTCCTTTTAATTGAGCCCATATTAACTCAATTGGATTAAAAATACAGTGGTACGGAGGAAAACGTACCACTGTATGTCCGTGTTCTTCTGCCAATTGATCGATATAATATGTTTTTCTTTTTTTACTACGACTATTTAGAACTTCAATCAATTGGGATTTGGTATAATGTTCTTCAAAAAACAAATTATTTTCATATAAATATTTTGCTATTTCATCTTTTTTATTTGCCGCTGTGGGTGCTTTGTCAATTTGGCAACTATGATAAGAAGCGTTATCTAAAACTATTACTGATTTTGCAGCTAAGTTTGGTATTAAATTATTTATGAACCAATTTTCAAATAATGATGCTGCCATGTCATCATGATAGTCAACATGACATTTTCAGATTTGTTTCCCCGATAGTTGTTAACTAAGACCATTTAAAAAAAAGTGTGTCCGTCACCATTGTACAACCCAAACCAATCAAGATGTTAAGATGACATTATAAACTTAAGCTTTTTATTACAATCCTAGGATAGGAAAAGCTTTTGGTGAAAATGCGGGAACTGGAACTAGTAGTTTACTCTTAGCATTTTTTAAAAAAAATTTCTATAAAATGATCATATAAAAAAATCTCTTTAATAAAAGTTGTAGATAATATAAAAATTGGCTTTTTATGTATGTTTATGTAATTAACAAATTATGCCGTCTAAAAAATGAAAAAAAAATGAAAAAAAAATGAACAGAGGAAAATAGAAAGTTTCCTTTTATTTTTTTTTTAATGAAAGGAACAAGGCAGTATATTCAATTTCATTCAGTAATTTTTAAAGGAAGAAAATGTACAATGTTTTTAATTTCTTTCTAAGTATTTTTTATAATAAAGATAAACGTCATTTTTATTTTAGGGTGTAAAATGATAATTCTGGTCTAAATTTAGATATTAAATTTTTATACAAATAAAACCCAAACATAAATATTCAACACTGTTGGTTTTTCTGTTACACAAGTAGTAAAAAAAGTATAATTGTTTTAGGGCGTGAAACAAAAATTGTAACCCAAATATTTAAAACAGGTGGTGATGTGTCTTTCCCCGTCAATTAAACAGTTTATAATTAACATACTAAACTTATTTCACTCCTACCAATTGGTTGAAGATTCCACTATAGATCAGTCTTTAGTACGCGTGGCGCATGAAGTAAAATTTCGAGTTTAGAAAAGCGTGAAAATTTGAATTTGCCGAGGCGCGACTCGCTTCGCTCGCGCGCCCCGGCAAATCCAAATTTTCACGCTTTTCTAAACTCGAAATTTTACTTCATGCTTAACCTGGGAGTGGAAACCCTCGTTAGGCGATCAATCAGAAACAAAATTGTATAAGTTCAGAATGATCAGAATTTATTCAAATTGAATGGAATTTAATTTTATATAATAAATAATAATCAATTCAAATTTTAACTTTGATTTGATATTTTGGAATATCTAGTAAAGATATTTTTCAGTTATAACCAATCAAAGTTTATTCATTTATGTGCAGATTCTTAGAATTTTAAGTTGTTTTGATAATCTGTTAATTTTTTACAATTGTTTAAATGAAAACACTCTCAATAATCGTTGATTTTATTTCAAAATTACAACTTTGGCTAAATATTATAAGAAAATGTGATAATATAATTTAATTTTCTTTCTACAAGATGTAAGTGCAAACAATTCTAAGTAAATTCTGTGAATTTCATGTTGATGGTATAAAATTTTAAATTTTTAACAAAATTGTAAATTTTATTGCATAATATCAACTTTGGCTAAATATTTTAGGAAAATACGTCAAGATGATTCAATTTTCTCTCTATAAGATGTGAGTTAAATACATTCCAAATAAATTCTATGAGTTTCATGTTGATTGCATAAAATTTAAAATGAGATGAACTAAAAAGCATTGCAAAGAAGTTACGCGCAAACATCCTTGAATAGCTAATTGTAAAGATGAATTTACTTATTAAATATTAGGGAAAATGCTGTGACGGACACATTGCCATTTTTAGAATTATATTTTGTTTAAATTACTTGAGATATTTCCTGTCAGAATACCAAAAATATGGAAACATTTTTCGCAGGTAGAAACCCTCTGAAACCAACCCCCTATAAATCATGCCTAGTGCAGTAGCGGCTACAATTTTAAAGAGGCATTGTATTTTTTTATTGGCGGTACTCGAGATTATGTTTTATTGCTCAGCACTAGAGCTTGAAAAATACTATATGTCCAAACACTGTATCACAGGCAATAAGGGCCGTTTACTAAATCTCAGAGAAGGTTTGGAAATACAAAAGGCAATAAAAGCTGGAAAGCACATAGTTATTGACAACGACGAACTTTGGATTTCCCCAATATTAAACGCCCTTACTACCTGATTATGTATATATAGTTTGTAAAAATGTAATTTCTGTACATTCCTTGATAATGGCTAGAAGCCGAAACTAGTCGGAATAAATCAAATATTTTGTGAAACGAACCAAGTGATTTTTATTTAAATAATATTCATACTTATATATTAAAATATAGGTCTGAATATAGCCCTATCCCAGCTCAAAGTATAGCTCAATAGTAAATCAAAATATAGCTTGGTTACAGCTTAAATTCTAACTTATTCGCAGGTTAAAATATAAGTCAAAATATAGCCTTATCCTGGGTCAAAGTATAGCCCAGTTCTGAGTCAAAATATAGCCTTATCTCAGAGCAAACTATAGCCCAGTCGTGAGTCAAAATATAGCTTGGTTGCAGGTCAAATTTTAACTTTGTCGCAGGTTAAAATATAGGTATGAATATAGCCCTATCCCAGCTCAAAGTATAGCTCAATCGTAAATTAAAATATAGCTTGGTTACAGCTGAAATTCTAACTTATTCAGAGCCTTATCCCGGGTCAAAGTATAGCCCAGTTCTGAGTCAAAATATAGCCTTATCCCAGAGCAAACTATAGCCCAATCGTGAGTTAATATATAGTTTGGTTGCAGGTCAAATTCTAACTTTGTTGCGGGTTAAAATATAGGTTTGAATATAGCCCTATCCCAGACCGAAGTATAGCTCAATCGTAAGTCAAAATAAAGCTTGGTTACAGCTCATAATAATAATAATAGCTTTATTCACGTATGCTACATAAGCCAATGATACAATACATTGTATATGATAGATGTGAAGCGTCAAAACAATATCAAAACAAATTTTGTATAGTATGTACAGGTACACTTTTGCCACCGATCGAGGTTAAAACTTGAAGTCATTAATTGTGTATACAACTCTATTTAGTAGCATATTTTTTATGACCTTTTTAAATTGTGGAAAACCAAGATTTTTAATGTCGTTATCTAATGTGTTGTAAACTTTTTTACCTTCGTTTATAAATGATTTATTATATAGAGTAATAGTGTGTTTATCAATTCGAATTAAGTCACAGTGTCTTGTGTTGTAATTATGATTTTCGCTACGGGTAGCGAACTGATTTAAATTAGATTTAATGTAACAAACCATTTTGTAGATGTAGATTGCTGGAAACGTTAATATTTTTATATTCTAACTTATTCGCATGTTAAATAAAACATAAGTCATAATATAGCCTTTTCCTATAGCTCAGTTTTGAGTTAAAATATAGCCTTATCTCAGAGCAAACTATAGCCCAGTCGTGAGTTAAAATATAGCTTGGTTGCAGGTCAAATTCTAACTTTGCCGCAGGTTAAAATATAAGTCTAAATATAGCAACGTATAGCTCAATCGTAAGTCAAAAAAATTTGAAGAAAATCAATTATCCGAATTTCGTTATTATTGTATTGAATTTCGTAGATTATTTGTCTTAAAAATACACGTGTTTAACAGGAGTTGGAATTGGTGTCTGCGGATTCGAACGGACAGGCGATGTTTTATTTTTAGCTAAAAATTGCAAAATGCGATGCGTACTAGCGTTCTCTAAATAAACGAATGTCATGGAAGTATCAGAAAATGATGCCAGAATTTTTTAATTGGAGAATTTGCTCGCTGTCCTATTATCATAATCAAACTTAATTAACTATTCATAAACGGCGTGCATGCTTATTTCTGTAGTATGTATAAATAAAACCAGTTTTTGTTTTGCTGCTAAACTACTAATTAATATGTGACATAGGTTTTTATAAAAAAATAAAGATAATTTAAAAGAAGATTGGTCTAATTTTGAATTTTCTTAATTAAAGTTTATTAATCAATTAAGTAATATAAGTTCTAATATTAGAACGTGTGTTTCCTTGAACACTTAAAAGAACCTTTTATTTTGAAGAAAAAATTAATTCTAAAAAATAAACAGTGTTACGGATAATATTATCAACACGTTAAACTACTCAAAATACTTAAAATCCACTATTTCTTTTAAAAACAATATACTCCCATGGAGCTTTTCTTTTAAGTACCATCGGTGGACATAACTATAGTGACTTAATTAAACACAGTGGCGACAACTCCCTGCCATCCGCCATGCGTGGTCCAAATCAATCAAAAAAATAGGTTATAATATAGTATGTTCAATAAAAAAAATCTCTAGAGTGCCATGGAAAATATTCTAGGTTGGCACCTCTGAGATTAGGCATTAAAATTATAATGTCTGACGTTTTATATGTCAATTCTTTAGGCGTGTAGCCAACCTAAATTAAAAAAAAGATTAAATCATGGCACTCTAGAGGTTTTATTTTAGTGAACATACGATACAAACATCTGATATTCAATTGTGACAGCGAGTGCTGTCATCTTTCACTTAAAGCGTTATCAATAGGCGGAAACTATTCCCTTAATTTTGAAATAGGAGCATATGATAGTTAATACCTCAAAGTAACTTGTTTAGGTTGATTCTATTCACCTTTGCCAATTTTTAAAATACGATTTTGTAGAATGTGAAATAAAGCTCAACCTATAGAAGTAATTGCTACGCCGCTGTTTGTCTGCCATATTGGGTCAGAATTACTAGCAACCCGAGAACGGTCGAGTATACGATAAAAAGGATCGATAGAATCGAAGATTTTAGAGTGGGGGTAGAGATTGCTTACGTCACAAATGCGCGTTGAATTTAAATGTGGTTACTTAATAGTAAACTTTAGGTAAACAGGCATAAGTTGTAAATTTTCTGACATTCGTTGATTTTTAAAAGAGTTCAATTTGAAGCTATAAACGAGTGTTGTCCACTCCCAGACTAAGCATGAAGTAAAATTTCGAGTTTAGAAAAGCCCCGTGAAAATTTGTCGAGGGTCGCGCAGCGACCCGAGACAAATTTTCGGGGCTTTTCTAAACTCGAAATTTTACTTCATGCGCCACGCTTATAAAACACACATTTTAAGCAAAGTTCGAATATACATACATTTTCCAATATTTTAGTGTTTTATACGCGTGGCGCATGAAGTAAAAAAAAAGACCTTTATTGGCATATCTCCACACCTTTACATTTGGTTACACATTTACATTTGATTGCCTCACTCCATTCCCGTATCCCTCTTACCCTCCCTTCTCTTTTCCCTCTCCCTCCCCAGCTTTTCCAACGTCCTTACCCCGCTCCCATCCTCCCTCATCCACTCCACTACCCTTCTATTTCCTTTCGCTCCCAGCCACTCCTCTTTCACCCCCTCACATTCCTCCACCAAGTGTCCCCACGTATCCTTCCCCTGTCCACACAACACACACCTTCCATATTATTCCCCTATCCATACTTTCCTTCCTCTCTCCTCCGATCCACACCTCGCCCTTGCCACAATCACCCTATCCTCTCTACCCCATCCCTTCTCTATCAAATACTTCGGCACCCTCCCATACACCTGCCACCTCCCATACAAATCATTATACTGACTTCTGTCAATACACCCTTGCCTTTCCTGCCCTTCCACCTCCTTCCCTTTCCCCCTCACCCACTCATCCACCTTCACCCCATTTCCTAGCCATTCCATTACTCCGACAGCCCTACCCTCTCATACATTTTCCTCCTCTCCCCCCTCCATCTACCCTCACCCCCACACACACTCGTCACCCATACATCCTTCACCAATCTCTCTTCATCCAGTTCCCACAATCTCATCTCGTATCTTACCACCCTCACCATTGCCTCCCACTCTAGCCTCTCTCTGTTGGTCTCCTGAAGCACTATGTAGCTGGGCGTGCACCTTTCCACCCCCAACATATGCTTCAGAAACCACATCTGCTCCCTCTCTATCACCTCGTACCCTCTCGTCCCCCACACTTCCACTCCATACATTAGCACTGCTCTTACACACGCATCCCATATCTTACACGCAACCGTCACATTGTTCCCCATCCACTTCCCCCACTTGCCCCACGCCATTTCCCACGCCTTCCTCGCCTTACCCTGCACCCACTTCACATGCTCCTCATACCCTCCCGTTCCTTTAAACCAAAACCCCAAATACTTGAAACTCTTCACCCTCTCAATAACTACACCCTTCCACTCCAATTCTTTCACCTTCCCCCCCCTCCCTTTATTTCTAAATTTCACCCACTTCGTTTTCACTACATTCACATTCATTCCCCTTTTATCCAAAAACCTCTCCACTCTCGAGAACATCTCTTTCATCCCTTCATACTCCCTTGCAACCAACACCACATCATCCGCATACGCCAGCATCCATACCTTCCTTTTACTCATCACCACTCATCCCGCCTGCCCTTTCCTCATCACCTCTTTCAATTCACTTACGTATACAATAAATAGCATCGGGCTCGGCGGGCACCCTTGCCTCAAACCCTCCCACGTCCTAAAGCACCCCAACACCTCCTTCCCCACTTTCGCCACCACCCATGTCTCCTCATACACTCTCCTCACCCACTCCACCATCCCCTTACTCACCCCTCTCCTTCTCAAACATTCTATCAAGCTTCCCCTCGGCACCGACTCATATGCTGCCTTCAGGTCCATAAACACCGCATACACACATCCTTTCTCTTCCATCACTCTCTCCACCATTCGCGCCTGGGTAAAGACCTGCTCCCTCGTCCCCCTCCCTCCTCTAACCCCCCCCCCCCCCCTGCGTCTCTGGTAGTATTCCCTTCTCCTCCACCTCCACCTCCATCCGATTCCTCACAATCATCATTGCCAGCTTATACCCAATACTTGTGATCGTTACAGCCCTATACCTACTGGCCTCCTTCTCATCCCCTCCCTTATACACCGGACACATCATCCCAACCCTCCATTCTTCCGGCAAGCTCACCTCCCCCCTCCACATCTGATTCAACAGTTCTCTAAATTTCGTCTTCCCCTTTTCCTCAATCTCCTTCCACATCTCTGCCTTGAGGCCATCCCTCCCTGCCGCCTTTCCACTCTTCACTTCCTTGAACGCCCGCTCCACCTCCTCCTCCGTGAACTCTTCCCCTCTGTCTTCACCTCTGCTTTCTCCAATCTCTCCTGGTACTCCGCTTCCTTCTCTGCATTTCCTTGTCCATTCCCTCAGCGAAACCCCTACCTGCCTCCTTTTCTCCCCTCTCCTCAAAATTCTCCACATTTCCGCCTCGTTCTTACATTTCCTCAAATCCTCGCTCGCTTTTTCCACCACCTTTAGCTTCTTCTTCTCACATACCTCTTCATATCTCCTCCTTACCTCCGCCACTCTCCTTTCTCCCCCTTCGCCTCCTACACACTCTCTCACCGCCTTCCTCAGCTCCATTTTTCTCTGCCTGCATTCCTCATCAAACCACGCATCCGCCCGTCTTCTCTCCTCCTTTCTCTTTCTTCCACACCCCACTATTATCGGCTCCATCTCCTCTATCGTGCAGACCTCCTCCCATTTAACCCTCCCCAACTTTCTCCTCATATCGCTTTTAGCCCGCACTCCAAAACCTCGCTTTCCTGCTCCGTTTCACTCCCGTGTCCCTCCTCTATCCACATCTCCACCATTAACGGTAGGTGATCCGATCCCAACACCTCCTCTACCTCCATACTCCTTATCTCCCCTCTTGCTATTCCCTTCACCACTACATAGTCAATCACTGACTATTTTGCCCCTATGTACGTTTTCTTCCCCTCCCTGTCCCCCTCCGTGCACCCGTTTAACAGTTTCCACCCTTCCTCCATCACCCACTCCCTCATTCTCCTTCCCTCCCCGTTTATACATTTATCCTGCGAGCTCCTTTTCCTCATTGAACCGTCCTCCTTAAGTCCTTCCCCCGCTTCTCCTATTCTCGTGTTGAAATCCCCCCCCCCCCACCATCCACCTTCCTCCTTCTCCTGCTCTCTCATCTATCTCCCTCCTTACGTCTCCCCAGTTTTTACTCACATATAACACCCCCACATTCATCTTGTATCCCCCTCGCTGGTACTTCACCCACACCAGTCCTTCACATCCCTCCATCATCTCCCCCTTGCTTCCTTTCCTGTCTTCTTTCCATCCAACAATCATTCCCCCCCCTTCGCCCTTCCCTTCTTCGCACATTTGGTCGCCTCTTTCATCTCCCATCTAAACCCCTTTGGTAACCATTCTTTCACCTCCCTCCAATCTTTCTCCACCATCCACGTCTCCACTATCCCCACTACGTCCTTCCCGATTACCCACTCCTCAAAATCTTTCTTCCACTTGCACTCCTGTCCTTTCGACTTTATTCCCACCACATTCCAAAACCCTATCGTTATCCCTCCTTTTTTTCCCACCCCCCCTTGCTTTTACTCTTTGAGTTATTCGTTCGCCCTGTTTTTTGGACCTGCCACCTCCTTTATCAACATATCTTTCTCCTTGTGCCATCTCCACCATTCGTCTCCGACGCGCAGTTTCTGGTAGAACACTTGGACTTGGTTGCCTCTTATTCTTTCCTCCTTTGCCCTCTCTTTAATCCTTTGTACCTCCCTCTCGCTCTTCATCAAATTATCGTCAAAGTACACATCACTCTTCGTATCGCTTAATACGCCTTTCTTCACCATTAATTTCTTTTTGTCTTCGCCGTTTCTGCACCTCACCAATATCGGTCGCTTTTTTGCCCCCTTCTCTATACCTAGCCTAAACGCATCATCAAATTGAAAATCTGGGACATTCAATTTCTCCGCCATCTTCTTCACCACTTCTTTAACATCACCCCCTTCTTCTACCCCATTAATAATAATATTATTTGTTCTTCTTTCTTTCTCCCTACTCTCCTCCCCCTTTTCCAGTTTAGCAATTCGTTCTATAAGCAATGATTTTTCTACTTCCCATTTTTGTTCTTTCTGCTTTATTTCTTATTTTAATTCCGTTATATATTTATTGTAAACTTCCATTCTATTTTCCAACGTTGCTAATTTATCCAAAATCCTGTCCAATTTCGCCTCTATTTCTTCTGACCCTTTTCCCTCTGCTTTTCTTCTTTTTCCTACTTGTTCGAAATATTGTTTTAGATCATTGAGACATTGATTCCGCGTCTCGGCCGTCACGCGCGAGATACAAGTATGAATGGGCTTTTTAAACACTTTCTATACGTGCCTCGTACACTCCCGCCGTTCCACCTGCCACTCACACCCGCAGCGCGCGCCTTTTTTCCACCAAATCCGCCGCGCAGGCGAATCTCGCCTTCCCGATGTCCACGTGCACGCTCACCGTTTCTACTGTTCTTATACAAGACTCTTCGCACACTCTAATTACTCGCGCCCCTAGTCCTCGCTAAACTTGTAACACTCTCCCACGCTTTTCCCTCAAAAACTCGCACTGCCAACCACTTAATATTTTCACTACCGCTCCGATACATGCACACTCTTTAATATTATTGGTAATTCAACGTATATTCGTCAGGAGCTGATAGGGGGGTCAAAACGCAACAAATTGAACCCTACATATGTATGGCCGAAATTCAATAGTTTTCGAGATATTTGAATTTTAAAGGTTTTTCGATATTTACCCAAAATTTGACATTTAATTCCAAATTTAAAAAGAACTACATAATCAATAGGTAACATTAAAAAATTATACTGTAGCTGGCACTTCAATTAAGCTATAAACATAATTGAAAGTATTTAATTTTAAATATAATCAAAATGATGAGCGGTTTAAAAATAATATCTTGCCAATATTTTCATTTACGCTTCTAAAAATGTTGTTTCGTTAAAAAAATTACTATGACATTAATCGTAACTACAAATACATGCCTATTCCATAAGCTTTCCAAAAATGTATGAAAGTCAATTTTAACATAAGTAATTCGTGGCAAAGCATGTGTTTGAATCGGCGCGGGGAGATAAATCATCTGTATTTTTAGTTTAGGATCCTCGCTAAAACAACCGATTCTACTGGCGAAGTTCTTCGTGACACACACATCCATGGGTTCCATGGATGTGTGTGTCACGTAGAACTTCGCCAGTAGAATCGGTTGTTTTAGCGAGGATCCTAAACTAAAAATACAGATGATTTATCTCCCCGCGCCGATTCAAACACATGCTTTGCCACGAATTACTTATGTTAAAATTGACTTTCATACATTTTTGGAAAGCTTATGGAATAGGCAAGTATTTGTAGTTACGATTAATGTCATAGTAATTTTTCGATAGAAAAATTACTCGCCTCCGCTGGGGATCGAACCCAGATCACCGCCGTGACCGATTCGCGAAACCAGCGGCTCAACCGCTGGGCCACGGCGTAGCGGGCCCTGATATTTATTGTTAATTCTTGTTTCTGTTGTTAATTTTTTGTTATTTCTTGTTATGATTGTTATTTTGTGATAACATGACTTCGTACTCTAATAACGAATACGCCGATATAATGTTTTGTTACGGTTTTGCCGATGGAAACGCGGCTGCGGCTCAGCGAGAATACCAACGTCGCTTTCCCGATCGTCGACTTCCAAACGTTACTGTTTTCGGGAGCACCTATCGACGATTGTCTGAAACTGGCAGTGTTCAAAGAAAACAGACGCTGGCAGACCTCAACGGTACACGGCTGACGAAGAGAACACCATTCTTCAGTGTTTGATTGATGACCCAAACACCTCAACGAACATTGTTGCAAGACAGTTTGTTATAACCCAGTGGAAAGTGTGGTCGGTGGTACATCTATCAGGTAGACACCCGTACCATTATCAACATGTCCAAACATTGCACGAGGGAGATCCTGCCAGGCGATTCGAATTTTGTCGGTTTATATTAAATGCTGACGCTGACGAGGAACATTAGGCCCGTTTACACACAGAGTATTTCCGACAGTTTTGGCGCGGACGCTCCAGACGTGCGTTCCAATCCTGTGTGTGTGAATGCTGGCCGCCGAGAGGCCAGAAGTGTGGGGATGGAACGACGCGCCAGGATTGCAGGCTTAGACCTGCACCGTATGTTTACACACGCGCTCCCATCTAAGATCGCTCGCAGTGCGCCTCAGACACCTGTTACTCTTTATGACTCTTTATTTACAAAATTAACCAGCAATATGTGGACTCGGGACAACCTTGAAAGATTTATTGAATTATATAGAAACTTTCCGTGCCTATGGAAAATGAAAAGCGATGAATATAAAAATAAAAATCTAAAAAATTCTGCGTACGACAAATTGTGTGAATTCTGCAAGCAGCATGTTAACCCGGGAGCTAACAAAGATTTTATTGTAAAATAATACAAGGTATTCGGGGCGCTTTCCGGAAGGAATTAAAAAAATCATGATTCTCAAAGGAGTTGAAGTAGCACCGAAGAAGTCCACAAGCCGACGTTGTGGTATTTTCATTTGTTATTATTTACCAAGGACCAAGAGGAACCATCAAAAAGTGAGTGTAATATTGATTGTGAGGAAGAGGTTGAAGAGGAATTGTACCAAAATTCAGAGGTTGTACAAGAATTAAGCGAGACAGACAAGCAGGCCGATAAAAACACAGAAGTAAGCACATTATCTTTATTTTCATTCATATAAATCCTTTCCTTAACATATCGTCTTGCCACGATACTTTCCCATCATTATTAAAGTACACCATGTAATTATTTCGATTTTGTACAGCTTCTGAACATACATTACTAGGCCTACAAGGCTGCAAATTCTCTAAGCGGCTTGTTTCACCTCGCCATTCCCCTGGGATTTCATTTATGTTACCATTATCAAATGTTGATGTTGACACATAAGAAGAAGAATTTTTAATTAAACAATTGTGCAATGTGCAAATTGCTAAAACGATATAGCTGACTTTTTCAGGAGACATATTAATGGATGTATTTAAAACTCTAAATCTACTATTCACTAAACCGAAAGCATTTTCAGAAACATTTCTCGCCCTTGCCAACCTATAATTAAATATGCGTCTTTCATGGGTCAATTCTTTTTTAGGGAATGGTTTTAAGAAATGGTTCCCAAGGGCAAACGCTTCATCTCCTAAAAAAACAAAATTTAGATTTTTGTTTGTTTCATGTGTTGTAGGTAGATTAAGTCTATTCGATTGTAGTCTCGTGAAAAATTCAGTATATTCAATAACACCCCCATCAGACATCCTTCCGTTTTTACCCACATCGACAAATATAAATTGATAATTGGCATTTACAATAGCCATCAATACAATGCTATAATAATTTTTGTAATTATAATAATATGCTCCTGTATTCGGTGGCTGTACAATCCGAATATGTTTTCCATCCATAGCTCCTCCACAGTTAATGAAATTCCACTTCTTTTCGAATACGTCTGCTATTCGTAACCAATCTTCTTTGTTTTTAGGAAACTGAAAAAGATGAACCATCCTTTGTGAAACCAAAAGTTTTAAAAAGAAAAAGAGCTACGCAGCAAACTCAAGACTTCATAGAAACCTGTAAAGTAGCATTGGAAAAAGCTGATACCTCCGAATATGAAGCAGTGGGAATAAATGTGACAAAGAAGTTGGAAAAGATGGACAATGTTCAAGCAATTTATGCTGAAAGCCTGATAAATGTAATTTTAAGCAAAGGTTTACTGAACCAAATCACACCAAACACTGCAATTAGGAAATGTGACGCGATGTCCACTTCAAGCCCATCTTTAAATTCATCTCACGCATCATTTTTTGAAAGAGAATTCACAAACTTGTAAAATTAATGACTATTTCATTCAAAGTGTTTTCAATATTTTTGCTGAAAATGTTATTTATATTTTTTTTCATACAAAATTACATAATTCATAAAAAAAGTAGTTGTTTCTTTTTGTAAAACTTACATGTAAAGAATTATTTTTCATTGCAGTATAAATAGCCCAACATGTTTCTGGAATGATAGAACACAAGGCAGGTGCTGAGATACAAGATGAAAATTTTAGATCTTGAAGTGATCGTCCAGTTGCTAAATAACGGAGAGTAACAGCCAAACGTTCTTCTGCACTTATGCTAGTTCTCATAATTGTATCTTTTTTTGTGATATAAGGGCGAACTAAATTTAAAATAACCTGAAACGTTTTGTCGTCCATTCTTAAGTAATTTCTATAATCTTCTGGGTTATTTTCTTTGAGTTCCTTCAATAGAGGCATATGGCCAAATCGTTCTCTATTTAATCTCCACTGCTTAACCCATATTTTTCGCGGGGTCCTCTCTTTTTTTACATGATAAGACATACAGCGCCACACAAGCAATAGCAGTTTTCTTTTTTCTTGAACTCATGTTAAGGTGATCCCGGCACTGCAAAATGTTCAATTCGACTGACTAGTACCACAGAGCGTTGGAGCGGTGCGTGGAGTTTCCACCAAGGCGGAAACTCCACGCACCGCTCCAAAACCTTTGTATATTATATTTACACGGAGGGTTTTGGCGCGTACGCTCCAAACTCACGTTCCAGGCGCGCGGTCGAGGAGTGTCGCTCTTTTTGTCTACCACAATCCAACCTCACACTCCTGGCGCGCCACTCCGGAGCGGCACTCCGGAGCGGCGCGCCAGGAGCGCCGGTTTGGAACGTACGTGGAAACGGGCCTATTTCCTACGAAATATTTTGTGGACTGACGAGTCAAACTTTGACCGGGATGGTATAACGAATTGCCATAACTTGCATTTTTGGGCACCTAAAGAGGACAGGAATCCAAAAAAACTTAAAGAAACTGCGTCGCAAATGAGATTTTCCCTGAACGTATGGATGGGTGTCGTTGATAATCATTTGCTGGGCCCTCATTTCTTGCCCCAAAATTTGAGCGGCGAAAATTCGAGGAGTTTTTAAGAAACAACCTAAACGGTTTGTTGGCGGATGTTCCTGAGGAAATAAAAAACAACCTCGTGCTTCAACGTGATGGCTGCCCAGCACATTAGCGGATTACTGTCCGGCACGAGAGTTATCGGGAGGGGAGGGCCAATTCCGTGACCAGCACGAAGCCCTGACATCACACCTCTTGATTTTTACATTTGGGGACATATAAAGGAATTAGTTTATGTGATCCCAATAAATTCGGTCGAAGAACTTCGACAGCGAATAATAAACGCGGCGCAACAGATGAGAACAACGTTTACATCAAGAGTGACGAAAACCGAAGTTAGGAAGAGGATTCGAACCTGCATTCGTAATCGAGGAGCTCATTTTGAACAAGATGTCTAAAATTTGTAATAAACTTTGACGTACTTTGTTTAATGCATTTTATTTCATACAAATACAAATGACCCTTTCTCTCCCCGCGCCGATTCAAACACATGCCATGCCACGAATTACGTATCTTAAAATTGACTTTTATACCTTTTTGGAAAGCTTACAAAATAGGCAAGTTGTTTTAGTTATTTGTACGATTAATGTCATAGTATTTTTTTTCAACGAGACAACATGTTTAGTAGCGTAAATGAAAATATTGGTTAGATATTATTCTTAAATCGCTCATCATTTTAATTATTTTGTTGAATTAAATACTTTTGAAACACTTTAAACTTTGTTTGTATAACACGTTTTATTTAATGTGACTGCAGTTTCGACAAATTTAGCTTGTCATTATCAAACACTCCATGTTTGATAATGACAAGCTAAATTTGTCGAAACTGCAGTCACATTAAATAAAACGTGTTATACAAACAAAGTTTAAAGTGTTTCATTGTGTAATTAACATGTATAACGAAGTAGAAGCCTCCACAATACAGAATTAAATACTTTTAATTATGTTCATAGCTTAATTGAAGTGCCAGCTACAGTATTATTTTTTAATGGCACCCATTCAATATGTATTTTTTTTATTTCGAATTAAATGTCAAATTTTGGGTTAATATCGAAAAACCCTAAAAATTCAAATATCTCGAAAACTATTACATTTCGGCTATACATATGTAGTGTTGAATTTGTTGAATTTTGGCCCCCTTATCAGCTCCTAACGGATATACGTCGAATTACCAATAACTCTGTATAATTTATAATTAAATCTATAAAAATCATTGATTCATCAATTTAAACACTGACCGAGTAAACTGAGATTCTTAGGCCCATAAAAATAAAAAATAAACAACTTAAATAGTTGGGACACATTATTTTATTACATTTTACATAAATTCGACACAGATTCCTAAAAGTATAAAAATAGGGTACCTTGAAGTCACTCATATTTTTACCTAAGGGATTACCTGGACGTGCAAATCCCCCCAACTTTATAGTACAAATACGGGCAATTAGATAATTTTAGAATATTTACATTTGGGCTTGTGAGACTCAACGTGACGAATGCAGGTGTTTCTTATCTCGAAATAAGTGGATTTTAATCATCATAAGCGATTATCATCAAATTGTGTCTAGATATGTGTGATTGTTCGCAGGTGGATTGACGTTAGCTGATCTGTAACAAAAACAAACATCAAACGAAACAAAAATGGTTAAGCTGCAGATCAATGGCGAATTGCTGCCGATTAAATCACACTATTTCTGCTTTATGGCAGGTAAGTTACTAAAATATAAAAATAAATTAATATCGACTTTCTGTGCGAATTTTCCCACTGAGCAAACACATTGAAGTAATGTTTCATTAACATTAATACAACGTTTAACCCATTAAACGCCATTGATGCATACACGCAACATTATTAATTTTTGGTTATTAAATTACTAAATAAATTAATATGATGTATTATATTATTTAACCTGACTTGAAAATGTATGAAGAAAAATGTAAATATTTTCTTATTTAAATATTTCGATTTTTACTCATTTAAAAAAAAATAATTTGAATGTATTTTTAACTTTACAATATTTCAGCGTTTAATGCGCGTGGCGCATGAAGTAAAATTTCGAGTTTAGAAAAGCCTGAAAATTTGGTTTGGCCGCTCCGCTTCGCGGAGCGACCAAACCAAATTTTCAGGCTTTTCTAAACTCGAAATTTTACTTCATGCTTAGTCTGGGAGTGGAATCACTCGTTCTAAACTTCATACTGCACGTTTTTATATGAAATCGACGAATGCCTGAAATTTTACAGCGTATACACTATGTGTATTTAAAAGAAAAATTCACAGTATTTAATACAATAAGTCATTCATAGATATCATAAAAAAAAGTGCAGAATTTTACCTAAAATCAACTTTTAGAGTTATCTCTATAATTGCTTGGCCGTTAATGGGTTAATGTTGTGACAATTTTCACATAACGTTATTTGTTTGTTTTTTGGTCAGTGGGTTGTCTATTTTAAATCGGAAAATCGTGATATCGAAATTTGATCGTCGACCTTTTCCTTCTTCATCTGCGAGGTTTGTATCGCCCGATTTGAACTTAAAATTGAACCGTCTTTCAACTTGACCTTTGCTGATTGTTCCTTGGTCAGCAAGTTCCTAAAGATCGGGAAATAACTGTGCTGCTTTTCAACATTTCTCGAAGTAGGGAATAAGGATATGATTTTCGATGCGCATTTTTATTAATTAAAAAGAGATGATTATTTTTCTGGAATAAAATAAACAAAACTAAATGTTCTACAGCAAAATAAGGCTGAGGAAAAAGCCGTAATAATTATCAGTATTCGATGTTGCTAAAATAAAGCAACACATCTTGTGCTATTAAAATTCGTGATATCCCATAGTTTGGGGATCTGAATAACTGTGTTGGTGGCTTGATGTGTGCCCAATTGTGCTGTGTATGTGACTGCATAAATAGAATTACGAACAAACTTGCAGTTGTTAACTATTAGCATTTGAAACATTTGCTAAAGAAAACCTAACCTAAAATCAAAACATTTATAGCACAGGTGTACACATTTTTAATCCGCACATATTCTAATATATACAGGGTGTTCATTTGAAAACTTCCCAACGCGGATTTATGGAAAACCACTGATTAAAAGAAAAAACGCCGAGACACGTCCAAAGATTTCCCAAGGGGGACAACTTTTTAATCAAAAACGACTTCACTCCCTTTTACCCTCTGCCCCCCCCCGGGGTCATCCCCTTAAAAATACTAAATGACAAGGGGTATCAAGTAATAGATTGTTTGAAAGGTTTTTCAAAGTGCTTTATTTTGACGTTTGAATTTTTAAAATAGGTCGATTTGTTTACGGAAAAATTAGAAAAATCTTTATTTATCTTAATTTGTTCAGATAGAAAAAAAAAAACACACGAAAATATCACTTTTTATTTTATTAAGTATTCAAAATGTTGCCCGTTATTGGCCAAACAATGATATAGGCGATGTTCAAATTCCTGCCGGACATTTTCAAAAATATGTTGTGGGAGATCATGGCAGATTTCGGTGATGCGTTGACGAAGTTCATCTAAACTTTCAGGTTGCTGAGTGAACACAATAGATTTTAAATGGCCCCATAAAAAAAGTCTAATGGCGACAAGTCAGGAGATCTAGCAGGCCATTCTATAGGCCCTCTTCGCCCAATCCATTTATCTGAAAATTCGTCGTCTAGCCATTGCCGAACCGGAAGAACATAGTGAGGAGGAGCGCCGTCTTGCTGGAAATATATTTCAGCCTCATCAAGTATAAGGTTTCCATCGTCTCCGATTTGGTTTTCAATGGTTTCAGTGATAAGCGGATTGATGGTATTTTCCAACATATCTAAATAAATGCCTCCATTTAAATTCCCATTAATAAACAATGGCCCAATCACTTTGTTTCCTAAAATGCCTGCCCATACATTAATTTTTTGGGAGTACTGAGTATGCCCTTCTACAAAAGCATGAGGATTTTCATTGCTCCAATACCTGCAGTTATGCTTATTAACAAATCCATTTAGATAAAATGTGCATTCATCAGTGAAGCAGATATTCTTTACATGAATGGTATTATCATTAATCGCTGCAGTCATTTGTTCACAAAACTCAACTCGCCTATCGAAATCACCCTCGGTTAACTCTTGCAATATATGCATTTTGAATGGATGAAATTTATGTAATTTAGTAACTGTGTGTACAGAGCCTAATGAAATACCAGTCACATCACCAATTTTGCGTAATGAAGTATTAGGATTTATGCCAAAATGTCCCAAAACTTCAATTTGAGCGGCTTCATTTAAAACTCTACGATGATTACGTTTTTTATTTGCAACAGATCCAGTTTGAGTAAATTTAGTAACAAGGTCCAAAACTTACCTATGCGAAGTTATCTTGTCCGGATGTCTGGCGTTAAATGTGACGGCAGTTTGCCGAGCACATTGATTTTGGGCACCATAAATTAGAATAATTTCCACTCTTTCGGCTAGTGTGTAAACCATTTTGGAAGTAAAATATGAATCAATAAATTTATTTTCACTATCCCAAGATTGTCACAAATGTAACTGACAGCAAATGGAATTGTTTTTTTCCATAGCAACTAACCCAAACTAAACAGGTATAAGAATAAATGTTATCTCCGTATTGATGAAAAGAAGGCGAAAAAAATTAGGGTTTTTATTTGGCTGGTGCCAAGTTTTGTTGGTTTTTGAACACTTATTAATAAAATAAAAAGTGATATTTTCGTGTTTTTTTTTCTATCTGAACAAATTAAGATAAATAAAGATTTTTCTAATTTTTCCGTAAACAAATCGACCGATTTTAAAAATTCAAACGTCAAAATAAAGTACTTTGAAAAACCTTTCAAGCAAGCTATTACTTGATACCCCTTGTCATTTAAAATGTTTAAGGGGATGACCCCGGGGGGCAGAGGGTAAAAGGGGGTGAAGTCGTTTTTGGTTAAAAAGTTGTCCCCCTTGGGAAATCTTTGGACGTGTCTCGGCGTTTTTTCTTTTAATCAGTGGTTTTCCATAAATCCGCGTTGGGAAGTTTTCAAATGAACACCCTGTATATATATCATATAAATACACACTCTCGGTCAAGCGTATTAGCCCATCGGTTGCGGTGTCCACGCAGAGGACGTGAGTTCGATTCCCGGAAGCAGGACTCTTTTATGGAAATATAATTAAGTTTCATCAAGGACATACATAATGGTGGATCGAAGGCTAAAATTGCGAATTGACAGGAGATAAAAATCACGACGACTCAAAATATCGATTAAAATGTTGCGATCAAATGAGCAAGGTGATAGTTTGCGTCAACTGCGGAGCGACCTATCATCGGAGCTGTTTTACCAAGAAAGGGGGCACCTTAATGGATGGGGACGCCAGGGTTACGTGCTGCGAGCCACTGCTGACATCCTCTTCCACGGATCGTAATTGTACTGAAAATATTCTCCATAGGTTATTGAAGGAAATGGAAGATAAGAACAATTTACTTATGAAAAATAAACTTCTTTTAAATGAGAAAGTACTATTTCTAGAAAAGGAACTGCATAACATTAAAAATACTAATAAAATCAATTCAACAGCATTCAACATGCAACCTAATACGCCAAAACTTGTAATTGATACATTCAAAACACAAAGAAAGAAATCTACAAATGAGAAACCTGCTGAAACAAACAAAAGCAATACCAAAGATAAACAAAACGTCGAAACGCTTGCAAACCAAAGCTCTATTCTATCTTCAACAGGCAATCATGGTTCAAACCAAATTACACCGATTTCAACAAACAAAGACCACTCTGAAGAAAACGGTATTAATGACAATGACAGCGAAGGTTTCCAAACCCAAAGTGGAGGAAGAAGAAGGAACCGAAGAACCTCTGTGATAGTTGAAGGCACATCCCACAGTAAAATAATTTCTGGGGTTGGCCGCTGGATCCATTTACACGTTTACCGACTCTCCTTGAATACAACAGCCGATCTGCTAACCCAGCACTTAAAGGAACACGGCATTAATGAAGCTCACATTGACAAACTTAACTCGAAGCACCCTACAATGTATACGTCTTTCAAAATTTCTGTTCCAGAAAAGTGTAAGCATACGATCGAGAAACCAGAAACTTGGCCTAATTCAGCTGTAGTTCAACGTTATTTTCATCTTCGCAACAAGAATCAGACACCAACGTAAATTTGGATACAGTTTTTATTTGTTTACTTAATATCCGAAGTTTGGAAAGCAAAATATCAGATTTGGAAGTTTATTGTAGTGAATATAATCCATTACTCATTTGACTTGTTGAAACATGTTTGAAACCAAATCAATTAATTAAAATTCAGAAGTACTCCTTTATCACAGGTTATAGTAGACTCAAATCACGTGGTGGTGGATGTGGTATTTGGGCTGCGAAGAGTATCGTAGTTGAAGCAGTTAATGTCAGCGATTTTGTTATTGAAGGTACATTTGAACTATGTGCTTGTAAAATGAAATTCAAAAACAAAAATATTTTCTTATTAAATGTATATCGTCCACCCGCTGGAAGTTTGCCTTAAGTTGTTCAACTTAATGCAGTTCTAGATAGTTTAGTTAATATTCACGTTAGCGTTTTTGTATGTGGCGATTTCAATTTAGATCTAGGGAAATCGTCAGCATCTACTGATGAATTCAGAAATGTAATATTATTTTATTTTTTATTTTATTTATCAACGGAAATCTCCTTTATACATCAATACACAATTAAAAATAGTGATATAAGATAAACATAATATTACTTTGAAGAAATATAATACAACAAACAAAAATACACTAATTAACAATATCCAGATTAATAAACTGCAAATGGCGTTTGAATACACTGTAAGAATTACTAAAAATGTAAAAGTTGGGATACAACATAAGGACATTACAATACCGCATTATACGTGCCACAGGATTATGGGAACCATACAATGTTCGATGGAAGTTTAAACGAAATAAGGGCCTACAACGAACTGGAGTTGTTAAAAAAAAATTAAAGTTCAACAATGATAATAAAAAACTGCAATTGACATGTCCATTAATCAGTTTGAACCCATAGCATAAGTCAAATGACATTCTTCTATATTCTAAAGATTTTAAATTAAGACAATTCAATATGTGTGACCGACTATAGTCAATGCGTGCGATCCCCATTTTAAAAGATACTAGTAGTAAGAACCTATTCTGAACTTTTTCAATGATTTCAATGTTACAGTTGTGGTAAGGAGACCAAATTGCAGAACAATATTCCAAATGTGGCCTTACCAAACTGACGTAAAGGGTTTTGAACGTATCCACGCCAAAGTGTTTCGAAAATCTATTAATGAAACCGAGCATAGAAAGAGCTTTACTAGAGATCTTATTCAAATGGGTAACAAAATTTATGCGAGAATCAAATATAATACCCAAATCACGCACTGTCTCGACCAGGGGCAATTTATTATCATTAATTGAATACTCAAACTTGCTATTATTGCTATGGCGACAAAAAGAAATTGACATACATTTTTTCAAATTGAGATAAAGATGATTGCCTGCGCACCAATTAGCCAAGTTATATAAATCAGATTGTAAAAGCGCATGATCCGAACTTCTCTCAATTATTTTGAATATTTTAAGATCATCAGCAAACATCAGAAATTGACTATTTTTAATATAACTCCCAATGTCATTTATAAAGATCAAGAACAGAATTGGCCCACAGTGTGAGCCCTGGGGGACCCCAGATGTAATGTTGATTGCTCTGGAGACGAAGTTATCAATCTTAACAAACTGTTTACGTTCCCGTAAATAGCTTGCGAACCATATTGTCACAAAATCACTAAATCCCAAGCCTTCAAGTTTATTTAAGAGCACAGAGTGACTAACACGATCGAAGGCTTTGGAAAAATCAGTGTAAACAGAATCAACCTGACGACCCCTTTCCAAAGCACTCACCAGATACATCTGGTAGGAAAGCAAATTAGACGCTGTAGACCTGCCCTTTAAAAATCCATGTTGTTCGTCACAAATAATATTCCTGCAGCACCAAATGAGTTGATCGGATATTAGTTTATCTAGCATTTTAGGAATTGCGGACTGGATAGAATAGTTTCTTATGGATTAAAGTTTCTAATAAATGAGCCGACTAGGAATATAGGTACTTCATCAAGCATCTTAGACAACATTGCAACCAACGTCGATTGGTGTTTCAAAACTACAATGTTTCCTGTACCTATCTCTGATCATAATATTATCTTTATAAAGTCTGAAAATACGGCAGAAGAAAAGAAAACTAAATATCAACGTAAACGTATCTACAATAGCACTAACAAGGATAACTTTGAATACTATCTGACGTCAGAAAATTGGTTACAGATGTATGAAAGTAATGACATAAATTGTAAATACCTTGTTTTCTATACCACTCTTAAACACTATTTTGATTTAGCTTTTCCTCTTAAAGAACATCAATTGACTTCTCATAAAATCTGGGTAAATAAGACTGTTATAGAATCCCCAAAAAAATTAGACGGTTTATTCAAGCTAAAAAAACCTTTCCTGAATTAACTGACATTTTTAAATCACAAAAATTATTACATAGAAAATTAATACGTGACTCAAAACAATCATTTTATTCTAACAAAATCCTAAGATCAAATAATAAACCAAAAGAGACGTGGAAAACAATACGAAATCTAACGAAAGTGACTACATCGGAATCCGGCTTTTAATGAAACGGCAATAACCCAAATGGCCTTGCTAATGAATTCAATGCTTATTTTCAGAGTGTCCCAATGGATATAGCTAGCAGAATTGCCCCAAAACCAATATTATTAGATCACACAAAACGAAATCATAACACAATGTATTTATTTCCATACTAGGAACACGATTTAAAACAGCTAATTAATAAACTGAATAGAAATGCTACAAGATAAATTCAAATTCAAAACTAGTTCAATTCGAGAAAATAAGCTTACGCTTCTTATAGTTAGCTATACTGAAGAGAGATAAATCTCGAAACGCGTCTATAGATGGCCTAAGACATTACTTTTAATCCAAGTCCTTTTACTACTAATTTGTTGCTATCTCTCCTTTTATTTTAAATTGTATTGTTAGTTGGTTTAAAGAGAATTTGACCTAAACGTTACATATACTTTAATAGAGCGTTGTAACAAATCAAATTAAAAAAGATTTTAAATATTTCATTGTATAATTCAATATCCGGAGTGTATTTGCACGGGAAGTAGTTGTTTCAATGGATATTTATCGTCTTAAATTGTCTTATTAATTAAGACACTGTTTGGATTTTCACGAATAGTTTTTTCGTAATTTTATATATTATAGAAATGCTACTCCTGGCACCGATGAAATTCCTGCATTTATACTAAAAGACTTCTCTGATTTTTTACTAGAACCCTTGACACACTTAATTAATTTTTCATTCGAGACCGGTTTATTCCCGGATGACTTAAAACTGGCAAAGGTCAAACCACTGTTTAAAAAAGGAAATAAACACGAATTGAATAACTATAGACCAATTTCGTTGCTTTCGAATATTGGAAAGTTATTTGAGTATGCCATGTTGTCTAGACTAGAGAGCTTTATTGAGAGTCAGAATATTTTAACTTCTCAGCAACATGGTTTTAGGACAGGAAAATCTACCGTCACTGCCGTGCTAGATACCTACAATCGTATTCTCGCCGAACTGGATCACGGTTCCTGCATTCTAGGTATCTTCTGTGATCTAAGCAAAGCATTTGATTGTGTATCGCATAACATACTTTTAAACAAATTAGAAATACTAGGCGTGAGAGGCCAGGCAGGAGCTTGGTTTGCAAGCTACCTCTCTGGCAGATCTCAGTTTGTAGAAATCAAATGCAATAACGGGAAGGGACCCAAATCCAGGATTCTGCCCATGACCCTTGGTTTACCTCAAGGATCAGTCTTGGCCCCGGTACTCTTTTCCTTGTTCATAACAGATATTGTTGAATTCCTTAGCGATTTCTTTGTTGTTAGTTATGCCAATGACACAACTTTACTGGTCCGCGAGAGACAAGAGCATCTATCTGACGCTGCGAGCTCTGCTGCGGAGAGATTGATATTCTGGTTCAATAGCAACAGACTCCATTTAAATATGGACAAAACAATATATATTAACTTTTCATTGCAAGGTAAAACAATAAATTCAAATATGGAAGTGTTTGCTCTTAATGCGACAGAGTCTATTAAGTTTTTAGGACTTGAATTAACAAAAAATCTAAAATGGCATAGGCACTGCATCACCTTACAACGCAGGTTATCTACCGTTATTTATAAACTTCGTGTGTTGAGGACAGTTGTCAACTTACAATGCTTAATGAATGTATACTATGCAGAGTTTCAATCACGCATGTCGTATGGGTTAATTATATGGGGTTCATGTTCTGAAGCCCAAAAGCTTCTTCTTCTGCAGAAAAAAGCATTACGGACAATAATTGGTTTGAAACAAACGGATTCCTGCAAACCTCATTTCATATAATTAGAAATCTTAACAATTTACAATCTGTATGTCCTAGAAGTCGCCACATATATACACAAAAACAAGAATAATTTTGAATCACAAAATAACGCGAACCATCCATACAACTTACGCAACTCAAATATTCACCTAGGGTGGCACAGATCGTCAGCTCACGCTAACAGTACGAATATATTTGGCATTAAAATATATAATAAACTTCCAAATCATTTGAAATCTCACGATAGTGTTATATTTAAGAAACGTTTGAAGGAAATACTTAAGGGGATTATTGCAGTGTAACACACCGATCGTGTTGGAAAGACCCACATAGTTTAGAGTAGCTCATCCGATGCCAAATTTACAGGACAAGTGGGGCGAATACAGTCAGAGAGAAAACCGGCAGCTCGCTGTGCATTTGCGCATTGCTCCTTGGCATGAACGGATGGGGTCTCGCGTCGCGTGGAATAGACGAAAAAATAAAGCGTATAAAAAAGACGGATTTAAGGAAAGTGTCGATTCGTATTATTTAAGCACGCTGATAATACATACAAGCTATGTATTGTTTTTAATTCGTTAGAAAGCGTTATCGGATCCTGTGTTATTTTTCCGTATTTACAAAACCGATGATTCTTATTCTTGTCATTATAACACATTATTTTTTCTTTTAAGACTAAAGTTTTGACAGCCGAACAAACTATGTGTTTTATTTTATTAAATTAGAGATTATTTCTTAAAAATATAATAATAAAATAATTCATGTTCATAAGCTCCTTGTAAATATTTATATGCCGGATATATACAGGGTGTCTACGCTAAACCATTCGTTAAAAGTTTATGGGGTTGCCGTTGCACTAAAAATTGGAAAACAATCCTTAGCATATGGCTGAATCAGTACTCCTCATATGCAATATTTCAACTTTATAGCACTTCTGGTTCCACCGAAAGTAGCACCAAATTTGTTATTTTAAATAGAACACCCTACTTATTAGCAATTTTTTTGGTTTCTCGTTTAAATTGCAAGATATTTTATTCAAACATATGTACACTTATCTCTTATAGTTTTCAAGAAAAAAAAAAATATTTCTAAAATTTTGACCTTTAAAAGGCATCTCGAAATCTGTCTGTAACTTCTCTTAAGAATAAGATAAACATATGATTTATATCTCTACTTGTACCTAGAGAATGCCTCTATGAGTAAATTAATTGGAAACTGTCAATTTTGACAATAAGTGTTCTTAAAATGTCAATATCTAAGTGCTCTCTTCAATATCAAGTAATTCATTATTTTTTTTTTGAATGGAATGATCCAATTTTTATCACGTAGTACGATTGGGGGGAAAATTTTTTCGTCGCATTTATGCAGGGTAATGGCATTTCTTTGATGTATACGTATACCAAATTTTTTCTTTAAAATATACGTATACCAAATTCAGCTTGTTTTCTTTAAATCTTTAGTTATTCGTTGTTTTTTTTAATGGTTCAATTTGAAGCTCTAAACGAGTGTTTTCCACTCCCAGACTAAGCATAAAGTAAAATTTCGAGTTTAGAAAAGCCCCTTGAAAATATGTCGAGGGCCGCGCAGCGACCCGAGACAAATTTTCTGGGCTTTTCTAAACTCGAAATTTTACTTCATGCGCCACGCGTATAAAACGCAGATTTCAACTGAAGTTCGAATATAAATAAATTTCACAATAATTTAGTGTCTTATACGCGTGGCGCATGAAGTAAAATTTCGAGTTTAGAAAAGCCCAGAAAATTTGTCTCGGGTCGCTGCGCGACCCTCGACAAATTTTCACGGGGCTTTTCTAAACTCGAAATTTTACTTCATGCTTAGTCTGGGAGTGGAAAACACTCGTTTAAAGCTTCAAATTGAACTCTTTTAAAAAACAACGAATGTCGGAAAATGTACAGCTTTATTCCCTGTATATTATTCAAGTAGTAATTTAGTTTCCATCATTGTCATGGTACTATTAAAAATTATTACAATAAATAAGTTGTTCTTTAATGCTAATTGTTTATTTTGTTAGGGCGTAGGTAAAGTATCGTACGTTTCTCGAGTGGTATGGCAATTACATACTCGCGGAATACTGCACACGCCGCTGCGCGGCTCGTGCGCAACATGTCCGCTCATATGTAATATACTGGATACTACTCTGGTTACGTAATATACTGTTATTATTTGACATTTTGCATTACATACGCGACAAAACAAAAACATTACTACTTGCCTACTAAAATTCAGTTGCGAATTAATATACCTATAGAGGCATCCCCTAGGTACAAGTAGAGATTTAAATGATATTTTTATCTTATTCTTAAGATAAGTTACAGACAGATTTTAAGATGCCTTTTAGAGGTCAACATTTTAGAAATATTTTTTTTGCTTCAAAACTATAATAGATAAGTGTACATATCTCTGAATAAAATATGTTGCAATTTAATCGAGGAATCAAAAAAATGACTAATATATAGGGTGTTCTATTTGAAATAACAAATTTGGTGCTACTTCCGGTGGAACCGGAAGTGATATAAAGTTGAAAATATTTCACATGAGGAGAACTGATTTAACCGTATGACAAGGATTTTTTTCAAATTTTTAGTGCAACGGCAACCCCATAAACTTTTAACGAACGGTTTACCGTAGACTCCCTGTATGAAAAACGCGGAATAGGATTTTCAATGATATTTTTTATATAGGAATATTATCTTTCCTAACTGCTATGGCCATGAAAATAATGTGTATTAATTTGGCCTCTGCCAAATTGGGTAAATACCCCAAATTTTCGGGAGAATTTCAATTTTTATTTTATCAAATATTGTAGTTTTTATGAATGCAGCAAATAAATAATAAAATGACTTCAGGCAGACATTTTATACTCTACAAAAAATATATTCGAGATTTGTCATCTAAAATATTTAGGGAAGTTATGTCAATTGGAGCACTGCACGGGCCTGATTTTTTCTTAGGCGATTTTCCCGTATCATATTCAATATTTAAATTATCTTAATTTTATATATATTTTTTACTTTTTCTAAAAACTACGCCTATAATCAGATAAGCATATTTTTTATTTATTTAGACCTGAAATGTTGACCGGGCCGGTTCAGGCAAAACTCAATCTCTCTTATTTTATGACCGGATCGGGCCAAGCCGGGCCTTAAAAAATATATTGTGCTCGGTGCAATGTTGAGCAAGAAGCTTGTTATTTGAAATACGTTATAATAACTACCTTATTATTATTCTAGTTCTATTTTTTCTAAAATAACAATGAATATGCACGCAGTTAAACCCTCCATTTTTTTAAACATTCGTCAAACATATATTACCTGTGCTCAGTAGAAAATAGTTGATTTGTAACAAAACGTCATATTAGTGACGTTATTCTTACTATTCTTATAGTTTTGATATCATTGATTCGTTCATGAAGTCGCAGTTGGTTCAAATAGGTCTGGTTGCTAGAAACTTTACAATTTACTTTCATAGTTTTATTGCGAGAAGTTTAATGACATTTAACAACTGCTTTAACAACGAAAGATTTAAGACGAAATAATGATTTGAACAAGACTGATTGTTATTCGATTGCTTCTGGCTTATTAATCAGCTTCAAAAACTTTAAAAATAATTTAATAATACCGACACTGTCAAATAATTAGGAAAGCCAATATTAAAGGTATATTACACATCTTTATTTAAATTAGTGAAACATTTCGTGTTTTCTATGTTAGTGAACATGAAGTATAAAAAAATACTTATTCCATTAGTAGTCAGAAAGCATAAAAATAAAACACTAGTACAATAAAAAATCGATTATAATTGGGAAATATTAATTTTACGAGAACAAATGCTAACGACGCGAGCCGTTTTTGTTAACTATGATTGAGAAAAGAAAAGAAAAACAAACGCGAAGCCGCGCAGCGTTCACCGGCCCAGGGATAAACGCTGGCCGCATGCTGCTCGCCCCTCCAATAATTGTGCAGATGAGTGTACAACGCGTTCAACTAAGACAAGATCCGCAAGGCGGCGGTATTTTACGGTCTTACTTTTCAAGATTTTTATTTTAACCTGACTTGGGCATGAGTTATCGCATCTTTATGAAATGTTCACATTATATTCCTTATAGTATAAACTAGTAAGATATGGTAATATTTTTTTTAATTTTGAAAAATATAACATTATTTTTTTCATACCTCTGAAAGCAAATTGTTAAAAAAATAAGTACTTCGATATTTTACTAGATAATTGGGCTTAATATACGCTGTCAAAATTTCAACTTTCTAGGACCTTTAGTTTTTAAATAAACCTAACATTAAATTTCAGACCACTGTTATATTCCCCTTAAAACAAGAGTTTATTACAGTTTTAATGACTTTTTTGAGGATAACATTTAATATTTTTAATCTGTTGTGAATTGTGGTGTTTCGTTCTTATTATGTGCAATTGTAAATCTACATATAGTTTTAAGTTTTTTAGTTTTTAATTTGTTAATTTTAAGTTGACCAACACCAATGTACAGGGTGGTCTAATTTCGATGTTGCTTATGGGCATCTCGGTAAATATAAGAGTTAGAAAAAAACCGATGGCGCAGTCGCGATCTCTTTTTTTGAGACTAGGATAATGCCGAAAACAAATATGCACCACCTTGTTTTTTTTCAGAAGTTATGCGACAAAATCGGGTTTTCTTGATTTTTAACTTTAATTAATATCTTGCGTAATTTGTAAGATAGACAAAAACTATAAATACCTTCTCAAGACACTTTTTTTGAGTAGAATCCAGTGGCGTGGGCATTTTTTTATTTTATGCACACGTTTTTGAGTTATGACCAAATTATTTTTTTTTTAAATGTAAATCATAGTTGGCTTTGACACAGTTGACAAGAGTGTTTTTCACTGATTTCAAAAATATATACTTTTGTGAATTTATCTTAAATAGAAATTGTTTTTGTTGAGAACTAAATATGTCGTTGTTGGTCGTTTTTATTGTAAAAAACATAGTTACCTAACTTAATTTTTGACAGTCAAAACAAACGTCATTGTTTCATATTACCTATTAGGTAAATATCTTACGATGGCCTACAGAAATTATGAAAAGTGCGATATGTTTGAATGTTTCATCGAATCATTTAAGATTCCAAGTGCGGCCGCACAACTATATTATCAAAGATATCTTGAACGTCGCCAACCCGCGGAAACAATATTTACCAGACTACAATAATTTAATTAATTGTGGATCTTTTAAAATGCCTAGAACCAAAAAATATAACATACCAGGCCAAGAAGAGGAGGAAATCAATGTTATCGCCTGTGTTAGGGCAAATCCCAATACATCTTCTCGTGAAATTCAGCAGGATGTCGGAGTGTCTCGTTGTAAGACTTTATAAATATTAAAGAAGCATACATTTAAACCATATAGAGGCAGATCTGTTCATTATTTACGACCGGGAGACTATGAAAGGAGGCTCGACTTTTGCAACTGGTATGTAAATCGATTAAATAATGACAGACATTTCTTTCGATAACATGGACGGATGAAGCCCGTATTACTAGTGATGGCATTTTTAACCGCCATAATCAGCATTGGTGGGCTAATACAAATCCCCGTCAAATAATACCTCGACGAAGGCAGGGGAGATTTGGATTTAATGTATGGTGTGCATTATTAGGAGATCGAGTTTTGGGGTATCGTATTTATAGAAATCATTTGAATACAGATCAATATCTAAACATTTTAGAGGAACATATTGAACAATATATAGACAATGTTCCATTGCAACAGCAAAGAGTTCTGTTCTTCCAACAAGATGGAGCACCGGCTCATAATGCGCGTAGGACCAGATTGCTTCTGAATGCAAATTTTGGGGGCAATTGGTTGGGAACATTTGGACTGGTTAGGTGGCCTGCTAGATCTCCAGATCTGACACCGTTAGATTTTTTTTATGGGGATACCTGAAGGACAAAATTTACAAGCAGCCTATATTTAATTTAGACATATTGGAGCAAAATTTTTATGATTCCATAGGAAATATTCGCAACATTAAAATTTATAACGCCATTCGAGCTGTAAGAGGTAGATGCCAAAGATGCATTGAAAATAATGGCCAGCAGTTTGAACATTTAAAATAAGTTTTTTTTCTTTCTAAATCAATAAAAATCGTAATAAATTTAAAAAAATAAAATTATGTTCTGCCTAATAAAGTATTCATTATTCAAAAAAGAATTTTTGTTATTATTATTTAAAAAACCTCTAGTTTATAATGTTTATCATAATTAAAATTGCGCATGCAAATGATCAAAAATGGCTTTTGTCTTCCGTATTATATTATTTAGCAGATTAGATTAAAAGCTAGTTTCTACTCTATAGTAACACTGTTTTTAAGATAAATTCACAAAAGTAACAGGGTGAGTTTTTTTCATGTGCTCTATGGGGATCTCGAAAACTATAAGAGATAGAGCAACGGTTAAGTAGACAAAGTAATGCAGTTTTACGAGCTAATTAGGAAAACATTTGCAAAATTTTCAAAAAAGTCAAGGGTAACTAGATAATTAAAAAAATGTGAATTGTCGATTTTTTTAAATTGATTTTTCTCAGTTATTAAAAGAGATAGAAAAAACAGTAAATGGCCAAGTTTTAGATAATTTTACACAAAATAATAAAATTTTATGAGATTTTATCTAACGACATTCGTTTTTGAGATATAACACAAACTTACGTTTTTTTTAAATGAAAACCATAGTTGGCTATGTCATTATTATATATATTTATATTTTTTTTCACTTGGCATACTTATTTGCAAAAATTACTAGGCTGTTAAATATATCCTATTTTATTTACAACAAAAAAATGTTAGCCATGAAATAATGACTCAAATAAAAAAACAATTACGATTGTTCGTAACAGTTAATTTTATTGTTGTATTTTTGTCAATTAATTTAGTGTTAGAAACAACTGTCTTTAACGCACATTTGTTCGTACCTATTTTAATTTCTTGCTACACATAAATTTAAAATAAATTTATTTGAAATTTAACAAACTCCCAGCCGTAATTGTTTTATAATAATAATTTTTTCATGGGCAACAATTTTTTTGTTGTAAATATAATATTGAAAATTGTTATTTACTTAGTCATTTTTATAAATATGTATGTCAAATGACATATCAGTTTAGAGAGAAAAAAAAATCCCCTTTTAATAATGACATCGCCAACTATGGTTTCCATTTAAAAAATAAAAATGGCCATAACTCGAAAATGTGTGCATAAAATAAAAAAAATTCCTACGCCACTGGATTCTACTCAGAAAAGTGTCATAAGAAGGTATTTATAATTTATGTCTAACTTATAAATTACGCAAGATATTAATTAAAGTTAAAAATCAAGAAAACCCGATTTTGCCTGATAACTTCTAAAAAAACAAGATAGTGCATTTTTGTTGTTGGCATTATCTTAGTCTCAAAAAAAGAGATCGCGACTGCGCCATCGGTTTTTTTCTAACTCTTATATTTACCGAGATACCTATAAGCAACATCGAAATTAGACCACCCTGTACACCTTGTATTTGATGGTAAATAAATATTTGATTTTTTTTGGATTTTAAACAAACCTAATAGTATCATATGGCTTCAATGCCATCATCAGTATAGTCTCGAACCAGTGCTTGAAAAATACTGAACATCTTTGACCATTTATTATGCCCTGTGCAATTTACATATGTTCAACAGCGTAAACGCCATCTAATGCCCATTTGCTTAAGTAGCCCTGTTGCAGACGAACAATTGCTGTATACAAACTTTAGTTTGCCAGCTATTGACGATGCTACTTGTTGTATTCTCTGGTGTGTATTGTATACGCAATTGTGGTTTAGGTCGTATAGAGGATATAGATCAGAGTAATTGTTTATCACTTTATTTTAACACATAATCTTATCAACATTACAATTTTAGCACACGTGCTAACGCTTAATCATAATGGCGGGTGACGACTGGCGCTGTTCCCGTTGCGGGTGTCTTTTACACTACTGAATACATAGGCGTACCAAAGGTGTACGCCAGTGGCGGTACGTATACAACACCTCCCTTTTTAAGTTTTTACATACATATATAGTCTTCTAAAAATTTCGGTTTTCTTAGCGTTCGCCTAGCTCTACCACTATCGTCACTGCACTTAGACGACTCTCTTTTCCGATTCTCACTATCTTCCTCCTTCCCCAGTTGGTTTCCTATGATTTCCTCTTGCCTGTTGTTGAATTGTCGTTGATTCTCAGACTTCCTAAGATATTGCTGGCTTCTTCGCAGGATTGCTCCTCTTTTATTCTTGACCATGTACGACCTTGGTGACTTAAGTTTTTCCACTATTATTCCTCTATCCCATTTGTTGTTAGTCTTCGTATCGTGATTTATCATGACAGAATCTTCCTGGTCCAACTCCATCTATTTATGAGCTGTTTGATTATAATAGGCTTGATATCTTTCCTGCTTGCCCTTTAATTTTTTTCGAATTTCGTTGTTATTTTCTTCTTCAAATTCCAATAGTTTGTTCGTCGTTGGAAGCTTTGTTTTTAAACGTCTGCCAAACAGTAGTTGAGATGGAGACAGATTAATCCCCTGTATTGGTGTTGTTCTGTACTCTACCAGAGGACTTTCAATTTCATTGCACTTCCTTAAAATATTTTTTACAATTTGTACGGCTGCTTCTGCCATTTCGTTTGATTGATGGTGATGAGGACTAGTCAAAATAAATGTATAGTCCCATTCTTTAGTGAATGTAGCACATTCATACGAGCCAAATGGCATGTTGTCGGCTACTATTTCTGTAGGTACCCCATGGCATGAGAAAATTCGTTTAAATGCCCTGATTACATCTCCTGCAGTTTTTCCTCTCAATTTAATTAAGGGGAATATAACAGTGGTCTGAAATGTAATGTTAGGTTTATTTAAAAACTAAAGGTCCTAGAAAGTTGAAATTTTGACAGCGTATATTAAGCCCAATTATCTAGTAAAATATCGAAGTACTTTTTTTTTAAACAATTTGCTTTCAGAGGTATGAAAAAAATAATGTTAAATTTTTCAAAATTAAAAAAAATATTCTCATGTCTTACTAGTTTATACTATAAGGAATATAATGTGAACATTTCATAAAGATGCGATAACTCATGCCCGAGTCAGGTTAAAATAAAAATCTTGAAAAATATGACCGTAAAATACCGCCGCCTTGCGGATCTTCTCTTAGTTGAACGCGTTGTACACTCATCTGCACAATTATTGGAGGGGCGAGCAGCATGCGGCCAGCGTTTATCTCTGGGCCGGTGAACGCTGCGCGGCTTCGCGTTTGTTTTTCTTTTCTTTTTTCAATCATAGTTAACAAAATCGGCTCGCGTCGTTAGCATTTATTCTCGTAAAATTAATATTTCGCAATTATAATCGATATTTTATTGTACTAGTGTTTTATTTTCATGCTTACTGACTGCTAATGGAATAAGTATTTTTTTATACTGCATGTTCACTAATATAGAAAACACGAAATGTTTCACTAATTTAAATAAAGATGTGTAATATACCTTTAATATTGTCTTTCCTTATTATTTGACAGTGTCGGTATTATTAAATTATTTATTTTAGAAAAAATAGAACTATAATAATAATAATAAGGTAGTTATTATAATGCATTTCAAATAACAAGCTTCTTGCTCAACATTGCACCGAGCCCAATATATTTTTTTCAAATTTGGCTGATTTATGATGAGTCATATTTTGATAGTAAGTAAATAAGGAATAAATGAATTGTAATTGAATGTTATTGCAATCCTCTATTTATACGGCTCAGTCAACTTAGCCCCCCAAAGTTCGACTTTTTAAAAAATAACTGTTGCGCTAGACGGGCCTTAGCTAGCGCCACAAAAATTAGTGCTAGCGCCGTTTAGACAAGAAAGTTACGGGGGTTTGAACTTTCGGGGGGCTAGGTTGATGCTAGCCCCCCGAGTTTGGATTTTTCAAGTTTTCTTACAGTATTCGGATTCCTCAGAGCTGGCGCCAGCTAGCGCTACCAATTTAAAAGCTAGCGCCACCCCCACAACCCCAAAAGATTATAAAACATTTTAAACCCTAGCCCCCCGAAATGAGATTTTTTTAATCAAATTGGGTGCAAAAGATTGCTTAGAGCTAGCGCCAGCAGAATATGAAAAAAATATTAACTCTAAAATATCAAGTAAAAAAAAGTTCACATCCAAACTTTGATGTGAGAGCTTTCAGCTCCTGTATGCGTATTACCATTTACTTGCTGAATTTCAATACAAAATCATGATTAGCATATAAAATACCGCTTCCAAGAAATATGTTGGCGTTGTAATTACTTTATGTATGTTCAAAGACACTGGCTATTACAAAGATGATGCCTAGAAAACAGTAGCCTAACTGACAAGTTTTTTTCAACAAAGTCGTACTTCCGGGGGCTAAGTTGACTGAGCCGTATAATGTAAGCAACAACTATCAAAACATTTAAGCTAAATATTTGATATGTAACATGGATTATATATTTAGGTTTGCTTAGAGAGTTGCTCCTTCATCAGGCAAGAAATGAATCTTAAACTTAATATGAGTAATAACCTAATAATATATAAGTTGAATACAACATAATAACATACAGGGAGTTTTTCTTTAAAGAATACGTTTTCCAAATTTAGCTTATTTTCTTTAAATCTTTAGATATTCCTTGTTTTTTAAAAAAAGTTCAATTCAAGGCTTTAAACGAGTGTTTTCCACTCCCAGACTAAGCATGAAGTAAAATTTCGAGTTTAGAAAAGCCCCGTGAAATTTTGTCGAGGGTCGCGCAGCGACCCGAGACAAATTTTCTGGGCTTTTCTAAACTCGAAATTTTACTTCATGCGCCACGCGTATAAAACGCTGATTTCAAGTAAGGGTCAAATATACATAAATTTAACAAAATTTTAGTGTTCTATACGCGTGGCGCATTAAGTAAAATTTCGAGTTTAGAAAAGCCCACGAAATTTTACTTCCTGCTTAGCCTGGGAATGGAAAACACTCGCTTAAAGCTTCAAATTGAATTCCTCTAAAATCAACATATATCTAAAGATTTAAAGAAAATAAAGTGAATCTGGAATACGTATACTTTAAAGAAAAACTCCCTGTATATTGTAGAATTAGGATATTGAGATAGATTGTGTTAGAATGAAAATAAAGTCAATTGAATAGCAACAAAAGGAGCTTAATCACAATTTTGTAGCATCGAAAAGATACCCATGTTTTGATTAGGTACATACATAACCCGATGTGTACTAGGTAAATTTTCAGGCATTCATTGTTTTTGAAAAGCGTTCAGTTTGAAACTCCCAACGAGTGTTTTCCACCGAGTAATAACGATTTAAGTTATCACGTAGTAAAAAAAAACAACCGTGAGGTACGCCACTGTCTTGCTAGCACTAGCTATCTCTTGAATAACTTTCTCATTTATCACTTAGTGAAACATTGTGAAATAATAATAAAGGATAAATTAAAAACACTTGGTTTGTTTCACTATTTGTTTCTATTTACTTGACTAGTTTCGCTTTTTACGGCATTATCAAGAGTGAACTTTGATAATGCCGTAAAAAGCGAAACTAGTCGAGTAAATAGAAACAAATAGTGAAACAAACCAAGTGATTTTAATTTATCCTTTAATATTACTAGCTATGTGGTTGTTAGTGTTTATAGACTTCAGTATAGCAATTACAATGCCTAAACATTTTTTGAAATCGTACGGTTAGTTTCCGAGTTATAACGATTTCAATTATCAAAAACAATCGTCAGTTATGCCACTGTCTTACTAGCGCACGCTATCTCGTTGCCAGTGTTTATAAACAAAAGTTCTTGAGTTATAACGATTTAAATTAGCTAGGAGTGAAAACACAATTGTCAGTGACGCTACTGTCTTCTAGGCATCATGTTTCTAATAGCCAGTGTCTATGAACATAAATAAAGTAATTACAACGATGAAATATTTGTTGGAAGCGGTATATTATATGCCAAACATCATTTTGTATTAAAATTCAGGAAGTAAATGGTAATACGCATACAAGATCTAAAAGCTCTCGCATCAAAATTTGGATGCGAACTTTTTTTATCTGATATTTTTGAGAGAATATTTTTGTCATATTCTGTTGGCGCTAGCTCTAAGTTATATTTTCCACCCAATTTGATTTAAAACATCTAATTTTAGGGGGCCAGGGTTAAAAATGTTTTATCATTTTTTGGGGTTGTGGGAGTGGCGTTGGCTTTTAAATTGGTAGCGCTAGCTGGCGCTAGCTCTGAGGAATCCGAATAGTGTAAAAAAACTTAAAAAATCCAATCTCGGGGGGCTAGCATTAACCTAGCCCCCCGAAAGTTCAAATTCCCGTAGTTTTCTTGTCTAAATGGCGCTAGCTCTAATTTTTGTGGCGCTAGCTAAGGCCGGTCTAGCGCAATCGCTTTTTTCAAAAAAGTCGAACTTCGGGGGGCTAAGTTGACTGAGCCTATTTATACACATCATCATTTTGTAAACCCTGTACTAAACATACAAAAAATAGGGCAGCTTTCCGTTAAATTTTTTTCAATCTATTATTTATTTGTTGCATTCATAAAAACTAGAATATTTGACCGAATATAAATTGAAATTCTCCCCAAAATTTGGGGTATTTACCCAATTTGGCAGAGGCCAAATTAATACACATTATTTTCATGGCAATAGCAGTTAGAGAAGATAATATTCTCATTTAAAAAATATCATTGAAAATCCTATGTTCCGTTTTTTTCATATATTTCCGGCATATAAATATTCACAATGAACTTATGAACATGAATTATTTTATTATTATATTTTTAAGAAATAATCTATAATTTAATAAAATAAAACACATCGGCTGTCGAAACTGGAGTCTCTAAAGTAAAAATAATGTGTTATAATGACAAGAATAAGAATCATCAGTTTTGTAAATAGCGAAAAATAACACAGGATCGCTTTCTAACGAATTGAAAACAATACATAGCTTGTATGTATTATCAGCGTGTTTAAATAATACGAATCGAAACTTTCCTTCGGTCCGTCTTTTTTATACGCTTTTTTTCGTCTATTCCACGCGACGCGAGACCCCATCCGTTCATGCCAAGGAGCAATGCACAAATGCACAGCGAGCTGCCGCTTTTCTCTCTGACTGTATTCGCCCCACTTGTGCTGTAAGTTTGGCATCGGATGAGCTACTCTAAACTATGTGGGTCTTTCCAACACGATCGACGTGTTACACTGCAATAATCCCCTTAATTCTAGCCACTTGGAAAAATAGTCAATCACTACCAAATAAGCTTTCCCTCCAAAATCACAAATATCAGCAGCTATTTTTTTTTAAATGGGGCTGCCGGTATATCATGTGGTTTAAGGTAATTTTTTCTGTTGGCTTTCCGGTAACACTCACACTTTTTACAGTTTGATATCGTTCTCTCAATGTCAACACTCATACCTGGCCAGTAGAACATTTCTCTGACTCTTGCCTTTGTTTTTGTCATACCAAAATGTCCCTTGTGTAATTTGGTTAATATTTCTTTTCTTAGAATTGTACGCACTGCTATCTTTTTCTTAAGAAATAGTATACCTTTACATACATGCAAATTATGTCTATAATTGTAATACATTTCTATATTATTTGGAATTAATTCTATGTTTCTAGGCCAACCAAGTTTACAATGCCTTATAACTGTAGTTAGTTCATTATCAGTTCTTTCTATGAATACATTTTTCTTTTCATCCGTCATTCTCACGCATACTTCATGTACAAATTCGTCTTGTTCACTATCATGTTCTTCCTCCCTTTTAACAACATTTCTGGACAAAAGGTCTGCTATATACAGTTGTTTTCCTGGGCAGTACTGTTGCTCTATTTCATACCTAGCTAACTTCAATTTTAATCTCTGTAGTCTACACGAGTTTATATTTGCCGTATTTTTATTCATTATTGCCACTAACGGTTTGTGGTCTGTTACTACTTTTATTTTTCTACCATAAATGAATTGATGAAATTTCTTACATGAAAATACAATAGCTAGTAGTTCTTTTTCGATTTGAGCGTACTCAACTTCAGTCTCTGTCATCGATCTTGATGCAAATGCTATGGGCGTTCCGTCCTGCAATAGGCAACAACCTATTCTATTTTAGGATGCATCTGTCTGAATAGTTACTTTTTTCTCTTCATCAAACATACCTAATACTGGTGCTTTCATAATTTTATTTTTTATATTATTTAACTCCAGCGTATGTTTTTCTAAACATTCGTAATGAATGTCTTTCTTTAATAACTGTCTTAGTCCAGATGTTAGTTCTGACAAATTAGGAATATAACTGCGCAAATATCCTATTATACCTAATATACATTGTAATTCTTTTCTATTTTTAGGGATTTTTAAGTCTTTTATAGCTTGTATTTTATCATCATCTATTGACATTCCCCTTGAATTAAATATATGCCCTAAATATCTTACTGATGATTTTTTAAATTGAAGTTTTGATTTATTAAATTTAATGTTATATTTGTTTGTCCTATCTACAACTTCCTGTACTATTTTATCATGTTCTGTGCTTGAATTTGCCGCAACCAGAATATCATCAAAGTATACTACCACTCCTTCAATATCTCCAAAATATTTTTGATTTATTTTTTTAAACAATTCTGGTGCTGAATTTAGCCCAAATGGCATCCTACAAAATCTGTAGCTACCTAAGGGTGTACTGAATGAACACATTCTACTTGATTCTTGATCTAACTGTAATTGAGAAAATCCATCTTGTAAATCTAAAACTGTAAAGTATTTTTTATTCTTTAACTTACTTGATATCTTATCTATATTAGAAATCAAAAATCTTTCTTTCTCTATAACTTTATTCAACTTTAACGGATCTAAACATACTCTTAATATTTTATTAGGTTTCTCTATTATTACTAGATTACTGAACCATTTATAAGCGATGTGCTCGAAGTAGTACCTAAAATAACGAAGGCCTATTTGATAAATAAAAGCAAAACAACAGATATGGTGCTTGTGGAGGTCGAAACATGGAAAAAGAAAGAGGAGATTATGAAAGCGAAGGGAAATAAATTGAATAACACCAAAATATATATTGATCATGACTTGACTGACAGAGAAAGGGATATATAAAGGGAGATTAGAATTATTGCGAGAGAAGAGAAAACAAAAGGAAACAGAATACGAGTTGGCTATCAAAAACTCAAAATAAACGATAAGACATATAAGTGGAATCAACGCAAAGAAGGGCCAGAGGAATGCGAGCCCCATATGAGTACAAAAAACGAATAAAGAAGACAACGAATCATACGAAGACAACTAAGGCTAAGAAACAGGACGAATGCAATGAACAAGAAAGAAACACAAACAATGTAGGCAAGTGTAAAATTGGAATAAGGGACAGTAGAGAAATACGCGGCAAGGATGAGGAACTAAGTAACAAAGAAAATGTGTGTCTCCTAAAGACAGACACGAAAACAGGCAGGAATAAGGGAAAAATGAGGGAGGAGAGCATAAGGGTGGGGTTTTGGAATGTGGCCGGGATAAAGTCGAAGTGTAAGGGCGGGAGGTGGCAAAATGACTTTGAGGAGTGGGTGTTAGGAAAGGATGTGGTAGGATTATTGGAAACATGAATGATGGAGGAGGAGTGGGAAAATGTGAGAGATTCACTTCCAGGGGGACTTAGGTGGTCGGTACAAGGGGCAACGAAGGAGGCAAAGAGAGGGAGAGCAAAGGGTGGTATGATAGGTGGAATTTGTAGAAAAGGTAGATGGTGTAACGTGGGTTAAATGCCAAAAGGAGGAGTGTCAATTGGAAACCCCTACTTCCAATTGACACTTTACATTAATAAGAACTGGGCTGAAGTGCAGAAAGTCGTAGATGAGAAAGGCAACGAAGGAGGGAGTTGTGTGGTGGGGGGAGATTTTAATGCGAGAATAGGGGAGATGTGGGGAGGAGTGTGTGGTCAAGGTAAACTAATAGTAAGGACGTCCCAGGATAAACTGATCAACGGAGAGGGAAGGAGAATGGGGAAGTGGTTAATAGAAGAGGGATGGGAGGTGTTAAACGGATGCATACAAGGATCTTCAGTAATTGATTATGTCGTAATAAAGGGGTTAAATAGGGGAGAAGTTAGAAGAATGGAGGTGGAGGAAGTCTTGGGGTCGGACCATTTGCCAATAATGCTAGAGATAAGGATGGGGGAATGTAAGGGAAATAAACAAGAGCAGGAGGCGTGGAAGATAGAAGATAGTGTGAGGGCGATTAAGAACATGGGAAAGCGCTTGGAGAAGATAAACTGGAATGAAGTAAAAACAATGGAAGGGATGGAAGAGATAATCGTAGGTTGTGGAAGAATAGAAAAGGGGGGGCGGAAAGAGTTGCCCATGGTGGGATAAGGAGTGTCATGACGTAAAGAGGGAAGTGAGGAAGGCAGTGAGGGAGTGGAGCTTAGGTAAGGGCGATGAGCAGGGGGTGGTGGCAGCGAGGGTTAGGTATGCCAAAGTATGCAATAGAAAGAAGAGGCAGGCTTTGGAGAGAACGACCGAGGAAATTAGATTGTGTAGAACTGAAAGGGAGATATGGGGTATTCTAAGAAGAGGTGAAATTAAGGGGCCCATAGGAGTTTCTTTGCAAGAATGGTCAGAGAAATGTAATAGAATGGCTGGAGAGCCGGGAGGGGTAGGGGAACGAGGGGTAGCGGGAAAGGTTGAAGAGTTTTCAGAGGAGGAGATAGAAAACGCATTTGCAGAGGTGAAGGCTGGAAAAGCTGCGGGGCTGGACGGGCTGAGAGCAGAAATGTGTAAGGAGATAGGAAAGGAGGGAAAGCGGAGGTTTGGAGGGTTGCTGAACCAAATGGGGAGGGGAGAAGCGGAAATTCCAGAGGCGTGGTGTGTGGGAGTTATGTGCCCGGTGCATATAGGAGGTGATAAATCTAATGCAGAAAATTATAAAGGAATTTTAATTATGTGCACCGGGTACAAAATTGCAATGACGGTAGTGAAAAATAGATTGGAGAAGGAGATGGTAATTAAGGGAATACTGCCGGAGACTCAAGGGGGTTTTAGAAAAGGAAGGGGAACAAGGGATGAGATATTTACGCTGGCAAGGATGGTGGAGAGAGTGCTGGAAGAGAGAGGGAGTATGTACGCTGTTTTCCTGGATTTAAAAGCAGCGTACGATACTGTTCCGAGAGAAAGGTTAGTGGAGTGTCTGAGAAGGAGAGGAGTGAGCGGAGTAACGGTTGAATGGATTAGAAGAGTGTACGAGGAAACGTGGGTGAGTGCGAAAGTTGGAGGGAATGTGGCTGAAAGGTTTAGGATGTGGACGGGGGTGAGGCAGGGCTGTCCGCTGAGCCCGTTATTATTTAACATATATGTGAGCGAATTGGAAAAGGTTTTGAGAAACGGGCAAGCGAGCGGAATAGTGATCGGAAAAAGGAAGGTATGGATGCTAGCGTATGCGGATGATATGATACTTGTGGTGAGGAACTGGAGAGAGATGAATGAGGTGATGCAGAGGGTGGAGAGGTATATGGACAAGCGAGGGCTGCAAGCTAATGCAATTAAAACAAAATGGATGAAATTTAGGAACAGAGGAAGAGAAGGAAGAGTAGATGAATTGAAGTGGAAGGGGGAGGTGATTGAAAGAGTGAAAGAATTTAAATATTTGGGCTTCATATTTAAAGCTACAGGTGGGTACGGGGAGCACGCCAAATGGGTACAAGGGAAAGCGAGGAAAGCATGGGGTATTGTAAGGAAGATGTGGGGAAAATGGTTTGCTGGCAACTTCCAATTGGCGTGCAAACTGTGGGATGCGTGTATGAAGCCCATTTTGTTGTATGGAGTGGAAGCATGGGGTATAAATGAGTATGAATGCATTGAAAGAGAGCAGATGTGGTTCCTGAAGCAGATTCTGGGGTTGGAAAGGTCAACGCCTGGATACATTCTGCTTCAGGAAACAAATAGAATGAGTATACATGGTGAGGCAATGGAGAGAGTGGTGAAGTATGAGATGAAGTTGTGTGAATTGGAAAGTGAGAGACTGGTGAAAGAGGTATGGAGAACGTGCAAGGGATTAGGGAGAAGTGAGTGGAGTATGAAGCGCAGAGAGATGTATGAAAGGGCAGGAGAGTCTGCGGATAGGGTAAATGAATGGTTAGAGAAGGGGGTGAATGTGGCAGCTTGGATAAAAGAGAAGTGGAAAGAGGTGGAGATGCAGGAGAGGCAAGGGTGCATCGGGAGGAGCGGATACAATCCAATGTACGAAAGATGGCAAGTGCATGGGAGCGTGCCAGGGTACCTATCCAATAGTGACCTGTCGAAGGAGGCTAAGATAACCCTGGCAAGAGCTAGATGTGGTTCGGAGGAGAGAGGAAGGAAGGTCTGGATGGGGGAAAGGTATGATAAATGTGTCTTGTGCACAAGTGGACGAGATACATGGAGTCATTTGGGAGAGGAGTGTGAAGGGGTGAATGTGGAATGGCTGGGGGGAAAAAGGAGTGTAACGGAATGGATGAGAGAGGACGGAGCTGGCGTAAAGATGGTAACAGTACTGGGTTGGCGGAGAGCGGAAAAAAGAAAGGAAATGATATAATTTTTTGTTCTATTATTATTTTGTTATTATTATTTTTTTGTAATTTTATTTTTTATATGCTAATAAAGGTCTTTTTTTTTACTGAACCATTCTGTTGGTTCATTTACTTTTTGAATTATGTCTTTTCTTTCTAGTTCATTTACTACGAGGTGGTTTAGCTACCGGTTCTGCATCTTTTTTTAGTTTTATTTTCACAATTTCAGGAAACTTGCCTAGCCCCCTGAATATCTCAGAATTTCCCTCCAGAAACCTTGTTTCCTCACATTCTACAATACTATCGACTTGATCAATTTTTTTAATTAATTTACATTTTATGCAAGCCGTAAGTCTTAACAACGGTTTTGCTTTCATGTTGACAATAACAAAATTTAACTTTACAATTGTTTCTTTTACCTTACAATCTAGTTCTACTTGTCCTAAAGGTTTTATTTTAGAACCTCCATATGCCTCGAGTATTCGTCCAGTCTTCTTTATTCTGTTTCCTATCTCTGGCTGTTTCTTTATTATTTTCTTCATCCATTCAAGACATTCACCTCGGATCCTGTATCCATCTTGAACTCTATCTTCTGTCCTCCTACTGCAACTGTGTGGAACCATTCTTTTCTGCTACCTTCTCCGTTCACTTCGTTTGTGTTCACCAGAGTATCCACTTTAAATTCTTCTGACGATGCTTCTGACAATTCATTTTTATGTGCCTCCTTATCCATCGCAGCTACCTTCTTGTTTCTACATGCCACATCAAAGTGGTTAGGTTTTCCACATTTTCTACATGTTTTACCAAACGCCGGGCAATTTCTTGCTTTGTGTTTATTTTTACACTTGGAACAGAAGAATTAATTTTTAATATTTCCTTCATATTTTTTTCTATTGTATTCTTTTTTTGAATTTAAGTTGTCTACTTTTTTTCATATCTTAGTACCTTGATTTGATTTTTTGTAATTTCTCTTGTTCTGCATGCACTGATTGCTTTACTTAAGTTCAAATCTTTAATATTTAAGAGCGTTTCCTGCAGTTCTTTATTTTGTAGTCCCAGTACGATTCTATCCCTTACCATTTCATCTTCTTCCGTGAATGCACATGTTTTCACTAGTTTCTTCAGTTCATGCACGAACTTGTCAATCGGCTCATTTTCCTTCTGCACTCTGTTGTAGAATACAAAACGTTTATATATTTCATTCTTCTTCGGATTCATATATGTTTCGAACTCTTCAATCACTTTTTCATATATTTGTTTATTCTCTGCGTTTAATTTGAAGTTGTTGTAGATCTCGACGGCTTCCTCGCCCATCACGTTTAAAAGAACTGCCACCTTTACTTGACTTGTCTTCTCTTGTAGCCCGCTGGCAATCAAGTAAATTTCGAATGCTTATTTGAACTTGCGAACATTTTCTGCCACATTACCCTCGAAGGACATCGGTCGCGGAACTCTGGTAGATTCCATTTTATTTATTTTCCAATCTGCCCGTGGTTTTTCCTTTTTTCTTAACTTCACTTTTTTTCTCCCTCTAATGCGACCTCGGCTGCGCCATGTTGTATTCTTTGGCGTGTATTGTACACGGAATTATTGTTTAGGTCGTATAGAGGATATAGATCAGAGTAATTGTTTATCACTTTATTTTAACACATAATCTTATTAACATTACAATTTTAGCACACGTGATAACGCTTAATCAAATAGGCATTAGATGGCGTTTACGCTGACAAACATATGTAAATTGCACAGGCCATAATAAATGGTCAAAGATGTTCAGAATTTTGAAGAACTAGTTCGGGACTATACTGATAATGGCATTGAAGCTTGAAACGCTTGATCTGGTGAATGGATGAATACCGAACACTAATTCATATTTTTAATAGTATCAGTAGTTTGATGACTGTAATAACTAGTACTTTTAATTCATACGTTTTATGCAATATTTAAAATTTCAATTGGAAACTGTTTAATTCCATATTTTAATTCTTTCTAGCAATGGGACCGATTTTACCACAAATTTCCGTCTACGGAAAAGAACTGGGCATATCTTCGGTCGTCATGGGAACGGTGACAGCAATCCTGCCCATAATGTTTCTGCTGGCGAAGCCGCTCTTTGGATTACTAGTGGATATATATAGAGACTACAGGAAATCGATATTTATCGGACTGATAACAACAATGTCGATATCGTTTTCGATGTTGCACATGATACCGAGCAGAACATTGGCGACCTTTGAATTCAACACCGAATGCAACCAACTGGATACATGTAATGTCACAGTCAGTAATTAATAATATAATAAAATTATTATTACATAATGAGAATTGCAATTGCAAAATACTATTTTTAGGATTAGTTTTATAGTGTATCTAAGTGTTTATAGATAAAGTATAATAGTTTATCAAAGTATTAAGCAATATTCTTTTGAATAAAATACTAAAATATTATGAATTTCTAAATCAGTATTAAGCAATAATAATAGGTTTATTATTTAAAAAATGTGTAGTGTTATAAAAGGTACATGTTTAACCATTTTAAAAACCCCTAAATAATTTTGCCCCCTAAATTGCCCACTAAACCTGGAAAAAAAACCTAAATTTAGAGGGAAAACCCCTAACCTGGCAACACTGTACTGAACATTTCTGACTATATCAAGCCAATATGTGAAAACTATTAATGGATTCGATAGCTAACGCCATCTAATGCTCCATATAGGCATCGTCAATGACACGAATGCACAAAGTGCATGTACAAGTCACTCGAACAGACAGAGTATAGACGAAACAGTGACCTGTATATGCACTTCGTGCATTCGTGTCATTGACGATGCCCATATGGAGCAGTAGATGGCGTTAGCTATCGAATCCATTAATAGTATTCATTCCATGACTTAATAAACACAGCCAACGTGCTAATATTGGCATTTTTTCTTAATAACATCTCATTTTTTTTAGGATATAGAGGACTATAATTGTTCATCTGTTAAGAAAATGCACTGTGATTATAAGTTTGCAGACAAGATGATTGAGATTCCCATGCTGTTTATAAATCAGACAAACTCTAGTCAATTGGAGATGTGCGTACGAGGAAATGTCAGTTATTATTGTAAAACTGAGGCAAACACAAATTTCGCCTGTCTGGAAGAAACTGAGACGATCAACACGTGTTTATACACAACATGGACGTTTTGGTTTTTCATAGTGTTCATGTCTATTGGCACGATTGGATTCAACGTAACGAATTCTATAAGTGATGCCATCTGCTTTGATATAATTCGTAAGTATAAATGAAATTGCCAATTCTTGGTCAAGAATCTACAACAAGTTAGTCTTACAAAGACTATATCAAACACTCGTAAGATAGGTAGGTATAGTAGGTTACTGTATGTAAAAGCAATTCCTTGTTGTATAATTCAATGTTCGTCGAGGTCTTTGTAAGACTAACTTGTTGTAGATTGCGAAAAGAATCGCACTTTTAATGTTTACTCGTAAGATGATTTATCTATAATTTTAATACTAAAGAGAATTCAATAGCCATTTCACCAAAGAACATTCAAAAACCATTTTAATTTAATTATCAATTTAATGGTGCCAGAAAAACAAAAAATTTACGTTTTAATTTTTCTGACACCAATAAATTGAAATTGAAATTGAAATGGTTTTTGAATGTTCTTTGGCCCAGTTGTTGAATAGTGGCTTGAGCCGAGTTTAGACTTAAACTCGGCTTAAATACATTTCGGTGTTTTTTAATCATGGCTTATTGCTAAACAATGGTTTTAACTCGAGATTTCGAGAAAATCTTAATAATGGCAAAAACTTAAACAAATACTACATTTCTTCCCGAATCCAAAACCGTCAGCCGCACAACTCTGACTTATTTCGTTTTGAAGATATTGTTAATGGCGTCGAGCTCTGAAATCGTCAAATTTATCAAAAAAAAAGAAATAACTCGAAAACGGTTAAGCTGAGACCGAATGTTGTGTAAATAAACTCGTGTTTATTTTTAACGGGCAATCCAAAAATGTAAAAATATATAGGGTGTTCTATTTAAAATAAGGAAGTTGGTGTTTACTTCCGGTATAACCGCAAGGCCGCCATATTTAGCAATAATTTTGGGTTATGAAAAACTTGATTCTGAACAACTTTTATTTGAAACTTTTTTTGCTATTTTCAACGATACGCCCACTATAGACCAATTTTCGCTTAGTGACTCACCCTGTAGAAAAACAAAAAAATGAAGTTTCTCTATACAGCCCATGCTAAGAAATACATTAGTAAAGTTGAGAATTCTGAAAGAATACAAAAAATGCACGCGTGGTGCGTGAAGTAAAACTTCGAGATTAGAAATTTAAATGTTTACGTAAAAATTTGGTTTTGAGGAATTTTCTTTAAAAATTTGTAAAAGAATCAAATTTTTCCGTAAAGCTTCAAACTCTAGGTAACTTATACAGAATGAATCAAAGTTTAAGATACAATCAACAGGAAATAAATTATTTACACAGACGTGGAATTATGGCCAATCGATTAGAAGTATGTGAGGAAATTTGGTTTGAAATTTGTAAAAAAATTAAATATTATTTTAAAGCTACAAAAACTTGGTAATTTATGCAAAATTAATCAAAGTTCTAGATGCACTAAGCAAAACTTAAATTCTCCACCCAAACGGGGAATAATTGCTAATCAATTGAGTGCGAAATGTTGTGTGTGAAATGTTGAATATTTAAATGAGATTTTGTTTGAAAATTTGTAAAAAAATTAAATATTATTTTAAATCTACAAAAACTTGGTAATTCATGCGAAATTGATCAAAGTTCTAGATACAATAAACAGAAATTAAATTCTCCCTCCCGATCGTGGAATTATTGCTAATCAATTGAGTGTGAAATGTTGTATGTGAAATGTTGAATATTTTAATGGAATTTTGTTTAAAAATTTGGAAAAAAATGAAATATTATTTTAAATCTACAAAAACTTGGTAATTTATGCAAAACTAATCAAAGTTCTAGATACAATAAACAGAAATTAAATTCTCCACCCAAACGTGGAATTATTGCTAATCAAATGAGTGTGAAATGTTGTATGTTAAATGTTGAATATTTTAATGGGATTTTGTTTGAAAATTGGTAAAAAAATTTAATATCATTTTAAATCTACAAAAACTTGGTAATTTATGCAAAACTGATCAAAGTTCTAGATACAATAAACAGAAATTAAATTCTCCACCCAAACGTGGAATTATTGCTAATCAATTCAGTGTAAAATCTTGTATGTGAATTGTTGAATATTTTAATGGGGTTTTGTTTGAAAATTTGTAAACAAATTAAATATTATTTTAAATCTACAAAAACTTGGTAATTTATGCGAAATTGATCAAAGTTCTAGATACAATAAATAGAAATTAAATTCTCCACCCAAACGTAGAATTATTGCTAATCAATTGAGTGTAAAATGTTGTATGTGAAATGTTGAATATTTTAATGGGATTTTGTTTGCAAATTTGTAAAAAAAAATTTAAAAAAATGTTGGGATTTTTTTTTAGATTTTAAAAATAAAATTATTTTATTCTAAAAACTCGACTTTTTTCGATACGAATTTTCGGAAAAAAATTTGTATTTTAAAAAAAATCCCCAAAAAATTACAGACATTCTTATAAACAATAAAAACAATTTGAGCTATTTATTTTTGCCTGAAAAAAATTCCTCCAGCTGAAATTTTCTTTCCTAAAAAAGTCGATTTTTAACAAATGTTCAACTTTGAGCGCTTATACATATCGCAATTTTTAAGCTAAAAACCAGAAGTTTATCTCAAATTAAAGCTCAATTAATCCTAAATACTATTCTTTAAAGCAATTTTTAATGTTAGTATCGACAAATTTTTTAAATAACTGATTTTCATTTTTTTTCAATGACAATTTCTCATTTTATCTTTAATTAATTTCTCACTTAACCCGTGGTGAAACATTTTTGAATATAATACTGGATATTTAATTAAAACTCTTGGTTTGTTTCACTAATTAATTAGTGAAACAAACCAATAGTTTTAATTAAATATCCAGTATTATATTCTCATTTTAGTCACTATCTCCATTAAAAATGCTCTTTTGGCTAAACTTCTGTAGTAATTTAATTCTTTTACAAAATAATCAATTCAGCATTAAATAAGCCTGAATTTAAAATTCGACGAGTGTTATAAACTTAAAAATTGTGTTTGGTGCAGGCGCTCAAAGTTGGATTTTCAGAAAGTTGTTGATTTTCTGATGATAGCTAAATTGAGTAGTAGCGTAGTGAAATGATTTTTAATTGTAAAAAAATAGCTTACGGTGCTTTTAAGATTGATTAGAATAGGTGTAATTTTTTTGAGATTTTTTAAAAAATATTAATTTTTATCTAAAAGTTTGACTTGAATTTGGGATATTTCTTTTTCCCTGAAAAAAATTCTAAATTCCTCCAGCTAGAATATTTGTTTTCTGAAAAAGTTGATTTTAAACATGTGAAATGTTGAATATTTTTGTTTGATTTTGTTTGAAAATTTGTAAAAACATCAAATACTACTTAAAAACTTAAAAAAACTAGGTAATTTATACAGAATTAATTTAAGTTTAACATACAGTCAACAGAGATTTAATTCTTTACCCAGAAATGGGGTTACAGCTGCTTAAAATGTATCGTATGCTCAATAAAAAAAAACCTCTAGAGTGACATGATTTTATCTTTTTTTTTAATTTAAGTTAGCTACACGCTTTAGGAATTGACATATAAAACGTCAGACATAATAAATATAATGTATAATTTAAGAGTTACCAACATACAATATTTTCCACGGCACTAGAGATTTTATTTTATTGAACATACGATATAAGATATTTTGAACTTAACTTTTAATCAGTGTTTTATACGTATGGCGCATAAAGTAAAATTTCGAGTTTAGAAAAGCCAGAAAAATTGGTTTTAAATAAATAAATATTTTTGTACTTCTAAGACCAATACTTAGGTTTGCCGCGTACATTTTCTTCTTTGGAAAATGTGACACAACAGTAAAAAGATTGAGAAAGATTGATATGCTTAGATATAACATACACTGCAAATTTTGTGAGATTCGTTGTTATTTAAAAGCGTTCAATTAGAAGCTTCTAAAGAGTGTTTCCACTCCCAGACTAAGCATGAAGTAAAATTTCGAGTTTAGAAAAGCCCCGCGTAGAAAATTTGTCGAGGGTCGCGCAGCGACCCGAGACAAATTTTCACGGGGCTTTTCTAAACTCGAAATTTTACTTCATGCGCCACGCGTATAAAACACTGATTTAAAGTAAAGTTAAAAATACGCCAGGCGTGTACAACAAGTGATTTCACCAAATTTTCAGGCTTTTCTAAACTCGAAATTTCACTTTATGCACCACGCGTATAAAACGCTTTCTTAATGTGAAGTACAAAATATTTATTTTTATTTATCAATGTTATAATTTTTGGCTGGAAAATAAAAAAAAATACAACTGATATATTAAGATGTTCATTACCGTTAGCATTACATGTAGCATCTTGGAACAAAGTATATTTACTACCAACATAACATAAGCTACGCTTTAATAAGCTCGGCTTAACTTATGATATAGAAACACATTACGAAATAAAGCCTAGCAAAAAAAAAAACAACCGATATATTAAAATGTTCATTACCATTAGTATTACATGTACCATCTTTGAACAAAGTATATTAACTACCAACATAACTTAAGCTACGCTTAAATAAGTTTGGCTTAACTTGTGATTCAGAAACACATTACGAAATAAAGCCAAGCTTATATAAAACAACAGTTTACGAAAACTGCAGCTTAAGCCATGATTCAGCAACGGGCCCCTAGTATATTCTGTTTTTTTTTGTTTATTGGCCAACCAGATCTAGTAATTTTTTTTGTAATGTTGGTGTTCGGAATTCATTCATTTATTTTATTTGTTTTTCGATACAATTTGTGTATTTATCTAATTTCGGGGATTTAACATTATTTATTTTGTCGTGTCGTAAATTGAGTAAGTAATTAAGTAAGTAAGTAATTAAGTGAGTAATTAATTTAATTTTCGCGCCATATATAGTTAATTTCGGATTATGTTGGCAAGCCTTATTATTTTTCGTTGGGATACATTTCGGCACTTCTGCGCAAGACGTCCGCCGGGAAAGTCGTTGTCATTGTATATTTAAGATTGTGTGTTAAAAGAAGAACAATTGCGTGCTTTTTCAACCCCTAAACACAGTCCACTTCAGTATGGCTAGACCGGGAAGAAAAGAGGAATTTACATCGGTAAGTGTCGCTTTAATTTACGAAGGTTTGCCGACTTCGTCGTTGGTTTCATACACAGTTGGATATTCAGTTGGATACTCTGGCTGTAATTCTGACTTTTGCCTTCAAAATACATTTGAGGTTATGTTTTATACACGGTTTCCATGTGTTTAAGGGGGTTTTACCATTCGGAAGTTTAAAAAATTGATTTTTTGTTGTTGCATTTTTGTATACTTTAGTGTATCTAGTTTCATGCCTTAAAGCCGTTTTACGATACGCGATTTCGTTAGTTAGTTTTTCGCTTGTTGAAGTAAACAATGACGCACGCTGAAAAGGTCTCTCTGCGCGGTGGGGGCTGAAAATGTACGGCAGGTATAAATTATAATTCAAATCGATGTACCGATGAATTCGGGTTCTTGTAAGGGTTCATAGAGGTCACTGGCGGCTAATTTTGCTTGGTGACAGTCGGTAAGGGTCAAGAAAATTTGTGTAAGTCGACGATCTCGTACGCGTGTTATAGTGCATCCTCTATCTCGAAAATGACGAGTATCAATAAAAAAGGCAGGAAAAGTTCCTGTGGTTTCTCGAAGAGGAAAACAAGACGGTTTTTGGGTAACCAGCATACAACCGTAAATGACACTTTACACGTGAGCGCGTCAACAGAAAAGTTGCGGCAGCAGATTTGAAGATATTTCGGTAGACCCCAACAGTTGCTATGTGCTGCTAAATTTCCTGACGGTGTTCAATTTTTTTCCAACACATTTGAAGTACAAAACTTGTGATGATGACGTTACTTTCTTTCGGAGTGTGGAGCGAGGAATCGGATTTAAACTTACAATGAGCTGCAGGTGCCCCTCGAATTCGCGATCATTGCCATCTTATGCTCAAATTGACAACGCGTACGAAATCAATCGTCGCCTCATGTTTGCTATGCGTCTTCTTGGAGTAGGACAGTGGGGAGACAACTTGTTCTGCGGGCTGATGGACCTGTCAACTGGATTCGAAAATTCGACATACTACGCGTTTCTGGGCAATTTGTACACCGCTTCGGAAGCCATGTTTGACGGTGTTTGCAGCAAAGCAGTTCAAGGAGAAATCACGTAGAACCAACTGCATGGAAACAAACCAACTCATTTATCGGTATCAGGCGACAGCTCCTGGAAAAAGCGCGGATTTTCGTCTCTCTATAGCATATTATTCGAAAAAAGTTATTGATATCGTCGTAAAATCATCGTTTTGTCAGGGATGCAATTTGAAGAAGGGTTCTAAGGGGACTCCTGAGTATGACGAATGGCTGGAGGCGCATAAAGAGACATGTTCTATCAACCATCACATAAGTGCAGGCAAGATGGAAGTAGACCCAGTTCAAGAGATGGTCAGAAGAATTACATGGAGTGAAGTACAAATACTACATCGGTGACGGGGACACGAAGACCTTCAAAGCTCTTCTAGACATGGATCCCTATTCCGATTTGACTATGCAGAAAAAAGAATGTGCCGGGCATGTTCAGAAACGGATAGGTTCGAGACTTTGTGCAGCAAAAAAAACAGAATAAAGGCGTCGGTGGAAAAGGTTCAGGTAAACTGGCCGATATTCTGATCAAGCAATTGACAATTTATTATGGTTTGGCAATCCGACGTCATACTAATTCGATTGAGGAGATGAAAAATGCAGTGTGGGCTACGTTTTTGCACAAATCTTTAACCGACAAAAACCCGCAACACGACAATTGCCCAGCAGGCAGCGACAGTTGGTGTAAGTGGCAGGTGGCAAATGCTATCGGTGAATTGGACAAATTCAAACACGATCCGCCGCTCGCAGACAAAGTTCATCAGGTCATTCGTCTAATTTACGAGTCACTATCCTACGACGATTTGATGAGCAGGTACCTTGCTGGAAATACACAGAACTTAAACGAAAGTTTGAACGCTTGCGTATGGAAGCTGACTCCAAAACACCTTAACTGTGGTGCAAAAGCCGTCGCTATCGCATCCTTCTTAGCTACCAGCATCTTCAACGACGGGTACTTGGCAATTTTTAAGACAATGGAGACACTGGGAATCCGTATTGGTCTGCAAGCTAAGGCCTTTCAGGTGAGGACTGACGCGGAGCGCGAGACGCGGGCCGAATCCCGCCTCACTCAAGCAGCTCAGGAGGCCATCCAACAACACCGGCACCTACTGTATGGAGCTGTTATAGCTGACTAAAAGTAAAAATCCACTAAAACTGTTAAAACTTGTGTCAAAACTTTAAATGCGTTTTTCTAAGAACTACTTCTTTTTCGCTGGCCGGAATTTTTTTTTCAAACTATGAAACGTATTGACTTGTGCTTTTAGTATCCTGTTCTCCACATTATTCTCTGGAATTTGAAACACCGTCATTCAAATATATTAATATTTGATATTTTTCAGAGAGCCTTAAAGTCAGAAAAGAAGGGGCAAAAACCGACCACTTTTTTCAAATGGCCTCCATTTTGTTATTTATCGAGATTTTTCATTGTCAGTGGTTTAAACTCCAGATAATTTAATACAGATTAATGACTGCTACTTCATTTTATGTTTCAAATCACAGAACCGAAAAAATCTTTTCGGCCATGGGGAAAAACACGGCGGACACGGCCTTATTTGAGGCCAGATTTAGAGGTCAAGCCGTACGTTTGAAAAGAATTAAAATTCAATTTTTATAGTTCATTAATCTATAAGCAAGTTGCAAGAAAACGCAAGATCGCATGTATTAAATTTACCCCAATTTTGTTTTTTTTGAATAACCGTCAAAAAACGCTGTCCGAATGGCAATGCCCCCTTAATTACCCTATCATAAAGATTAATTAATTGATGGTGGGCAGAACATACCTACATTCGGCATGTTACTACCACTTTTCTCCCAAATAATTAATCCATTGAAACATTCATATATCAATGTCATTATATGACAAACTACGGCTCGCAGCCTAACTTCAGAGTCGGCCACAGCGCCAAGGCACACAAAATTTGAGGTTGGGATAGCGCTTTATAAATACAAGGAATTGCACAAAAAGTCACCTTTCAATAACGGATACATATTAACTTGGGTCCCGGGCCTACCCTGAAGTTAGGCTGCGAGCCGCCGCTAGCAGGGACACTCAAATAATCAAAGAACCTAAGGAAAATAAATCCCTAATCTGGGTAGCCAATAATCAAAAAACCGAATATATACTTACATAAAACACAGCTTTTTGTATTTATTATATGTTCAATTTATAATTATACAATAATTAATAGGTGAAGAGTACGATTATGGGAAACAGAGAGTATGGGGGACGATTGGATTTGGAACGACAGCTCTAATATCTGGTTATATTGTAAACTCAGTGTCCGAAAGTTCAGTTTCCTATGGACCTGCATTCGTTATAATGTTGATTTTTACTGGATTGGATTTGTTTTCCTGTGGGAAACTAACGGTAAATTTAAATTAAATTGAATCAGTCATTTTGAAAAGGTGCTGTCTCCGCAATTTCATAATTTTCATTTCAAATAAAAAAAAGTATAATTAAAAAAACCCGCTAAGTTCTATTCATTCTTAGTTAGGTCAACGTTTTGTTTAGATTTATAAAGCGCTTGTAAAAAAAACCTTTATTGGCATCAAAACTAAAACATATCTCTAAATGAATACGTAGTGTATTGTATTTATTTAGAGATATGTTTTAGTTTTGATATCAGTAAAGGTTTTTTTTATAAGCGCTTTATAAAATATACAGGGTGGGCCACGAATAACGCCCATTAAAAGTTTTCGGGATTCCTGACAGAGGAAAAATTTGAAAAAATTCTACATTGCACGGTTGAATGCGATCACCTCATGGAAAATATTTCGACTTTCTATCACTTCCGGTTGTACCGGAAATGGCTACCAACTTTGTTATTTTAAATGGAACATCCTACATATTAATTTTTTTTAGATTCCCCGTTCAATTGTCTACCCTCTCATATGAATTTATGTCCACTTAACTCTTACAGTTTTTGAGTTAAAAATTTAGTTGTCAAATATTGACCTCAAATAGACGTTTTGAAAAATGCCTATAACTTCTAGTACGGACAAGATAGACAGACGAGCGGCATCTTGAATTGTTACTTATAGATCCCTCTAGAGTTAAAAAATTGACATCTGTCAATTTTGACAATAGGTATTTCAAAAATGTCAATATTTCAGTGCCCACTTAAAAACATCATAATTCAATGTTTTCAAATGGAATGACCAATATTTTATCTCATATGGTGATTGGCAAGACAATTTGCAACATAAAAGTATTATGTCTCCCTATATCTAGAGCAAGTAGTTTTTGAGTTATTTCGAAATTCCTTTCCTCCCAGAATGGTTGCACAATTGAATAATTCCTGTACTATTCACACGTGCACCATAGTAGGTTACTGTCAATATTCGCTGAACCGAATCTGTCAATATTTTTGAACGCTCCGTTCGAGTAATATTAAAATAATAAGTATACCAATCAAGAAATTATGAATTTATTCGTCATACATGATCAGTGCGACAGAATTGTTGAGAGAACTTGCAGAATTTTCAACAAAACTTACCCACACTTACCGCCAATGGATAGAAGAAAATTTAGAAGACTGGAGTCAAATTTTGTACAATTTGGAAAACTAAACGCAGAAAAAAATCAACCAAAGCCAATAACGCAGAACGAGGAAGTTCAAGTGAATGTTTTGGCTTATTTTCAATCAAATCCACGCGCATCCACCCGTAGTTGCCAGGAGGATTTGGGAGTAAGCAGAACATCACTGCAAAGAATTTTGAAAATATATCGTATGCATAATTATAAATTTAATTTGGTGCAAGAATTATTTCCTCAAGATGCAGTGAACAGGATTGATTTTTGTGAGTTTTTGTTGGTTAAAAATCAAGAAGACAATGACTTTTTAAAAAAAAAATATTTGGACCGACGAATCAAATTTCTCTCGTGAAGGTATTTTCAATAGAAAAAACAATCAGATGTGGTCAACTGAAAATCCACATGCAACGCTTGTACATAAATCCCAACACAAATCTAGTTTCAGCGTATTTTGCCTTTTGATGGACACGCGTGTTACTTTTTATTTGTACCACGAAAGATTAAATAGTGGTAGATTTGTACAAATTTTAAGAAATTTTGTAGAGAATTTTTTGGATGAGCTTCCTTTGAATTTAAGGATAAGTTCATGGTATTAGCTCGATGGAGCCCCAGCTCATTGCACACACGAAATATCGCAGCAACTGACGAATATGTTCGAAGATAGATGGATTCGAAGGTTAGGTCCGTGGAACTGGCCCGCTAAATCTGCAGATCTTACTCCACTCGACATTTTTCTTTGGGGTCGTGTAAAAAATAAAGTTTATGCCACTGTCGTCAATACCCGAGAAGAATTGGAAGCAAGGGTGCGAGCTGCATTCGCGGAATTAAGTGCAGAAGAAATTAGGCGAGCAACAACAGAGGGTGTCGCAACACGTGCTGCACAGTGCTTATACGTTAATGGTCATCATTTCGAACAATTGTTATAATTTTTTTTTCAGTTGTTGCATTTAATTATTCGTTTTAAAATTACTTTATTTCAATCTTCTTGCTTTTGTTTTGTTTGTAAGTTGTAAGTGTGGATAAGTTTCGTTGAAACAACAATTCTGTCGCACTAGCCATATATGACGAATAAATTCATAATTTCTCGATTGCTACACTTATTTATTATAACATTACTCGAAGTGTTCAAAAATATTGACACGTTGAAAACGAATTTTTCTAGATTCGGTTCAGTGAATATTGACAGTAGCCTAGTATGGTGCATGTGTGAATTGTACAGGAATTATTCAATTATGCAAACATTCTGGGAGGAAAGAAATTTCGAAATAACTCAAAAACTACTTGCTCTAGATATAGGGAGACATAATACTTTTATGTTGCAAATTGTCTTGCCAATCACTACATGAGATAAAATATTGGTCATTCCATTTGAAAACATTGAATTATGATGTTTTTAAGTGGGCACTGAAATATTGACATTTTTGAAATACCTATTGTCAAAATTGACAGATGTCATTTTTTTTAATTCTAGAGGGATCTATAAGTAACAATTCAAGATGCCGCTCGTCTGTCTATCTTGTCCCTACTAGAAGTTATAGGCATTTTTCGAAACGTCTATTCGAGGTCAATATTTGACAAATAAATTATTAACTCAAAAACTGTAAGAGTTAAGTGGACATAAATTGATATGAGATGGTAGACAATTGAACGGGGAATCTAAAAAAAATATATAGGATGTTCCATTTAAAATAACAAAGTTGGTAGCCATTTTCAGTACAACCGGAAGTGATAGAAAGTCGAAATATTTTCCATGAGGTGATCGCATTCAACCGTGCAATGTAGAATTTTTTCAGATTTTTCCTCTGTCAGGAACCCCGAAAACTTTTAACGGGCGTTATTCGTGGCCCACCCTGTATGTATAAAAATAAATGTATGTTTTTTTTATAAGCGCTTTATAAAATATATGTATAAAAATAAATGTATGTCAACTACCCCATTTCTTACATTCTTCTCCTCTCCCTCTCCCACCCTAATCTCATCACAATTTTTACGCCTGTCCCGTCCTTTGGCATCCACTTCTCTATCCTTTTACTACCTATCGTCCATTCCTCACTTATCTTCTTACACTCATCCGCTAAATGTTTCCACGTATCCCTTCCACTCCCGCACAACACACACCTACCATACTCTTTACCCATCCATACCTTTCTTCCTCTCTCCTCCGACCCACACCTAGCCCTGGCCAGTGCAACGTTCTCTCCTCTACTTAGTGTACTATTCATGAGGTACCTTGCCAGTTTCCCGTGTACCTTTATATAGAGGATTGTACTCACTCCTCTCAATAAACCCTTGACGTTCCTGCCTTTCCACTTCCTCCCATTTTTTCTTCATCCACGCCGCCACATTCACCTCTTTTTCCAACCACTCATTCACCAAACTTTCAGACCCCCCTGCTCTTTCATACATTTTTCTCATCTCCATTCTCCACTCACTCTCTCTTACTGCCACACATGTTCTCCACACCTCTGTGAAGAATAGCCTTTCATTACCCAATCCAATCAATTTCATTTCATAATTTGCCACTCTTTCCATTGTCTCTCCATGCATACATGCTCTGTTCGTTTTCTGCAGCAGAATGTAGCTGGGCGTTGATTTTTCTACCGCTAGTAGCTGCTTCAGGAACGCCACCTGTTCTCTCTCGATCTCTTCATACGCTCTCATTCCTAATGCCTCCACCCCATACATTAAAATAGGTTTAACGCACGCATCCCACAGTTTGCACGCCATCTGAAAATTCCCCTCTAGCCACTTTCCCCACTTCTCCTTCGCCACATACCACGCCTTCCTTGCCTTCAGTTGGACTCATCTGGCGTGCTCTATGTACCCCCCACACCATTTGAACACAAAACCCAAATATTTAAACTCCTTCACTCTTTCGATCGGTTTACTCTTCCATATCAGTTCCTTCATTCTTCCTTCTCTTCCTCTATTCCTCTATTCCTAAATCTTATCCATTTCGTTTTCCCTACTTTTACAAACCTCGCTTATCCATATACCTCTCCACCCTTTGTAACATCCCCTTCATTTCTCCCCATTCATTCGCCAGCAACCCCCGCCCGCTTGTCAGGATCTCAAGACCTTTTATAGTTCACTCATATATAAGTTAAGCAGTAACGGGCTAAGCGGACATCCTTATCTCACCCCCACCCATACTCTAAACTTTTCCGGTACCTTTCCACCTTTGCTCTCCCCCATGTTTCCTCATTCACTTCTCTCACCCATTCAGTAGAATGGGTGATGTGTAGCAGTAGCTACATCGCTCACACCTCTACTCTTCAAACACTCTATCAACCTTTCTCTCGGGACCGAATCATACGCTGCTTTCAGGAACACTGCGTACAAACTTTTCTTTTCCTCTAACACTCCCTCAACTATTCTTGCTAGCGTAAAAATTTCATCTCTGGTTCCCCCCCTTTTCTGAACCCTTCTTGCGATTCCAGCAACAACCCCTATTCTTCTACTTCTTTTTTCCACCCGGTTCTTCACTATTGTCATCGCAAGCTTGTACTCGATACCTATAATGGTTATACCACGATAATTTCCTACTTCCTTTTCATCGCCATTTTTGTGTATCGGGCACATTACTCCCACACGCCATGTTTCTGGAATTTGCTTCTCTCCCCTCCACATCTGATTCAGCAGCTCTCCAAATCTTCGTTTTCCCTTAACTCCACTCCTCTTCCACATTTCTGCTTTCACTCCATCCAGCCCAGCCGCTTTCCTCCTTTCACTTCTTCAAAACCCTTTTCTACCTCCTCTTCTGTAAACTCTTCCACCTTTCTTCTTAACTCTCGTGCCCCACCCCTACCGGTTCCCAGCAATTTTCTATTCATCCGCATTTTTGTGTATCGGGCACATTGCTCCCACATGCCATGTTTCCGGAATTTGCTTCTCTCCTCTCCACATCTGATTGAGTAACTCTCCAAATCTTCGTTTTCCCTCAAGTCCACTACTCTTCAACATTTCTGCTTTCACTCCGTCCAGCCCAGCCGCTTTTCCTCCTTTCACTTTTTCAAAACCCTTTTCCACCTCCTCTTCTGTAAACTCTTCCACCTTTCTTCTCAACTCTCGTCCCCCCACCCCTACCGGTTCCCCGCAATTTTTTTCCAGTCCTGGAGATACCTGCATCTGTCCCCTTACTTCTCCTCTTAAAATACTCCACATTTCTCTTTTGTTCTAATACGCTCTCATATCCTCTGTCATTTTTTTGATAGAATGGGCCTTCTTTTCCTTGCATATCTTCGTGTATTTTGTTCTTGTCTTCGTTACCAACTTCTTCTCCCCCCTTCCACTCCTCCATTCATTTACTGCCGTCCTTATTACCCTCTTCGCCTTCCGACACTCTTCGTCAAACCATGGGCACCCCCCTCCACTGCTCCTTCTCGTTTTCCTTCCGTATCCTGCTGTAAGCTCCTCCATCTCCTCCATGTTTTCCACCTGACTCCACTTGACCTTCTCTAATCGTTTACCCATCCTTTCCATTTCCTTTGCTCCGTCTGCTAATTTCCACTATTCTACCCCCTGCTGCTGTTCCTTTTGCTTTCACATCCGTATTTCTACTGATATTGGTAGATGATCTGACCCTAGCACTTCTTCCACCTCCATTATTTTCACTATTGCCCTATCTATCCCCTTTATTATCACATAGTCTATCACCGATGATCCCTGTGGCTCAATGTAGGATTTTTTACCATCCCAATCTCATTCTATACACCCGTTTAACATATCCCATCCTTCCTCCAACATCCACTCTCCTATCCTTCTTCCCTCACTATTGATCACCTTGTCTTGAGATGTTCGTTCTATTAATTCACCCTGATCACTTACGGGAGGGGTAAGTGATCATCTCTCTCCCATCCTCGCGCTAAAATCTCCCCCCACAACAAATCTCCTTCCTTCCCTGGCTTTCCTGTACAACTCCTTCCGTACTTCATCCCAGTTCTTGTTCACATATACTACTCCTATTTAAAATTGCCACGGTCCCTGATCGCAACTCACCCATACCATGCCTTCTACATTCTCATTGAATTCTATAATCCCCGCTTTCAACTCATCCCTTGTCCCCACAACCACCCCTCCCTTTGCTCTTCCTTTTGCTGCCCTTTTTCTACCCCTTTAATTAACCATTTAAACCCTCCTGGTAACGCCCCTTTAACACTTTTCCACTCCTCTTTCCTTACCCACGTCTCCACTAATCCCACCACATCCTTCCCAACCACCCACTTCTCCAACTCCCTTTGTCACCTTGCTCCCCTGCACTTAGACCTTACTCCTGTCACATTGCAAAATCCCTTAAGGGTAGCACTCCTCGGCTCCTCTTTTTCTAACTTTTGCTCACGATTGATCACCTTGTCTTGAGATGTTCGTTCTATTAATTCACCCTGATCACATACGGGAGGGGTAAGTGATCATCTCTCCCCTCCTCGCGTTAAAATCTCCCCCCACAACAGATCTCTTCCCTTCGCTGGCTTTCCTGTCCAACTCCTTCCGCACTTCATCCCCGTTCTTGTTCACATATACTACTACTATTTAAAATTGCCACGGTCCCTGATCGCAACTCACCCATACCATGCCTTCTACATTCTCAGTGAATTCTATAATCCCCGCCTTCAACTCATCCCTTGTCCCCACAACCACCCCTCCCTTTGCTCTTCCTTTTGCTGCCCTTTTTCTACCCTTTAATTAACCATTAAAACCCTCCTGGTAACGCCCCTTTAACACTTTTCCACTCCTCTTTCCTTACCCACGTCTCCACTAATCCCACCACATCCTTCCCAACCACCCACTTCTCCAACTCCCTTTGCCACCTTGCTTCCCTGCACTTAGACCTTAATCTTGTTACATTCCCAAAACCCTTAAGGGTAGCTCTCCTTGGCTCCTCTTTTTCTAACTTTTAATTTAAGGTTGAGTTTTTTGCGTTTGGCCTAGTAACCCGCTCACTTATTTCTTTCCACGACACCTTTCTGTTGTTTATATCGAGCTTTCTATATCCTATTTTAACCACGTTCCCATTATCTTTCTCTCCCCCAGCCCTTAGACTTTAATCCTGCCACATTCAAAAAACGTACCCATAAATAACTCTCCTTGACTCCTCTTTTCATAACGTTTAATTTAAGGTTGAGTTTTTTGCGTTTGGCCTAGTAACCCGCTCACTTATTTCTTTCCACGACACCTTTCTGTTGTTTATATCGAGCTTTCTATATCCTATTTTAACCACGTTCCCTTTATCTTTCTCTTCCCTAGCCCTTAGACCTTAATCCTGCCATATTCCAAAAACGTACCCATAAATAACTCTCCATGACTCATCTTTTCCTAACGTTTAATTTAAGGTTGAGCTTTTTGCGTTTGGCCTAGTAACCCGCTCACTTATTTCTTTTCACGACACCTTTCTGTTGTTTATATCGAGCTTTCTATATCCTATTTTAACCACGTTCCCATTATGTTTCTCTTCCCTAACAACTTTTCTCAAACAACTTTGAATATTTCTTTCCTTTACAGTCAGGTCATTATCCGCATAAATCTCCGTTCCTTTGAGTGTCCACTTGTTTGACATTACTTTTATTTTGTCCTTCATGTCTTTTATTTTCGCTGATATTATCCCATTTTTCAAATCGAACGCTTCCAAAATATCCACTTCCACCTCCAACTACATACTACATTACATCCATATCTACACTAATCGCTGCCCCCTCTCTTCCTTCTGCTTTCCCTCTCTTCCCCCAACTTCTCCAGCGTCCTTACCCTGGCTCCATCCTCTCTCATCAATTCCGTCACTCTTCTATTCCCTCTTATTCCCACTCATTCCTTCTTCACCCCCTCGCACTCCTCTGCCAAATAACTTCACGTATCCCTCCCCCGCTTACACATTACACACCTCCCATACTCTTCCCCCATCCACACCTTCCTTCCTCTCTGCCTTGACCCACTCCTCGCCCTCGCCAGCACCACCCTTTCCTCCCTACTCCATCCCCCCTTCAACAAATACCTCGGCATTCTCCTATGCACCTGCCACCTCCCGTTCCTATCGTTGTATTCACTCCTCTCTATACACCCCTGTCTTTCCTGTGCTTCCACCTCCTTCTCCATTCCCCAGCCACTCCATCACCTACGCCTCCGACAAACCCACCCTCTCATACATTCTCCTTATCTCGCTCCTCTATTTACCCTCTCTCCTATTCACGCACGCCACCCACACCGCCTTCACCAATCTCTCTTCCTCCAGGTCCCATAACTTCATCTCATACCTAGCCATTCTCACCATTTCCTCACACTCTAGTTTCTCTCTATTCGTTTTCTGTAGTACTATGAATCCGGGTGTCGACCTTTCCAGCCCCAACATACGCTTCAAGAACCACAACTGCTCCCTCTCACTCATACCCTCTCGTCCCCCATATTTCCACCCCATACATTAACACTGACCTCACACACGCATCCCATATTTTACACGCCACTCTTACATTGTTCCCCACTTTCCCCACTTTTCCCACGCTATCCCCCATTCCTAGCCTTCCCCTGCACCCACCTCACATGTTCCTCATACCCTCCCGTCCCTTTGAACATAAACCCTAAATACTTGAATTTTGTAACCCTCGCAATCACCTCTCCCTTCCACTCTAGTTCCTTCACCCTCCCCTCCCTCCCTTTATTTCTGAATCTCATCTATTTCGTTTTTCTAACATTCACGCTCAACCCCCTCTTATCCATAAACCTCTCCGCCCTTTTCAGCATATCCTTCATCCCTTCCCACTCTCTTGTCACCAGCACCATATGATCCGCATATGCCAACATCCACACCTTACTTCTACCAAGGTTTTTTTTTGTGACAGTTACGATACACGTTTTAACAGTTGTGATGTAGTTTAAAGTAACGAGTGTCTTCCACTCCCAGACTAAGCATGAAGTAAAATTTCGAGTTTAGAAAAGCCCCGCGTAGAAAATTTGTCGAGGGTCGCGCAGCGACCCGAGACAAATTTTCACGGGGCTTTTCTAAACTCGAAATTTTACTTCATGCGCCACGCGTATAAATCACTGATTTACAGCAAAGTTAAAAATATAAACCGCTTAGATATGATGGTGATTAATATTATCCGAGATGTAGCGAAAAAATTATTGAAATACTTATTTGTGAATAGTTTTGGAATAATCTTAGTAATAAAAGTAGAATAAATTTAGTTTGAGCAACTTTTCCATATTGTTGATATTCACATCATCATCGGCCGTATGCATAGTCCTGTGATTAAACTGTTACCAACGTGTGATTAACTAATCGCGATTAAGGTGTTACTAAGTACTCTGTATGCATAGCCATGTTTTAATACACACTTGGTAGTAGCGCTGCATAAACACAGTAGTTTTGGCCGTTTTCATGTGGAACACAAAGTAGAGGTACTAAGGCCTGACCCTTAGTACCCTTAGTACATCTACTCTACTAATGGACAGCCCTTAGTACCTCTACTCTACTAAGAGACAGCCCTTAGTACCTCTACTCTACTAAGAGAGAGCACTTAGTACCTCTACTCTACTAAAAGACAGCCCTTAGTACCTCTAATCTACTAAGGGACAACCCTTAGTACCTCTACTCTACTAAGAGACAGCCCTTAGTAAATTTACTCTACTAAGCGACAGCCCTTAGTACCTCTACTCTACCCTCTACTCTACCCTCTACTCTACCCTCTACTCTACCCTCTACACTACCCTCTACTCTACCCTCTACTCTACCCTCTACTCTACTAAGAGACAGCACTTAGTACCTCTACTCTACTAAAAGACATCCCTTAGTACCTCTAATCTACTAAGGGACAACCCTTAGTACCTCTACTCTACTAAGAGACAGCCCTTAGTAAATCTACTCTACTAAGCGACAGCCCTTAGTACCTCTACTCTACTAAGCGACAGCCCTTAGTACCTCTACTCTACAAAGGGACAGCCCTTAGTACCTCTACTTTGTATTTTGGAAAAAGTGATTTTTTTCCAGATTTAGGAGACGACCCCTTTTCAAAATAACCGATTCTATTGTTGTCTTTATAAAATCTAAACTTATTTTGTATTATTGCAGTTGCCAATTATAGAAACGCCGGAAAATATTTTTAAAGACCTAGGAAAGCTCTTCGATAACAGACATACTGTTGTATTTATAATTTACACGATTTTTGCCGGAATAGTCGACGGTTTTATAGTCTATTTTTTATTTTGGTGAGTTGAAAATATCAAGTTTTCAATTAAAAACCCGATCGAGTTGGCTACGATTTTCAGAACATTGTGAAGTAGGCCCACTGAGCAAATCCATTTAAATAATGTTTCACCATATTAAAACAACGTTTAATGTTGCTACAATATTGATATAAGGTTATTTGTTTGTTTTTTACTCAGTGGGGGTCGTACGTGAATTTGTCAGTCGCTCCTGTCAATGTTAATTTAACCTAGTTTTATAAAAGTTTTATATTTTATTCTATATTGCAATTGCCATTGTTTATTTAACTGCGAACACAGCTTATTTACACGGTGCGGCAGGGAAACTTGCTGATTTGAAAGGTCAATAAAAGAAAAAGTATTTCACATATCGATTTAATTCTTTTTTATCGTATTGTACACATCCCGAATATTTATTTCAAGTGGTTTTAAAAATGACATCGGACAAATGGCGGCCCTCATTAGCGATACACTGATGCACCCGCTTTCTTTCGAGCATATTGACGGGAATGCTTGCCATGGTTTAACGAATGTTATCCTTCAGGTGTTGCAGGATCTGTGGTTTGTCATTGTAAACAATGGATTTGAGATATCCCTATAAAAAGAAGTCACAGGGAGCCAAATCGGGGAAGCGCGCCGCCCACAGTAATTCACCCTTCAAGGAGATTAGGCGCTCGTGGAAGCGTTCCCTCAAAAGTTTCATTGAAGTTCTCGCTGTGTGTGCCGTGGCTCTGTCCTGCTGGAACCATACGTCCCCAAGTTTCATTTCTTCAAGTTTTAGGAGAAAAAAATCCGGGGAGAGCGCAAAAGCGACAGCCTCACCCTGTCGACGTTTTCTAGTGTTCTGAAAGTCCATTGACCTCCAGGCCCTTTTTTGCCACACTGCCACTTTCCCTGAATGCGTCCACCCACAAAACGATTGATTGCCGGCCAGGAAAGGAACCCGTGGGATGAATATTAACCTGATTTCGGAAGGCACGTTAGGTGGCAACCACCGAACGGCCATTGTAAAGTAGGCCTCGACGGCGAACGCACGCTCCTCCTTTGTCCAATGCATGACGACAACTGGCTTGAGCGGTAACAGAACTTCAAGACGTTGGAAAAGTAAGCCTCGACGGCGAACGCACGCTTCAGGAACGGGACCCGTGGGATGAATATTAACCCAAGTTCGGAAGGCACGTTGGGTGGCAACCACCGAACGGCCATTGGAAAAGTAGGTCTCGACGGCGAACGCTCGCTCCTCCTTTGTCCAACGCATGACGACAACTGGCTTTAGCGGTAACAAAACTTCAAGACGTTGGAAAAATAGGCGAGTGATTGTCGGCCAGGAACGGGACCCGTGGGATGAATATTAACCCGAGTTCGGAAGGCACGTTGGGTGGCAACCACCGAACGGCCATTGGAAAAGTAGGCCTCGACGGCGCACGCACGCTCCTCCTTTGTCCAGCGTATGACGACAACTGGCTTGAGCGGTAACAAAACTTCAAGACGTTGGAAAAGTAGACCTCGGCGGCGAAAGCTCGCTCCTCCTTTTTCCAACGCATGACGACAACTGGCTTGAGCGGTAACAAAACTTCAAGACGTTGGAAAAGTAGGCCTCGACGGCGAACGCACGCTCCTCCTTTTTCCAACGCATGACGACAACTGGCTTGAGCGGTAACAAAACTTCAAGACGTTGGAAAAGTAGACCTCGGCGGCGAACGCACGCTCCTCCTTTTTCCAACGCATGACGACAACTGGCTTGAGCGGTAACAAAACTTCAAGACGTTGGAAAAGTAGACCTCGGCGGCGAACGCACGCTCCTCCTTTTTCCAACGCATGACGACAACTGGCTTGAGCGGTAACAACACTTCAAGACGTTGGAAAAGTAGACCTCGGCGGCGAACGCACGCTCCTTCTTTTTCCAACGCATGACGACAACTGGCTTGAGCGGTAACAAAACTTCAAGACGTTGGAAAAGTAGACCTCGGCGGCGAACGCACGCTCCTCCTTTTTCCAACGCATGACGACAACTGGCTTGAGCGGTAACAAAACTTCAAGACGTTGGAAAAGTAGACCTCGGCGGCGAACGCACGCTCCTCCTTTTTCCAACGCATGACGACAACTGGCTTGAGCGGTAACAAAACTTCAAGACGTTGGAAAAGTAGACCTCGGCGGCGAACGCACGCTCCTCCTTTTTCCAACGCATGACGACAACTGGCTTGAGCGGTAACAACACTTCAAGACGTTGGAAAAGTAGACCTCGGCGGCGAACGCACGCTCCTTCTTTTTCCAACGCATGACGACAACTGGCTTGAGCGGTAACAAAACTTCAAGACGTTGGAAAAGTAGGCGAGTGATTGTCGGCCAGGAACGGGACCCGTGGGATGAATATTAACCCGAGTTCGGAAGGCACGTTGGGTGGCAACCACCGAACGGCCATTGGAAAAGTAGGCCTCGACGGCGCACGCACGCTCCTCCTTTGTCCAGCGCATGACGACAACAGCCTTGAGCGGTAACAAAACTTCAAGACGTTGGAAAAGTAGACCTCGGCGGCGAACGCACGCTCCTCCTTTTTCCAACGCATGACGACAACTGGCTTGAGCGGTAACAAAACTTCAAGACGTTGGAAAAGTAGACCTCGGCGGCGAACGCACGCTCCTCCTTTTTCCAACGCATGACGACAACTGGCTTAAGCGGGAACAAAACTTCAAGACGTTGGAAAAGTAGGCCTCGGCGGCGAACGCACGCTCCTCCTTTTTCCAACGCATGACGACAACTGGCTTGAGCGGTAACAAAACTTCAAGACGTTGGAAAAGTAGACCTCGGCGGCGAACGCACGCTCCTCCTTTTTCCAACGCATGACGACAACTGGCTTGAGCGGTAACAAAACTTCAAGACGTTGGAAAAGTAGACCTCGGCGGCGAACGCACGCTCCTCCTTTTTCCAACGCATGACGACAACTGGCTTGAGCGGTAACAAAACTTCAAGACGTTGGAAAAGTAGACCTCGGCGGCGAACGCACGCTCCTCCTTTTTCCAACGCATGACGACAACTGGCTTGAGCGGTAACAAAACTTCAAGACGTTGGAAAAGTAGACCTCGGCGGCGAACGCACGCTCCTCCTTTTTCCAACGCATGACGACAACTGGCTTAAGCGGGAACAAAACTTCAAGACGTTGGAAAAGTAGGCCTCGACGGCGAACGCACGCTCCTCCTTTTTCCAACGCATGACGACAACTGGCTTGAGCGGTAACAAAACTTCAAGACGTTGGAAAAGTAGGCCTCGACGGCGCACGCACGCTCCTCCTTTGTCCAGCGCATGACGACAACAGCCTTGAGCGGTAACAAAACTTCAAGACGTTGGAAAAGTAGACCTCGGCGGCGAACGCACGCTCCTCCTTTTTCCAACGCATGACGACAACTGGCTTGAGCGGTAACAAAACTTCAAGACGTTGGAAAAGTAGACCTCGGCGGCGAACGCACGCTCCTCCTTTTTCCAACGCATGACGACAACTGGCTTAAGCGGGAACAAAACTTCAAGACGTTGGAAAAGTAGGCCTCGGCGGCGAAAGCACGCTCCTCCTTTGTCCAACGCACGACACAACTGGCTTAAGCGGTAACAAAACTTCAAGACCCCCTCTATCGAATGAGACCCTCCCTACCCCTTTCTGACTACGTCTCGCTCATTGGCGCCCAATTCAAATCAGCAAATTCCCCTGCCGCACCTTGTATAAGAAGAAATAACACAACAACTATAAGAACAACGTAAACTAATGAAGTGCTGATTAACACAATTATGTCAGGTCTGACAAAACGTAGATTGACCTGCGACTTTACTTTTCCGCTTCATTTCCTCCTATCAAAAAAGCAACGCCTTCTCGGTCGGGTTTTTAAATAAACACCTGATATAATTAAAAACTAACTTTAACCTAACGGATGAATCAAAGATGAAGTTTAATGGTACTTTTTGTAGGTACCTGGAAGATTTAGCTGAAAGCACAAATACTGCAAATATCAAATTATTGGAAGGACTTATCGTTGCTGCTGAAACTTTAGGAGGCGAAGTTATATTCTTCTCAATATCAGGTACAATTAGTAAAAAATAAAGTATGCAACAATAAAACACTTTTTATTTTACATATATTCGAAAGCGTGAACGCCATCTAATGCCCATTAGCTTAAGTAGCATCGACAATAGCTGACAAACTAAACGTTTGTATACAGCAATTGTTCGTCCACAACGGGGCTTTATTTTATAGAATACAAATATCAAGAATAGGAAGGAATGAGTACTGAACACAAATTCATATTCTTGATTAAGTGAATTGGGTAGCTAACGCCATCTAACGCTCCATAGTGGCATCGTCCACCACCACAGATAACAAATATGAAAATTGTATTTGAGTTCAGTATTCCGGCACCGGATACCCACAGACGATGCCACTATGGAGCGTTAGATGGCGTTAGCTATCCAATTCACTTAATAGTGTTCACATATCGGTTTGATATAGTAAGAAATGTTCAGTATTGCTCAGCACTGGGCCAGGACCACACTGAAGAGGACCTTGAAGTCCGAAACGCGTCTGTGGGTATCCGGTGCCGGAATACTGAACTCAAATACAATTTTGATATTTGTTTTCTGTGGTTACACAAGTGCATACATAGGTCACTGTTTCGTCCATGGAGCTATACTCTGTGTAACCACAGAAAACAAATATCAAAATTGTATTTGAGTTCAGTATTCCGGCACCGGATCCCCACAGACGATGCCACTATGGAGCGTTAGATGGCGTTAGCTATCTAATTCACTTAATAGTGTTCACATATCGGTTTGATATAGTAAGAAATGTTCAGTATTCCTCAGCACTGGGTCGGGACCACACTGAAGAGGACCTTGAAGTCCGTATCGCCTCTGTGGTTATCCGGTGCCGGAATACTGAACTCAAATACAATTTTCATATTCTTGACTTTTTACTTTGTTTGTATAACACTTTTTTATTGAATGTGACTGCAGTTTCGGCAAATTCAGCATCAAACGTGATCATATTTGATGATGACAAGCTGAATTTGTCGAAACTGCAGTCACATTCAATAAAAATAGTGTTATATCGTATGTTCAATAAAAAACAACTAAAGAGTGCCATGGAAAATATTGTAGGTTGGAAACTCTGAAATTATATATTATAATTATTACACTTTTTACTTTGTTTAATCACTATATATAGTGATAAAACAAAGTAAATAGTGTTTTATTTACAAGTGTGTTTAAGATGTACCACAAAGTAAACGCCTACAACACAAAACAGTTATAATTATTATGTCTGACGGTTTATATGTCAATTTCTAAACTTTTTTAAAAGATGTAAACATGCTACTCTAGAAGTATTTTTAATCAGCATACGATACAAACAAAGTAAAAAGTGTTTTATTGTGAAATTAACATGTATAACGAAGAAGAAGCCTCTAAAATACAGAAAGTATACAACGTTTCGCTTGGCAATTCTATTCATACTTATAGAAGAAATTAACCTTTATTGGCACAAAAATATGATACATACTATTCAAACATATTTTATCCTACATTAAAATTGTATAAACAGACAAAAACAAAAGCATATGAACGAACGACAACAAAAAATCTAAATAAACATCACTTCTTTCAATATACACCACGCTCAGCAGCTAGCTACATCTCCCTGGTCTTATTCTTCTTAGCTCTTTTACCACTTCTATCCCTCTCCCGCTCTCACACAAACTCTCTTCACGTGTACTACCTTTCATACTTCCTTTTATTTGTACCCCCGCACGCACATTCATCCAGTGCTCCCACTCATCTTTCTCCTTTCCACAAAAAACACACTTCACATATTCTTCTCCCATCCATACCTTTCTTCCTTTTTCTTCACTCCAACATCTGTACCAAGCTAGGAAACGCACATACATCCTCCCCATTTAATACTTTAAAATAGCGCGGTGGCCCTGTAAATACCTATATGTTCTTATAGTTGGCATTATAGGTGCTTTTTTTGTATATTCTCCTGTCGAACCTTCAGCTCAACTTCCCTCAGCCTCTCCCCAAATTCAACTTCTAGCTTTTCCCCCCCGCGCTCTTTTCTCTCTTACTATCAATCCCGACCACCCCACTTTCTGATTCATTCTGTCCCTATCTAGCATCCACCTTACTCCCACTCCTTTCACCTGCCATTCTCTGTAACACGCATACCAAGCTTCCCTTGCCAGTCTTTCTTTTCCTAACTCACTCACATTTCTCTTAAACTTCACCACTCTTTTCGCCGCCACCCATTCCACTGATATTCTTTGGCACTCCTGCAATACTATATAATTCGGAGTCGTTTTCTCCTGACCTAGAATCATTTTTAAGTATTGCAGTTGTGCTCTCTCCATCCTCTCATTCTTACTCACTCCCCATACCGCAGCAGCATACAACAAAATTGCCCTCATACATGCATCCCACTATGCCATTTGCATACTAACATTCTCCCCTGACATCTCAGCGCATATTCTCCGCGTCCGCGCCATTGCTACTCTCGCTTTCTTCTTTCTTCCACGTGTAGAGTAGAGCCCGACCACTACTTTCAGAAAAGATATACCCCAAATATTTAAATTCTTTCACCCGTTCCACCTTCTCTCCCATCCATTCCACCTTCTCTCCCATCCATTTCACCTTCTCTCCCATCCATTCAAGCTCCTCTATCTTCCTTCTACCACCCCCATTCTTACATACCATCCACTTTGTCGTCCTAACACTCACCGTCAGTCTTCTTTTCATAGAATACCTTTCAAGCCTCTCGTTCATTTCCTTCAGTTCGCTCATAGTCCTAGCCATCACATCCACATCATCAGCATACGCTAGGCTCCACACTTTTTTGTTTCCCACTACTATTCCTCCCGCCTGTCCCAACTCTAACACTCGGTCCAAATCGGCTACGTACAGATTGAACAGTAGTGGGCTAAGTGGACACCCCTGCCTCACTCCTCGCTCTACATCAAAACACTCAGACACCACCTAATCTACTCTTACCTTAATATTTTAGGAAAGATATTGAAACGTTTTGGACACGCGCACTCCTTCAGCATGTGCTTTATTAATTACGCCCTACGTTTGGGGTTGATCTCAGTAGTGCCATCTCCATGGTGGGTGCTCCCCATCGAATTTTTGTTTCAAGGGCCGACATATGCCCTCACTTATACAACAATTGTAGCGTATGCCAACGCCATAGCGCCTCCAGGAACATCAGCGACCATGCAAGGGATAGCTGCAGGAATGGACGATGGCTTTGGTAAGAATGCAAATCCCAATCCATAAACATACTTACTAGAAATACTTATTTAAGTCTGAAATTTTGAGTAACCCTTTCGCTACGAGGAGTGTATCCATACGTTTAGTTTGTATGTGTTCCATGTGCGAGGAGCGTATCCATACGTTTAGTTTGTATGTGCTGCATGTGCGAGGAGCGTATCCATACGTTTAGGTTGTATGTGCTTCATGTGCGAGGAGCGTATCCACACGTTTAGTTTGTATGTGCTTCATGTGTGAGGAGCGTATCCATACGTTTAGTTTGTATGTGCTCCATGTGCGAGGAGTGGAACCATACGTTTAGTTTGTATGTGCTTCATGTGCGAGGAGCGTATCCATACGTTTAGTTTGTATGTGCTTCATGTGCGAGGAGCGTATCCATACGTTTAGTTTGTATGTGCTGCATGTGTGAGGAGCGTATCCATACGTTTAGTTTGTATGTGGTCCATGTGCGAGGAGCGAAACTATACGTTTAGTTTTTATGTGCTCCATGTGCGAGGAGCGTATCCATACGATTAGTTTGTATGTGCTCCATGTGCAAGGAGCGTATCCATACGTTTAGTTTGTATGTGCTTCATGTGCGAGGAGCGTATCCATACGTTTAGTTTGTATGTGCTTCATGTGCGAGGAGCGTATCCATACGTTTAGTTTGTATGTGCTGCATGTGCGAGGAGCGTATCCATACGTTTAGTTTGTATGTGGTCCATGTGCGAGGAGCGAAACTATACGTTTAGTTTTTATGTGCTCCATGTGCGAGGAGCGTATCCATACGATTAGTTTGTATGTGCTCCATGTGCGAGGAGCGTATCCATACGTTTAGTTTGTATATGCTCCATGTGCGAGGAGCGTATCCATACGTTTAGTTGGTATGTGCTTCATGTGAGAGGAGCGTATCCATACGTTTAGTTTGTACGAGGGTTGGCTTTTATATTTCGGGATTGGGCAACCCTAGTGTTGCAATCTGGCAACTGAGAGCTCTATCGTAAAGTTTGACATTTTTGAGGTTATACGTACTCAGAACGCTTTGACATATGAGCGTTATTTGTGTCGTTTACACTAACTTAAAAGATTTATCTCGGCCAAAGAATGGAATTAAATCGTGAACATTTTCGTGCGAATATTTTTTACAACTTTCGACGTGGATTAACTCAACAACAGTGCATGGATGAACTTAATTCAATTTTTGGCGATGAAGCTCCATCAAGGACCAGTGCTTATCGATGGTATGGTGAATTCAACCGAGGTCGTAGTTCACTCCAAGACGAATTTCGTGGAGGTCGTCCAAAATCAGTTGTTGTTCCGGAAACCATTGATGCTGTGCGCAAACAAATATTGCAAGATCGTCATGTGACCTATCGTGAGATTGAGACAACCTTAGGCATTAGTGGGACCAGCATACATTCAATATTGCATGAACATTTGACGGTAAAAAAAAATTGTTCGCGTTGGATCCCACACAACTTGTCAATCGCTCAAAAAAAGGCTCGTGTCGATTGGTGCAAAGAAATGCTAAAAAAATACGATTGCGGTGCTTCGAAACACGTCATGACATCGTGACAGGTGATGAATCATGGATTTACGTGTATGAGCCCGAAAGTAAACAGCAATCGACCGTATGGGTGTTTCAAGATAAGCCAAATCCAACAAAAGTTGTTCACGCACGAACTACTTCCAAGCAAATGGTCGCCTGTTTTTTCAGAAAAACTGGACATGTCGCAACCGTACCACTAGAACAACGCAGAACAGTCAATTCTGAGTGGTACACAACCATTTGTTTGCCAGTTGTCATCCAAGAAATCAGGAAAACCAACCACCGAAAACGGATCACTCTTCACCACGACAATGCGAGCTCTCACACATCGGCTCAAACAACTGCATTCTTAAGCACGCAAAACATCGATTTGATGAGTCATCCGCCATATAGTCCTGACTTGGCACCGAATGACTTCTTTTTATTCCCATCCGTAAAAAATAAAATGAGAGGTCAACGTTTTTCGACACCTGAAGAAGCGGTTGATGCGTTCAGAATGCATGTTTTGGAGATACCTCAATCAGAGTGGCAAAAGTGCTTCGACAATTGGTTCAAACGTATGCAAAAGTGTATAGATCTTAATGGGGAATATTTTGAAAAACAATAAAGCGATTTTCAATGATTAATATTTATTTTTGTTCTCTAACCCCGAAATATAAAAGGCAACCCTCGTATGTGCTGCATGTGCGAGGAGCGTATCCATACGTTTAGTTTGTATGTGCTTCATGTGCGAGGAGCGTATCCATACGTTTAGTTTGTATGTGCTGCATGTGCGAGGTGCGTATCCATACATTTAGTTTGTATGTGCTTCATGTGCGAGGAGCGTATCCATACGTTAAGTTTGTATGTGCTGCATGTGCGAGGTGCGTATACATACGTTTAGTTTGTATGTGCTTCATGTGCGAGGAGCGTATCCATACGTTCGGGTTTGTATGTGCTGCATGTGCGAGGAGCGTATCCATACGTTTAGTTTGTATGTGCTCCATGTGCGAGGAGCGTATTCATACATTTATTTTCAAAAGCCTGTAAATCGTGAGCGGAAAGCGCGCGAAGTTTGTTTACCTCTTTAATGACCTTTGTTTGCTTTGTTTTTCTGCGTTTTAACAAAGAAAATGTAATGCCAGCCTATGAAATGATTACACACGGTATACAAAGAGTTTTATGTAACACCGAACATTTTCATAACGAGAATTTTTCTTTAAAGTATCCACATGCATACGTTGCTCATTTTCCGATGCTCGGTTTATTACAAGAATCCAATTTGAAGCTTTAAGCGAGTGTTTTCCACTCCCAGGCTAAGCATGAAGTAAAATTTCGAGTTTACAAAAGCCTGAAAATTTGGTTTGGTCGCGAAGCGCGGAGCGGCCAAACAAAATTTTCAGGCTTTTCTAAACTCGAAATTTTATTTCATGCGCCACCGGTACAAAACACTGATTTAATGTAATGTTTAGCGGTATGTTTTAAACTTCGTAATATGTCACTGTTTTATACGCGTGGCGCATGAAGTAAAATTTCGAGTTTAGAAAAGCCTGTAAATTTGGTTTGGCCGCTCCGCGCTTCGCGCTACGCGACCAAACCAAATTTTCAGGCTTTTCTAAACTCGAAATTTTACTTCATGCTTAGCCTGGGAGTAGAAAACACTCGCTTGAAGCTTCAAATTAAATTCATTTAACAAGCCAAGCATCGAAAAATGTGCAACGTATGCATATGGATACTTCAAAGAAAAATTCTCGTTATGAAAATGTTCGGTGTTAAATAAAATTCTTTGTATGTATGAGCCTGTGATACGAGTACGCATTGTGTTTACGAGCACCGCATTTGAAATTCAAACTGCGTAGCCAAAGGGTTAATATCCCAAGATTTACTTCAGACCATGTTTATTCTCAGAATAATGCAACTACGCAGTAAATCCTGAATTATTTAAATTAAAACAGTCAGCGGCGGCTTGCAGCCTAACTTCAGGGTAGGCCAGAGACCCAAGGTTATTGAAAGGTGACTTTGTTGTGCAATTCCTTGTATTGATAAAGCGTGATCCTAACCTCAAATTTTGTGCGCCTTGGCGCTGTGGCCTACCCTGAAGTTAGGCTGCGAGCCGTCGCTGAAAAGAACTCAGTTGGAAGGGTTTCACTTTTATTGTTGAACACTGGAACATGTTTCACCACACATTGGCTTCATTAGGCAAATGAATAGTTATATATATATATATATATATATATATATATATATATATATATATTTTGCCGCTCCATTCGGAGCCTTTATAATCCATTTCATTGGGAGGATTAGTCCCAGGTCATCCTTTTTATTTTCTCTACTAAGTTTCTCCACTCCTTTCTATTTCTTGTATATTCCTTCCAATTTCATATTCCAAGTATTCTTAAGTCATTCTCTACTTCCTCTCTCCATCTTTTCTTCGGTCTACCCCTTCTTCTGATACTTCCTGGCTTCCAATCCATTATTAGGCAGATGAATACTGATCCTTAATTGATTATCGATTAAGTTTCTGTTGTACGATATTTTTTGGCACTTTTACAGGTTATGCAATTGGAAGTTTAATGGGTGGTTTTCTCTACAAAGCGATAGGAGGAAGAAACGCCTTTCAGGTGTTTAGTTGTATAGCTCTAATCTGCAGCATATCTCATCTGTCGTTTTACAAATTGTTCTTACAACATCATGAAATGCCGAATCATCGACAACAAGAGTACAAAACGCCTGGTGAAGAAGCACTTGAAGCGTATGAAACATCGACTGTTAGTGATATTCATTGTATTTAATTAATAACTAATATACGTTAAGTTCAATAAAATATATTTTTATATTAAAATCGACTATTGTATTATTATCAGTACACATTATACCGTTTTCGTACAACCTGGGTATCATAATGGGGGATTGTAGAAATGACAAGCTTGTTTTTTCTATTAAACTAAAATTACTAGTATAGAATACATGGTCATAGCATAAGTTTTTAGAAAATATTTTGACTCTTCTGTCATGATATTTTGTACAAAGATTTCAGATAAATATAAGCCGTGTATTTTAAACTCCACAATATGTTAGTCTTTTATACGCGTGGCGCATGAAGTAAAATTTCGAGTTTAGAAAAGCCCCGTGAAAATTTGTCGAGGGTCGCTGCGCGACCGTCGACAAATTTTCTACGCAGGGCTTTTCTAAACTCGAAATTTTACTTCATGCTTAGTCTGGGACTGAAAGACACTCGTTAGAAGTTTAATTCACAAAAAGTATGAATAATATTGGTCCAAAGAATGTTCCTTGAGGAACCGCAGATGTCTAATGTAATATTAAAAAATTAAAAATAATTTCTTCATTACTTTATGTTGTAATTAAATGTACATTTCCGACACAAAGTGTCCATTGTGACTTCCGCTGCCTTTAATCAGCGGAGCTAGGGCGGGGATGATTTAATAACGTTACGATAGATTTTATTAAATTAACTAAACTTGAATTTATTTATGATAACGTAATTAAAATAAACAATGATTCCTTAATAATTAAATAGGCATGAATTATTGATGAAATGATAATACCGTAAAATGAATTCAATGTTGTAATGAGATAAAACAAAATAGAAACTAAATAGAAAATATAATTCTTTATGGGCGCCACCTAGGAGTTACGTCCTGGGACGATATTATTACAGATCAGATTTCAGGATAGCTCTTCAACACTGATAAGAAAATATGAATCACTTATTTGTTCTCAATGCCGCAGAATTCCGCCAGAAATAACACGCCAACCTGTTTAACTGAGCTTCTATGTTCCCGAGACGACAGCAACGACGGCGGCAACAGCGGTAGCAAACACAATATTGGTATAGATCAGTGGTGGGGAAACTTTTTTTAAAACGGGCCATTTGTAATAACCAGACAATCGTAGCGGGCCAAAGAATAATGCTTAATCGTAGGTAGGTAGTTTTTATGCGGGTCGTCACATTACGAAGTAAGAACGCGTTCAAACATTTTCACGACGGCACTCTTAAACGGGCCAGATTATACCTTTCCGCGGGCCGGACTTGGCCCGCGGGCCGTAGTTTCCCCATCACTGGTATAGATCTACCAGCGCTATATGAAAAAAATGACTTCAAATTTGCAATAAATTTTTATACTTTTATAACACCATAAACCATAATCCTCAATAAAAGTATCCCTCAGCAAACAGCTTATTGCATGCTCGGCCGTGAGTCGGCTGCATAATTTCAGGTCCGTATTAGAACATTTCATTCCAATGACTGACGTAGATATGTAAAAATGCACATTCGGTGGTATTCTCTATCGAAAACGTTAAATTTAACGTTTGACAGCAGAGTTAAATCTAGTCTAAAATAAAGGGAAATTGATTAAATTCCCTATCATTTTAATAGTTTTTGTTGAACTTATAATTTAATTTACACCAGTTGTCACCATTTATTTTAACGCGGATATCAATAATTAAATTTTAACGTTTTCGAGATAGATAGTCCAATAAATGTATACCAAGGAAAACACTTTAATTTGCAGCTCTTACGATACAAACGTCAGTTATCTGATTGAAAGAGTTAAATGACGGTTGCAACTTGTTTTCTAGTCGATAAATTGTTTCATACTCTTACTAGCATGAAGTTCTGTTTCTTAACACTTCTCTATCAATTTACATCTTATTAATTGATACACAATCTACATCCAAAATATGTCACCCCTTTATGATTGAATTTTTGTTAATCGCATGTTATTTTTGTATGTATATAAAAGTTTTATAAAAATGATGTATTTTTCTTGATAGTCGATAAGTTATAATATTTAATTAGTAATTAAAATTAAAAATATTTCAATGTTGTATACACAACTGTGTATATTATGTTTTATTAAAGCAGTATTTTCAAAAATCGTAATTATAGCCAAAATAACTGAAAATCAAATGAAATAATTTTGACATTTTAAAAATATATCTAAATATCATTTATTTTTCTAAGAAATTAACTAACGGCCCTAACTTTAACTTATACATTTTTTTATTTAAAAAATATTGGTATTAAATAAATACAATAATATTAATTACTCATTTTAAATATTACAAATTATCAATTACAATAATCGAACTCAATTGTCCATTAGCGTGAAATAATAATAATAATAATAATAATAATAATAATAGTATTTATTTACATAAACAAATGATACAAAAATATAACATTGTATTGTAAATACGTCAATAAAATGTGAACTTAATTATTGTTTCTTAAAGTAATCTTCTACACTGTACGGTTCTAATTGGATTAAATAATTATATAGCGCTTGTTTACGTTTATTATAAGTGTCTATTTCTTTTATTTGAACTGACAAATTGTTATATAATTTTATTGCTGCATAAGAGCAACTTCGTTCGTATTTGCTTAAACGATGTTGAGGCAAATTATATATTTGACCCTTTCTTTTAGAGTATTTCAAATTAGTAAATATATTGTTAAAATAATTGCTATGCTTCCAAAAGAATTTCAACGTTTCAAATATGTAAATGCCATACACTGTCAGCATAGCAGCCTTTCTAAATTTTCCTCTGCAACTTTCATTATATTTTAAGTTAAGCAAAATTCTCAACGCTTTCTTTTGGATTACGAATATCTTTTTAGTGTCGACAGATCCCCCCCAGAATATTATACCATACTTGAGATGGGAATATATATTTGCGTAATAAAATATTTGTGTTATTTTTATCGACGCAGATTTTCTTAATATTCGTAATCCAAAACAAGCACTACTTACTTTATTGCATAGATTACTAATATGCGGAGTAAATGTAAGCGTATCATCAATTACTATTCCTAGAAATTTTACGGCGGCTATTAAGTTGTAATTTGTATTATTGAAATTTATATAATTAGGTGTTGGTAAACTTTGGTTAGTTTTAAACAATACACAAGATGTTTTGTTTCTGTTTAATACCAAATTGTTATTGTTAAACCACGTCTCCATTCTCTGCATATTTGTGTTGTATTTTTGATATATTTCAGGTAATGTGTATCCCTTTGCCAACAGATTTGTATCGTCAGCATAATTAATTAGCTTACAGTCTGATGACGTGGCGTTTGTTATATCGTTTATATAAATAATAAACAGTAATGGGCCAAGAATACTACCCTGCGGTATCCCTTTGGTTACCTTTAAGGGACTTGATAGTATACTTGACCCATCACTATCCCTCAGCCTTGTGTATTGAATTCTTTTTTTTAAGTAAGAGTTAAAGCACTCGTAGGCAGTGCCTCTTACCCCATACATGTGTAGCTTGTTGAGTAGTATTTGGTGATCAATTGTGTCGAAAGCTTTAGTTAAATCTAAAAATAGACCAGACGCCAAGTTATTTTCTTCTAAAGCTTCTAAGATGAAAGTAATAAATTCATATATTGCCGTATCTACATTTCTACCTTTGAGGAATCCATGTTGCATAGGGTGGAGCAGTTTATATTTCTTAAAAAATGAACTTAATCTTGAATATAAAACCTTTTCAAAGATTTTGGAGAAAGAATTCTGTATGCTTATAGGTCTATAATTCTCTATTTCGTCGTGGTTTCCTTTCTTAAATATGGGAGAGATAGCAGAAATTTTTAATTGATCGGGATAAATACCGGTTTCTAAGGATGAGTTTATAATGTTGGAAAGAGGTTCAGCTATATACTCTATACACTGTTTTATAATGTACACAGGTACTTCATCAATTCCAGCACTGTAGCTATTCTTTAAATTGTGTACTATACCAATTATTTCCACTGGGTCTGTTGGTGTCATAAACATGCTATGTTCATTGAAAGGGATTTCTCTTATATTCATAGGGTTTGATGTCGTTAGCAACTTAGTAGTAACTGTGTTAAAAAAATTATTAAAATCATTTACAAGTGTGAGAATATTATCATACCTTGGTGTTACGTGTTTACATTTTTTATTAACAATGTTTCTAATGAGAGACCACGTATCCTTTGATTTGTTGTTTGAACTTTGAATTTTTGTTTCCATTTGTTTTTGTTTTTCTAATAATAATAGATTATTGTAATATTTTTGTTCATTTTTAAATAGAGGCTTATATAATGGTCTGTACTGTGATATTGTTTTATAAATCAATAATCTTTCTTTACTTTGCAAAATTTCTTCAGTATAATACTTTTGTTTCATTTTTTTGTTAGTTTTTGTTTTAATTGGAAAACACTTGTAGAAATGATTAAGAAAAGTACGCATAAAATCGTCACATATGGCATTTACACACTGGTCACGCTGAACTTCGATAAATGTTTCCTTGGAAATACCATCAATAAAAGAAATTACGTTTGGCTTAATGAACTGCCTAGTTTTTATTTTACTTACTTTTGTTTCTAACAAAACGTTGTAGTTAAAAAATTGCGCATAGTGGTCTGATATTACGGTGTTTATAACTTCCGTGTAAAGGGCCCTATCACAGTTAGTCACAATATTGTCGAGACAGCTTTTTGTTGACTTACACACACGAGTTGGGTTAGATATTAGATATTTAAGATTAAACGACATTAGAACCCTTTTAAAATCTAAGGTTACGTTGTTTTCTTTTAGAATGTCAATATTATAATCTCCTACAATAAAAAAGTCTTATTTTGATGAGTTAGGTTAATAAGTAGCTGTTCGAACCTATTAAGAAAGTCAATTATGTCACCGGTAGGTGGCCTGTATACACATATAACTATTACAAACTCGCTACGCACACACACTTGTATCTCGCAGCACTCAAAAATCTTCAGTTTGGAAAATACGCTAATATCCACAGGCTGACAGGTGACAGAGTCTTCAGTGTAGATGGCGACTCCTCCATGATGATTTACTCCTCTGCAGCAATGTGCTATCAGATTGAAATTTGGAATTTTAACTTGATTTAATTGATCCATAGAAAGCCAATGTTCCGATATGCAAAGTATGTTGCATGTTGCACTATTTATTAGTTCCTCAATATGTACTATTGCAGTTGTTAAGCATTGAACATTTTGGTGGAGGACACGTAATGTGTTTGTATTTGTTATTTTTTTATTGTCGATTGTTGATTTATGCGAAAATTTGATTTACTCTTAAAGAAAAATCGATTTATAAAAACATTTTTTGGCCAAAACTCATCGTTTAATACAATTTTTTCTGCATCTAATGGGACGCCAATTTTAAAAGAGGCATAATTAGCTTCCTCATATTTTGGATTTAATTTTTCAATTACATATTTGTAATCTCCGGCTTGCATGAGATGATCCTTAATTTGGCTACAGGTAACGTCTTTATGGAATCTTGACACAAATATCCATTTACGAGATAATGGCTTAACTACTGGAAGATTTGCGTTCGTAGATTTTCCGATAAGTTTAAATGAATTTTTCTTTTTCCTTTTATTTACTTGTATTTGCCACTCATTGTTCATTTCTGTGTTGTTATTGTTTACGTTAAGGTCATCTACCTCTTCGACATTGTCGAGTTTATCGGACGAATTCAATGAAACCATCGATTCAGTTTTTTGTGGGTTTTGAGATTCATCAGTATCCAAAATTGATGTTTCTATACCCCTGGCTCCATCTTTTGTTAAATCCACTAATTTATTTATTTGTTTTGATTTATTTCTGGTAGATATGGTAGATATCTTATTATTTTTATCTTCGCTGATGTGTTGTACCATCTCTAATTTATTGGTTAAGTTTATAATTTTATTATTTTGTTCATTTATTAGTTTGTGTTGTTGTATCACTTGATTTTGTAAACTTACAATTTCCTTTTTCAAGTAAACAAGGACTTGTAGTGAGCATTTTTGAATACCACTTTTCTCGCATTTACTGCAAGCATTCAAGCTGAACTTATCTTCTGATTTAGCACATTCTTGATGAAAGTAACCATCACAAATGTTGCACTTAAAAACATCTGACTTAATGCTATCATGCTGACAATAGTGAATGAGCGGCTCTTAGCGATTATACAGGTAAAGGTTATTAAGAAAATTGTATTAGGACCAATGACAGGATTATATGTATATAATCCTGTCATTGGCGGAATTAAAAGGTACTGGGGATATCCCAGATTAACTCCCGGAGAAAGTGATTTAACAATAAGATACTCACATGGGCGTCCGTCTATAATAAAGTCGTCGGCAATCAGAGGAAAAAAGAAGTAAAAAACTAGGTGTCTACTTTCAAAATCTTGGTGGCTTGAAGGGAAAAATGAAATCCTTTTTATTAAATGTTAACGTGAGTGTTTATGATATAATCGTTCTGGTAGAAACTTGGCTGGACAGTAGTGTAGATAATGCCGAATTCGGGTTAATTGACTTTCATATATATAGACGGGATAGATCAACGCATAGTAGTTCCAAGGTCAGAGGGGGTGGTGTACTAATTGCAATAAAAAATAGTGTAAAAAGTGAAGAATTATTGGATCAACTTACATTCCACCAGGCTCGGATTATACTCACTATTTATCGCACGCCACAGATGTCGATGAAATCTGTAATCGTAACTCGGATTGTGATTTTTTACTTTGTGGAGACTATAATCTGCCCAATGCTTCGTGGGATACGTTCGGTAAAAACGTGTTATTTGAACAATTCAAATGCTACAGCAGGTGCATTGGCTGAAGTGTTGTCTTTCCATAATTTATACCAAGTGAATCAAATCCCGAATGACCGAGGTGTCTTGTTGGATTTGTTATTTTCTAATACTAATAATCTGTGTATTGGTAAAGCATGTGATTTGTTATGCCAATCTAGCTTTCACCATATTCCGTATTCTGTGGAGTTACGATGTCCTGATACTAAACTATCTTCGCATAATGCCGGTTGGGTTTACGATTTTAAGTCAGCTGATTACAATGCGATAAATAATTACTTAGGAAACATTGATTGGCATACCGGTTTATCTTGTAATAGTGTAAATTCTAATGTGTTGGTGTTTAACAAAATTGTTAATTGCGCTATTGATATGTTTGTTCCTCATAAATTTGTAAATACGTTTCACTACCCCAAATGGTTCAACAAAAATTTGATAAGATTAACGCATGATAAACGAAAAGCTCACTTCAAATATAAGAGTACGGGTAACACTCATTATTATGAGCTATTTAAAAAACTACGGTGTCAATGTAAAGCATTAAATGAGACGCTGTATAAAAACTATATAGATTCGGTGGAAAATAATATATCAAACAACCCGAAATCTTTCTGGGAGCACGTTAACGCGTGCCGTAAAACAAATGGTATCCCAAAAGAAATGTACTTGGGCAATATATCAAGTAATACAGTTGCAGGTTGTGTTTATTTGTTTGCGTCTCATTTCACAAAGACGTATAAGAAGGGTTCTAGTGCCGTACCTGATTTTAATATATCGTCATTTCTGGATGTAAAGGCGCTCAGCATTACTCTTCAAGATGTTTTTAATAATTTATGTTCACTACCGGAATCGTGCTGCCCTGATGGCATTCCACCTTATCTTTTAAAATGATGCGTATACGCGTTGAGTCTTCCCATTCATTTACTCTTCGAGTCATCTTTAAGTACCGGTGTGTTCCCTGATGAATGGAAACACAGTTACGTCGTACCCATTTTTAAAAATGGTTGTAGGTCCAACGTCAACAATTACCGCGGTGTTGCTATACAGTCTGCTGTCCCGAAACTTCTGGATCGCTTAGTGTACGACCAATTGAATTGGTTATGTTCACCATATATTATCAATGAACAACATGGTTTTGTCAACGGCAGGTCAACCGTCACGAATCTGGTCTCGTACCAAACCTTCATATCAGGTGCTTTAGAAGAAAGTGCACAGGTGGACTCAGCTTATACAGACTTCTCTAAAGCAATTGATCGGGTACAACACAATATTTTAATTCACAAATTAAAGGGTATCGGTTTTAGTAGCAATGTAGTGCGATGGTTAGAGGGTTATTTGGTGGGAAGATCTCAGCGTGTGCGTGTGGGTCAGCATGTATCTAATACAATACCAGTGACGTCAGGTGTTCCCCAGGGCTCACACTGTGGTCCGCTTTTATTTTTACTCTTCGTCAATGACATTGGATTAAGTATAAAAAATAGTCAGTTTCTTCTGTATGCTGATGATCTCAAGGTTTACAAAAAAGTGCAAAATGTTTCTGATCAGCTACAACTCCAAGAGGACTTAAATAGGATTTCTGTTTAGTGTACAATTAATAAATTGGAATTGAACTTGGGTAAATGTTTTTCCATATCTTTTAGTCGAGGGCGTGTGGGGGAATTTACCTACAGTTTACATAATCAACCTCTACCTCTGAATAATAAAGTTAAGGATTTGGGCGTAATATTTACAACAAAATTAGATTTCAAGGAGCATACTTCGCTTGTGTGTAACAAGGCATTAAAAGTGTTGGGGTTTGTATATAGATTCGGAAAACAGTTCAAGGACACTACGGTCAAGTCTCTTTATTTGTCCCTGGTGCGCCCACATGTGGAGTATGCTTCTATTGTTTGGGCACCATACTCAAAAAACGCTATCCATCAGCTGGAAATGACTCAGGGAAAATTTCTAAAAATTATGTCTTCTCGGCTAGGTGTAGCTAGTATCAATTTTAGTCATAGTGGCATGTTATCGCTATTGAACCTGAGATCGTTAGCTGAAAGAAGAGTATTTTTAAATTTGACTTTCTTAGACAAAATTGTTAATGGTCTAATTAACTGTTGTTATTTGGTAGAGGCACTTAATTTCTTTATACCTCGTGGTCTTCAAGCTAGACATAGGCCTATATTCCATTTACGTTTTCATTCGACCAGATACGGAATGTTTAATCACATCGATCGTATGATGAGGTTTGCCAATGGTGTTAGCAATAATCCCAACTTTGTTTTATTTACACCATCAATTCATCAGTTTAAGATCCAGTTACGTCGTATTAGGCTATCCAATGTCATTGACTGTTAGATCTTTAGTTCAGTAATAATTTTGGTGGCTGTAATGAATGTGACTCTTTATATGGTTTTTGTTCAGTAATAATTTAGTCGGTTGTAATCAATGTAATTCTTTATATGATTTTTATGTTTTTTGTTATTTTTGTCATATATTACAATATGTAAATTAACTTTACTCGTACACAAACTGATTTTTTAAAAAGGAATTTATTTCTTAACACCCGTGTTCACGGTTTGGTCTCTAATTCATAACTAACGATACAATAATAAAATATAATATAATAAGATAAAATAGCGAAATAAGCATAAGATAACAATTATGCAAAATAAGCAGAATAATGTATAAATGGATAAATAGATAATAAGTGCTATTGTTTATAATGAAAGGAGTCTGTTGTGTTGGCGTCAGGTAACTCCTCCCCCCTTAGATTCTGGCATCGCCAGGAAGTTGAAAGTGGATCCTGGTGTCATCTTGATGATGTCCTTGATTTTTCTTTTTTCTTATCCATCTAGTGATGAAATATCCGGCGATGATGAAGACGGCAATGTACAGGGTGGTAGTCCAAATACTTGGCATCAGGATATTGGGTCGCTGATCCAGAGAAGGCAATTGTTGAAGAATTGGTACTTCTTGTAGATTTATTTTTTTCAGGTTGATGGTCATCCCGTTGTATTGTGATTTTTCAAATTTAATTTGTGGGTTGTCGATAAGAATAGGGATTCCAACAGTAGATTCCAGAAATCTAATTTGGTGATTTCGGAACTTGATTTTACATCCATTTTCCTTAATTAAATGGATGCCAATTAAAGATGTGGTGTGTGTTTCCTTCTGGCATTCGACTTTGATGTCTTCTTGGTTTGGAAATACTGCCAAGTACTGATTTATGTCTGGTATAATTTCCAGGTGATTTGAATTGATGATTAACTTGGTGAACTGGCAATTTCGGTTGTCTTCATGTAGCAGAATTGTTTTCTCGCATTCGGCATGGTGATTCATGAGCACAGAATCCGGACATTGATAATACTTATTACCTTTGTTACACAAGCGGCTTAGAGGCCAAATTTTGTTCTCAACTTTTGATTTCAGTAAATATTTAATATCGGGTACAATAGTCACAAAGTCTGATTCCAACTTAGTAGGAATAGGGTTTAAGTGGAAAAGTTCAAAATCATTTTCATAATTGATTGGGATAGAGAGGAAATAGTTAATTTTTGTATTTTCTAGTTTACAATTTACTTTCATGACCATTTCAAAATCGAATATATTTTCAGCCTTAAGTTCAAAAGGGAGTTGCTCGTTATAATATATTGATATTTTTTCAATTTCTTTATATAATTCAGTTGGCCTTATAATGCTTGGGTGTAACAATCCTAATTTGCAAAACAAAAGTGAATTTTCAATATCCTCTAAGATATTTAAAATTACATTATATAAAATAATAAGTTGATTAAATAAATCTTTGGCAAATAAAATATTACCATGTTCTACTTCGTTTTTAAGAAGAGCATTTAATTTTAGAATTTTTGATTTTAACATTAATTCATTATGTTCAATATCTCGTAGAGATTCATTAAATTTTCCGATAAGTATTTGATTTATACTATATCGCATTTGTAATTGACTATAAATAGTTTTTTGATTTAATTCCAAGTGATTTAATATTTGGTCAATTCTTTTTCCATCATTTGCATCTAAATTTCCGGTAACGGTTTTAACTATCGTTCCGAGTCCATCGATCAGACCTCTTTTACTTCTATTTTTCTTACTTGATTGAAGTTTTATATCAAAGATTTTATTAGAAATTTTATTTTAAGTAAATCTAATTGTTTTATTATAATTATCAAATATTTTTATAAACGTTGATATATTTTGGATTGTTAAAATCAAAAATGAATATTGAGTATTTAAATTTTCAAATTCTGTATATATAGGCATTAAGTCATTTTAGTTTAGTGCTCCCTTTTTATATACTATCGTGTAATCATATTCTGAAAGTTTTAATTTCCAACGTACTAATTTTGAATTAGGCTCTTTTATATTCATGAGCCACTGGAGTGGTTTATGATCACAAACTATTTGAAAAGTTCGACCGTATAAATATGGTCGAAAATACTTAACTGCCCATACTATTGCAAGAAGCTCTTTTTCAATTGTTGAATAAATTGTTTCGGAGTTGTTCAAAGTTCTACTCGCGTAAGCTATTGGTAAATCGTTTCCTATTTTTCCTTGAGATAACACAGCGCCTATTGCAAAATTACTAGCGTCTGTGGTTAAAATAAATGGTTTACTAAAATCTGGATACTGAAGCAAGGGTTCATTTGTTAAAACATTTTTACATAGATTAAAGCAGTTTTGATAATCAGAATCATTTATATTAATAATTCTATCTTTCTTTAATCTTTTTGTTAAAGGTTTAGTCAATCTAGCAAAGTCTTTTATAAATTTTCGATAATAACCTAGTAATCCTAGAAATCCTTTAATTTGTTTAACATTCTTTGGAATAGTAAAATTTTGAATAGGTTTAATTTTTTCTGGGTTTGGTTTGACACCTTGAGGGGTAACTATATGTCCTAAATAAGCTACTTCTTTACGTAAAAATTCAGATTTGTCCAGTTGTATTTTTAAATTTGAGTCCCTAAGACGGTTAAAAACTTCTCTTAATCGATTTACATGCTCTTGTAAGCTGGTGCTAAATATAATAATATCATCCATATACACAAGACATTTTTCGTTTTGTATTCCTCTTAAAATATTATCCATAACCCTCTGAAATGTAGCAGGGGCGTTTTTTAGGCCAAATGGCATTCGGAAAAATTCGTAATGTCCATTTTCAGTATTAAATGCTGTATTGTGTATATCGTTTTCTTCAATTTCTACTTGGTGAAAGCCAGAGGCTAAATCTAATATAGTAAAATATTGTGATCGTCCTAATTTGTCTAATAAATCATTAATATTTGGTAAAGGTACCCTTTCACCTATTGTTTTTTCATTTAATTTCCTGTAATCAATAACTACGCGCCTTTTGCGTTTTCCAGAAGCATCCAATTTTTTGGGGACCACCCAAATTGGAGAAGACCATGGACTATAAGATGGTCGAATTATTTTTTGATCAAGCATATTTTTCATTTGGTTATCCACCTCTATTTTGTGAATGTGTGGATAACGATACGATTTAGTATATACAGGAAGTTCATCGGACGTTTTAATTGCATGTTTTATTTTATTTGTAAATGTAAGTTTATTATTTTCCATATGGAATATATCTGCGTATTCTTTAATTAAATTAATAATAACATTTTTCTCTTCTGAGTTCATATGATCTGTACGTATTTTTAATATATCAAATTTAATTTTTTCACAGTTTAATGTATTAACATTATATTCTTCATTATTTCCATTTTGTAATTCCCAATCATATTCGCTGATAGGGTCTACAATAAATGGTTTTTTCACATAAATATTTTCATCATTTTCACCCTTATTTATTATTGTACAGATTGCTTTATTATTCCTAACATGACTTATGCATTCTGGAATTTCTAAATTATGTAGTTTTATATGCGGAATTATTACATCGCCATTACTTATATTATTTATATCTACCTCAATTATTTGTTCGGACCTTGCGGGTACTACTATGCACTTCGTATCCGGGGTTTCACGAACGTTACCAAAATTAAGTGGTATTTTACACTTAGGGGTAGTTAATATTTCTTTATCAATATTTATTGTTGCTTGTATATTTTTTAAATTATCCATTCCCAACAGGGCATCGAAGTTAGAGTGAAAATCAAATAGATAAAATTTAAGATTAGCATATTTTGATTTTAATAATTGCGTCAAAGGAATTAATGTACTATTTTTTCCAAAAGTGGTACCATGTGCGCTGGCCACTTGGAAAGGTTCATATTTAATATTTTCTTTAAATAATTTCCTAGCAATTTTCGGATTTACAAAAGATCTCGAACTTCCAGAGTCAATTAGAATTTTAATTTTATTTTGGGGGTCATATATAAAAGGAAGTTCACTATAATTATTAGTAATCCCCATTAATTCAAAAGAGTTTCCTCCGAGGCGGTTTTGCCTAAAAAATCTTGTTGTTCCTCATCAATATTATAAATTTGGTTCCTATTTGGAATAATGGCGTTTCGTCCTGTAGTAACGGACATGGGTGTGGAATTTTGTAAATTGGGTGCAGAATTTTGTGGAGTATTTGAAGTACTCGGTCCGTAAGGATTATGATTATTATTATTATAATAATTAAATGTTCTTGGATTTTTATGATTAAAAGAACTATAATTTTTATTTTGGAATGCATTATTCCGATTCGGATAAGAATTATTAAATTGTTTGTTACTATTGTGACGAGAAGAATAGCGTGGACCATTGTTATAATTATTGCGTGGCTGATAAAAGTTATCAGAATAAGATGGAATGGAACGTCGTGCAAATATTTTATTTTTATCTTTATTTATCGGATTGTTAATAGTGACCTCCGTTTGAAAGTCGTTAGTAAGCATATTTAATGCTGTGTTTAAATCTGCAGGGTTCTTGACCCGCATTTGTGAACCAATGGGATCTTTTAATCCTCTCAGTAAAACTTTTAAAGCATTAGCCCTAAAAAATATTCGCAAGTGCTGTCTTTCTTGCAAGTCAGCAATATGATTTGTTATGTACGCAACTTGTAAATTTAAAAGAGATTGAATTTTATTATAAAAATCGAACACAGATTCGTTCGTATTCTGCCTTAATGTACAAATTTCGTAATTTAATGTATAGTGGTCTCGTTTGTCACCGTATGAATTTAGTAATGCATTTTTTAAAGAATTCCAATTATTATCTGCACTCGATGAGATATTAATAGCAGCTTCACCCTTAACCCTTGAAACTATGGTAGTCATTAAGTAATCATTTACAAAATCATTATTATCCTCAGCATTATAAAATCTATTTAAAAGTCTTTCACATACTTCAATAAATCTAGGCAAAAGTTCTGGTTCTTCCCTGAACTCAGGAATCATTTGCATATATTCGGGTTTTAAAGCTACGGCCATTTTGGTTTATATTTTTTTTTTTTTTTTTTTTAGTTTATTATTAGGAACAAGATTTAGATATGTTAGTAAATGAGCTATGAATCAGAATTTGTGTCTTTTAGAAATAAATCACTATTTTAACTATCCGCGTTAAAAAATCAATCAACTTGTGTAACTTACAGTAAAAGTATAATGTCCATGGGATACTTTCGATATTCGCTCGAAGATCTCGTGAACGTAGTGGACGATGTCTCTCAGGACGGAAATTGTCTGGGCTGCTCAATGTTCGGAGGGCCGCTCTGAAGGTCGATGTCCACCGTAAAAACTCCCGAATTAATCCAAAGAAAGGGAAAAATGAATGAAATCTTCACTTTTCGGGATCCTACCGACTGCGCCAATTAACTTTACTCGTACACAAACCGATTTTTTAAAAAGGAATTTATTTCTTAACACCCGTGTTCACGGTTTGGTCTCTAATTCATAACTAACGATACAATAATAAAATATAATATAATAAGATAAAATAGCGAAATAAGCATAAGATAACAATTATGCAAAATAAGCAGAATAATGTATAAATGGATAAATAGATAATAAGTGCTATTGTTTATAATGAAAGGAGTCTGTTGTGTTGGCGTCAGGTAACTTGTATATGTACACTTATGTAATAGAATGGAGATTCCGTTAATAAATAAATAAATAAATCGTATTATGTGATAAAAAATTGATCATTCCATTTAAAAAAATTGAATTACGGGATATTGAAGAGGGCACTTCGATATTGACATTTTAAGAACACTTATTGTCAAAATTGACAGTTTCCAATTAATATACTCATAGAGGTACCCTCTAGGTACAAGTAGAGATATAAATCATATTTGTATCTTACTCTTAAGAGAAGTTACAGACAGATTTCAAGATGCCTTTTAGAGATCAAAATTTTAGAAATCTTTGTTTTGCTTGAAAACTATAAGAGAAAAGTGTACATATGTTCGAAAAAAATATGTTGCAATTTAAACGAGGAATCCAAAAAAATTACTAATATATAGGGTGTTTCATTTAAAATGACAAATTTGGTGCTACTTCCGGTAGAACCGGAAGTGATATAAAGTTGAAAATATTTCACATGAGGAGAACTGATTCAACCGTATGACAAGGAATTTTTTCAAATTTTTAATGCAACGGCAACCCCATTAACTTTTAACGACCGGTTTAGCGTAGACACCCTGTATATAATATAACAAGATATACATTTGAAATAAACTTGAAAGCCTGAAAAATAGCAAAATGCACACTCGCAGTAAGTTTAGAGCATGTCGTGATATTACAGAGTTGCGTTTGTATGTAATGTATAATTCAGGTGTAAGATCACAGGGGTTGAAGGATGCGTTGTCCAAATAAAAATAACCATTTAATAGTTAATCGTGTATGCATGTGACATATTAGGGTGGCGATGAGGTAAGGTGGCAACACGTGCCAAATCCCACGATCAACCCATCAAACCATCACACACAAGTCCTGCTAATAATTATTGAAACGTGGCGCACGCCATCCGTGAATTAGATCATACTTCTATTAAACACTCTAACACACCTTCCTTATTTACGTGCAATATATGAATGCGGTGTATGTGTTAGTGTACATTTTAAATATGGCTTGTAATTTTATATAAATTTTGTAAGAAACGTTTTATGAAAGTGTGTTTAATTATAAGGGAGAGATATTATCTCTTGGAGTATGTAAGTTTTCTTGCAGGGTAATTATGGTTTAATATTTATTTCTTTGTCTCTCATTTGTGGTCAATAACCGAAAATTGGTTATTAGTGCATGCATTAGGGTATGTAATACATATCATAATCACATTTTTAAATATCAATTAATGAAAAAGCATAAAAGATGTGCGTGCCTGCTGCAGGAGATGACTTTACCACGATCTGTCCAAAAAGTCTAAAATCTTCCGATTTCTATCTCTTTCCTAAAATGTTGGAGGGTGAGGGGAAAAAGACCGAGCACTCAAGGGGTAATCCATTATGAACACCAACCTCATTTTTTGGGTGTCAATGTCAACCCGATATTAGCAGGTAGTAAGAAGTCCATCTGTTTTCAGCCGGCGCGTGGCGTTCTCTTTTGTCCGGTTTGGGGTTGTTTTGATAGGAAGATTTATTTGATGTTTATGAAATTATTTAAAATGTAACTATAATTAATACGACATTTGTAAAATAAAGTCGAGAATTATGTCTACGTGTACAATTTTAGGTCAATATATTTTATATATAATAATTATTATTATTTTAATTATAATTAATACGACATTTGTAAAATAAAGTCGAGAATTATATCTACGTGTACAATTTTAGGTCAATATATTTTTTAAAACGTATCTGACGTTTACATCTTCATAAATATTGATCATCATCACATTAGATGTATTTTTAACTTTACTGTAAATCAGTGGTTTATACGCGTGGCGCATGAAGTAAAATTTCGAGTTTAGAAAAGCCCCGTGAAAATTTGTCTCGGGTCGCTGCGCGACCCTCGACAAATTTTCTACGCGGGGCTTTTCTAAACTCGAAATTTTACTTCATGCTTAGTCTGGGAGTGAAAACACTCGTTCGAAACTCCAAACTGAATGCTTTGATAAGACCATTAAATGACTGAAAATGTTTTTAAAGATAGTAATCTAGTTTTCAAAATTTTTTTTTATATTATTTCACTTCGTCAATTTGCCTAGCAAAAATCAAAACAATCACTTACTTATCCATAAATCAAAATCGATTCTAACTTTTCTATAAAAATGTGCACGATATTCAGTTACTCCTAAACTCAAAAATCAATCGATATTTTCGAAAAACTGAACACACGAAACGCACCACGCGAATAATTCAACTCTACTGATAATGTATTTGTGTAGGACATAAACACACAAAATCTGCGCAAGATTGCTTATTGTTAATCTTATCTAAATTCGAACAAAAACGGTGCATTTTTTGTTCTCTCGGCGCTGGTAAATATCAGAGGTAAATGATTAGCGCAACATGTTCAATTTGGATTGTAGTCGTGAGTGAATCGTTGAATTGTTTACGCGATCGGATTCATTTATTAACTGTGAGGTTTTGGTTTTTAATTTAAGTAAATGAATAGCAAAGTGTTGGTGCATTTAGAGTAAGTAATTAATTAATTGTGTGATTTTGTTTTCGATGGGTGAATGAATTAAAAGGACACATCAGCATTTCTAATGACGAAAATAATAAAAAGTCTAAAAGTTCAAAGAATAATATATTTTAATTTCCCCAAATTCTCTAAAAATAATTAATTTTTCTTTTCACTGGAAACTAGAAACAAACAAATATTCTCTCTATTTTTGATATGTTCCATCATAATACCACAAATTTGTAATTTTATTGATAATTTGTAACTATTTTTCTCAACTTTTATAAATTTAAAACATTTTCCGCTATTTTGGCAGAATTTTTACTTTTGACATAAAGTAATAAACTTACACATGTAAATTTTTAAATTTGAAGTGTTGGAATCATTCAAATACATATTAAAATATTCGAATATTTAAATAATTCGAATAATTATTGTAGTAATTTCTTTCTTCACTGATTACTTTTATTATACTAATGTCCGGTATTATAAACGATTAATAAATCATTAGATAACTATTTGTGGAGTAAATTTATTTACCTAGTAAACTAATGGGCAAATAAAATTGCGTATTATAAAGCAAACTTGCCAAATTAATAGCAATTCTAGAAATAAATAATTTATTTGTAGATTACAGACCGAAATTAAACATTTTCATTGCGGCCATAGCTGGAACCACCAATTTTTTAAATTAAATTGTCAATATTTCAAATTAAATTGTCAATCAAATTGGAAATTTAGTATAATTCCTGATAATTGTAGAGAATAATTGGGAATAGGACAGAATTACACAAGAAAAAGAAAGCTTATTAGAAATTATAAAAGACTTAAACGAGTGTTTTCCACTCCCTGTCGCGTAGCGCGAAGCGCGGAGCGGCCAAACCAAATTTTCAGGCTTTTCTAAACTCGAAATTTTACTTCATGCGCCACGCGTACAAGACCCTCATTTCAAGTGAAGTTCACTTGTTCACAAAATTTCAGTGTTTTCAGTGTTTAATACTCGTGGCGCATGAAGTAAAATTTCGAGTTTAGAAAAGCCTGAAAATTTGGTTAGGTCGCTCCGCGCTTCGCGCTACGCGACCTAACCAAATTTTCAGGCTTTCCTAAACTCGAAATTTTACTTCATGCTTAGTCTCGGAGTGGAAAACACTCGTTTAAAACTTTAAATGGAACTAATTAAAAAAAAAGCGTATGCATAAGTATAAATATTCCTGGTTATGTCTGACTTGAAAAACTCTAGGTCTTCGACTCCTTAGTGTCTTGTGGTTCGAATTAATCACTGTCAGGGAAGATACTATGAGCGAACTTAAATCTGACACAGATGATATGGTAGACATGATAACCGTAATAAAATTAATAGAAACAAGTAAAGGGTCCGCCAATAAGCGCGCTCGATCTTTAAAATAAAATAAAGCAAGTTGTGTGAGAGGTATAAATGAAATTTATTTTTTGTTTGAAAGAGTATTCGAAGGCATTATGTATGGAAAATAATATCGTTCAAATGGCCACCTCGGCTTTGCTTGGTGGCGCGCATACGAGAAGTCCAATTTTCAATGACTCTGGCGCACAAATCGGGCTGTATTTCATCGATGTCGTGGCGTATGTTGACTTTGAGGTCATCAGTGTTTTGTGGTTGGTTTGCGTAGACCTGCGATTCAAGAAAACCCCACAAGAAATAGTCTAGTGGGGTTAAATCGCACGATCTCGGTGGCCAGTTGATGTCGCCTCCGCGCGAGATAACCATTCCTCCGAAGCGCTCGTGCAGAAGATCCATTGTGGCGCGCGCTGTGTGGCTCGTAGCGCCGTCCTGCTGAAACCACATATCCTCGACATCCATATTGTCGATTTCATGCCAGAAAAAGTTCGTTATCATGGATCTGTATCGTTCGCCGTTTACCGTGATGGCCACACCATCGTCGTTCTCGAAGAAATACGGCCCGATGATGCCTCCGGCCCAAAATCCACACCAAACAGTTACCTTTGCTGGATGCATTGCGACCTGGTGGACCTCCTGTGGATTGTTCTCGGCCCAATAACGGCAATTCTGCTTGTTGACATTCCCATTTATCCAAAAATGTGCCTCATCGCTGAAGATGATTTTGCGACCAAACTCGGGGTCGACTTCCAACTGCTCTAAAGCCCAATCAGCGAAGATACGGCGCTGTCTATGGTCGTTTATTTTGAGCTCTTGTGTCAGCTGGATCTTGTACGGATGCATGCCCAAATCCAGATGCAAGATTCGGCGAAGTGATGTTTCCGAAAGGCTGAGTTCCTGTGCGCGACGTGAAATTGTTGGTGTTGGCTTATTGTTCACCGAACCGGTTGCCTCGAATTTGTTTATCAAACGACGGATAGTCGACTCAGCAGGACGACCAATTGCACCGTAAAATTGGCGGAGCGCGCGGAACGTTGCCCGAACCGATGAATGATTTTCGTAATACATTTTAATGATTTGCACATGTTGCTCGCGGCTGAATTGGTTCATGGTAATTTGTGAAGATATACTGAATAATAACAACTAGGTTTGACAACTCTACCACAAACAATATGGCCGCCATTAGCTGTCAAAGATCGAGCGCGCTTATTGGCGGACCCTTTAGTAGAATCTGAAGTAATTATTATAATAATATAATACAATTTTGACTTTTAACTGTCAAATTATTTAGAGAATAAAATTTACTTGGTAGAAAAACAAACAAATAATTTACTGGGGAGATTTATTAGCCTAATAAAGTTATTTTGTGTTTATAATACCGAAATCTTTGAAATAAATTAATTTATTCCTAAAGTAAATGTTATTTGGGGAACTAGCATTTTGCCCGATTTACCAACCGGGGAGCCAAGGGCCGAATCAAGGAAATGTAGAAATGTAAAGAGAATTGCATAATTAAAAAAAAATAAATGATGTTGAAGAAAAATATATGTATAATAGTAGCAAGGGGAAAGGAAGGGGGAGAGGCGTTGGTGCATGAGCCGAATGGTGGTGACTGCAAGGTAAATCGTTGTTTTGTAGTGGTTATGGAGTGGATGGATGTAAAGGTCCGTGAAAAGGTTGGAAGAGATGGTTGCTTCGCTCCAGCCGCTCGCTTCGCTCGCTTGCCTTGCTCGCTTCGCTCGCACATAGAGAGGGTAGTTGCTCCTTTATCCCCGCGAAAACAAATTTTCTCTAGCGCAATTTTTGGACCGAAAATTTGCTGAAACACCGGGAAGGCGGCCATTTGTTGGCTCGAAAATAATTTGCTGAGCACCGCGAGGTCAAACCATACCACCCTACGTTTAAATAAATCGTCCTTAAAAATTTCGAGTTGCTAAAATGAATATTTCGATATTTTATGCCCCGGTGATTTTCTCAATCGCAATTTTTCGAGGAAAAAATAAGTCTGAATTTCAATATTTTTTTTAAATAGAAAACGTGGTCGGATTTTAACGCCGTATAGCCAGTTCCACGTGGAATGTTTAGTTCTCTGCCCAGTAAAAATTTCAGATCGCTAAAATGACTATGGTTCTCGGGGCCTGTTCCAGAATCGTGTTTTTTGAGTAAAAAAATTGAAAGAAGGTATATATTCTTTGGTCAAAAATTTCGATTTTTGATTTTGTATTTTTCTCAGTCGCGGATAATCAGTCGAAATCCAAATCTGAAATCCAAATTTCTCTATCGCAATTTTTCGCGAAAAAACATCAAAATGAAAATTTCAAAAATTATTTTTTTGTTTTCATTGTTTTGTTTCGTCTTGTTTCATCTTGTCGGTTACGGCTAATTATTCGAAATCGAAATGTGAAAACCAAACTCCTCTATCGCAATTTTTCGACCGAAAATGTGCTGACAACCCGTGAAAAAAAAATGTAGATTTTTGATTTTTCTCAGTCGCGGATAAACAGTCGAAATCCAAATCTAAAATCCAAATTTCACTATCGCAATTTTTCGCGAAAAAAACATCAAAATGAAAATTTTAAAAAATTATTTTTTGTTTTAATTGTTTTGTTTCGTCTTGTTTCATCTTGTCGGTTGCGGATAATTATTCGAAATCGAAATGTGAAAACCAAATTCCTCTATTGCAATTTTTCGACCGAAAATGTGCTGACAGCCCGTGAAGGCGGCCAATAAAAAAAAAAAAAAAACATGTCCCAACACCGCTAAATTTAATCCTAGCGATCTGCGTTTAAACAAAACATTTTGGAGGAAAAATAAAAACCATCGATTAAATATTAAATGCGAGATTTAGACACCCGGTATATATTTTTATGAAATTTCAATTGCAAAAAAAAATACTTTTCCTCGATAGAAAAAATTCTCGATAGATAGGTCGTGTTTCTAATGGAATTCTGAACACGATAGACGCAAAATTTTGAAAATCTATTTTTTTTTTGCAAAATCGATTAAATGCGATATTTTTTTTAATCGGGCGATTTGAGCGCTCGGAAGTGTCGCGTCGGAAAGCCCAGGTCAAATCCCATCGAAATTGTGGTATGCGCGACCTGAAAAAGTTCCGTGTGAAGCAAGACCAGCGTGTAAAGTATTGAGGTTAGGAAATCTTCCGCCCGGCGTAAAATTAAAAAAATGATTTAAAATAGAAAACGCGAAAACGCGGATTTGAACGCCGCTTAGCCTAAGACACGCGGATTTTTTTTTCAGTCCTGTGAAAATTTGAACTTTCTAAAATGAATTCTTCGATTTTTCCACTCCCGGTGACAGTCGTCTCCCATAAGAGCATTGTAAAAGTGGTTGCCATGGCGACCGAATCGCAGCCTTCTCGGATCCCCGCTGCTTTAACGTTCTTATTATGGGAGATAAAACGTTTTATAATACCGGGCATAAACATAATTAATTTTTCTTTTCATTGGAAACTAGAACCAACAAAGTATTCTCTTTATTTTGGATATTTTCCCTTATAGAACCACAAATTTGTAATTTTATTGATAATTTGTAACTATTTTTCTCAACTTTTACAAATTTAAAACATTTTCCGCTCTTTTGGAAGAATTTTTACTTTTGTCATAAAGTAATAAACTTACACATGTAAATTTTTAAATTTGAAGTGTTGAAATCATTCAAAAACATATTAAAATATGAATATTGAAATATTCGAATATTTAAATAATTCGAATAATTCATTAATTATTGTAGTAATTCCTTTCTTCACTGATTACTTTTATTATACTAAGTGTACATTTTGAACACTATGTGTTCATTTTCAATAGTAATTAAATTCACAAATATATTAATTTCGTTAATTGTCAATTAATTAACGAAATAAATATATTTATCAATTTAATTACTATTGAATATAAACACATAGTGTTCATGCTTAGTCTCGGAGATGAAAACACTCGTTTAAAGCTTCAAATAGAACTCTTAAAAACACAACGACTATCTAAAGATTTAAAGAAAATAAGCTGAATTTGGAACACGTATACTTTAAAGAAAAACTCCTTGTATATGAACTATGGTAGACGGATGAATACATTTATTATCACCACAAAAAGTCTATTCGAAAATATTTCTTTTATTTTATTAATTTTTTAACAAATTTTCACGGGGCTTTTTTAAACTTAAAATTTTACTTCATGCTTAGTCTGGGAGTGGAAAAAAAATGTTTAAAGCTTTAAATTGAAACAGAGAATATCCGCAATTGTTATATCAATTCCATGGTATGTCATTATTTTTATAAAATCACATTACTTTTTCTTAATAATTTTATCTTAAAGAAACGTAAAGTGTTAAGTGTGAACATTTATAAATTTAGAATGTTTCCCTCTACAAAAAAAAGTGAAATACAGTTTGTCTCTAAAATAAATAGGGAAGCCAATATTTGAACACTTTAAAATTAACATGCGATTTCCTATGTTGCGTCTGCCAAGTCAACACCCGGTATAACATTTCGTGTATCTCGGGAAGTATTGAGAATATCGAAAAATATGTCTGCTCATTCTCTTTTTCAATTAACGAATAAATACAAAATCCATAATAACAGATGAAAATGCGACAAGATGCCAGAATTGTTCAAACTTTTGGCACTCATCACGCCTTGTTCACTTTGGTGTGGTAGCGCTCTGAAGCGTAAAAATCCCGAATAATAAAAGTTGAAAATAATTTAAATTTACACAATCTCAAGTAGGCAATTCTATAGATCTAAAACTTGAAATTGATAATTTATTTTTTGTTCTGTGAATAATTAATAAATCGGTTTGATTTTTAATTGAAATTGGTTCTTTGGTAGCCTATTCATTAAGCTTTATTTTACATAATTCCGGTATAATTTAAGATTTTCCCATTTGTTCGTCAAAGTTTAGCAACACATAAATAATCCACACAAATTTGTTTTTGTTCTAAATTTGAACTAAAAAAATAACATCAACTCTTTTTATTTCATGTTATAATTTTGACAATCAAGGAAACTGCATAATACATATCTGATTAGTCGTCTAAGCAGGGCTTTCACTCTCAGATTAAGCATGAAGTAAAATTATAAAAAAAGCCTTAAAATGCAGATTTCTTGGGACGCGCGAGCGAAGCGAGTCGCGCCCCAGAAAATCCAAATTATCATTCTTTTCTAAACTTGAAATTTTACTTCATGCGCCACGCGTATAAATCACTAACTTCCAGTGAAATCTCCAACTACTTGGTTAGAGTGAAATAAATGTAGTATGTCAGTTATCAGTTGTTTATTTTACGGGGAATGTGCTATAATGGATACGTCCCCATTTTTGTATAAATTTTATTGAAAATTATTTAATTTGTTAAATTCGTGCTCCGAACAGAACTAACAATTTGTCATTCTTTAATCGTATTATTTGCATATTTATTATCATTACTAATTTAAAAATTCTCTGACTTTTCCCTAAAAAGAGGGAATTTCCCTCACTTTTCCCGATGAATAAAATTCCCTGACGTTTCCCTGACTTTTCCGGTTTTTCCAGTTGGTCGCCACCCTGTTCTACAGTGTGGAAATTAAGTAGCGAATAAATTCGGTAACTCCGTTAATGTGTATGACAGAGAAAAATGCATGTGAAACATATTTTTTTAGATTTTTCAAAAAAAATTTGTAAACGCTGTGACGTCATCAATATTTTTTTCAAATGACAACCTATATTTTTTATTTTTTATTTCGGCAGAGTTTTTTAATTGGTTTTCAACCATATAAAATTTTGTATAGCTTACATAAGAAAAAATACAAGAAAAGCGGTCTTAAAATTAAAAAAGTAAAGATGAATTAAATTAACAGACTAATCCTAGTTATCGGGGTTTAAAACAAACAAAACAGTGTGTTCACTTTGACATGTGTCACGTGCTTGTGTACAAGCAAAGTGTTTAGTGCGTTTTTCATTCCCCGTGGATAGTACGAGTATTTAATACGTAGTAAGTATCTTGTTTAACCAAAATGCCATCGCTGACAGAGAAGCAAAGAATTGAAGTTTTAATGATGATTGGGTATGATGATCGAGTTAGAGCCCATCAAGAAGTATGTCGAATTTTCAGAGACAAATATCCTGATCACCAATTAACCCAATCCACAGTCAGTAGAATTGAAAATAAATTTAGAGAACATGGTACTGTTCAGGATCTTCCAAAAACTGGCTGCCCTTTGACAACATTAACCGAAGATATGCAGCTTAATATATTACTGGAATATGAAGATAATCCGCATTCAACTAGTCGAAATATCGCGTTAAACCACAATCTGAGCCATACTTCGGTACTGAAACTGCTAAAAAGCTTCGCGCTACGCGACCAAACCAAATTTTCAGGCTTTTCTAAACTCGAAATTTTACTTCATGCTTAGTCTAGGATTGGAAACACTTGTTAGAAGCTTTTATAAAAACAACGAATATCTAAAAATTCACATCGAAATATCGTGATATATATACCTAAAAGAAAATGTCTGTATGTCGCCAAGCCCAGATACAGCAAAAAATATATAGCTAAATTTGAATATCAACGATGAAATGAATGAAATTGATTAAACAAAATTAAGAGTGGAAAAGTCATCAAAGTTTAAAAAAACAGAAAATGTCTGGATATTGACAAATCGATAACCTCGTAGAATTGATACACAAATAGTGAAATTAAAAAAAAAAAAACAATAAAACGTAATCAAAATCAAATATAATATAATTTTCTAGAAATTGTGAAAAAATATAAATTTTAAATTAAAGCAACAAATGTTCAATTTACCAGTCAATAAAATTCGTAAATATTGACAATATTAACCGAAAAGAAAATGTAATTATATTTTTTTCGGTGTCTGTCATTTTTTGTATAAATGGACCAAAATAAATGTATTTATTTATTTACGAGATCTATCTACAATATTAAATACCACAATTTTAATATTAGATATTAGAATTAAAAAATGATTAATAAAAATTGTATAGAAATGTACTAGGAATTTATATTTTAGGTATACATATCAGGATTTTTTTAAAAACTCCAATTTTGAACTCTCTAACGAGTGTCTCCAATCCCAGATTAAGCATGAAGTAAAATTTCGAGTTTAGAAAAGCCTGAAAATTTGGTTTGGTCGCTCCGCGAAGCGGAGCGGCCAAACCAAATTTTCAGGCTTTTCTAAACTCGAAATTTTACTTCATGCGCCACGCTTATAACACACTGATTAAAAGTGAAGTTTGAAATATACTGCTTAGGTTTTGATTATATGTTTATTAATATTACAAATGGTTATAAAAAAAATTCCCTCTTATCTCGATATTTCACCAAAATCACAAATGTTAAATAATGATTACAAATTAGGTCATATTGACAAAAATGTAAAATTTTACTAAATCAGCAAAAGTATACATTCCAAAGTGGAATTTAAGCTAAATTTTAAAACTGTCTTTGAAAGATAGTCGTTCTTGACTAATGCTTGATGTCTACTTAATTCAGTATGTTATACCAAATGTCCAAACTTTGTAAAAATTCAAATTAAGTTAGTTTATACAAGGTGTCTACGTTAAGCCGTTCGTTAAAAGTTTATAGGGTTGTCGTTGCACTAAAAATTTGAAAAAAATCCTTGTCATACGGTGAATCAGTTCTCCTTTTGTGAAATATTTTTAACTTTATATCACTTCCGGTTCCACCGGAAGTAGAACCAAATTTGTTATTTTAAATGGAACACCCTATATATTCGTAATTTTTTAGGTTCCTTGTTTAAATTGCAACATATTTTATTCGAACATATGTACACTTACCTCTTATAGTTTTCAAGAAAATAAATATTATTAAAGGTTAAATTAAAAACACTTGGTTTGTTTCACTATTTGTTTCTATTTACTCGACTAGTTTCGTTTTTTACGGCATTATCAAGAGTTAGAATGCTGTAGAAAGCGAAACTAGTCGAGTAAATAGAAACAAATAGTGCAACAAACCAAGTGTTTTTAATTTATTCTTTAATATTATTTTAAAATGTTTCACCAAGTGATAAATGAGAAAGTTAATCAAGAAATAAAATAAATATATTTCAAAAATGTTGACCTCTAAAAGGCATCTTAAAATCTGTCTGTAACTTCTCTTAAGAATAAGATAAAAATATGATTTATATCTCTACTTGCACCAAAGATTGCCTAATATTTTTAAATGCGATGACCCATTTTTTATCACATGGTACGACTGGGGGGAAAATTTCCTACAAAAAAGTATTTACAACTATACTCCTAAAGCAAGTAGTTTTCGAATTATTTCAAAGATTCGTTCTTCGTCGCATTTATTCAGGGAATAATGCGCACATACGTCGCAATTGAATTTTAGTAGGCAATTAGTATGCTTTTGTTTTGTACTCTAGGCAGCCTAGACTATAGTCTCTAGACTTTAATTATTTAGACTCTAATAGTTAAGTTCTGTAGTTTAGGCAGCCTAGACAATAGTCTAGACTAATTATCTAAACTCTAATCAAGACAAGACTATAGTCTATATCAGTGATGGGGAAACTACGGCCCGCGGGCCAAGTCCGGCCCGCGGAAAGGTTTAATCCGGCCCGTTTAAGAGTGCCGTCGTGAAAATGTTTGAACGCGTTCTTACTTCGTAATGTGACGACCCGCATAAAAACTACCTGCGGCGATATTCAAAACACAATAGTATTCTGGACAAATCCATCCGACCTAAACAGATGACTCATCTTCGCTCGAATCTTGTTTTCTCGAAAGAACCGGAAAAATCCAATTCCCGAACAATCCTTGCAGGTAGGTATAAATACAAGCGAGGCCGCCCGAAGATCAGTTAGTTAGCGACATAGTCAGTCATCTGTAACGACCCGCTGTGACTCGAGTAATTGTTTGTGTAATCCCCGAAACTCCCACTGCCTCAAAAACACCCGCGCAAGAGAATTAGTTAGCAGTAAGCTTTCGTCAATTGCGTTTCTGTGTGTTGTTCTCCGTAGTAGGTAACGTCTAAATTGAATGTTAAAAAAGAAAAGTGGATTCAGAATGTCGAGTTTTTAAAGAAGAATGGACGTGGAAATATTTCTTTACTTTATTTAAAGAAAAACCTGTGTGCTTGTTTTGCAATACAACTGTTGCAGTTTTAAAAAAATATAACATTCAACGCCATTTCAAGAGCAAACATGAAAACCACTCCTACTCATCGTTAAGTGAAGAGGTGAAAAAAATTAAATCGAAAGATTTAATAAAAAATGTATCAAGTCAACAACAATTATTTCAGAGAGCTAATCATTCTCAAAGATGCGCTACGAAAGCCAGTTATGTGTTGGCTTATAATATTGCTAAATCTAATAAAGCATTTTCAGATGGTGAATTTATAAAGCAGTGCATGATAGATGTGTGCGATATTATGTGCCCTGAAAAGAAAAATGATTTTCAGTCACTGTCTCTCTCAAGAAGAGCAATCACCGAGAGAATTGAAAATATTGATAAAAATCTAATTTCACAACTGACTACAAAAACTCAAAAATTTATTTTTTATTCAATTACCATGGATGAAAGTACAGATATCAGCGATACTGCGCAGTTACTCATATTTGTGAGAGGAATCAACGCCCACTTTGAAATTACAGAAGAACTTGCAGGGCTGCAGTCAATGAAAGGAACAACGACTGGTGCCGATATATTTTGTGAATTTGAAAAGTGCATCGATAAACTTCGTTTACCTATTGATAAGTTATGTAATGTAACTACAGATGGTGCTCCTAATATGGTTGGAATCAATCAAGGATTTGTTGGGAAATTTAATTCTAAGTATCCGGAAAATGATGTTGTTTTTTGCATTGCCTTATACATCAGGATGCTCTCTGTAAATCGGCTTTAGATATTGACCATATACTTAATATTGCTGTAAAACTAGTAAATATGATTCGTTCCAGAGGATTATTACATCGCCAGTTTCAACAGATTTGGAGTCCGTATATGCTGAGCATTCCGATATCCTGTATTATTCAAAAGTTCGTTGGTTAAGTGCTGGAAAAGTATTTGAAAGAGTTTAGGATTTAAAAGACGATATTGTGAATTTTCTTCTTGATAAAGACATTTATAATCAATTTGACGTCTTAGAAAACGAAACGTGGCTTTATGATTTCGCTTTTTTCACAGACCTCCTCGTACACATGAATAAACTTAATCGCAAAGGAAAAATTGCAAGGGAAATATCAGTTTCTTCACGATATTTGGCAATACCTGAAAAGTTTCAAATTACAGTTATTATTATTTGCTAATCAGATCTCTAAATCTGATTTTTCTCATTTTCCAAGAATACAATCTTTAAAATTCACTATATCAAACAATAAGATTAAAAAATACGAAATTAATTTGAGAAAACTATCTTCAGAATTTTAAAGGAGATTTCAGGACTTTAGAAAAATGGAACCAGAGTTTAGTATTTTTGCGACCCCATTCAATGTTAATTACGAAGAAGTTGATGCAAAATTTCAACTTGAGTTAATAGAACTGAACTGTAATACTCTCCTGAAACAAACTTTACATACAGTACCATTACTAGAATTTTATAAAAATTGAAGACCAGATAATTTCCCAAATCTAATTACTCATGCAATGAAGATAATGACAATGTTCGGCTCATCTTATATATGCGAACAAATCTTTTCAACAATGAAGCTTAGGAAAACTTCTTTAAGAAACAGAATTACAGATGAGCACCTTTCATCAGTTTTAAGAATTTCTGCTTCGCAAATGGAACCGGACTTTAATGAAATTTTGATCAAACAGTCTCAATTTCATTTTTCTCATGCACCATCAACCAGTAATGACACCAGAAAATAAAGTGATAATACTTCACATCAAGAACTACAGTAAATTCATTTTATATTTTGTGCTTATAATTTTCTTACCTTTTGCTTTTTTACTATTAAAATAATAAGTGTATGTAATAATATATGTATATGTTTATAGAACACATAAATTTTTTAACGATTAAGCATTATTCTTTGGCCCGCTACGATTGTCTGGTTATTACAAATGGCCCGTCTTAAAAAAAAGTGCCCCCACCAATGGACTAGAGTCTACAGACTAAATAGAATCCCCAGACTACAGTCTAAGACTAGATAGAGTCCACAGACTAGAGTTTAAGGACTAAATAGAGGCTACAGACTAGAGTATACAGACTATATAGTGTCTACAGACCAGATATAGTCTATAGATTACAGTCTAGGGACTAGGTAAAGACCACAAACTAGTCTATAGACTAGACAGAGTCCACAAACTAGATAGAGTTTACAGGCTACAGACTAGATAAAGTCTACAGTCTACAGACTAGATAAAGTCTACAGTCTATAGACTAGATAAAGTCTACAGACTAGATAGAATCCACAAACTAGAGTCTACAGACTGAATAGAATCTACAGACTAGATAGAATCGACAAACTAGAGTCTACAGACTAGATAGAGTCCACATACTAGAGTTTACAGACTAAATTGAGTCCATGACTAGTTTACAGACTAAATTAAGTCCATGCTAGTTTACACACTAGATAGAGTCCACAGACTAGAGTTTATAGACTAGAGTCAACAAACAGACTAGATAGAGTTCACAGACTGGCATACAGATAAGATAGAGTCTACAGTCTAAATAGAGTGCACAGTCTAGCATTTACAGACTAGACAGAGCCCACAGACTAGAGTCTACAGATTAAATAGAGTCTACAGACTAGATAGTCCATAGACTAGAGTCTACAGATTAGATACAGTCTAGAGACTGGATAGAGTCCATAGACTCGAGTCTACAGACTAAATAGAGTCCACAGATTAGAGTTCACAGATTAAAGTATACAAACTAGTCCACAGACTAGTCTAGACTGTCTAGAAACTTTAGTTTAGTCTACATAAGTCGACTGCTCAAAATGCAGAGTTTAGAGTCTGGGTTAAATGTCAAAACTATAGAGTTTAAAATGTCTACAGCGCTTAGAGATTCTATTCTAGATATTCGATTCTAGAGATGAGTATATAGACTATAGTCTTGTCTATATAGACCAGTGGTAGGGAAACTTTTTTTAAGACGGGCCATTTGTAATAACCAGACAATCGTAGCGGGCCAAAGAATAATGCTTAATCGTTAAAAAATGTATGTGTTCTATAAACATATACATATATTATTACATACACTTATTATTTTAATAGTAAAAAAGCAAAAGGTAAGAAAATTATAAGCACAAAATATAAAATAAATTTAGTGTAGTTCTTGATGTGAAGTATTATCACTTTATTTTCTGGTGTCATTACTGGTTGATGGTGCATGAGAAAAATTAAATTGAGATTGTTTCATCAAAATTTTATAATAGTCCGGTTCCATTTGCGAAGCAGAAATTCCTAAAACTGATGAAAGGTGCTCATCTGTAATTCTGTTTCTTAAAGAAGTTTTCCTAAGCTTCATTGTTGAAAAGATTTGTTCGCATATATAAGATGAGCCGAACATTGTCATTATCTTCATTGCATGAGTAATTAGATTTGGGAAATTATCTGGACTTAAATTTTTATAAAATTCTAGTTATGGTACTGTATGAAAAGTTTGTTTCAGGAGAGTATTACAGTTCAGTTCTATTAACTCAAGTTGAAATTTTGCATCAACTTCTTCGTAATAAACATTGAATGGGGTCGCAAAAATACTAAACACTGGTTCCATTTTTCTAAAGTCCTGAAATCTCCTTTCAAATTCTGAAGATAGTTTTCTCAAATTAATTTCGTATTTTTTAATCTTATTGTTTGATATAGTTAATTTTAAAGATTGTATTCTTGGAAAATGAGAAAAATCAGATTTAGAGATCTGATTAGCAAATAATAATAACTGTAATTTGAAACTTTTCAGGGATTGCCAAATATCGTGAAGAGACTGATTTTTCCCTTGCAATTTTTCCCTTGCGATTAAGTTTATTCATGTGTACGAGGAGGTCTGTGAAAAAAGCGAAATCAGAAAGCCACGTTTCGTTTTCTAAGACGTCAAATTGATTATAAATGTCTTTATCAAGAAGAAAATTCACAATATCGTCTTTTAAATCCCAAATTCTTTCAAATACTTTTCCAGCACTTAACCAACGAACTTTTGAATAATACAGGATATCGGAATGCTCAGCATGTACGGACTCCAAAAACTGTTGAAACTGGCGATGTAATAATCCTCTGGAACGAATCATATTTACTAGTTTTACAACAATATTAAGTATATGGTCAATATCTAAAGCCGATTTACAGAGAGCATCCTGATGTATAAGGCAATGCAAAAAAACAACATCATTTTCCGGTATGATTTCCATCATACTTAGAATTAATTTTCCCAACAAATCCTTGATTGATTCCAACCATATTAGGAGCACCATCTGTAGTTACATTACATAACTTATCAATAGGTAAACAAAGTTTATCGATGCACTTTTCAAATTCACAAAATATATCGGCACCAGCCGTTGTTCCTTTCATTGACTGCAGCCCTGCAAGTTCTTCTGTAATTTCAAAGTGGGCGTTGATTCCTCTTACAAATATGAGTAACTGCGCAGTATCGCTGATATCTGTACTTTCATCCATGGTAATTGAATAAAAAATAAATTTTTGAGTTTTTGTAGTTAGTTGTGAAATTAGATTTTTATCAATATTTTCAATTCTCTCTGTGATTGTTCTTCTTGAGAGAGACAGTGACTGAAAATCATTTTTCTTTTTAGGGCACATAATATCGCACACATCTATCATGCACTGCTTTATAAATTCACCATCTGAAAATGCTTTATTAGATTTAGCAATATTATAAGCCAACACATAACTGGCATTCGTAGCGCATCTTTGAGAATGATTAGCTCTCTGAAATAATTGTTGTTGACTTGATAAATGTTTTATTAAATCTTTCGATTTAATGTTTTTCACCTCTTCACTTAACGATGAATAGGAGTGGTTTTCATGTTTGCTCTTGAAATGGCGTTGAATGTTATATTCTTTTAAAACTGCAACAGTTGTATTGCAAAGTAAGCACACAGGTTTTTCTTTACATAAAGTAAAGAAATATTTCCACGTCCATTCTTCTTTAAAAACTCGACATTCTGAATCCACTTTTCTTTTTTTTAACATCCATTTTAGACGTTACCTACTACGGAGAAACGCAATTGACGAAAGCTTACTGCTAACTAATGCTCTTGCGCGGGTGTTTGTTGAGGCAGTGGGAGTTTCGGGGATTACACAAACAATTACTTGAGTCACAACGGGTCGTTGCAGATGACTGACTAAGTCGCTAACTAACTGATCTTCGGGCGGCCTCGCTTGTATTTATACCTACCTGCAAGGATTGTTCGGGAATTGGATTTTTCCGGTTCTTTCGAGAAAACAAGATTCGAGCGAAGATGAGTCATCTGTTTAGGTCGGATGGATTTGTCCAGAATACTATTGTGTTTTGAATATCGCCGCAGGTAGTTTTTATGCGGGTCGTCACATTACGAAGTAAGAACGCGTTCAAACATTCTCACGACGGCACTCTTAAACGGGCCGGATTAAACCTTTCCGCGGGTCGGACTTGGCCCGCGGGCCGTAGTTTCCCCATCACTGCTCTAGTCTATGGACTATACTATATGTAGACTTATTTCTAGACTCTGATACCTAGACTCTAATGTGTAAGCTCTGTATTCTAGATACCCTGTACTCTAGGCTTTGAACAGTCGACCCAGACTTTAAAACCTGCACTTTGGACATCAAACTGGAGTCTTTAGACAGCCTAGACTAGTCTGTGGACTATAGTCTAGAAACTAGAGTCTAGTCTATAGACTAGGCTGTAGATTCTAGTCTGTAGTGCAGTCGACTTATGTAGACTCTAAACTATAGTCATTTGACAACCTAGACTCTAGTCGGTAGACTCTACTCTGTAGACTATAACGTTCGTATCTGCCGCCGTCAAAAATATTGAAATATAAAATTAAATTCAAATTTAACATTTTATTATAGACAACCATAAATGCTTCGCTATTCAACAATTAATTAATTCAGATTAATTAATTAATTTTATTCTTCGCCAGTATTCACGGATTTACCAAATCTCGTCCTGAGCTTATTCAGTGTATAAGTCCACTATTTGTTTATTCTTAACTTTTGTAAAAGGAAACCGTACTAGGATATTTGAGTGAAAAGTCCACTGTGATTTAATTAATAGAATTAGCGCCAAAACAGATTAGGGGAGAAAGATCCGATAAGTCACAGGTGCGCGCAGTTTCGTGAGTGGTCTGTGTGGCTTTGAAAAGTAAAGTGAAAGCAAATGCGTGTATGTGAATCTCGAAGCACCCGCTTGAATTTCATCTTAGTTGAGTTGTACTAATTTTATTGGGAATTAGGCCTGCAGTTTCTGCCGCCGTTCTTCCACGGCGGTAACCGGTCTTATCAAAATCTTTGAGAGGGCTGGCGTTCACGAAATAGTCAATCTGCGTCGTGCGAGGTGATAATCAAAGATCATTAATCGGGTAGCGGAGAGAGTGGACATCGCGGATCTTTTCAAGCTGGAAAATTCCATTTCGTGGGTTGGATGAATGCTGTGTGCTTCCACCGGAAATGCTTGTTCTGTGTGTGCTGGGATCAAGGATGTCTTTAAAATCTATTCTTATATACTTATTATTTTCTAATGCCGTGATCATATAAGACAATATATACTCAATGACATTAGAAGCGTAACACCCAGAAGGAGTTATTATTTTAACTTGATTTTTTGCCAGTATGGTAGTCTTACATCAAGAATAAAATGATTACATTTTCAAGAAATTTTATTAAAAAACAATCTAAAAAAAATTAATAATGTGTTTGGCGACCCCTTTGCTGTATACACTCCTGTAGACGTCTGGGCATCGACAAAATGAGATGGTCGATGTCTTCTTGAGGCATCTCGTTCCAAGCAACTTGAATTTCATCGATCAACTGTGCTAGAGTCTGTGGAGGATGGTGCAAAGAGAATATTCTTCTTCCCATGATATCCCACACATGTTCAATGGGATTTAAATCCGGCGAACGGGGCGGCCACGCCAAAACATTAACACCAGCTTCATTAAGAAAGTTCATAGTTCGACGAGCAATATGGGGACGTGCGTTATCTTGTTGAAAAAGTACGTCTGGGCGGCCATCTAAATAAGGCAACAAAGTCGGTCGTATGACGTCTTCAACATAACGCGCAGCTGTCATACTGCCTCGAATGAATACAAGAGGTGATCGACTACCATAAGCAATAGCCCCCCAAACCATTACTCCAGCAGTCCTGTGTACATGCCTCTCAATAGCAAACCTAAGATCAGGTCTTTCTCCACGGTAGCGTCGTACCTTTCTACGGCCATCATGCGTGCCTAGACAAAATCGTGATTCATCGCTTAATACGACATCGTGCCATTCTGCCTCCCAATGCTGCCGTTCTCTGCACCAGTCCAACCTTTAAGCACTAATCTTGGACGGTACGAAAGAAGCCCAAAGGATTGAATGCGGCGATATAAGGTTCGCATACTAACGGGCCTACCTTCTTCTCCAATCCATTGATCACCGATTTGACGCGTAGTAGCGAAACGGTCTCGCAGGGCTATTTGTCTTAAGCGCCGATCTTGACGTTCTGTGGTACGCCTTGGTTGACCAATTGGTCTTCTTCTTGCTCCTCTACCTTCGTCTGTCCATACCTGATACACACGTATTACAGTTGCTGCAGTGGAATCAATACATCGGGCAATTTCGCGATAGGACATACCGACATCTCGATAAGCAACAACTCGACCCCGGTCAAAATCGCTCAAATGGTGATATTGTGGACGTCTTCGGACTCGAGGCATTTTATTTAAGCTTAACACACTCAACGGAAACACGAAAACTAAAAACATCTGTACTAAACAGCTCATATAAATAGTTTTATCAAAAAAGAAAAAGTGATTTTTTTTTTTCACAATAAATATAAAAGGCACAAGGTAGAAATTGTTATCAATGTATGCTTTAAATATATAGTGGAAATTATTATGCGGTATTAATTATTTATTCACTAAGGTAGTTTTGGATAAAATAACTTAGAGAAATTAGTGAGAAATTTTGAATATAAAGTTAATACGAAATATATTTATCTGATATTTGGTCACTATTTTATTAAGTTAAATTATTAAATGAAACCATTTTGAGACATTAATAAGTGAGCGATTTTCGTTTAATTTATTTTGGAAGAAAATTAAATATTCAATATAGTGAGAGTTTTATGTTAATTTAATTAAATTCAGAGTGAAGAAATAAAACTTTTATTTATGCGGTTGTGTTTTTAATGCGATTAATTGTTTTATCGGGAACCGTTTATCGAAGAATTAAAAATTGTTACTAAAGATTAATGGTGAATTTTTGTAAAGGTAAAGGTGACGTCATTTTTTTCTAATAAACCATATGCTAATATACCGGGTGAATTCTTTTGACATTTGTGAAATATACTTCTATAATTTCTTTTCTTTTGTTGGTTAATCAAATTTATTTTTGTCTTATTTAGTTAATATACACTTGTTGATTTGTTTTTTTTGTCAATTGCTGAACATTGAATATATTTGTTTTTTTTAAAACTAATTTGGCGTTCTAAACGATTCTGATTTTATTTGTTTTTGTTCACCATTTCTTGGTTTAGGTGGAATTTAATTTATCGATAATTTAAAAACTAAATTGCGCTCAACTTATTTATGTTTTTTTAATTTTTTTTAAATTATGAAACACGACCCGCCCCCAGACTTAAAGCTACCGTACGCGGGTTACAAGACTAGGCTGTAGATTCTAGTTTATAGTGCAGTCGACTTATCTATACTCTAAACTAAAGTCTTTAGACAGCCAGACTAGTCTGTTGACTCCAATCTATAGACTCAGTTATGTAGACTCTTGCCTGTAGACTTTAATTTGGAGACTAGGCTGTAGATTCTAGTCTGCAATGCAGTCGATGTATGTAAATTTTAAACTAGAGCCCTCAGACAGCCTAAAAATAATGAGTACAAAGTTTTACAGAAATCATCAACATAATTAATTACACAAATCAACAAATTTTCAATTTGGTCTTTATACATGGTAACTGCTATAGAATTGTTACTCAAACGTGTAGAGTATTTAATGAAACTCATCCACATTTCCCGCTGATAAATAAAACAAGATTTAGAAGATTAGAATCAAATTTTGTTCAATTGGCAGTTGCTATGTACAAAGAATAAATTGATAATTTGTTGATTTGTGTAATTATTATTATTTTATTATTTGACATTTCGCAATACAATCGCGACAAAACAAAAGCATGCTACTTGCCTAATAAAAATCAATTGCGACTTATGCGCGCATTATACCCTACATAAACGCGACGAAAAACGAATTTTCGAAATAATTTGAAAACTACTTGCTTTAGGAGTATAGTTGCATAATAGTTTTTTGTAAGAAATATTTCCTCTAATCGTGAAATGTGATCAAAATGGGTCATTCCATTTAAAAAATTGAATTACTAGAAATTGAACAGGGCACTTAGATTTTAACATTTTAAGGACACTTATTGTCAAAATTGACAGTTTTCAATTAATTTACTCATAGAGGCATCATCTAGGTACAAGTAGAGGTATAAATCAAATTTTTATCTTATTCTTAAAAGAAGTTACAGACAGATTTCAAGATGCCTTTTAGAGGTCAAAATTTTATAAAAAAATTTGTTTCTTGAAAACTATAAGAGATAAGTGCACATATGTTCGAATAAAATATGGTGCAATTCAAACGAGGAATCCAAAAAATTACTAATATATAGGGTGTTTCATTTAAAATAACAATTTTGGTGCTACTTCCGGTGAAACCGGAAGTGATATAAAGTTGAAAATATTTTAGATGAGGAGAACTGATTCAACCGTATGATAAGGATTTTTTTCAAATTTTTAGTGCAACGGCAACCCTATAAACTTTTAACGAACGGTTTAGCGTAGACACCCTGTATTATATTTATTGGATTTCGGATTTCGTTTTTATGCTACTGGTATAATATATGAAAGTTGAAGTATTTGTTTTAAAAAAGGAAAGAAAAAACCATTTTTATTTCATTAAAATCAACAGTGCGGGGCCTTCAGATGTGCGAGGCCATGTGCAGTCGCGCCCTTCAGCCGGGCCCTGTGTGCAACAAAATACAAAAATTACAAGATACAATTCACTAGTTGTATTAAACGATACATTTCTTGAAAACATATAATTATCAAAGTAATAAGCATAGAGCAAAATGAAAAATAATGCAGGAATGAGTGTTTCGTGCCATGAATAGTGGTAATTCGACGCGCGGGGCAAATGTCCAAAGTTGGATAAAGTTGTGTAAAGACTTTGGACTTTTCGGGGGGTTGAAAAGGGCAGAAGGGCGTAAGGTTACCGTTCATTACCTGTGAGAATCCGCCACCTGCTTTCCGAAACTTTATGTTATGGCAACAATAAAATTGTTATTGCCGCCCATTACGAGAGTGAACCGCCGCGATTATTAGTCACAACCATAATTAGCTTAAAGGTAATTAATCTACCGTAACTTATTCCGAACGGAAAATGCAGACGGAATTTCTATTATACACGCAATTTTAATTATTATTCGAAAGAAAACATACATTTCTCCTGTGTTACAAGAAATATTGCTCAATAAGTTGAAAACTGCTTGACTAGATAACGTAGACAGTGTTTTGGTGCTCAACACAGATCTACGTGTTACACTGTACTTAATTTATTTACGTAATTAATTTACAAATTCATTTAATTACAAGATAATGAAACTACTTCAAATATATTTTAATGTACAGTTGCGAGAGAAAAAAACTAGTACAGCCAAATATTTGGCTATGTAAACTGGACTTATTGATTTTTCAAATTGTCAATCAAATTGCCAAATCTGCGGAAATGTCAAACCAAATTTTTTTAATGTCTCTAATGCTAATACCGTCTCTAAACGGGTCGTTATTATCGCTTTTTGCGTTTTAGTCAGTTAAGGCATGACTGAAACGCAAAAAGCGATAATAACGACCCGTTTAGAGACGGTATTAGCATTAGAGACATTGCTAATGAAGTGCATGTCAACAAAAGCACCAAGAAAAAAATTGTTGCTAACCTGTACATGACAAGTTTATTTTACAAGAAAGAATAATACGATATTTTTGAAGTGGCTAAAGCTTCCTGCTGTACTAGTTTTTTTCTTTCGCAACTGTAATTACTTTATATACAGAGAGTTTATAATATAAGTGCAGGCTGTACATTGTTTTTCGACGTTAGAATACCTAAAATATTGTTCATAAACACTGCTACCGAGATAGCTAGCGCTGGTGAGACAGCGGCGTATCAGAGAATTGTTTTTTTTTCACTCCTTGATAATTCAAATTGTTATAACTCGGGAACTAACAGTACGATTTCAACTTTTTTCTCGGCGTTGGAATACCTAAAATGATGACCATTAATACTGCTAACGAGATAGCTAGCGCTAGCAAGACAGTGGCGTACCTACAGTCTTTAGGTACGCCACTGTCTTGAAAGCGCTTTTTAACTCCTTGATAATTTAAAGCGCTATAACTCGAGAACTAACAGTACGATTTTAAATTTGTTTTCGACGTTGGAATACCTAAGTTAATGTTCATAACTGCTAACAAGAGAGTTAGCGCTAGCAAGACAGTGGCGTACCTACCGATTGCTTTTTTACTCCTTGATATTTTAAATCGATATAACTTGGGAACTAACTGTACGATTTCAATTTTTTTTTCGGCGTTGGAATACCTAACGTGATGTTCATTAACACTGCTAACGAGATAGCTAGCGCTAGAAAGACAGTGGCGTCTCTCCTTGATAATTTCAAGCGCTATAACTCGAGAACTAACTGTACGATTTTAATTTTGTTTTTGACGTAGTAATACCTAAATTAATGTTCATAAATACTGCTAACAAAAGAGTTAGCGCTAGCAAGACACTGGCGTACCTGACGATTGCTTTTTTACTCCTGGATATTTTAAATCGATATAACTTAAGAACTAACTGTACGATTTTAATTTTTGTTGGCGTTGGAATACCTAAAGTGATGTTTATTACCACTGCTAACGAGATAGCTAGCGCTAGAAAGACAGTGGCGTACCTGAAGATTGCTTTTAAACTCCTCGATAATTTGAAGCGCTGTAACTCGAGAACTAACAGTACGATTATAATTTTGTTTTCTACGTTGAAATACCTAAATTAATGTTCATAACTGCTAACAAGTGAGTTAGCGCTAGCATGACAGTGGCGTACCTACTGATTGTTTTTTTACTCCTTGATATTTTAAATCGATATAACTTGGGAACTAACTGTACGATTTCAATTTTTTTTTTCGGCGTTGGAATACCTAACGTGATGTTCATTAACACTGCTAACAAAATAGCTAGCGCTAGAAAGACAGTGGTGTACCTGAAGATTGTTTTTTAACTCTTTGATAATTTGAAGCGCTGTAACTCGAGAACTAACAGTACAATTTTAATTTTGTTTTCGACGTTGGAATACCTAAATTAATGTTTATAAACACTGCTAACCAGAGAGCTAGTGCTAGCAAGACAGTGGCGTACCTGAGGATTGTTTTTTTTACTTCTTGATATTTTAAATCGATATAACTTAGGAACTAACTGTATGATTTTAATTTTTTTTCGGCGTTGGAATACCTAAGGTGATGTTCATTGACACTGCTAACGAGATAGCTAGCGCTAGCAAGACAGTGACGTACCTGAGGATTGTTTTTTATTACTCCTTGCTATTTTAAATCGATATAACTTGGGAACTAACCGTACGATTTCATTTTTTTTTCGACGTTGGAATACCTAAAGCTATGTTCAATAACACTGCAAACGAAATAGCTAGCGCTAGAAAGACAGTGGGGTACCTGAAGATTGTTTTTTAACTCCTCGATAATTTGAAGCGCTATAACTCGAGAACTAACAGTACGATTTTAATTTTGTTTTCGACGTTGGAATACCTAAATTAATGTTCATTAACACTGCCAACGAGATAGCTAGCGCTAGCAAGACAGTGGCGTACCTGACGATTGTTTTTTTTTTACTCCTTGATATTATAAATCGATATAACTTGGGAATTAACTGTACGATTTTAATTTTTTTCAGCGTTGGAATACCTAAGGAAATGTTCATTAACCCTGCTAACAAGATAGCTACCGCTAGAAAGACAGTGGCATACTTGAAGATTGTTTTTAAACTCCTTGATAATTTAAAGCGCTATAACTCGAGAATTAACAGTACAATTATAATTTTGTTTTCGACGTTCGAATACCTAAATTAATGTTCATAAACACTGCTAATGAAAAAGCTAGCGCCAGCAAGACAGTGGCGTACCTGACGATTGTATTTTTACTCCTTGATATTTTAAATCGATATAACTTGGAAACTAACTGTACGATTTTAATTTTTTTTCGGCGTTGGTATACCTAAGGTAATGTTCATTAACACTGCTAACGAGATAGCAGTATTTATGAACATTACCTTAGGTATTCCAACGTCGAAAACAAAATTGAAATCGTACGGTTAGTTCTCAAGTTATAGCGCTTTAAATTATCAAGGAGTTAAAAAACAATGGTCTGGTACACCACTGTCTTGCTAACGCTAGCTATTTCGTTTGCAGTGTTATTGAACATAGCATTAGGTATTCCAACGTCGAAAAAAAATGAAATCGTACGGTTAGTTCCCAAGTTATATCGATTTAAAATATCAAGGAGTAAAAAAAAACAATCCTCAGGTACGCCACTGTCTTGCTAGCGCTAGCTATCTCGTTAGCTATGTTATTGAACATTACTTAGGGTATTTTAACCTCGAACAAAAAATTGATATCGTACAGTTAGTTACCGAGTTATAACGCTTCAAACTATAATTAAGTAAAAAAAAAATCTTTGGGCGCGCCACTGTCTTGCTAGCGCTAGCTACCTTGTTAGCAGTATTAATGAACACTACTTTAGGTATTCCAACGCCGAAACAAATTTTAAAATCGCACGGTTAGTTCCCAAGTTGTAACGATTTGAATTATCAAAGAGTGGAAAAACATTTGTCATTTACACCACTGTCTTACTAGCGCTAACTATTTCGTTGCCAATGTTTACGTACATTTCTTTAGGTATTCTAAAGCCGAAAAAAATTGAAATCGTACAGTTAGTTCCCGCCTTATACCGCTATAAATTATAAAGGAGTAAAAAAAACAATCTTCAGGCGCGCAACTGTCTTGCTAGCGCTAGCTATCTTGTTAGCAGTATTAATGAACACCACTTTAGGTATTCCAACGCCGAAACAAATTTTAAAATCGCACGGTTAGTTCCCGAGTTATAACGATTTGAATTATTAAGGAGTGAAAAAACAATTATCATTTACGCTACTGTCTTACTAGCGCTAACTATTTCGTTGCTAATGTTTACGTACAATACTTTAGGTATTCTAAAGCTGAAAAAAAATTGAAATCGTACAGTTAGCTCCCGTCTTATACCGCTTTAAATTATAAAAGAGTAAAAAAACAATCTTCAGGCGCGCCACTGTCTTGCTAGCGTTAGCTCTCTAGTTAGCAATGTTTATGAATAATACTTTAGTTATTCCAACGTCGTAAACAAAATTAAAATCGTACTAGTAGTTCTCAAATAATAGCGCTTTAAATTATCAGGGAGTTAAAAAACAATCTTCAGGTACGCCACTGTCTTGCTAGCAATAGCTCGTTAGCAGTGTTTATGAAAACCACTTTAGGTATTCCAACGCCGTAATAAATTTTAAAATCCTACTGTTAGTTTATAACGATTTAAATTATCAAGGAGTGAAAAAACAAATGTAAGGTTCGCCACTGTCTTGTTAGCGCTAGATATAGCTAGCGCTAACAAGACAGTGGTGAACCTTACAATTGTTGCAAGTTTTTATGGACATTATTTTAGGGATTCCAAAGCCGAAAAATAAATTGAAATCGTACGGTTAGTTTCCGAGTTATCAGTGTTTATGAACAATAGCAGTGTTTATGAACAATACTTTAGGTATTGGAACATCGAAATTAATTTTGAAATCGTATGGTTGGTTCCCAAATTATAGCGATTAGAATTATCAATAAGTAAAACAACGATTGCCAGGTACGCCACTGTCTTGCTAGCGCTAGCTATCTCGTTAGCAGTGTTAATGAACATCATTTTAGGTACTCCAACGCCGAGAAAATTTTTGAAATCGTATGGTGAGTTTCCGAGTTATAACGATTTAAATTAGCAAGGAGTGAAAACACAATTGTCAGTTACGCTACTGTCTTCCAGGCATCATATTTCTAATAGCTGGTGTCTATGAATATAAATAAAGTAATTAAAATTCTAAAATATTTTTGGAAGCGGTATTTTAAATGCCAAACATAATTTTGCATTGAAATTCAGCAAGTAAATGGTAATACGCATCCTGTGTGCTGAAAGCTCTCGCATCAAAATTTGGATCTCAATATTTTTATACCTGATTTTTTTGAGAGAATGTTTTTTTCATATTCTGCTGGCGCTAGCTCTAAGCTATCTTTCCCACCCAATTTGATTAAAAAAATCTCATTTCAGGGGGCTGGGGTTAAAAATGTTTTATCATTTTTTGGGGTTGTGGGGGTAGCGCTAGCTTTTAAATTGGTGGCGCTAGCTCTGAGGAATCCTAATAGTGTAAAAAAACGTGAAAAATCAAAACTCGTGGGGCTACCATCAACCTAGCCCCCCGAAAATTCAAACCCCCGTAACTTTCTTGTCCTAATGGCGCTAGCTCTAATTTTTGTGGCGCTACCTAAGGTCCGTCTAGCGCAATAGTTTTCTTCAAAAAAAGTCAAACTTCTGGGGGCTAAGTTGACTGAGCCGAGACGTGTAGAAATGCAGTAATATAAGTAATTAAATTAATACTGTTTTATTTATATTAAAATTATCGAACACTTAGCCATTTAACTACAAACTACAGTAGCCGCAGGGTTGTTAAAAAAAGGTTGTTTTTTTTTCATTTTAATTAAAACAAACAGTTTTTTTAATAAATCGTGTTTTTTTTATTGAAACAGCGTTTAAAACATTAACAATTAAAAACATGTTTACACCACGTTTAAAACGTGTTTAAAACAGAACACACAGGGCATTTTTCCTTTGAGTATACATATGTCGATAATTACAGCGTTTTTTTAAATTTGCGAGAATGCGTTGTTTCAAAGCGGTTAATTTGAGGTTTTTAACGAGTGTTTTCCACTCCCAGACTAAGCATGAAGTAAAATTTCGAGTTTAGAAAAGCCTGAGAATTTGGATTGGCCGCGTAGCGAAGCGGAGCGGCCAATCCAAATTAGGCTTTTCTAAACTCGAAATTTTACTTTATGCGCCACGCTTAAAAACACTGATTTACAGTGAAGTCAAAAAAACACACACATACAACAGCGATTATAGGCAACCTAATATACGTTAGAGTTATTGGGTTGCCTATAATCATTATTTTAAACAATTGGTTTACCGCAGAATATGACTCACATTTTATTCACATCTAAATATTAAATAGGAAAATTCCTTTAAGTATACACGTGATACGTGTATGTATGACACGTGATATGTGCAGCTGTACTGAGTAGACGCGTTTTTCGTGAGCTGTAACAATATTTTAAACTTTATATCTACATACACAAGTAAAGTGGTAAAAACAACAAAATGTCAAGACATCCTGTCGAGAAGGATGAAGTACTCATTCAAAAAGTGGTAGAGTGGATTTTCTCAAATCCACCATTCATGGATAACCTATTGGACTCCATACGGAACCATCTTAAGACGAACTTCAAGGTAATTGATGAAAAGGTCGCCTCACTAACTCAACAAATTGAAAAAATCGAGGACAAAGTTGATTATTTGGAACAACGTCAAAAAACATCCAACATTAGAGTATTTGGATTGCCCGAGGTGACAAAAGAAGGTAAACATAGCTGCCAGGATCGATTCTTTGATATCTGTAGAGATAAATTAAAAGTCCCATTAAATTCAGATGATCTAGAAAGATTTGAAGAGATTGGTTCGGGAGTTCTTATATCTTTTCACAATCGGGATTTGCGTAATAAAGTCTACGCCGCAAAAAGATTCCTGAAGGGTAGTAACGTGGTTATTCGGGAGGATCTAACACAAAAACGACTAGCACTAATCAAACTGGCAACCTCTAAATTAAGTAACAAACATGTTTTCACCAATTACGGAATTATTTACATAAAAGTCGATGGGAAAATTACCCGCCTTAATAGCAGCAAGGACTTGGATGACGTAGAAAACTCCGAATAAATACTTCTGGCTCACCTCTTGGTTCGGGCAGGTGGTGGCCGAGCGGTAACGTCGCCGAGCTGTATCGCTTGGCGAGCTACAATTCGGGTTCGATTCCCGTGCACGGCGAGACTTTGTTCAAAAATAATTTCTCGTCGTGACCCTGGGTGTGGTATGAATGTTAGTGTTTGTCCGTATTTAATAATAGCATACTACAAATTGTAATGTTAACAATTAATACAAATACAAATAAATGTATAAATGATGTTGGCTAATGGGCAAGTTCCCAAGGCCAGGCAAAAGCCAAAAAAATAACCTCTTGGTTCGTGTCCGTGGACCTCGCTGATACTTTTTTTGTTGATCCTTTTTTTTGCTCGTTTATTTCCTTTGTGTCGCGAATTATTAATATTTTTCCTTGAGTGTTGAAATATTGTATTACTTTAAACAGTGTTATTATTTTATCAGTATTTTTTTATTTTTTAATTCATTCATAATTGTTGAAATATTATATTGTTTTACACAGTGTTATAGATTTTTCTCCTTTTTATATTTCTTTCATTGTTTTAATACAAATCACTAATGCTTTATGATCTTCTAATTGCGCACATTAATATCAGATCACTGCTACCGAAGATAGATTATGTTCAACAATTGCTATACGAAAAACAATTTCATATTTTAACGATCGCTGAAAAAAAAAATGGCGGACGAGAGAATACGGTCGCTCTCTGAAAGTCAATTAAATCTGAGTTCTTCAAGTGATAGAAAAGTATGCATCTCGTGTAATGATGCCATAGAAAGTGATGTGTTCACGTGTCATATATGTGATGAAAAAAATGGTATCCAGAAATGCTCTTTACAAGTAATAATAGCAATGAAAAATGAAATAGTTGCCTTAACAAAGCAAGTAAGTCTTCAGCAGCACCTTATTATTAACCAAGATTCCAAAATTAAACAATTAGAATCTGTAATAAATACCGTAAAAAATAATTACAAAATCAAGCACGCAAACCATCCTGAGAAGTCGACAGTTCCCATGAACACTAGGAAAAATGCAGTCAATTTACCAAAAGATGGACCTGCCTGTACTGAAATAAATATAAATGTGAATAAGGTCGATGATAATCGAAGATGATAAACCAAAAAAACCAAATCAAGATAAACAGCAAAACTCGAACATTAAGGTTGATGAACCCGATGCAAAAAATGTAAACAATAAATGGATTACTGTAAATAGGAAAATCAATAATAGAAACTCTTTTAAACTAAATGGCACCAGTAGCAATCAGGACCTTCCAGTAGCAGATATACCTTCCCGTAAATGGATTTTCGTATCTCGATTACATAAGGATGTAGAGTGTGATAAAATAAGAGCATATCTATCAAAAGCAGGAAATTTTAATTTTATTGTTGAGAAAATTCTACCACGATCGCAAAACGCGGAATACTCATCATTCAAGATTGGAGTTCCTACTGCAGCGGAGGCGGCCATCATAAATCCAAACTTCTGGCCAAAAAGCACATTTATTAATAGATTCTTCTTTAAATCTAAAATCAACACCGTTAACAACTATGAATAAACCTATATTAAAACTAATGCATCAGAATATCCAATGTTTATCCACATCATTTCTAAATCTCAGTGCATTTATCCAAGAAATAGATTGCCAAGTGTTGTGCTTATATGAACATTGGCAAAATAACTTTCAATTAGAAGCATATAACTTTAAGAATTTAAATTTAATATCTAGTTCTTGTAGACTCGAGCATGAGCACGGCGGGGTCGCGTTATATTGTCACGAGTGTATCGATGCAAAAACCATAGATTTAGCTGAAATCTCAATTACACGTTTGATTGAATGCGCGGGAGCAGAAATTGAGGTAAACGGTTCACATATTAATATTATAGTGATATACAGACCTCCTACAGGCGATTTTAATATCTTTTATGAGCGATTAGAGTGTTTGCTTAATAAAATGGTTGCACAAAAGAAGACATATTTTATTGTAGGTGACTTTAATATAGATATGCTAAAAGTAACTAACGCAAGTATTAGTATTAAAGAAATTTTACACGAATTTGAAAGTCAGTATTTAATCACTGAACCCACAAGAATTACAAGTACCTCTCAATCTTGCATTGATAATATCTTTACTAACGCCACATCAAATATTAAAGTACAGACTTTATTTACAGCACTGTCTGATCACAAGGCATAATTACTTGAATACCAATTAAACCACAAATTGAAGCAGCCAGTCATTCGAAAAAGAATATTCTCAAATAATAACATTGTCAGTTTTTGTGATCAAATAGAAAATGAACATTTTTGTGAGGTATTTGTAAATACTTCGGTAGATTATAAATACAAAATATTTTCTAATATATCAATTAATCTTTTTAAAGAGAACTTCCCATTAAAATCAATCACCGTTCGCAATAAAAAACATTCATTCCAAACAGAAGTGCTTAAATCCTCAAAAACTACATTGTTATTGTACCAAACATTATCAGCACACATTCCCGAATATATTCCAATTTATAAAGACCACCAGAAAAAATACAACCAACTACTCATTGCCGAAATGAATAAAAATATAGAATATGAAATGATCAAATCGCAAAATAAGGCCAAAACATCGTCGAATATAATTCGAGAAATAACTGGTAAACAGAAAACTAATAAGCTGCCCGCCTACTCAGATCTGCATAACTTATCCAACGATTTCAACATATATTTCAATGAAATTGCATCGAATTTAATATCGGACGCATGCAACATCTCGGACAACAACTCAATACCGCTAAATATGCATACGATGTTCTTAGAGCCTGCCACGAGGGCAGAAATTATCTCAATCGTAAACAGCATGCCTATCAAACAAAGCTCTGGCTATGACGAAATACCTATTCTGATCATAAAAAGATCTATCTCACATATTGCGGACCCACTCTGTGACATCATTAATACTATGTTTGAATCAGGAACGTACCCGAAATACCTTAAATGTGCGAAAATTCTACCTATATTCAAAACGGGGGAACCCAATAAACTTGAAAATTATCGCCCAATAAGTCTCCTACCGGTGATCTCGAAACTATTCGAGCATGTTATATATTTAAGATTAATAAATTTTTTCTTAAAATATAAATTGTTATCTGTAACACAACATGGGTTCTTAAAACATAGAGGCATAGAAACAGCAATATTTGACTACATTAATTAGATTCTATCAGCTCTCGAAAACCGAGAAGTAGCATGTGGAGTGTTTCTAGACCTGTGTCGAGCCTTTGATTGCATTGATCATTATAGATTACTTTCAAAACTATATCAGTATGGCATCAGGGGTTCTTCGCATGACTTGATAAAATCCTATTTGAGTGACAGATTTCACTTTACCTATATCAGGGATCAAGATTTAGAGGTCGAATCAAACAAACTATATATTAACAAGGGAATCCCACAAGGGAGTATTCTAGGCCCTTTATTATTTATTATCTACGTCAATGATATACCCAACAGTTGTAATCCAAAAAGTAAATTACTTAATTACGCTGACGACACCGCAGCCCTAATTCAAGGATCGTCCTACTACGAAGTAGCAAATTTAGGTAATCAAACTATGTCAACAATTGAAAATTGGTTCACAGATAATGGTCTAGTCTTCAATAACCAAAAAACGAAATGTGTGTAATTCAGATCGAATGAAGCCCTAGTAACGCCGATTCAATCGATCTAAATACTAAACAATACAAATTTGTTAAAGAGACTAAGTTTTTAGGGATTGTGCTAGATGACACCCTATCCTTTTCTGCACATATATTATCAGTATGTAACAAAGTTAGCAGAGCATGCTACGGTCTACGAGTCTTGATCACAAACACTAATCTTAACATAGCAAAACAGTTTTGTTATGCAAACATTCACTCGCAGCTACGATATGGTGTTATATTCTGGGGGAACAGTTCAACAGCCGAAAGAGCATTTATGCTACAGAAGAAATCAGTCCGCATTATGTATAGGTTGAAGTTTAGAGATTCATGTAGAGGCATTTTTAAACATAATAACTTGCTTACACTTTGCGGTATGTACATATATGAATGCATCAAGTTTTTATCCAAACATCGAGAAAAATTTAGCAAAAGTGTAATGTCATCATCATATGACACTAGACATGGCCAAACTTATGCAGTTCCGAAACATAGACTGGCAAAATTCGAAAAAGGTTGCTACTATTCCTCAATCAGAATGTATAACCATCTTCCAAGCTCTCTGAAAGAACTACCAAGTTTCAACATATTGAAAGAGAAGTTATTTAAATTATTATGTGATATCGAGCCCTACAATCTAGAGGAGTTTTATGCATATACGTTTTAATCTATTATTGTTGATCACTTTACTTATAATATTTTATACTGTTATATTTTATTTACACTGCATGTCGTTGTGATTGTTTTATTACACTGCATGTCGTTGGGTTTTATACATTGTTTTTATATTATACCTGTTTTTGACGTTTTTATATGTACTGATACTGTGTAAGTCTATTGGTCATTGCAAAATAAATAATTACTTACTTACTTACATGGCTCAACAATAATATTCTCAATCAGTTCTTGAATATTCCAAACTATACTTTTATCAGAAACGATCGTTTAACGAGGGGAGGTGGTGTAGGAATATATGTAATTAATTCTGTAAAATTCAATATAATCCAAAGTGGTAATATCCTTGAGGATTTGTGGATTCATATAAAAACGAACAAATATAATGTTATTGTTTCATGTATATATCGTTCCCCGTACCAAAATATTCCTGAATTTTTGCATAATTTTGAGTGCGCTCTTATTAATTGCTTACCTTATTCTGAACATATAATTTGCTGTGGTGATCTAAACATTGACATGTCTAAGCCGGAAAATAATTCCTATGTTTCACTTTCTGAATTGATTGATAGTCATGATCTTCTGCAAATCATAGATGTACCAACACGTGTCACTTCTACTACTGCTTCAATCCTTGATATTATTTGTGTTTCACGGAGCTTAGATATTACTTTAAAGGGTGTTTTAGATTGTCCAGTCTCCGACCATGATATAGTCTATTGTGCAGTACCATTGGGTACCAAGTTAGTTGATAATAATATTAAATACTTCAGATCTTTTCGTTCTATCAACACCGATGAATTTGTAAATGATTTACAGTGTATACCATTCCATAATATTTTACATAAACGTGATATTAATGATAAGTTACATTTATTTAATAGTTCTATCATTAGTCTATTTGATAAGCATGCTCCATATAAAATAATGAAAACAACGAAAGTCTCAAGTCCATGGATAACTGATAATTTAAAGTTTCTTATGAAGATGCGGAATAAAGCCAAGGCAAAATTTAGAAAAACGCGCGATTGGGATTATTACAAAAGCTTGAGAAATTATTTCAATTCATTTATGAAGAAAGAAAAGAAAGCTTATTTCACTCATATAGCTAATACATTTAACAGAAATCAATTATGGAAACATTTGCAATATTTGGGACTAAAGAAACAAAATATTCAGCTTCCTGACTCTCTGAAAAATGTCAAAGAAATTAACAACTTCTTTCGCGACTCTATTCCACAATATAATATAATTCTACGAACTATAGCAACAGTTTTCATAGGTTCTAAGCACCCTTCCGCTACCAACTTATGTTTTAGTTTAATAGATATGATAGATAGCACAGTAATTCAATATTTAAATTCAGTAAATTCAAATTCAACTGGATTTGACGAAATTAATATAGTTATGCTAAGGCTATGTTGCAGGGCCGGATTTAGGGTTGTGGGGGCCCCTGGGCCCAAGTTTTGTGGGGGCCCCTATATAGCAAAAGCTGCCAGCATGTTGCATTCAGCATACACTATCTGTACGCTGAATGTAATGTTAATGTATCAAATGAACGCACATTTTCTGAAAAGTATATATTATTTACTTTACATGAATATACATAATTTTACAAAGGTACTTTACGAGTTTTTCTCGCCGCGAAATCGTCGATAACGCTATCAAAGTTCAACGATCTCAGAATATCGCTGTTACAACTCAAAATCGAGAGATCATTGAGGCGACGTTGGGTCATTGCCGTTCGCAATCTGTTTTTCAACAATTTGAGTTTCGAAAACGATCTTTCCGCAGAACAGTTTGTGATCATCAATACGAGATACATTTTTAGAATCGTCTGTACATTGGGGAAAGCATCTTGTAGTTCTTTTTCTTCTATTAATGAATACATAAAATGTTCGCGACTCAGGTATGGGCCCTTGTTCCCAGCAAACTGTCTACAAAATGCAGCGAACTGTACCAGCTCGACTCCGAGATTTTCATCCACATCGTCTTTGTAGATTCCAGCCAAAAGTCGAGCTTGTTCAAGCAGCAGCTCGGACGGCGAATCCTCGAGTTCAGCCAGGAATCCGAAACGCTTTGACACCATATCGTACGCCGCAAGCCGTTGGTCCAGCGACGTCAACAACTGGTCGATGATAGGCAGATAGTTCTCGACGAGAAATCTCCGCGCTGGTGACAGGTCCGCTTCTGGCGCGTGCCCGTAGTCCAGAGGAATCAAGCGTAGATTGCGGCGTCGCGTCCTCGAGGTCTCGTACTCCGACGTTCCGGCTCGTTCTTTCCCTGCTTCTTCGTAGACCACAAAGTTGTCACGTTCCTTCTCAATGAAAACTCGCAGAGATTTCAGAGCTGCAACTGCCGAATTGAAGTCGAGCTTGAAATTTTGAAGCAATTTACTTGTCGCGTCCACTCTGTTTAGGATGTTGTTCCAAAAAACAGTGTAAATCCCAGTCTCCAACTTGCACATTTGCTTGTGCAATCCTTCACACTCGACTCGGGTTTTCGCGTGTTGCTCCTCGTCTTCAGACATTGACAAAAGCGTCTGCTTAATGTCTTTATATCCGAGCACCAAAGCTTTTGTGGCGTCGGCACAAGACCAGCGGGTGCTATTCACTCGAGTCGGGACATTTATGCGTCGTTTCTCTGAGTCAGTCTGGGATGTTTGAAGTTGCTCTGTAAGTTTCTTGAAACGACTTGTAGAGCTCGTAAAAAATACGTAGACTTCTTCCAAAAAGGTGAAAAACCGCACTGCCGCAACACAACATTCTGCAGCAGCTTTGCCTACGAGGTTCAGAGAATGGGCAGCACAAGGAATCCAGTCAGCTAATTCGTTGGCCGCCTTCACAAGAGCTTGGAGACCGTTGTACTTTCCACTCATGGCAGACGCGTTGTCGTAGGACTGTCCTCGGCAATATTGAATGTCCAAGTTGTTGGCTTCTAGCACGCTCTTCAAGCCGTCGTACATGTCTTGAGCCTTGTGGCCTTGATTGGGCAGGAACAGCACAAATCTCTCGACAGGGGTGCAGTCTTCAATGTATCTGAAAACCACGGCAAGTTGGTCTATGTGGCCTTCATCTGGTGTCGAATCCATCGAAATGGAGTAGTAGTGAGACTTCTTTATCCGGGAAATTATTTCATCGTGTACCTTTCGTCCGATCACTTCGATAAGCTCATCACAAATCGTAGACGAAAGGTAATTCACGTGTCCGCTTCCGCAGCTGCCAGTGTCAGTGATGTGTTTCTTAAGGAAATCGTCGTACTCCGCCAAAAGTTCAAGCAAGCTGAGGTAGTTTCCATTATCTGATGATCCAAGATCTTCTGTGTTTCCACGGAATGCCAATCCACGTTCAGCGAGAAATCTGATGACGCTGACAACTCGTTCGAGAATATTTCGCCAATACTTCTGAGCTCTTTCTTCTTGCTGAACAAGCGCAGCATCGATGCGTCCTACGATGTTCGAACGTCTTGTGTAATCCAGCACAGAGTCCAGGTGAGATTTCGATGACTCGTGATCCTGTAAACGCTGTCCAGAATGTTTCCAGTCGCAAAATCCACCGTGGGTGAATTGAGTACGCGCGTTGCTCATCAGCTTGCAGATGGAACAGTACAATCTCCCCTGCGATGGTGAGAAGCACAGCCAGGATCGTCGAATGACCGCTCCATTCCGCATTCGTCTTTCAAACATGGATGTCTGACATTTGCGGACACGGGTGCCATCTATTTGCTCAAGTGATTTAGTGCTCAACACCTCCTCATCGCAGTTTTGTAGATCCTTGTTCCCTGTCCGAATCCAATAGTCAACTAGACCCCTTGCTGCAAGATGCAAGGGCCTTGCATCTTCTGGCCACAATCCTATGTCCGTCGAATCATGTTGCTTCAGAGGTAAGCATGCACTAGTTCCAGAAAGATGCAAATCATTTGTCGATGTTGATGCCTCACTTGTCACCTAATATAATATCAGAAACACAAGCGTCAGAAATCTATTATTAAAATCAAGGCTTGAAAACCGGAACAAAACCGAAACGAATAACCGGTAAAAACCGATTTATTTATTCGATATAAAAACCGAATGAAAAGGTTTTTCTTACAGTTCTTGGTTTTCGTTTATCTCACACCGGTTTCGAATCGGTTTTTATTCATTTGAAGATAATGAGTATTTTGCAATACAAAATATGCAAATTTAGATTCGAAATTCCAAAAGTTTAAGTATTTTATGGACGGCGACTTCATTCTTAAATTGAAAACATTATTTTAAGAATGTGGCGTGCATATGAAACACAAGGTGTCTCTGTCTGACACAAGGATTACTCCTACGAAATCGATCAATTTATTTATTTTTTTGATACATTGTAAATCAACCGTGTAACATTTTACTCAGTTTTAGACTTGCCACAGTGTATTTTTCCAAGTTGAGTGTAAAATTTTACACTTATCGCGTAAACTTAAACTATATGTGTAATTTTTTCAATAAACGTATATAAATACACAATTTGTGTAAAATACCTGACATTCGATGTGAAAAAGATTACACTCCACAATGTGAAAGTGCTAACAAAAGCTAAATTACATCGGTTTTTTTTAGGTTTGATTACCTCCTGCGTGTAATTTTACACGCAGGAAAATTGGAAAACACGAAATTGAAAAAAATTCCACTGCTTGGAGTGTAAAACCAAAATATACTGCATACAGTGTAATTTTACACTTTTCGATTTACAGGTTCCTCTAAACCTATGTAAAACCGGCAAAAATCGATAACCGGAACCGAAACCGTTTCACATACAAAAAGAAGGAACGTAACCGTAACCGAAACCAAAATGACTGAAGTATCGATAACCAAAACCGAAGCGATATTCTTTTTAGTTTTCAAGCCTTGGTCAAAATTACAAAATTCATGTGATGCAAATTAATTGATGTAAAGGCAAGAGATGTAAAGGATTGATGTGAAGGATTAAGAAAATGAAATTTACTTGATGTAAAGGTAAATTAAACAATTCTATATAACTGTTTTTTTTATTTTATTGACTATTTACTATACCAGTAATTATTGCCTAATTATTATATCAGTGGTTTTTAGGAAAACTAGTTAAGTGACATTGTTGGTCACTAGAAATAAAGTTCACTTCATTTATACATATTAAGTTCTATTTTAATTTTGTGAACTCTAAATCATGTTATCTGTTATAGATTTAGAACAATTTGGACAAAATTTGGAATGTAACATTTTATTGTTGAAAAAACCGGCTATGTGACGTTCTTTTAAGGAAAAATCAATTATGTTCCATTTACACTTACATTGAAATACTTTTATAGAAATTACTTGAAATCCATTAGAAATCATTAATTGGGCTTTTACTCAAAACCACAGGTATAAATGAAGATTCCATTTCAGGACTCTTCACTATTCGGATATTGCATTCTAATATACAAATGTAATATTAAACTTATATTCAATACACATATTACCTCTTGTTGACGACTGTCCCGCAAATGGTCCGGGTCATCGAACAGTTGAGAAGTATCTTGTACTACCTGAAATTCATAAGCAAAAACATTCATAGATAAAATTATTCGTAGAACACCTACTTATGAATAATCAGAAACACAGTCATTTTTATGTAGTTTTTCATTAGTATTTAAACATAATATCAAATTATAATTATATTCAATAAACAAATTACCGCTTGTTGGCCAGAGTCCCGCAAATGATGCAGGTCATCAACCGGTTCAGACTCATCGTGTACTATCTGCAAATCATTAAAAAAAACATTCAATGGTAAAATTAATCATAGAACACCTTCATATGAATGTTCTGCAACACATTTATTTTCATATAGTTTCTTTTATTGATATCCATATGTAATAACAAAATTAAATTCTACAAACAAATTACCTCTTGTTGATCAGAGTCCTGCAAATGATGTAGGTCATCGTTCAGTTTAAACGCATCTTGTAGAGTCTGCAATTAATAAACAAAAACATTCATAAGTAAAATTCATCAGAACACCTAAATATTAATAAACCAAAACACATTGATTTTCATATTGTTTTTCATTATATTTAAATGACAATGTATCACTTACCTGTCGTCGATTGCTTTGCGACGATTCCTCCGATGAAATTTTTGGCAGCACATTCAAGTAATTTTTCAGGTTAGGAGTCAGACTCAATGCTTGGGCCAACTTCTGTTTCCCTTCTTTTGTCCTTTTGCGCTTTTCAGCCCCACTTAAATATATCCGTTTTACTTTGTGCCGATCCATTGTTTACTTTCTTACTTATCTCCGCACTCAACAAGATTTATGGCGGTATCCATGCAGTGACAAATACTAGGAACCCTAGGAACATATGTTAAACGACATATTTTCGTGTAATCTTATTATGTTGTGCTAAAGGATGCAAAAAGACGATATGCTGATTATTTATTACTAAATGTAAAAATATCTTATTATAACTTCTGTTACAATCAATTTTTTTGTTTTTTTTTACTTTTTATTTTTTTCAATTTTATTTTTGTATTTTTTGAAACTTTTTTATTTTTTTTAATTTTTTACTTGGTTGTGGGGGCCCCTAGACTGTGGGGGCCCCTGGGTCAGGGCCCACTTGGCCCACCCTTAAATCCGGCCCTGCTATGTTGTCCCGTAATTATTCCATATGTCGTACATATCTTAAATAGTTGTTTGCTTGAATCAATTGTTCCTAATTGCTGGAAACTCACAGTCGTAAAGCCTATTGCAAAAAGTAATAACCCAACTAACTATGGTAATCTAAGGCCCATTAGTATTCTTCCCACCTTATCTAAGGTAATAGAAAAAATCATTAAAGCACAATTGACCTCTTACGTCAGTGAGAATAATATACTTCCTGAAATGCAATCGGGCTTTCGTAAGGGATATAGTTGTGAAACTGCCTTGATTAAAATCACAGACGATATATTAGCAGTCACTGATCGAGGAGAAATTACCTTGTTAGTACTGTTGGACTATAGCAAGGCTTTCGATACTGTTAACTTTGACGTACTTGAAAGTATATTAGAACACATTGGATTGGAAAATTCTGCTATAATTTTACTAAGATCTTACCTCAGAGGAAGGAAGCAGTGTGTAGAAGTGGACAATAATAGGTCAAATTTTATCAGCATTATGCAAGGTGTTCCACAGGGTTCCGTTCTTGGCCCGTTGTTATTCACTATATACACAAGTGCCGTTTTAAATAGCCTACATCATTCTAAAGGCCATATGTACGCCGATGATAGTGAAATTTATTTATCATTTACTCCCAACGAATGGCAACACGCGGAACGATGTCTGAACGCCGACCTTGCACGTATTCAAAGTATATCTACTCTTTTATGTTTAAATTTAAATCCCTCCAAAACGTCGTTCCAATTATTTGGCAAGAAAAAGATTTGTGATGCTTTAAAAGATCAGTTTAACATAATTATAAATGATGAATTAATTAGTTATTCAGAATACAGTAAAAACTTAGGAGTAATATTAGATAACTCATTTAGATACAAAAAACAAATAAATAAATACATTACTACAGCCTATATAAACTTGAAAAAGTTATATCCTCATCGATCCTGTTTACCAGTATCAACTAAAATTATGCTCTGCGACGCTTATGTACTTTCTCATTTTTCATATTGCTCTACCTTATACAACCCTGCTATTGATAAATCGACTTCCAAACGAATACAATATGATCAAAATTCGTGCCTACGATATATTTATGGTATACGTAAATTTGGGCGTATATCTCACAAACTAATAGAAGCAGGCTGGGTCAACATGGAATCAAGAAGAAACATTAAAACTGCCTGTTTTTATCACAAGGTCATTACTGCAAAAGCACCTTCCTACTTGTTTGAGAAAATTAAATTCAGGAATGATGTTCACACTCTTAATATTAGATTCAAGGGGTCTTTATCACCGCTCAAACATAGAACCACCCTCTTTGAACGATATTTCTCTTTTCAAATTTATATTGTTTATAATGCCATATCTTCTGACTTAAAACGTCTAACAACATTTGTGAAAAGAATTAAAATGTAATCTTATGTGTAATGTTTGTTCGATCTGTCTATACAACGCGTGACTGATTTATATGTTCTTCTGTTACCATTTCATATATTAATATTTAATAGTTGAGGCTGTTACTTAGTGAAATTCCATATCAAAAACTTTTAGTAAATAACACACTTGGTTAAGATTTCACTGTTTATTGATTGACACTGCAACAATTGTTTCGCCACACAGTGGCTTCATCAGGCAGATGAATATTCATATGCCTGATGAAGCCACTGTGTGGCGAAACAATTGTTGCAGTGTCAATTAATAAACAGTGAAATCTTAACCAAGTGTGTTATTTAGTATATATTAATATGTTCATCAATAATATTTAAGGTTTAGATGAAAGACCAGTTTAGCATTTTCATGCTAAACTGAATCTCGCCTTATGGTTTTCCAATTATTTAGAGTTTCATTCTTGTTTTATTATTATTGTTTTATATTTGTATTGTATTCGCAGAATGTACTTTAAGATTTGAAAATAAAGTTTATTATTATTATTATTATTAAATTGCTAAAGCCGTATATTTTAAACTTTGCGATATTTTAGTGGTTTATACGTGTGGCGCATGAAGTAAAATTTCGAGTTTAGAAAAGCCTAATTTGGATTGGCCGCTCCGCTTCGCTACGCGGCCAATCCAAATTTTCAGGCTTTCCTAAACTCGAAATTTTACTTCATGCTTAGTCTGGAAGTGGAAAACCCTCGTTTCAAGATTCAAATTGAAATTTTGTACCCAGACTATATCCCCCTTAATTATTAATTACACTTATAATGATCATTAATTCGATGGTTGTATAGACATCAAGTGTCTTAATCCTTTGTGTGTGCACACAGGTCGGATGGGTGTTTTGTGTGTGCATTGATGGAATAGGTAATGGGGCTGGTGTCAGGTCGAGGGTTGAAATGTAATGGGTAAATGGGGTGTGAGGGCAAATCGTTTGATCGTTGATAGTTGATAGTTTCCCCCATGAACTCTCGGTGACTGTTTTATAATAAGTAACGCAATCGCCTTCCCTTCGTTCGTATTACCTGTTTCTGTTTTATTCCATTCTGTCGCCGAGACACCTGACACGGCTCGATATTCTCTCACGGCTTATGACTTCATACTCCATCCTGCCTACGATACACACAACAAATATTTAATAACAACAAATATTATATAATCGGTCTACTCTCTAAAGTAGGTATTACTTCATTATTCTTATAAAATATTGTTGAATGCCCGAAAAACTAAAGTGTGTATACTAGAGATGGGTAACTCCTGAGCGAATCAACTTAAAGAGTCAGCTCAGTGAAGTGAGCTGGTGAGCCAAGTGACTTCGAAATATTTAGCTCTTTTTGAGCCATGACTAATTTTGATTCGCTCTTTTAGAGTGAATGTAGATTCACAATGCATTAACAGATCTTGATTTTCACGCGGCTCGTAGATCGACAGGCCGGCTACTCTCGGCCTTATTGCACGTGCACTTTTTACCTTTTCCATTTGTACACTACTCAATTTATTTCTAAAAACTGAATATTTTTTACGTCAATGTCTATACCTGCGTTATTCGTTTAGTTAGATTAAGATTTGTCTCTTTTTAGTTGACAGATACCACAATTTAAAATATCATGAGCAAACGCCGCACAATGTGGCCGATCCGAGTGAACGCACCAACGGTAGTTCGAGAAGAAAAAATAAAAGTCAAAATTGACTGATAAAGAAAATACTATTATATTGTAGATACTCCAAACCTCATAAAATTTCAAGTTTAGGATTTTTTCTTTTTGTGCAATTAATGTTTAAAGTTGATCAATTTCAAATCGCGAACAACAAGCGAAAAGTGGATGAGTTTTGATAATTGATAACATCGCACTCACCTAATATATCAACGCAGTCTTTTTAAAAGTTTATTAAACATACATTGTTCTATAATATACCACTAAGTGTGAATTAATCGATGATGTTTAACGATAGTTATAATTATTTAAACATAACAACTTCATTTTATTCCATTTAAACTTCTAAATGGCCTATATAAATTTTATAGAACCGCGGAGGGTAGGGCTTATCATCAAAAAATAGCTCAAACTTTCCTCTATTATACCTCATAAAAGTCATGTTTTTGTCGATCCGTGTAAGGGGCGTTTTTATTTTTTTTATTCAGCGCGACCGTCTACCGCAAAATCGCTCGAGCTCTTCTATGCACAGATTTCATACACAGTTTCTGCATCTTTGTTATACATCCTTAAATTTTACTAATTTTATTAAGATAACATTCCTCTACAGCAGTGGTCTCCAAACTACGGCCCGCGGGCCAAATCCGGCCCGCGACTTGCATGAATCCGGCCAGCGATTGTTTGTAATTTTTTTTTGTAAATGTCATATTTTGAAATATTGTAACAATTGTTCCTTAAATTTTTCATAATTTTATAAAATTAATCGGATCTTGGCCGACTTTATTATGTACAATTGTATTTGTGGCCCGCGAAGAAGATAGTTTGGAGACCCAGGCTCTACAGTATAACATTATTTAAAATCATTTCTACCCTTCAGATTTATAAAAATGATTTAAAATTATTAATATCATTTTAATTTAAAATTCAATTAAACTTATATTAAAAATACGATGTACCAGCCCGAGGCCGTCGATTCTCTAAAATTTATTGTTCAATATATCTTTTAACTATAATATATAATATACCGAAAATGTTATTCGTGTTATTAACTACCCTATAAAAATTACTTCTTTATCGACTCGTTTCTAATGGTTTGTTAGCTATTATACAAAAAATAAGTAAGAAATTGTAATTTGCTCAAGTATTTATAAGATGATCAACATCTGTGTTTTCATTGACAATCAATTCTTAGTCGTCTGTTCTGTTAACGCCTATGAGAAATGGGGTGATAATTTCAAGAGAAGGGATTTTTTTGAAGAGAATTAATTTAGTTAAATCTCGTCTCTTAAAGAGTTCAGATATATATTCTTAAAACCTATAGGAGTGTTGGACTTTTACTATTCAATTTTAAATAACCTTTAGTGTTTTTAGTTATTAATAGTGTATATATAATTATAGTTTAATCTATTAAATTAAGATGGAAAATACATCTATTTCCAATGAAGATCTGTCTAAGATATAGTATAATTTGGAAGGTAAACCAAATGTTACTTCGGATGCAACGTAACAATCTTTAGTTAAATACGTTGAAGATCATTTTAATGTTTCTACGCCAACTGAACAAAACAAAATACGTAAGAAAATTAGAGGTTTCTGTAGAACTCTTAAGAAAAAATGGATTTTTGCATCATGTTCTCACGTACATTTTATTAAGTTAAATAGCGATTGGAATCAATAGATAATTTGTGTGCTTAAAAGCTATCGCGGTAAACAGTCGCGTTGAATAAAAAAATTATAAAAAAACCCTTACATGGATTGATAAAAAAAAAATTAGTAAGGTGAATTACAGAAAAGAGTGAGCGATTTTTTTATGGTGAGTCTTAGCCCCCGCAATTCGATATATTTTATATAAGCCACTTCAAAGATAAAATTTAATTTAAAAAAGTTGTTTCTTTCAAATAATTATAATTTACAATTTGAAAAACTATAGCCCACTAGTTTTAAATAAAGTGACATACAGGGGATTCTACAGACAAAGCGATGTCGTTAACAGCGATAGCGAAAAGAGTGCAACTTATGGTTGAGCCTTGAGGAATCCCGTTTTCCGGCACAATCTGTGCGGATTCGGTATCCCCAACTCTGACTTTGAACGACCGATTTTCCATAAAAGATTGTACAAAGAGGGGCAGACGGCCCCTTAGTCCCCATTCGTGCAAGTTTTGAAGAACTCCGTATCTCCAGGTCATGTCGTATGCCTACTCTAGGTCAAAAAACACCGCAACGAGGTGCTTTCTATCTAGGAAGGCATCCTGGATGGAGTTCTCCAGGTGGACTAACTGGTCAACTGTGGAGTGAAATTTACGGAAACCGGCCTGGTACTTTGCTAATAGACCATTGGTCTCCAGCATCCATACCAGGCGATTGTTGAACATCTCTCTAGGACTTTTCCCAAGCAGCTTGTCAATGAAATGGTTCGGTAACTTTCGACGTTTGTTGGATCCTTACCCGGTTTAAGAAGAGGCAGGGTAATGGCCGTTTTCCAGAGGCTGGGGTAGACGCCTCTGTCCCATATCAGATTATAAATGTCCAACACATGCTCCCTTATACAAGAGGGGAGTTGTCGGGCCATCTGATACGGGATGCCGTCCGGACCCGGGGCCCTGGAATCACCCATTGAACGGACTGCCTCTTCAAGTTCCCCTATTGAGAATGGCGAATTATAGCATAAGGGATCCGATGAGGAGAAATCCAGAGGGACTTCTAATTCACTCTTGGCTCCCAGGAAAGTGTCTTTATAGTTTAGAGAGCTACTAGCGGTGCAAAACTGAGACGCGATTGCGATTGCGACTCGCAAGATAGGTGCTACTGCTGGGAATTTCTTCCCTGCTATTGCACCCACCTTTCTCCACACCTCACCGACCGGCGTGGTCGGAGTGATAGCCGACACGTAGCTCTCCCATGATAACTTTTTGCTTTCAAGAATTACGCGGCGTGCAATAGCTCGCCGCTTCTTGAAAGCAATTAAATTTTCCTCGGTAGGTGTTCGCCTAAATTTATAAAATGCCCTCTTTTTCTCCTCAATTGCCACCCTTACGCTATGGTTCCACCAGGGAACAGGTGGGCCGACCATTTTCCCACTTGAATTTGGGATAAAACGACAAGCTGCTTCGGTTACCCGTTGCGTAAAATCCTGCACGGCGGTCTCGACGTCGTCACTAGGTGACGAAATCGGGGTGAAACTGGCTTGAAAACCAAGCCAGTCTGCCTTGTCGAGACACCACCTTCGAGGGACTGACTGTCTTACTCGTCAACCGATGGTTTTTACAGCGATCGGAAAGTGATCGCTGCAGGTCGTCAAAGATTTGCCACGAAAGACGTGTGGCTAAACGGGGGGAACATAGAGACAAATCTACCGCTGAAAAATCTGACCCTCTAGCGCTGAAGTGCGTGGGGGCTCCGGTATTGAGGAGGACCGCGTCACTCTGATCAAGAAAATCCTAAATCAGGCGACCACGGGGATCTCTTCTCTCGAACCCCCACAGTGGGCTGTGGGCATTAAAATCGCCCACTAGGATGAAGGGCGAGGGCAGTTGGTCTACAAGTTCAGCGATATCATTAATTGTCTAATCGAACTCTGGAAGGTAGACGGTACAGATAGTGGTTTCTAAGGGATGAGCTATACGGACTGCCAGTGCCTGGAGCCTCGATCTAAGATGGACCTCCCCATAAAGAAGGCCTTCTCTCAGAAGGATGGCGACTACAAACCTGGCTCGTACGTCAGGCACTACATCCGTTCGTAGCACAGAAAACCCTTTGAGCTGAAACTTATCTTCCGGTTTAAAATGTGTTTCCTGTAGACATACACAGAAAGGCGTGTGTCTAGACAGGAGTAATTTGAGCTCATAATAGTGTGCTCTGCAACCGTTACAGTTCCATTGGATCAATTGCTCAACAATTTTTGAAATTTATAAGACACCACACAGACAGAGATTAATACATTAGAGTAAATAACACTAATAACAGCGTACGATAAGTGACACCGGAGTTGTAAAAGGACTCCGATGCCATAACAAACACAACAGGACCTTAAAGCTAATATCACAAGTGACACCGGAGTTCTAAAAGTCTCCGATGCCACACCAAACATAATCAAAACCTTAAACCTAATACCACAGCAAACGCGATGAAACAATAAATAAATTAGAATTGAACAAATAAATAGACATGGAAGTTGAAAAGTGACTCCAATGCCATGACAAACACAAGACCTTAAAACTAATATCACAGGTGACATCGGAGGTGTAAAAGGCTCCGATGCCACAACGAACACAACATAAACCTTTAGCCTAATATTACAAATACTACAGGAGTTGTAAAATACTCCAACAGGCAAATAAATAATAAATAAGTAAAATTAAATACAAGGAAAAAATCAAAGAGAAGAATCATAGAGAAGGGAAAGAACCAAAACATGGGAGAGTTTATTCCCAGTAGTTCTATTTCCTGGGAACTCCCTTCTGCCAGCCTGGCTTCCTTTTCACCTTCTTCTTTGTCAGAGTGCCACCCTCTCCGACCCTCTCCTCAACGGAGTAATCGTCCGTAGAGGAGAGAGACGCTGTGGTGGCATGTCTTTTGCATTGCAACTCGCAAAATGACATATAGGCGCCTGCGTCTATGACGGGTTGCTCTTTTATGACAGTTTTAGCCGTCACAGAAAGTGCGGCTACTAAAATGTCTGTGACTGCAGGGGACACATTCCCGATTTCCTGCTTTGCAACAGCAGCAGTTACTACCGTGGTCCCCTGTTTTTGCGCGGACGGTTTAGCCGTCGCAGGTTTTGCGTGTGCAGAGGGAGCTAGACTGGGCCTCTACAGTGCTTTTGGTGGTGGTGGCATTGATTTGCCACTATCTTTATGGTTTGACAATTCATGCGCTACAACTTCTTTAATTGTACTGATCAGTTGGGGCATGAATTCCTTCATCATGTCAGCAAATAAATTAGCAGGTTTTGACGCTGCAGCCGCTGAATAAGACACACCTATTGTTAGGGTTTTTGGAGTGACTTTCTCTTTTGCTTCGAAATACGAGATTTTTTTTTTACTTTTACCTGCTGAATTGCCATTTCAGCAGATTGTGAAAACCACCATTTATATGTTGAGGTAGATTCGTTTTGTCAAACGTGAGGATGTGATTTGGAGTATCAATCAATATCCCTTCACGTTTGGACATCATTCGTCTTACCTCAATTACCCCTTGACTTGATAGATTTTCTTTGATTTCTTCAACTGTGCAGTTTAAGAAATCTCTGCAATATATAATGCCCTTACAATGGTTTAGGGTGTTATGTGCCGCTACTTTGATTATATCATTCCCTAATTTAGTTGTTTCTAGTAGCTTTTTAGATTGGGCTGTACTGACCGTTTCTACTAGTAACCCCTCTTGAACTTTTCTAATACACTTTAGTTCTCCGACTATACTATACAGTGACTTGCTGATTACAAACGGACTCGTTTTCTCGAAGTTTCCTTCGGGTTTACTGACCAACAAGAACCGATTGAAATTTTCCCTCGTCAATTGCTGGTTTGGCGAATTGTTAAGTTGATTTGTAGGTTTCATGTTGTTCCCACGAGATGGATAGAAATAAACTGTCACCACCGGCAGTGCTCCCATACCGTTATAAGACACACTAACGTAGTGCCATTCATCCCATCGGCACGGTACGAATAACACCGGGGATTACGGATTTTTTATCGAGGTTTACTCCTCTAGATGCGACATGTTTGCACCTTTAGGGCGCGAGTGTGGCTCGTCACCACGCATGCCGGTCTTGAGGGAGGAGAGGCTAGAGATACCTAGACGGTATCTTAACATCAATATTATTATAATCATTATACAACCTTGCGGCTACCGGCTTTGCGAGTGACCAGCGCGGGGGGTAGTTGGAGCGGGCCGACAAGGATGCTAAATCGTAAATGTAATTATAACTACCTGCGATGTGTTATACCTGCGAGTTTATGGAAAGCAAAAATAATCTTTTTTTGAAATGTTTCCTGAAACCGACACCGATCCAGGTTTAGATGCTTTATCCATTGGATTTGCAATGGAAAAACCCTGTATATATTTCCATTCATTTTGGAGTGTATTTCGAGATTGTTCAGGCCTTGATTTATTTGATTTGTTATTTCAGTTTTAATATGTTGTTGATCACATAAGCGGTGTAAAAAATGTAAGTGTTGTTAATAGCAACCAAAAAGAGATAATAAAAAATAAACCCAATTTATCAGCACAAGTAAGTTTGTAATTCCTACTTGTTCCTTTCTCATTTTGTATATCCTATCACTTATTTTTCACTAACTTCGCTAACCTTTACTATCCTTTCACCTTTGTTATCACCTTCCAGCACCTTTTGCAAAGTTAAAGTCTTGCAATCTGTGATCCCTAATTTAAAGAACAAAAGACGCGTCAAACGCGCAAACAGAGATAATACGCTCTCAGTGTTCCTTTTACCTTCATATTTGTCAGAACAGGTCGTTTTGCTTGGTTTAAAGATCATCATTTTATCAGCAATTGTGTTAGTGCATATTTCATCCTCGGTTATCTCATTGTTTCTTATTGTGTCTACTCTACTAACGAGTTTATGTTTCCTCGGATTTTGGTAATTTTTTGCTTGTGACGACTAACTATTTTTGATAAAGGATGTGGCGAATCTGGTATAATTGTTTTATCAAAATTTGTCTTGGGTCGCTGCGCGTCCCTCGAGGCTTTTCACGAGGCTTTTCTAAACTCGAAATTTTACTTCATGCTTAGTCTGAGAGTGGAAAACACTCGCTTAAAGCTTCAAATTGGACTCTCTTGAAAAACAACGAATATCTAAAGATTTAAAGAAAATAATCTAAATTTGGAATACGTATACTTTAAATAAAATTTTCCGGTATATCAAATTATCATTCTATAAATGTTTTTCTAAACATGTTTAATTGTTCTGTTTATTGATATATCATATAAAAAATAAAGATTGTCTACGCAGTTGGCGATTTCTTTTAAAATTAAATAAACACGTTGTATAATAAACAAACAAAATATTTATTGAATAAACGTGCATCGAAATATGTACAAAGCAAAATAAAGATAAATAATTAACAAATAACAAAAAAGGAAGTAGTAGAAATAATGAGAAAAGTGAACACAGAAATTGTAAATTAAGTTAAAGCTCAAAATAAGAGAAGTTACAATTATAATTTGAACAGTTTTACGTCGTTTGGCTTGATTACTTACTCGTGTCGAGGTTCGGTTAAGAAGTGATTTTGGATCCAGAAAGATGAAAACAGGAAAGCAAAAGAAACCACGTGACTAGGGGAGGGAGATTTAAGGGTGGTGCAAAAGTGCGGAAAGAAAAGGAGATAGACTGACACGAGATAAGCGAGGATAGTAGAGGAATTTCAAAAAATGGTGACATTTGGCTCGGCCTGCGTTTTATGACTTTGACGGGCTTTCCCTCAGCGGAGAGCGTAATTCTTGCTGAGGCCAATTGAGCACGTCCGTAGCGAAGTCCATTGTCCAGCTCAACATTTTCAGACAATGGTTCGCTCCTAAGTTATGACTGCAATATGTCATAAAACGCAACCCGAAGAGCACACAAAAGAATTTTATACAAAGGAAAGGTTGTAGCAAAAAGGTTTAAAAGGTGAACAAAAGAAAACGGATATTTTTGAAAATACAGGCAAAAAAGCCCAAACGGTCAAATATGTACACCAAGATAAATCAATATAAAAAACACAAAATATATAAAACACACTCGCGATTTAGCGCGAACAAAGATTTTGGAAGTTTAATAAATTGGTATTATAATAGTGTTTAATTTATAACTTTTATCAAGTGTATCTACTCCTTAATTAGGCATGAACTAACATTTCGAGTTTAGAAAAGCGTGAAAAATTGGATTTTCCGGGGCGCGACTCGCTTCGCTCGCGAGCCACGGCAAAGCACTTAATTCTTAGCCTGGAAGTGGAAATACTTGTACTCCACGCGTATATAACTCTAAAATATTGTAAAATGTATGTATATTTAAAATGTATGTATATGTACCGGGTGGGCAAATAAGCGAGTAAGCGGCTGTATCTCAGAAACTAACGATCGTAGAGAGTTACGGTAAAAAATTTTATAGGTAAAGTGGACAAGGGAAAATGCTGGAAATTATTTTCAAGTTTACAAGATGGCTGCCAGTGGGCGTTTCCACCATCTTGAATTACATAAAGTTACGTTTCTCGCGATTTTCCCCAATGAATATAACAAACAAGTATTTGCTTTGTAATGTTAACTTAAAGAGGAACATTTTTTGTAAAAACAATTGTCCTCTATCTTCCGAAATAAAGTGGTGGAGGGTTTTTGAATGTTGTTTTAGACAAATGCCTGTAACTTCGAAACGGCTTAATGGATTTGGATAAATTTGGTATCATTGAAAAGAGCATTTCTTGGGCTTCTAGGCTTCTCGTAACTATGACAGTTGTGACCTACACGGCCGCCAATAGAGGGCGTTATTCGATATTATAAGCAATATATTGGATTTTCTCAAAAAATGTAATTGCGTGATATGAATTTGAGTTAGGAAAAAGATACTAAGATGAGGTTTGCGCAGGCTTATTGGTTGGTCATTTGTCTATTTTCTAGTCTAAAAAAAATCATATCATCGCATTTAAATTTTTTAAGAAAATCCAATATATTGGTTATAATATCGAATAACGCCCTCTTAGTCGGCGGCCGTGTAGGTCACAACTGTCATGATTACGAGAAACCTGAAAACCCAAGAAATGCCCTTTTCAATGATACCAAATTTATCCAAATCCATTAAGCCGTTTCGAAGTTACAGGCATTTATTTAAAACAACATTCAAATACCCCCCACCACTTTATTTCGAAAGATAGAGACAAATTGTTTTTACAAAAAATGTTCCACTTTAGGTTAGCAATAAAAAGCAAATACTTTTTTGTTACATTCATTGGGGAAAATCGCGAGAAACGTAACTTTATGTAATTCAAGATGGTGAAAACGCCTACTGGCAGCCATCTTGGAAACTTGAAAAAAATTTCCAGCATTTTCCCTTGCCCACTTTACCTATAAACATTTTTACCGTAACTCTCTACGATCATTAGTTTCTGAGATACAGTCGCTTACCTCGCTTATTTGCCCACTTGAAATCAGTGTTTTGTGCGCCTGCCGCGTGAAATAAAATTTCGAGTTTAGAAAAGCCCACAAACTTTGTCTCAGGTCGCGCAGCTTTCTAAACTCGAAATTTTACTTCATGCTTAGCCTGGGAGTGAAAAACACTCCTTTAAAACTTTAAATTAAACTATTTAAAAAAAACAATGGATGTCGGAAAATTTACAGCTCATGCATATGTTTACCTAAAAGAAAAATTCCCTGTATTTATTTTTAATGTTTTTTTTTTTTGGCTTTTGCCTGGCCTTGGGAACTTGCCCATTAGCCAACATCATTTATTTATATTTGTATTTTTAATTGTTAACATTACAATTTGTAGTATGCTATTATTTAATACGGACAAACACTCACATTCATACCACACCCAGGGTCACGACCAGAAATTATTTTTAAATAAAGTCTCCCCCTGCACGGGAATCGAACCCGAGTTTGTGGCTCGCCGAGCGATACAGCCCGACGACGTTACCGCTCGGCCACCACCTGCCCTATTTTTTAATGTGTATTTTATTAAATTATTTTCTCACTCAACATTAAAATTGAAACATAATTGCCTGTGTATCGTGAAATGTGGAATGGGACTCTTTTTTGTGGTTTACTCTTAAATCTTCAACGTATAAATCTAAGACTCATCCTTGTTCTCGATTTTATTAAATTGTAATAATGCATTTGTATTGCGATACGTGAAAGAATGCGAGCCTTTTTTTTGTCGTTTATTCGAAATTTGTGTGCGCACATTAGACTTTACTCAGTATATTTGCAGCATTATTTCGGTACGGTCGCGTTGTGAATACTGTTAATACTCGAATGATTTTTCAAAAATTCGCGACATCCTCTGATTAAATTAATTAATTGCGAGTGATTAAGTGCACGTACGCGTAGTATGCATCCGTAATCAAAATTGTTTGATTTTTGCTGTTTGTTAAATCTAAAATCAAGTGCTTAAGTCGGTGGGATTTGATTATAATAAAGGTTAGTTAGATTCATCCCCTTAAAGTCGTTGTGTAGTATTTTTTTTTAATTTTTTGATACATTTACACGATCAACGGAATTTTCATTTTTCCTAATTAATAGTCATTATAATAATTTAATAAAAGTTAATGAATGTAATTAGGTAATATAAAGTGGAGTAGTAAAATAAATAAACTGTAAATTATGAACTGTGGAGGCTTCTACTTCGTTATACATGTTAATTCAATGAAATAAAACACTTTAACTTTGTTTGTATAACACACTATTTTTATTTTCGTGACTGCAGTTTCGGCAATTCAACTTGCCATTATCAAACAGATAATGTTTGATAATGGCAAGTTGAATTGCCGAAACTGCAGTCACGAAAATAAAAATAGTGTGTTATACAAACAAAGTTAAAGTGTTTTATTTCATTGAAATAAACTGTAGTTTTATTGAATTTGTATGCTTGAATAAGTTTCTCATCTTTTACGTTATGGTTATTTATTATAACTAGTTTCGACTTTGTCATTCATAAGGAATTTCTTAGAAGCGACTTGAAAGTCGAAACTAGTTAAAAAAAACAAAGTTTTAGTGAAATTTAAGAGTGTTTCTTTTAAAATTATTGAATTTGTATTGTAAATTATGTAAAATTATGCAAAATTACGTTTGACACAGAATAATAGAAATGGAAATTTATTCAAGAAATAAAAAATAGAATAATATTGTTTAGTTTATTTTTTGAATCAATTTCATTCCACATTTTCCTTTGCCAAATATAATTTTACATAATTTACAATACTCAACAGTTCATGAATGCAAGAAGAAGAAAATTAATGTTTGATTTATGTTTTAAATCAGTTCCTTGTCGCATTTTCTTTTGTCAAATATAATTTTGCATAAATTGCAATACTTGGTAATTTAATTAATGCAAGAAGAATAAAAATTATGTTTGATCAATCAATTTCTTTCTTCTCACAGAAGATGTGAGAATAAATTGATTAAAGAAATAGGACAAATCATTTTGGCACCAGTAAAATTCCAGGGCTGAAAGGGTTAGGAAAAAGAAAAAAAATGTAATTAATTGTAAGAATACGTTTTGTTAAAATCAAAGATTAAAAAATGGCCATTCAATCAAAGATTTAGATAGTACCATTCTACTTTTGAAAAACTATAATTATACCGATGGCATCTCTCCCTATCTTTTAGTTAAGGGGGTCTTCCGGTATAATTTTTTCAAAAAATCGATTTTTTTTTGTATGAAATCAAAGCTAAACATGTCTAGAATATGTGGGTAAAAGGATATTTCGATCCGGCAAATATTTACGTCGCTACAGGCCTTTGAATGCATCGCCGTCCCGAGCGGTATGGGTCGCGCAGGTATAACTTTAATCTCGAATTTCATAAATTTTGATGAGTATGAGTTTTTTGGTCCGCCATATTGGATCCGCCATTTTAAATTTTTCAAATTTGACCTCAGATTCGTATTCAGCGACCCCGAAAACCTAGATATTGACTACTGTTTGCGAATTTTCCGCCGAATACTTTGAATTACACAGAAAAAATGTTTCGCAAACTTTAAACGCGTTTTTCTCGAAACTACATTTTTCAAAACTGCGAGCATTCTAGCGTTCTAGCGTTTGAACGGTTCTTTGCTTCCGTTATTGAAAATGTCTAAGTCAAAAAATCGACCGAAAAACACGACTTTTTTTTCAAATGCCCGCCATTTTGTCAAATTTTGAGTTTTTTCAAAATTTCGTAGTTCATTCCATTCTCTGAACTATACTCTTCAAGAAACTGAGCTGATTTTGTTTCTAGGTGACGAATAGCGACCCCTAAGCTGCTCGCAGTTTTAGAACATTTCCGCCGGGCAGCCGTCATATTGGACGCCATTTTGATTTTTTCGACTCGAAAAAAATCCCAATTGTAGAGCAAGGATGAATAAAGATTTTAAAAAAGAACCCAGGTCTCTAACTCTTACCAGTTGCCTGGAAAAAAAATCCAAAGTTTGGGTCAATTATACCGGAAGACCCCCTTAACTGTATTTATTCATTATGCGGTCCTATATCCGATATATTTTCTATGTCTTTGGCACAAGGTGAATTCCCATCAATCTGGAAACTAAGCTATATCAATCCTATCTTTAAATCGGGGGAACGGAAGCTTATATCAAATTATAGGGGCGTTTGTCTTCAATCTTGCATACCGAAAATACTTGACAAAATAGTTGCGACACAGATGGATTGGGTTGTTAAAATGTTTTTGTCAGAGAATCAGCATGGTTTTGTACCGGGTCGGTCAACAAATACAAATCTTTTATGTTTTAATCAATATTTGTTGAAGGCTTTCGAAAATAATAGTCAAGTTGGTTGCCTATACCCAGATTTTTCAAAGCCCTTCGACAGAGTCGATCATAATATTCTATTACATAAAATAAGATCATTAGGTTTTAATGATATGGCCGTTCGTTGGCTATCTGACTTTTTAAGTAACAGGTTTCAAATGGTAAAAATACACAATTACATTTCTAAACCAATTGCTGTAACATCAGGGGTTCCGCAAGGAACTCACTCTGGGCCAATACTATTTTTACTATTTGTAAACGACATTGAAGACATTATTACTAACAGCAAGGTTTTATTGTATGCTGACGACATCAAAATATATCGGATCGTCAAATCGTTTGAAGATTGTAAAAGCCTGCAGGATGACTTAAATAAGATTAATGACTGGTGCTACTCCAATAAATTACACCTTAATGTGAAAAAATGCAATCTTATTTCATATTGTAGAAAACGCTCCAGTCTCAATTACGCATACAGCATTGATAGAAATGATTTAGCTAAAACACATTCCCTGATTTATGGAAACGAGCTGTAATTACTCCCGTGTTGAAGCGTGGTGATACGGACGTTATTACAAATTACAGGCCAATCGCGTTACTGTCTAATTTTGCTAAAATTTTTGAGAAAATTATTTATAGTGTAGTATCATTTCATGTCAAACCTTATATTTCTCCATTTCAACATGGTTTTATGTCTGGTCGCTCGACAATGACAAACCTAGCAGTAATTACACAACACATTAGCGAGGCTCTGGACAAACGCGAGCAAATTGATGTAGTATATACAGACTTTGCTCGTGCTTTCGACACCATAAATCATAATATCTTACTGAGTAAGCTGGAGGGGGTCCCGTCATAGCACCTATCAAGGAGGCGGCGGGGGCAGACCAAAGTCTTCGGACGGCGGATGCCTGAAAGGGACGATTGTCCAAGTCGGAGTTGTAGACCTTCTTGAGGTAACCTCCGTGTCCCTATCTTGGATAGGGCTAACCTACACACGGCGGGGTTGACTCAGCCCTGGTGCTTGTCGCCGCTAAATGAGGAGTCGGGGGTGGGCCTTGAAGAGCCCAGGGGTGCCTACTCGCCCCTCCGGTCCACACGTGGGTTGGTCTCCGGCGGGCAGTGGTTCGCAGATATGGCGGTGATTCACCTGTCCTTAGACGGACGCTCAAAAGGCACACACCGACCGGTATAAGCCTGAGCACACGCATAGTCTGAGTAAGCTGGACAATTTTGGACTTTCTAATAACTTTATCATTTTCTTTTCTTCATATCTTATAAATCGAACAAACTACGTCTATTTTAATGGCTTCAATTCGTATGAATTTTATTCCCCTTCAGGTGTTCCGCAAGGGTCTAATCTAGGTCCATTATTATTTAATTTGTATATTAATGACCTAATTGAATCCATAAATTGTCCAGTTTTAGCTTACGCAGATGATATTAAAATATATAATGTCATCAACAATCAAAACGACTGTGTTACTTTGCAGAGCAATTTGGATATAATAAGTGGTTGGTGTAACAATAACGGCCTGTCTCTTAACGTTAGTAAGTGTGTCACTATTTCATATACGAAAAAATCCAATCCCATTAATCATCAATATTGGGTAGATGGTGCCTCCATAAAACGAGACCAAATTTTCAAAGATCTTGGTATTACGTTTGATCACAGGTTGTCATTCACTAATCATATTTACAACGTCACCTCATCAGCTTTCAAGATGCTTGGCTTTGTAATTAGGACTTGCAAGTATTTTAATGATACTGATTTGATCAGGGTATTATACTGTGCCTTAGTTAGAAGCCGCTTAGAGTACGGTTCCATAATTTTTTATCCATATTACACAAATCAATCCATCTTGCTAGAACGTGTACAAAAACCTTTTCTAAAATATCTAAATTTTAAGTTAACTGGTATATATCCTGATTATCTCACTGACTACAGCACTTTATTATCTATACACAGTATGATATCTTTGTCTGATCGTCGTAAGTTAGCTAGTAGTACATTCATGTTCAAATTAGTTCATAATATAATAGATGTTCCTCAATTACTCTCTATGATACCTTTTAATACGCCACGTATAGTTTCGCGGCAAAGTAGTTCGTTTCTATTACCAAGAGTTAATACCAATATACTACTAAAAGCGCCAATATATCACATGTCTATTAATGCTAATTCGCGTTTTACTGATATATTTTGTAATATTGTAAATCTTTAATTATACCAACTTTTGTATATTTTACACCATTTTATATATAATTTTGTTAACTGTATGTATTGTATGATTTTGTCCGATTTGTGGTTTTTCCGTGGACAATAAAGTATATTATTATTATTATTATTATTAAATCAGCAGAGCTGAAAGATTTAGGAGTGACATTCGATAATAGGCTTGCATTCAACTCACATATCAGTAACGTTTGCTCCAAAGCTTTAAAAATGTGGGGTTTTGTCTGGAGGGTGTGTAAAGATTTGGGTCCATCGTGTTTAAAACGATTATGTGCATTGGTTCGCTCCAACGTTGAATATGCTTCGGTAATATGGTCTTCATATCAATCAACACTTATTAATAGATTGGAACAAATACAACATAAGTTTTTACGTAGCATGGAGTTCAAATTGGGTAGATGTCATAGGCAAGGTTGTTACGAGGAAATAATGACCGATTTGAACATTAGACCTCTAGCTGATCGTCGCTTATCAGCAGATTTATGCATGATCTACAAAATAGTAAACAATTTAATTGATTGTCCTAATATTTTGGAGCAACTTCATTTTTATACTCCATCCAACTGCCGAAATCTGAGGAATACGCCCATTTTCCGCTTGCAGACATTCACTACAAACTACTCCCACTACAATCCACTGGCCAGAATGATGAGGACAGCAAATAGCTTGGCCGATAGGGAGTGGTTCGATTTATTTAATTCAAATTTTGATAGTTTTAAGTGTAAACTGAAGAGGATGCTTTAGATTTGTGATTTTTATTGTTATTATTTTGAAGTTTTAATTTTTTGAATGGCTCGAATTAATAATATTATTTAATGTAATGTAATTTTGATTGTTGTTTGAATTATTAGTGCTCTATTTTTGTTAAAAGGGGTTTTCCCGTATAAATAAATTAAAATTAAAAAAAAAATTATAATAAAAATGTATTATTATTATTAATTATAGTTTCTCAAAAGTACAATGGTACTTTCTAAATCTTTAATTTCAACAAAATGTATATTATTATTATTAATTATAGTTTTTCAAAAAGAGAATCGTAATTTTGAAATCTTTCATTTTAATAAAATGTATTATTAAAATTAATTATAAATGAGCATAAAATAAAAAAATAAAAAAAAATTATATGAAGCACATTATTCCTCGTTTTTTTATGAGCATCAGAAATTTCATAAACTTTAAAATATATGAGTAATATATATGTTTTAATTTCACATTTAATTATTGATTTATATGCATGGCGCATAAAGTAAAATTTCGAGTTTAGAAAGGAATAAAAATTTGGTTTGATCGCATCGCTAACGTTAGTCGTCACAAGCAAAAAATGATCAAAATCGGTGGGAATATAAACTCCTAAGTAGAGTAGACACAATAAGAAACGATGAGATAACCGAGGACGAAATATGCACTAACACAATTGCTGATAAAATGATGAATTTTAAACCAAGCAAAACGACCTGCTCTGACAAATATTGAGGTAAAAGGAATATTAAGAGCGTATTATCTCGAAATACACTCCAAAAATGATTGGAAATATATACAGGGTTTTTCCATTGCAAATCCAATGGATAGGGCATCTAAACCTGGATCGGTGTCGGTTTCAGGGATTATTTCAAAACAGATCGCAGGTAATTATAATTACATTTTGGGCGAGGCGAAGTAGAAACGATTTAGAATCCTTGTCGGCCCGCTTCAACTACCCTCCGCGCTGATCACCCGCAGAGCCGGTAGCCGCAAGGTTGTATAATGATGATAATTATATTGAGGGGCGACGACACGAAAATATCTAAAATTTTCAGATTTCTATCTCTTTCCTAAAATGTTGGAGGGTAAGGGGAAAGAGATCGAGTACTCAGGGGGTAATCCATTATGAACACCAACTGCATTTTTTGATGTCAATGTCAACCCGATATTAGCAGGTAGTAAGAAGTCTATTTGTTTTCAGCCAGCGCGTAGCGTTATCTTTTGTCCGACTTGGGGTGGTTTTGATAGGAATATTTATTTGATATTTATGAAATTATTTAAAATGTAATTATAATTAATACGACATTTGTAAAATAAAGTCGAAATTATGTCTACGTGTACAATTTTAGGTCAATAGAATTTTTTATAACGTATCTGACGTTTACATCTCGGTAAATAATGATCATCACATCTGAACGTTATATATTTTAACTTTACTGTAAATCAGTGGTTTATACGCGTGGCGCATGAAGTAAAATTTCGAGTTTAGAAAAACCCCGTGAAAATTTGTCTCGGGTCGCTGCGCGACCCTCGACAAATTTTCTACACGGGGTTTTTCTAAACTCGAAATTTTACTTCATGCTTAGTCTGGGAGTGGACAACACTCGTTCTTAGAAGTTTCAAATTAAAGAATCACTCTACTAAGTTTACTAAGTTTATTACAATTTTACAAAGGTTACAGTTTGAAGGACCAATCATGGTCTTCGGAGACCAAAGGACTACAGGGAATCGAAGTTTTTTTACAAGAAAACAACGAAAATCTGAAGGTTTACTGCATGGATAGGATAGAACACATCTAATTTTGAAAATGAATATCGAAGTTTTGTTGGTTTTCAGTGCATTTTTAACTTCACTTTAAATCAGTGTTTTATACGCGTGGCGCATGAAGTAAAATTTCGAGTTTAGAAAAGCCCCGTGAAAATTTGTCTCGGGTCGCTGCGCGACCCTCGACAAATTTTCTACGCGGGGCTTTTCTAAACTCGAAATTTTACTTCATGCTTAGTCTGGGAGTGGAAAACACTCGTTAGTTTAAAATACATCACAATTGGTAAAATATGTATCGTTGGATGCCCGTCTTCAGGGGTCATATGTAAGCAAATTATGGGTCTTAGGAGTTGTCAAATAAGTGAGTTACTCAACTGTTTCCAAGGGAATCTTTACGAAAACAAAAGATTAACATTTTACATATAAAATGTACAAGGTGAGAAACTCGATGTCTCAGCTCTATTAAAAGGGAAGGAAAACCGATAGAAAAAATCTGAAAAGAGGTTCATAATTGGGATTGAGTAAGGTTCATTTTAATCCAAAATTGCATATTTTTCTAAATTTTGAAAGTGAAGTAATGACGTCATCCAATATTTTTTCCCCAGAAACATACCTATATTTTTGGATATTTCAAAAGAGCTATTTTTTCTGAACTTTGTAGAGAAGAAAATTTGCTATCTTCTTTCGTTAAAAAATTAAAAGCAAACTTAACAAAAAGTATTATCAAAAATTCCAAATTGTCACGACTTAAACAAGTAGCCTTTGCAAGCAAATAACAAAGCTGCACCTGTCAATAATTAAACTAATGGTTAACAAATATTGTTTTGTTGTTAGTTGATTTTAGATTTCCGATTTTTCTATCGTTTTTCCTTTTCATATAATAGAGCGGAGACATCGAGTTTCGCTCACCTTGTATAATAAACTATAAGTGTGATACATCATTGAATTCGGAAAAAAGTATTCTTAAAAGAAAATATGAAAATCCAAAAGAAAATCCAGAAAACGTGAACGCCATCTACTCCCAATAGCATTGTTGATGGTACTCACAGAATTACTATTATAAATGTCAATTGATTGTGCATTTTGAAATCCAGAAGGAAACTGAACTTCTATAACCATTTTAGTAGTCATATGCAATTTTCATATAAATTGACGATGTGAACGCCATCTGCTGGCAATTTTTGAGTAGTATCGTTACAGCTATTAACAGTAGATGGCGTTCACGTCGTTATTTTAAATGTAAATTACATATGAGACTATTAAAATGAATAAAGATGGTTATTTTTCGTCTGGATTTCAAATTGCACTATAAACTGGCAATTTTAATAGTCATATGTAATTTACATTTAGGTTGACGACGTGAACGCCATCTACTGCCAATAGTCTTGTCTATTGTACTCACAAAATGACTATTATAAATGTCAATTGATTGTGCTGTTTAAAATCCAGAAGAAAACTAAACATCTATAATCAATTTAGTAGTCATGTGTAATTTACATATAAATTGACGATGTGAACGCCATCTGCTGTCAATTTTTGAGCAGTGCTATTGACAGTAGATAGTGTTTACGTCGTTAATACAAAAATAATATATATGTTCATTATAGCACTTTTTCCGTCATTTAAAGAATTGATGATTGTCGTACTAAACTTATTTCACTTGCCTTGTGGCTGTGGAGGGCTAGCAAGCGCGTCCCAGGTGGCGGATAGGGAAATACCACGGCGTCTTCTGATGTAGTGGTTAGCGACGGCCATAAGTGCCACTCCAGACGTAAAACCCTGCGTAGTGGTACAAAAACCGTCGCCGCGGACCAACTCCCCCCAAACCCGGTCGTCGTGTCGTGACTAAGGGATTGTACTTGGGGCCATACGGCGCCTAGGACCAATACTGTCTAACAGCACGTCCTAGCCAAACCATGGGCTTTTCTCCGCAGAAGGTGGTCATGTCTCGCGTCTGCAGGGGAAGGCTCGGGGGCTCTGAGCTTAACCACTTGGACCAAGAGGAGAACAACCTCATTAAAAAATCCTAAATCTCAAGGTGGGCGACAGGCCGAGGAGATGCGTGGCTAGATAGAAGACTAGTTCCGACTGTACCAAACTCCGGGGAACGGGCGACCCCCGGTTTCATATAGCCTTACCTGCGCAAGCGGGGCTCTGCGCGGGGGGACCACATAACTCCCTAGCCTTTCGTGGGACCAATATGTCTACAATTAAAAAACAAAATAACACAAAACAAAAACAGGTAGGGGACGCAGACGGCAGACCAACTCCCCAAGAGCATAAAGCAGAGAAGGGCGGGTCTTCGGATCCCCCACTCAATACGGAGAAGGACACTCTTCCAAAATCACAAACACCAGCACGAGCCAGCTACCGGGCTCACCATCAATGAGCTACAAGGAAGCGGCTGAAAAAACCCTAAAGGTTGCCCTCGTAAACGAGGACAACCTCTATGGCAAAGTTAACGAAGAGGAGGCACAGAAAATCCAACTGGGTCTCCGCTCCAAACACATCACCGTGGTTAAGGCCACGAAATTAGGAGAGTGGGCACCCCGATTCACGGGACTCAGCCACTTAGGAGAAATCCTGAGGATGTCGTGTGCCGACGAAAGAACCCTCGACTGGCTGAGGAGAACGGTGCCCACCCTAACTTCCTGGGAGGGAGCCAAACTTAAGGTAGTTGGTCTAGACCAGCTACCTAAATTCACGAAAGCTTCACTATGGGTGCCGGCGACGCCACCCATAGTGTACGAAGACAAGGAGGCTATCATAGAGGAACTAGCCATCCTAAACCCAACCCTCAACATCGAGAAATGGCCCACCTTCCACCACGAAAGAAAGGAGGAAGGCTACCTACTAGTCGTCGGAATCCCAGAGGACGACACAAAACAGCTAAGGGAGTCCGAGAGGGAGGGGAGAAATCGCCTCTATCTCGGATTCACCACGGTGAACCTAAGATTGAGCAGGGAGGGCGGGGGGGGGGGGGGGGGGGGGCGAGGAGAAGCAAGAGGTCTCCTCGGGCCCCTCGCCGGCGGCCCAATCCACACCCAAGGAAACGGGGGCCGACTCGATTGACGAGGACCCCACACCGACAACCCCGGAAGAGGAGAACAATAAGGAGGTGACGGTCATCGCGAACCCACCCCTAACTACAGTGGTGGACGAGGAAATGGAGGAGGCGGACCCAACAACATCCCCTCCACCAACCCAACACTAACCACCACAACACCAGGAGTTCCCCCTCAGACAAGAAAAAAAAAGGGAACCTCCTAAAAACCAGGTGAGCAATCTTCTTCTGAACACTAATGCTTACTAACACCACATCAAAAACAAAGTCCAATAACAAGATGTATCCCAAACCTATTAACATAATACAGGCAAACCTACAACACTGCAGATTGGCGGTAACCACAATCTGCAACCACTTAAATAAAACAAATAACACCATTGCACTTATCCAGGAACCCTGGATAGTCAATAGGAAAATAGCAGGCTTTGGAAACCTACCTGGAAAAATCCTATACGGAAATAGTACGGATAGACCCCGAACCTGTATATACCTTCCTCCAAGTGTCATCGGTTACCTCGTACCAGACATGACAAGTGGAGACTTAACGGTTGTAAGGCTCGGGGGCACTGAAATCTACCTGGCTTCAGCCTACCAACCTTATGACTCACAGTATAACCCCCCCACACAAGAACTAGAAAATATGGTAACACGCTGTGAGGCACAAGGCAAATATATGATAATTGGCTGCGACGCCAACGCGCACCATACCGTTTGGGGCAGCACCAATATTAACCAAAGAGGTGAGGCACTGTTGGAATAATGAGGTATTCCAACAGTGCCTCACCTCTTTGCTTAATATTGGTGCTGCCCCAAACGGTATGGTGCGCGTTGGCGTCGCAGCCAATTATCACATCTCATCTCTAAATATCCTAAACAAAGGCAATGAACCAACATTCATAAACGCAGTGAGACAGGAAGTGATTGATATCACACTGGTATCACAAGACATAACACACACCACGGTGAACTGGAGGGTGCACGGAGAGGCAACCATGTCAGATCACCGATGGATAACTTATACGATACAAACCGACAAGTATGAAAAAGCGGCCAAGTACAGAAACCCTCGCAGAACAAACAGGTCCAAGTATCGAGACCTTCTCGAGGCAGGACTAGGCCACCTAAATACTGATGATATATACCACAACACGCATGAAATCGAAGAAGCAGTAACTAAACTAACTTCTGCTCTCATCGATGCCTACACCGAATCATGTCCATTAAGCACCTCCAAACAACAGAGGAAAACACCATGGTGGAATACCCACCTTGAGGACATGAGAACGAAAACCCGAAAACTATTCAACAAGGCTAAAAATAGTAAATTAAAAACCGACTGGGATGCGTACAAATCACACCAACACATCTACAAAAACGAAGTGCGCAGCAGACAAAGACAATCCTGGAGGAAGTACTGCGAGGACATAGAGTCGACGAGTAAAGCTGCCAGGCTCAAAAAAGTGCTATCCAAGGACCCACACTACCTTGGAAGCATCAAGAAAGTAGACGGAGAACTCACCTCAAATGAAAACGAGACACTCCAACTAATGTTACAAACACACTTCCCCGGTTGTGAAACGCTAGAAATCGAAACGTCTGCAGACGACCCACACGAAAGAGAAGCAGATGAAGATGACAAGAAGCTAGCTATGGAAATAGTTACGAATCAAACCATAACTTGGGCAATCAAATCATTCAAACCATACAAATCCCCAGGCCCGGACGGCATCTACCCGGCCCTACTTCAATGGGGATCACCTGCGCTTGTGGCTGTGCTGGGAGCCGTCTACCGCGGCTGCCTCACGTACCGCTGCATCCCCAGGTTATGGAGAATGGTAAAAGTAGTATTCATTCCTAAGCCATGCAGGAGCGACTATACGAACGCAAAATCATTTAGACCGATCAGTTTATCTTCATTCATGCTAAAGGCATTGGAGAAACTATGCGATCGACACATTAGGGACAATGTCCTCAAATCTAGGCCGATCCACCAAAACCAACACGCCTACACGCCAGGCAAAAGCACAGAATCTGCTCTACATCTTGTAGTTTCAAGAATAGAAAAGGCGATAACAAACAAGATGACCACATTAGGTACATTTATCGTTATTGAAGGTGCTTTCGACAAAGCATCCTTCCAAAAAATCGGGGAAGCACTCAACAGAACCGGTGTTAACAACATGCTTTGCGGATGGATAGGAAACATGCTCCGCAGCAGACACGTAACAGCATCACTAGCAGATGTCACAATATCAGCGTCGGTCACCAGGGGCTGCCCGCAGGGGGGGGGTCCTATCCCCACTCCTGTGGACACTCTTGGTGGACGAACTGATCACAAAACTCAACATCCAGGGGTTCTACACTGTAGGATACGCGGATGACATAGCAATACTCCTCAACGGGAAATACGAGAACTTCCTATGCAACAGAATGCAGGAAGCACTAAAAACAGTGGAAGACTGGTGCAACACCAACCAGTTATCGGTTAACCCCACAAAAACAGAAGTAGCGATGTTTACAAAGAAACATAAGATAGAAACTCACACACTACCAAAACTATCCAAGACCCAATTGGAGCTATCAAAGGAAATCAAATACCTAGGATTCTATCTAGACTCAAAATTTAACTGGGCCAAACACCTAGAACACAAAACTGAGAAAGCAAGCAGGGCTTTCTGGCAATGCAGAAGGGCCATTGGCAATACCTGGGGACTATCTCCAAAGATAGCGTTGTGGATATACACAGGTATTATCAGACCAGCGCTCGAATACGGAGCCCTAGTCTGGTGGTCACGGACTAACCAACAAGGAGCAAAACTGAAATTAAATCACATACAAAGGCTGGCATGTACGTGCACAACCGGAGCCTTCAGAACAACACCAACCGCTGCAATGGAAATAATACTAAGTCTCCCACCTCTTGATATCCACATCAAGAGCACGGCGAGACTAACCGCAGAAAGACTGAGAGCCATGAACACATGGTCAGACCAAACTACGCCCGACGGCCACGGAAGCATACTCAAATGGGGACCACCCATGCTGAGAAGCAAAATAGACCAGAAGATACCCCAATACATCTTCAAAAAGAAATACGTCGTGAATACGGACCCACAAACAACACCACCGGACTATGTAGTGTTCACAGACGGATCCAAGACTAAGACAGGCTGTGGAGCAGGGATATACTCAGAGGACTTAGCTGTGCGAAAACGTCTTCCGATAACAGCACATGCTACTGCAACACAGACTGAAATTTACGCAATCCTAGAGAGTGCTAAAATTATAAAAGACAGAAACATCAGTGACCAGAATATAACTATCGTCACTGACAGCAAAGCCGCACTGGCAGCTCTAGACAAGTTCAGAATAACATCTGAACTAATACATAAATGCGTAGAAACCTTGAACAAAGTAGCAAATTCCAACCGCATAACACTAACGTGGACGAAAGGACACGATAACAGCCAGGGCAACAATAACGCAGACGAACTAGCACGAGAAGCATCGAAAATTACAACAAACCGTGCAGAAATAGGACTATCCCCTAGGTCCTTAGCCAAACGCATGCTAGAGTTCAATACTGCGAAACATAAAGAGAGATGGACAAACCTCACAACATGCAGCCAAACAAAGACATACCTGTTGGAACCCGACGGCCAAACAACAAAGAAGTTTCTAAAACTCACAAAACAGAAACTACGAATCCTAACCGGCTACATTACTGGTCACTACAACTTCCAGCATCACCTCGCAAAAATGGGAATCACTAGTGATGACATTTGTCGAGGATGCAACGAAGAAGAAGAAACAGCGAGACACATTCTTCACGCGTGTCCGGCGCTGTCAAAAATAAGAACCACGATACTAAGGGAAGAAGCCCCAAATCGTGAAGGACCCGGATGGCAATGGTCACACGCACAGATCCTGGCAATTGCCGACTGTGCGGGGTGGGTCTAACCATCAGGGGGGAGGCACTACAACGGGCCCGACTGTGGCCTAAGTGGGTGCGGCTGCTGCTGCCCTCCCGCCAAATAATCCTTAATCCTTATTTCACTTGCTAATTGGTTGGTTATAGACCATTTCACATTAAATCAGCGTTTTATACGAGTCGCGCATGAAGTAAAATTTCGAGTTTAGAAAAGCCTAATTCGTCTCAGTCGCTCTGCTGCGCTATGCCCGAGCCAAATGTTCAGGCTTTTGTAACTCAAAATTTTACTTCATGCTTAATCTGGGATTGGAAACACTCGTTAGATGGTCGATCATAACCAGGGTTGTTATGTTTAAAACACTTTGTTTTAAAATTGTGTTTTAAACATGTTTAAAAACAGCCGTCATGTTTTAAACGGTTTTGTTTTAAACATGTTTTAAATCTAAAATTTGTTTAAAACATGTTTTAAACGTTTAATTTGTTTAAAACATGTTTTAAACGTTGGATTTGTTTAAAACATGTTTTAAACGTTGGATTTGTTTAAAACCGTTTTTTTATTATCTTAACTGCTAAAAATAAATATTTGCTAAATTATATTTTATATTACTTCATTAAAGTTTTTTGTTTGTTTTTAAATTCTAGCTAAATTGTTAAAGATATTTCAAATTACATTATCAAACATAACATTTTATTACAATAAATCTGTGTCTGCATAAATGTGGTTTTTAAATACAGGGATTTTATCTTTCAGGTATACATAAGCATTCACTGTAAATTTTTCGACGTTCGTTGTTTTTTGTTCAAGATTTCAATTTTAATCTTTAAACGAGGGCTTTCCATTCCCAGACTAAGCATGAAGTAAAATTTCGAGTTTAGAAAAGCCTGAAAATTTGGATTGGCCGCGTAGCGAAGCGGAGCGGCCAATCCAATTTAGGCTTTTCTAAACTCGAAATTTTACTTCATGCGCCACGCGTATAAAACACTGAAATATCGTAATGTTTAAAATATACGGCTTTAACAATCTAATATATAAATGTGGAAAAAATTGTTTGAAGCAGTGATTATAGGCAACCCATAAACTCTAACGTATATTAGGTTGCCTATAACCGTTGTTGTAAGTGTGTGTTTTTTTAACTTCACTGTAAATCAGTGTTTTTAAGCGTGGCGCATGAAGTGGAAAACACTCGTTTAAAGCCTCAAATTAACCGCATTAAAACAACGATTTCCCACAACTTTTAAAACGCTGTAATTATCGGGGTATGTATACTCAAAAGAAAAACGCCCTGTGTATTCTGTTTTAAACACGTTTTAAACGTGTTTTAAACATGTTTTGAACACGTTTTAAACCCATATCATAACCTTATTTTGCATTTTTTTTATTGCTAGATTAGCGTGCTCTATTTAATCGATTTGATTAAAACGTAACCAAATAATACCATTGCATAACATATTGATTAATGAGTTAAATTGTTGGAATCATCAAATGAACATGAACGACCGTTTAAAACGCTTTAAAAAGGGCAAAAAGTGAAACTACCTGCTATTCAAACAGATAAAGTCATAAATTGGAACATCAACACACCATAAATTGTGGTTTCTTTTCTTCCATTATGCTTGTAGAGGGTATCTCTCTTCAAAATTTGCTGGTTTAGATATTTTGGAGAGGCCCTTATTGAGGGTATTCAAATTCGATTTTTATTGCTCAGCAATAGAGCGATGAATAGACTATACCTTAGTTCTTCGAGTGTTTTCGCGCTTGAAAGAGGGTGCCTCCCTTCAAAATTTGCTGGTTTAGATATTTTGGAGAGACCCTCTTACCAACGCGCAATTTTTCAGTGATTTTAAACACGCCTTTACCCCCGGTTTTAATAAGACAAAATAAAATTCTAACCCCCGGTAACCTCTTCCTGGCTACGCCAGTGATACAACTCACAGCCTACTAGAACGAATTTTCGACCAATGAGATGCGAAGCGGTGATAAGTTGTCCTGTCATTTGAAACGTCAAAATGGACGAAAGTCGCTGGGGTAAATAATAAGTATCGATTATCGTATAAAAGTTTTTTTTTTTGAGAATTTAGAATTTTATTTCAAAAACAATTACATATAAAATTACATGTTTTTTTTTTTTTTTATAGTATGCATGTAGGTATATAATTTGTAATTGTAGTTGATGAGGTTCCTTCCTTTTTTCCTCGCCTCGTGATTCCAGGATGAGAGATCCGATCTCGGGCTAGCGGTATTAAAGGATGTCTGTGTGTTAATGTATTTGTGTATTCTGTTTAGTTGATATCGTTGTTTAGTAGTTTGTTTTTTATTTTTAACTTATATGGGATGTATTTTAGACATTTTATGTATTGTGGTATATTGTTGTATGTTTCTATTATCTTTGTCATCAGGTGTTGCGTGTATTTTTTTGTATTATATTTTACTGTTCGTAGGTCCGATCTTCTTCTTGTTGTATAGTTGTGTGTCTTCTTGTTGGGTTGTATTTTGATGCGTGTTTTTATTAGATTGTTTTGTATCTTGTATAAGAATAATAAATTGTTATATGTAATAATTTTTTGTATATCTAGTTCTTTGGTGATTGTATACAGTTCTTTAGAATGTGTTCTTCTATTTATCTTATATAATATCTTCAATACTTTATTTTGTTGTCTTTGTAATTTTCCAATATTCTTTTTGTTTGTGTCTGCCCAAATTGGCGTTAGATAATTTATATTTGACGTGAATAGTGCATGATATACCGTTCGTTTTTTTGATATGGGTATATATTTGCTTATTTTCCATAATGCACCTATAATTTTTGAGTTTTTCATTATTAGTTTCTGTATGTGGTCGTCCCACTTTAGGGTGTTTTTTATTTTTAATCCTAGGTATTCTGTTTCTTTCACTTCTTTTATGAGTGTTCCATGGATTTTGATGTTCAAGTTAATTGGTCGTTTCTGTCTGTTGAATATCATGTAGGTAGTTTTTTGTTGCACAAACTAACTTTATTCTGCTTTTATTATTATTATTGCAAAAGTAATTCTTGCATTTTTTCGCTACATCTCCTTAAATATTGGTCACCATCACATCTAAGCGTTGTATATTTTTAACTTTACTGTAAATCAGTGGTTTATACGCGTGGCGCATGAAGTAAAATTTCGAGTTTAGAAAAGCTTCGTGAAAATTTTCTAAACTCGAAATTTTACTCCATACTTAGTCTGGGAGTGGAAGACACTCGATAGTTTAAAATACATCACAACTGTTAAAATATGTATCGTCGGCTGCCAGTCTTCAGGGGTGATATGTAAGCAATTTATGGGTCCTAGAAGTTGTCAAATAAGTGAGTTAGTCAACTGTTTCCAAGGCACTCTTTACAAAAAACAAAAGATTACAATTTTACATATAAAATGTACAATAAACTATAAGTGTGATACATGATTGAATTCAGAAAAAAGATATTCTTCCAAAAAATATGAAAATCCATAAAAAAAAACAAGTTGGCTATAGTTCCTGGGTAATAATAATAATAATATTAATAAGCTTTATTCCAATAAATAAATAATACAGCGATAACACACAATCATATTAACAATGATACCACCGCACACTACTTACTGCTATTTTATATTGGAACGGCGTCAAAAAAGGATGGAATCAATTTCGCAACAGAAAAATTCCTCTATAGTATACGGTTCAATTTCCCGCAATATATCGATCACGTAATTTTTATATCTCACCGGATTTAACTCAGTTTTTATAAATAAATGTTATAGTTATCTTAAAATAACATATGTTACTAGATTAATCGTTAAAAAGTGCCTGTATAATGTCAAAGTTGTAAATGTCTGGATACAATAGTTTTTGAATAAAAAAATAAGAACGGAATTTCAAAAAATCCGTTTTTTGACAATATCTCAAAAACGAAGGAGGATATTTCAAATTTGTTTTTAGATTTTAATTGGGCCCTAAATTACGCAACTTTGCCCCGATTCAACTGACAAATAACTGAGATCCCCATACATTCTGTTGAAATACGGACACCCTGTATATAAAAATCTATGAAATCAATTGAGAAAGATTATATCACTATGAAAACAAGAACAGTTTGTAATGTTGTGAACGATCGACATTAATGACAACTGTCGTTATGTGTTGTTTGTAATAAAGAGATATCATCAAAAAGGGTGTACTGATGTTTACCTGATCTTAATATTAGAATAAATATTTGACGTCGTTTTGTTGCGCATTTGAAAGGGCGCCCGGTAACATGATTACCTTTGACAAACAATATTAATTATTATTAGTTAGTAAACACTGATTCTATTTTGACCAAAAAGAAACATCTACAATTTATTATTGTTATATATATGGGTAAGATTTTTAAGGGATCAGGCGTTTGTTTTTTTTTTTTTTGGTCTGTAACACTTAAAGCTGAGGTGTTACTTAACTTTATTCTTGTATAATATGATATATATTCTTAACTACAAGTCAGTGAAGAACCTTTTATGATAATTATTCTAATTTCTTATATCAATACACATTTTCTTATACAGAGAGTTTTATGTTTTATGAAAATCATACTATGACTTTGGACCAAATTACTATGGAACATCCTAACTTGAATTATATTTATTGTGGCGAATTCAATTTACGGAATTCACTACTAGATACCAACATGAATGACTCCAGCAATATCACTTGTCTTCTGGACTGCTTAGCCTTTAATAACCTCAGCCAAGTAAACACTATTCCTAATGAAAGAGGCGTTTTTCTTGACCTAGTTTTGACGAATGTTAATACATTTGAAATTTTTGAAGCTATCGATGCCCTCTTTGCGAAAAGCATCCATCATATACCATATACTTTCACCATAAAACACCTTTTTGAAAATAAAAATCTTTGCTCAGATTTATTCTACTATGACTTTAAACTTGCAGACTATGGCGCGCTCAATCATTTTTTATCCAAGGTTAACTGGAATGTAATACTTCAAAATTCGGACTTAAATGTATCCCTTCAACATTTTTATGATATTCTTCATGTAGGGTTAAGCTTATATGTCCCAGTGAAACGGAAAAAATCATCGACATATCCGAAATGGTTCAACAAAGAAATAATTTTACTTGTTAATAAGAAAAAGAAAGCTCACGCGACTTTCAAAGACAATGGTGGGTTACACAATTATGATGAATTTAAAAGTCTTAGGTCTCAATGTGCCACCTTAAGCAAAATGCTTTTTGATCGCTATATCAGAAATATTGAAGAAAATTTGAAAAACAATCCAAAATCATTTTGGAACTATGTTCATGAATGTAATCATGTTCGTGGCTTTCCGGTGCAAATGTTTTATGATCAACACACCAGCAATAATGGTGTAGACTGTGTAAATTTATTTGCAAAGTATTTCTCGACAGTTTATTGTATTGATGCTACCGACAACCATACTACTCATAATTCGCTTGTGAGTGATAACTTGGTTAACACCATTAACCTCAACTCCTTTTCCGTAAATATTTCCGATATTTTCAATTGTATCAATCATTTACCTGATTCATGTATTGCTGGTCCCGATGGAATCCCACCATTTGTGCTGAAGAAATGTGTATATTCTTTAACATCGCCTATTCACTCCCTTTACAATCGATCTCTAAAATCTGGTATATTCCCAGAGTTATGGAAACATTCATTCATTAATCCTTTACATAAAGATGGATTAAGAGAGAACATAAAAAACTATAGGGGAATTACTATCCAATCAGCAATACCTAAAATGTTGGATGAACTAGTGGCTAAACAAGTAATGTGGGAATGTAAACGGATCATTTGTAATGAACAACACGGTTTCATGCAAGGTAGATCTACATTAAGTAACCTCATGATCTATCATACATTTTTATTAGATGCGTTGGAAAGGGGATATCAGGTTGACTCCATCTATACTGACCTATCCAAGGCTTTTGATCGTGTCAATCATATCATACTTCTAAACAAACTTTCAGATCTTGGCTTCGGAAATTCTGTAACTAATTGGTTCAAAAGCTTCCTCTCTTCTAGGTTACAATATGTGAAAATCGATAACTATATATCTGAGCCAATAAATGTTACATCAGGGGTTCCACAAGGGTCTCATTGCGCTCCTATCCTTTTCTCTCTTTTTATAAATGATATTGGTGAATGTTTTCAATATTCTAAATTTTTAATGTTTGCTGACGATCTAAAATTGTATACTATTGTGCAACGTATAGATGATTGCGAGAAAATTCAAAGTGATTTGAATAATCTCTCCAATTGGTGTGCTATAAATAAGCTTGCCTTAAATATTAATAAATGTCATTCAATATCATTCTGTCGTCGCAAAAGGATTCAATTTCAATATGAAATAGACGGGCATTCATTAAGTGAAGTGAGCGAAGTTAGAGATTTGGGAATTTTATTTGATTCAAAGCTTACATTTCAGCCTCATATAGCAAAGATAACTTCTAGCGCATTGAGATCAATTGGAGCAATTAGCCGATATTCAAGTAACTTTAACATCAACACTGTCAGATTGTTATATACGACGTTAGTACGGTCTAAGTTAGAGTACGGCTCTGTTATTTGGAACCCATTCTACAATAAATGGACAAATAAAATAGAAATGGTGCAGAGTAAATTTCTGAGATTGATATGGTATAAGCTTGGTAAACCAAGGTGTGAGTTCAGTCATTCTGATACCTTATTGTCTCTTAACTTAAAATCATTGCAATATAGAAGAACTACGCTAGACTTATGCTTTGGTTTTAGAATAATTAATGGGATGATGGATTGTAGTACCTTGTTGTCAGCGTTTACGTTTAATACATGTAAATATAATCGCGCAAATTTATTGTTTCGTATACCGTTTCATTCTACTAATTACGGTTCGCATAGTCCTATTTGTAGAATTATGAAATTATGCAATATATTAAATGCGAATTATTATTTCAATATAATTGATACGTCATTTATACGATTTAAACGTAACTTACATTATTTAGATTCGAATATTTGTAGCTAGTGTTTTAGATGTATTATTCTAGGGTGGTGCTTGTATTACTGTGTGTTTAAGTAGATTTCTTCATTGTATTATTATCTTTGTATAAATTCTTTATTATTAATATTTATATAGCATTAAGTTTATTTTTTGTAACATTATTACTATATGCTTTTGTAAAAAGGTGATATCCGTTTAAAATAAATAAATAAATAAAAAATAAATATGTAACACCTAACATTTTCATAACGACAATTTTTCTTTGAAGTATCCATATGCATACGTTGCACATTTTCCGAGGCTCGGTTTATTAAATGAATTCAATTTGAAGCTGTAAGCGAGTGTTTTCCACTCCCAGGCTAAGCATGAAATAAAATTTCGAGTTTAGAAAAGCCTGAAAATTTGGTTTGGTCGCGTAGCGCGAAGCGCGGAGCGGCCAAACCAAATTTTCAGGCTTTTCTAAACTCGAAATTTTATTTCATGCGCCACCTGTACGAAACACTGATTTAATGTAAAGTTTAGCGGTGTGTTTTAAACTTTGTAATATGTCAGTGTTTTGTACCGGTGGCGCATGAAGTAAAATTTCGAGTTTAGAAAAGCCAGAAAATTTGGTTTGGCCGCTCCGCGCTTCGCGCTACGCGACCAAACCAAATTTTCAGGCTTTTCTATATGCTATACTTAAAAGAAAAATTCTCGTTATGAAAATGTTCGGTGTTACATAAAACTCTCTGTATACACTTCTGTGCAATAAAATTAAGTACAAAAAATATGTTACAGTTTAAAACGGACGTGATGAGTTTCCTAGTTACGAAAATATTTATTTTATTTTTTTATTTATTTTTTTATTTATTTTTTTTATTTATTTTTTTATTTATTAGTTACGTGCCAATACAAAAATGTTTACACAAGTCAAAAAAAAAACATATAAAAGTATAAAATGCATTACTATCAAAAAATCTAAAAACGGATAATAATACTTAAATATCTAAATACATAAAAACACTACAAAATATGAGCAGTAAATTGAAACATGTTCAACTGATTATAGCATTGAGCTATTTAAGAACTCATCGTGTGAATAAAAAGCTGATGTTACTAGCACAGTTTTAATTTTCTGCTTAAAATGGCTAAGATCCAGTTCACGATAATGCATTGGTAGATGATTATAAAATCTGCTGGCATAATATCTTGTGCCGCTTCTGGTAATGGATAGTCGTACATAATCTGCACATATATTCATTTTATTCCGCGTATTATAGGTATGTTTGTCTTCATACATAAGGTATTGATCTTTATGTTTATGTGTATGGATTAAACATTCGTAAATATAAATACAAGGGAGTGTAAGTATTTTAAATTGTGAAAATATTTCTCTGCAATCGGCTGTATAACTAGCCCCAGCAATAATACGAACAGCTCGTCTCTGGAGTGCAAAGATATCATGTCTGATGGAGGAATGGCCCCATGATAGAATGCCGTATGATATATGACTTTGAATTACTGCGAAGTATACGGTTCTTAGAACTGTTGTAGATATATTATTACTGAGGTTTCGAAGCAGAAAAATATTTTTGTTTAATTTTGATCTTAAATTATGCCCATGTTCGTGCCATAACAATTTATTGTCTACATACACCCCCAAAAATTTAGTGGAACTACCAAAATGTAAGCTCTCATTCAAATCAAGATTCCGTAGACTGAACATTAGGTTAGTTGTCTTAGATTCATTTAGTTCCAGTAGGTTTGACTGGAACCATTTACTGGCCTTCGACCGTGCATCCTCACTGAGGTGTAGAGTTGTCTGCAGATTATCATCAGATGTTAATATGGTGGAGTCATCGGCATATAACACGACTTTACTGTCAGTAAAACAATGGGGAAAATCGTTAAAAAATATTAAAAATAATAGTGGCCCCAAAATGGAACCCTGGGGCACCCCAATTTGTGTATCAAGATGATCAGATGTTCGACCATTTATTGATACACATTGCTTTCTGCCTGACAAATATGATAATAATAACCTGCAGCTTTCGGGATGGATATTGTACATATATAGCTTTCTCAGCAAAATAGTATGAGATACACAATCGAAAGCCTTCGACAGGTCTAAGAACGTTACATTCTAGTACTTCTTTTCATCCATACTGTTCATACAAGTACCTAATAAATCCTCGATTGCATGTGCCGTAGACCGTCCAGTTCTAAATCCATACTGTGAGTCATGAAATAAGTTATGCTTATCGAAATGCTCAGACAGTTGATCGTGCATAATCTTCTCAAATACTTTCGATATTATTGGCAATAGAGCAATAGGACGATAATTATCTGGATTATTTTTATTGCCATTTTTGAGAATGGGAATAATCTTAGCAGTCTTTAGGCAGTCTGGAAAAATGTTGCTTTTGATACATTCATTCAATAGTTTGCAAAGAGGAGGAATTATAAGGTCCTTGATGCAGATAACAATGTCTAGTGACAGACCATAAATGTCTTTTGCTTTTGATTTTTTTAGATTTACAATTAAATTTCGAAGCTTCGCTTCCGACACATATTTAAAATTAAAAACAGGGACTGAACACGACATGTTAATATTGTTAAAATATGACAATGGATCAGTTCCACATTTTGGAATTGCTGACACAATGTTTTCCGCTACAGCAGTGAAAAAAATATTAAATTCACAGGGTTCAATATCACAGATACTATGTTGAGTTTGAGGTCTGTACGAATTTACAATTTGCCACATCGCTTTGGGACTGCAACCAGATGACCGAATGAAATTGTCTGTTGCACTAATTTTAGCTTGTTTCAGTTGAGCACTATACACTTTCCGTAATCGCTTGATTTCACAATTTACATAAGCACTGTTAGGATTTCGTTGGTGAACTTCATCTAGGAACTGCAGCGTTTGCCTAAGATCTTGAAGGTTTTTGTTGAACCAATTTATTGATAGCGACTTTGGTTTCATCACATACGATTTAATCGGAAAAGCAGATTCCATTGCAGTCGTTATTTGTTTTAAAAATGAATTACATTTTTCGGAAACTGACAATCTTCCATTATCCAGAAAATCCCATTTATAGGCCCTACCATTTTATATAAGTGAAATTTGCCGATTTGTGTGATTGGTCTAACGTGCATTTTTTGTGTGGTTGTATCGTGGTTTAGGTTACAGGTCACTTCAATTCCTATTCCTGTATGATCAGCTAGTCCCCAGTGTACTGGGTATACATAAATGTCGTCGACAGCGATGTTTGTAAAGACATTGTCCAATTGATTAGTATTTCGTGTATTGAATGATACTATAGAAGTAAGTCCATGGCTTTTCATAAGTCCAGTAAGTAAAATCGCTTGATTATCGTAAATTGAATTAAAATGCACGTTAACATCACCCCCTATGATGATTTTGCAGGTTTTAATACAATTACTGTTTAACAGAAGTTCCACATTTTCAATAAATCTGTTATAATCACCTGATGGTGGACGATAAACATTGATGATGATTATATTATTCAGATATAGCTTTGTCATTGATAACTCGCAGACATGTTCAATACTAAATATTTTTAAATTATCCAGCACATTCTGATTGGTTTCTATTTGATTTGCAAGGATTGCGGAGCCTCCATATGGTGTTGATCGACAGAAACTATCAGCTACCTTATAGTTAGTAATAACTAGTGAGTCCATCTCAAATTTTTGTAACCAGTGTTCTTGAATAGCAATAAGATTAAATGGAATGTTTTCATTAATAATATGTGCTTCTATTTGCAAAATTTTGTTTCTAATAGAGCGTAAATTTAAGAATAATAATTTTAATTTAATTTGTTTAGACGTTTTGTGGGATTGCAGTTTTTTTGTGTCTCTTACGAAAAAAATATCTATCAAGAATAATGTTTTCTGGCCAATTTGATGGCGAATTAACTATATCATAGTCAGATAGTTCAATACCTAACTTGAAACTAGATTTATTTGTAGAAATTGTATCAAGTTTTTCACAAATGAAGTCTGTTTTATTAATTAAATTTGCCACATGATCGTGAATATCATTGACATTAGTTGATTTATGAGCGTTCCCAATAAAGATCCATGCCTTTTTTGTTTCAGCAGTAAAAGATGTTTTTGTGTTGCTACCAGTGCAAATAACTCGGTGTTTGTTTTTATTGGTTTTGAGGCGCGAGCGATGGGAATCGACTCCGCTCTTATCAGGCACCGATTGTAGAATGTCAGTTTTTCCGTGTTCTACGGAATTAATTCGATTTCGATTTAAATTTGCAGGCTTTGGATTGCTCGGACATATATCTGACATCTGGTGATTTTTCATTGAAATCAATGCCTCGCCAGGTGCATGTTTATCATTTTGGTTTGCAGATGTCTTGTTTGAAGTGTGAGACACCTGTGATTTGTTATTAACATTAGAAATTACTCGTTCGGTATTTTTAATTTCAGAAACCTGCAGTTTAGACGAATAGGTTAGGATTTGTTGATTTTCAAGTAAATCAATTTTCTCCTTGAGTAATTCAACGTGATCAACGAGGATCTTATTTTTATGTTCAATTTCTCTAATAAGATGACGTAGAGTATCGTTTTCACGTTTAAGATAATATGCATTGTCGGGCGATATTACAGGTAAAGTGCACTCACCGGCAATATCCCTTTCTGAGTTTTTCCTTGTGGGACATTTCCCTTTTAATGCAGCTTTCATGTGTTCCTTTAAACAGGATGGATGGAAACACAGGTCGCAGATATCACATTTAGTAAAATCAACTACTTTAGATCTGCATCTACCACACAGAGTTTCAGAAGCACCTTCGTTGGCTGCCATCTTGGTTTTAAATATTAAATATGTAAATATGTCAATTTCCTTAATGTCGAAATGCTGCGTCGTTTAGACAATAATTCAAAAATGCTAATTCTAACTAAAATAGAAGATGGTCTTTCTATTTCGGCTTTATTGTATTTAGTACGAGCGTTTTTTTTAAAACTTCATAGTTTTCGTTTTTAGTAAAGGTGTTATTTTTAAGTTATGGTGTTTTATCATTTATTGAAACTGCTAGGTGGCAATTAACACAAACCCGAATTATACAATTAGAATATTGTGAAATATAGTTATAAGACTTGTGCTTAATTTTATTTCACAGAAGTTTATATGATCTGAAAATATTATCTTATTTATTATTTTCGTTTCCCCGGACCAGCTAAGGAAAAAGTGTTACAAAACCACTTGATATTATGTGCGCCAGTAACACTAACGAAAAATCCGTCTCTTGCAATCTTCTTTCCTCTTCGCCACCTATTTCTTCCTTTCCGCTCCTTATTCATCCACAGACGATACGGCACAGGTTTACGGAAAAGTTAAATGGTTTTAATAATTAAGGATGATGTTAACCATGTCTTGAAGTGTTGACACATTGTTTTTTTATTACATAAAGTTACAAAAGGCTAAACCCGGTTTCACGAGCCAGGTTTAATCTGAGGCGTTCCGCGGCACTGCAGCATAAGAAGCGTAAAATTAAATTTATCACAAAAATAAAAAAAAAACAATGAACTACATAAGTAAAGCTAGAGAAATACGTATGGGATTTTGAAAATAACAATTTTTGTGTAATTAACGAGCATTTGAAGTTAAAAGTTTAATTTTTCACCTACAAAGGGGCATTAATTTGTAAATATAAAATCTTAAATTCACCTTATCGAAAATCCTGTGCGTATTTTCCCTCGGAATGTTGTTTTAAAGTTGTGGTTACACTTTGTATTGAAAAATAATAAACTTGTTCGAGTTTTGGTGCGTGCCGTTTTGAAAAAACGCGTTTAAAGTTTTGAATAGTTATTTAGGAGCAGACCGACGCACTTGGCAAACAGTTCGAAACTTTAATGAAAACTGTTTCGGGCAGGTATGCAACTTTCTCAAAAAATTCAGGGAGATACATCTGAAAATTTAGAATATCATGAGCTACTTTTTCCCTTTCTTTTATATGGTTTGTAGTAATTGAAAATAGAAAATTCAAAATGTTGTATGTACATATGTATGTTAAAGCGGCCCTGTAAGAGCAAAAATAATGTTTTTACCATTAAACCATAATTTATTTAAAGATATGATATTTCTCTGTACAGCCAGGGAAGGGAATCGGCATACAGATGATCAAGTTTTATGTTTTCAAACGCTGCAGGTCGCCCTTTTTTTGCAGGAAGTATATTGATGCAATCAATTCAAAGTCTCCTTATACCGGGTGTTGACTTGGCGGACGCAACATAGGAAATCCCATGTAAATTTGGAAATGTTCAAATTTGGGCTTCCCTATTTATTTTAGAAACAAAATGTATTTACCTTTTTTGTAGAGGGAACAATTCTGAATTCATTTTTGTTAACGTTTATCACTTTACGTTTCTCTAAGTTGAAATAATTAAGAAGAAGTAATGTGATTTTATAAAAATAATGACATGCCATGGAATTGAAACAACAATTGCGGATGTCAAAATGGCAACAGATATCGCAGTCACTTGATTAAAGTAAATGTTTTCGAAATGATTTACACTATAGAAGAAAAAAAACCTTCTAATAAAGCGGAATTATGCAGACCACAGTTATCACGATGTTTGCGTTATATTTTTTATCGTTAATTAAGTAACAGCAATATCTTGTGCTATTTTGACATCCGCAATTGTATCAATTCCATGGTATGTCAATATTTTTATAAAATCACATAAATTTTTCTTAATTATTTTAGCTGTAAATTTTCTGATATTCATTGATTTTTTAAAGAGTTCAATTTGAAGCTTTAAACTAGTGTTTTCCACTCCCAGACTAAGCATGAAGTATAATTTTGAGATTAGAAAAGCCCCGTGAAAATGTTCGGGGCTTTTCTAAACTCGAAATTTTACTTCATGCGTCACGCGTATAAAACACAGATTTCAAGTGAAGTTCGAATATACATAAATTTGACAATATTATAGTGTTTTATACGCGTGGCGCATGAAGTAAAATTTCGAGTTTAGAAAAGCCCCGTGAAAATTTGTCGAGGGTCGCGCAGCGACAAATTTTCATGGGGCTTTCCTAAACTCGAAATTTTACTTCATGCTTAGTCTGGGAGTGGAAAACACTTTTTTAAGGCTTTAAATTAAACTTAAAAAAAACATGGAATATCCGCAATTGTTGTATCAATGCCATTGTATATTATTATTTTTATAAAATCACATTACTTTTTCTTAATTATTTTAACTTAAAGAAACGTAAAGTGTTAAGTGTGAACATTCATAAATTTAGAATTATTTCCTCTACAAAAAAGTGAAATACATTTTGTCTCTAAAATAAATAGGGAAGCCAATATTTGAACACTTTGAAATTAATATGCGATTTCCTTTGTTGCGTCCGCCAAGTCAACACCCGGTATAATATCTTGTATGGACTTTCCTTTTCGAATCTTATCCATTGAATTTTAATCCAGTTAACTGGTTCGTTCCTTTCGTTTTTCTTCCGCTTTGAAATTGCTTCTTCCAGTTTTTTTTGTCGAAAAGAAATCAGCAACTTGCATTTTATAAGAGCTGAAGGGTTTTTTGTCTTTGATTTTTGCATGATTCTAAAGCAGTCATCATTTTTGTATGATTCTAAAGCAGCCACATAAACAGTTTTGCCCTTCGCGTAAGTGTCTAATGTACCAAAGTCCCTATTATTAGGAAGATTAATGGTCAATATACTTAACATTTTTGAATTCTGCCATCATCTGTAACCACATTAAGCTCATTTTTATATTGCGATTTTGGCCAGTACACGCATCACTGTAAGCTATAATATGTTCACAGTTAGAAGCATTAGTTAAAATATGTTTTTTATGCAAGAAGACATTTCTGGTGAACCTCGGGATGCTATGGTCTCATCCCAAGCATACATGTAACCAATTTCATTTCCAAATTTATGACAACTAAGATTATAAACATACATATTTCTTTGACGAATAAAGCACTGATAACCTTTCTTCACACTTTTATTTGAATTACCAAATGTACATTTCGGACACAAAGTGACCATTATCAATGGTCAATCTGAAGATAGGTTATTAGTCAAACTAATTTGATCTTCACGTAACTCACAATTAATTTATTTATACATATTTCTCTTGTAGTATGCAATAGGTCAAGACAAAATTGGAAAGGGTAATGCTTTCTCTAAATCAAAACTTAATGAGTATATTTTTTCTGCGTTTAAAATACTTTTTGTTTGGTCTTTCTTGATCGAACTGCGAGCTTTTTCTACTTTACATCAATGCAATAGATTTTCGGTTTAATTTGTCTTCTTTTTTTCGGCGTCCGTTTCTATATCAATCTTAATCTTAAGCGTATCACATTTTGTACATGTGTCTTTGCTAGGTGTATGAAAGTGCAGATTGAAATCCCTGTGATAGACATTTCTGTAAATGGCTTCGCTTACTTTTGGTTCATTCCTTTCATCACATTTTTCAACATAAAGATTATACATAAAGCGAATATTTAATTCTGAGGAAAGAAAATTTTAATTCTGAGTGCGAGGCACTTGCTACCTTTAGGGAAGCAAACCTTGTCCAAGGGAATTCAACCCACTTCCCGAAGGGAAAGATGATCAAAAAGCTGCTGGAATTAGCTAATGAAACAGAGCTCTTTGATTAACCATGGAAACAGAAGAAGTACAATAAGCCACACGGCTGCGGTGCTAGGGCAGAAATAACCCTAACTTCCGTTTCTTGCCCCTTAAAAAAAAAATGACGAGACCCTTACAAAAACTTCGAGATTTTTCACCGGGAGAAGATCTAAGAGGTAAACACCCACCGGCAAATAGGACACCCGATGAAATGAGACAATCAGTGCGTGATCATATCAGCAAATTTCCTGCGTATCAATCACACAACCCGAATAGAGGGTTGTGTGATTGATACGCAGGAAATTCGCTCATATGATCACGCACTACTTCCTGCAAAAAAAGGGCGAACCCTCTATTCGGGTTGTGTGATTGATACGCAGGAAATTCGATGATATGAGCACGCACTGATTGTCTCATTCCATCGGGTGTCCTATTTGCCGGTGGGTGACTACCTCTTAGATCTTCTCCCGGTGAAAAATCTCAGAGTTTTTGCAAGGCTCTCGTCATTTTTTTTTTTTTTAGGGGGCAAGGAACGGAAGTTAGCGTTATTTCTGCAGTAGCACCGCAGCCGTGTGGCATATTGTACTTCTTCCGTATCCGTAGTTAATCAAAGAGCTCTGTTTCATTAGCTAATTCCAGCAGCTTTTCGATCATCTTTCCTTTCGGGAAGTGGGTGAATTACCTTGGACAAGGTTTGCTTCCCTCCAGGTAGTAAGTGCCTCGCACTCGAATAGTACATGTGAGGCGTCTTCATCCTCTTCATAGCATAGTCTGCATATTGGATCTTCTGTAAACAGTTTCATGTTATGCAGGTATTTCCTTAACGTGCAGTGTCCAGTTATCATTCCTGTAACCATTCTAAGGTTGTTTCTACTGAGTCTAAGAGCCTCAGTTGCTAGTTCTTGGCAGGGTTTTTCCATCAGTAGTTTACTGTGTCTGTACCCTGTCAGATTTTTCCAGCGCTCGGTGTGTCTTTCCAGAGTCCACTCTCTTACGCTTGGTCTTTATCGGGTTTCTCGTTGCCATCCTCCCCTGTGTGTCCCGGCGTCCACCGTAGAGTTGCGGTGTTTACGGTCGCCAGTTTCGTCAGGTTTTGAATGCACTCCCATATTAGCTAAGATTGGATCTTGTAGCTATCAAGTGCTCTTAAAGCAGCTTGGCTGTCTGTGAGGATCAAGATCTTTTGCCTCCTATATCCCCGTCGCAGGTTTTCCATAATACATTGGTTAATCGCGAAGATTTCGGTTTGATGTGCAGTTGCCATCCTCCCCAGAGGCACAAAGATGTTACATTTTGGGGTTACGCCGTGGATCCCAGCGCCAGCTCCACCTTCTTTGTTTGATCCGTTGGTGTACCAGATCAGGGCTCCAGGTGGAGGGTTGCGCTTCTCCTTGTCCCCTTCACACTGTATTGTGAAGGGTCTATTAAGGGAGTAGCGTGGTATCATGTAGTCACTTCCCATTTGCAGTAGAGGTTTGGTAACTACCCATTCTATTCTGGAGTGGTTTCCTGTGGGGTGCCAGTTTTCAGTTGTCCTCAACCTATATGCCCCTAGTCTGGCTTCACTTTTAACCACTAGATCTAGTGGTTGGAGGTTTAGCAGGGTCTCCATTGAGGCAGTTGGTGTTGTACGCAGAGCACCAGTTATGCATAAGCAGGCTAATCGCTGTACTCTAGAGAGAGCTGTCTGCGCAGTACTTTGTTCTACTTTCGGCCGCCATATGGTGCATCCATAGGTGATCATGGGTTTTACTACTGTATTATATATACACATAGTCATTTTTGGATTGAGGCCTCATGTTTTTCCCAGAGCTCGCTTTGTTGTCATTACCGTCGTTTTTGCTCTGTCGGTTGCGTGTTTAATTGACGGTTCCATGTGAGTGTTGTATCTAGGTAGATACCTAGATATTTGACCTTACTGGTAAACTGTAGAGTTTGATTAAAGAAGGTTGGGGGGTTTGAGGCCCACGCATTTCCTTCTTTTAGTGAACGGGATGACCGCAGTCTTTTTGGGGCTAACGCTCAGCCCCACCTCCCCACACCATCGTTTTACTATTTTCAGGGCATCGTTCATGATGCCTGTTATGGTAGTTGGATATTTTCCCGTAATGAGAATGACAATATCATCTGCATACCCCTGGGCGTAATATACCGATTCGTTTAATAACGTTAGTAGCTCATCCACCACCATGTCCTATAAAATAGGGGATAAAACGCCCCCCTGGGGACATCTCCCTTTGGCTTTTAAGCTTATTTTTTCATCATGTTGTTCCGTAAGTACTAGTCTGTCCGTCAGCAGCGTGACTTTCGACTGCTCTTACGATCGTTCTGATAGAGGTATTGTCAAAGGCTCCCTCAATACCTAGAAATGTGGCCAGTGCCACTGTTTTGTTTTTCAGCGTGTCCTCTATCTTCACTACCAGTTGGTGTAAGGCAGACTTACATGATTTTCCAGCTTGAAAGGCGTGTTGGAAGGGATGAAGCGTAGAGAAGCCGCTTCATCCCTTCTAACACGCCTTTCAAGCTGTGAGGTTTTCCTTATGTGTTTTAAGGAGGAATGATATGAGGCAAATTGGTCTGTATCCCTTTGGTTGGGTTAAGTCCTTCCCAGGCTTAGGGATAAAGACTACTTTGACTTTCTTCCAGGTAGTAGGCACGTGTTTCAGTGCCAAGCTCCCCCTGAAAAGATTGCATAGCACCGGTAGAAGATGGTCAACCCCTTTCTGCAAAAACACTGGGTAAATCTCATCTTGTCCTGGTGATTTATATCGATGGAATGTCCCAATCGCCCACCTAATTCGTTCAAAGGTTATAACTTTCTTTGAAATTTCCCAGTCTTGTTTTGTTGCCGCCTTACTAGGGGTTACAAGCGCTGTGTGGATGTCTGCATTGTTTTGCAGGATTTCAGATCCGGGGAAATGGGTTCTCATAAGGATCTCCGCTCTTTCCTTACCAGTTTCTGTGAAGTTTCCATCTGGTTTGTTCAGAGTTCCGCAAGAGGGGTCGGAGGTTTTCGCTAGGATTTTGTGGAGTTTTGCTCCCTCGGGGATTTGGTCAATCTCCGAGCAGAATATCCTCCAAGCATCCCGGCGCGCCCTCTTTGCTGTATGCAGTCAGTGTTTTGTAGTATTCCTCCCACTCACCAGATTTCTTCGCTCTGTTGTAAAGCCGGCGTGTGTCGCTCCTAAGTTTTTCTAGGTTTTCATTCCAACAGCTTTTTACTTTGCCGGTGGATCTCTTCGTTGTGGGGCAGTTTTTCTGGAAGGAGGTTAGAATGGCCTCTTGGACTTGTTCTGCAACAAGCTCTACATCCAGTTTGGTTTTGATGTTTTTATTGGTATTTTTAAGGTGAATACCAAGGTTTACATTGTATGTTTCCCAACATGTTCTTCGTGGGTTTCGGAACTCGACTTCGGTCTCACGGGTTTGGCCGATCTCTAAAACTATGTAGCGGTGGTCGGAGAGGGATGGTTCGTCCGAGACATACCACTAGTTGGGTACTTACACTTCGCGACGTAAACCTTATATCGATTACCTCGCGGCGTTGTTTTGTAACAAAAGTGGGTTCATTTCCCTGATTTAGAATTTCAAAGTCCGAAGCCATTAAGAAATCTAATAGGTACTTACCTCTTTTGTTGCTGCCCCAGAGTTGGTGATGAGCGTTGGCGTCCGCACCTACCAACAACTGCAGTCTCCTCTTCTTGCAGTAGGTCGCGAGCTCCACAAGTTCCTTGGAAGGCGGGGACTGAGGAGAGTCGTAGGGGAGGTATACTGGGCTATAACGGCCACGAGTGTGGATCCCTCACCCCACAGTTTCACCTTTGCCGCGACTAGATCTGGGAAGCAGAAGTTGTGCAGTTTTAAGATGGTTATGTCGTTTCGCACAAAAATGCAGGACCCGACCTTTTTAGAGTTTGTATCATACAGAGAGTTTTATGTAACACCGAACATTTTCATACCGGGAATTTTTCTTTTAAGTATACATATGCATACGCTGTACATTTTCCGACGCTCGGTTTATTAAAAGAATTCATTTAAAGCTTTAAACCAGTGTTTTCCACTCCCAGGCTAAGCATGAAGTAAAATTTCGAGTTTAGAAAAGCCTGAAAATTTACTTTGGTCGCGTAGCGCGAAGCGCGGAGCGGCTAAACCAAATTTTCAGGCTTTTCCAAACACTTATTCAAGGTAACGTTTTTCGGTGTTTTAAACTTCGTAATATGTCAGTGTTTTGTACCGGTGGCGCATGAAGTAAAATGTCGAGTTTAGAAAAGCCTGAAAATTTGGTTTGGCCGCTCCGCGCTTCGCGCTACGCGATAAAACCAAATTTTCAGGCTTTTCTAAACTCGAAATTTTACTTCATGCTTAGTCTGGGAGTGGAACACACATATTTTAAGTTTCAAATTGAACTCTTTTGAAAATGCAACGATTATCTAAAATTTTACGGCATATACCCTGTAATTGGCACATGTATACTTGAAAGAAAAACTCCCTGTATGTACAAGTTGAGACATTAATTGCAACTGATTGGCTACATATAGGTCAATATAGGCCAGTTTCACATAACTTAAAAATTGAAGGTGTCAAATTGTATTGAATGAAAATGTTCGGTGTTACATAAAACTCTCTGTATATTAACGGTGTTACCTATTGCCAGGGTTCTTGTATGAGGGCCAGGCCGTATTTTCCTGTTTGGAGTTGGCGGCACAGGGCAGAGGTGGCCGCCTTGGAGTGGTGGAGGTTAATCTGAATTACCTCCACAGCTGTCCAAGGTGTCCGGCTTCCTTATAAGGATTTTAAAGGTTAGTTAGGAGAAACCTAGTTAGGCTTTAAACCCTACCTTCTCCAGATCCTTCAATAAACCCTCGTCGATGTAGAGGATAAGAGTTGTCCCGTTATCCTCCTCTTATCGGCTGACTACCTTCCATCTTGCTGTTTCTACACCAGAGTTCTGGGTTTTCAGCAAGCTGATAAGGTTAGCCGTATCTTTGGCCTCGATTGGGTCCATCTTCTGCATCCAGACTCCAACCTTGGTCATCCTGACAATTTCCCTGGCAGTTCCGCTGCGTGGAGCAGCGCCCTCCCATAGCTTGATTGTCGGGATCTTTTCCAGCAGCCACTCCTTGGAAGTTTCGTTGGCACATGTGATGTACACAACCCCCTTCTCAAAGTAGCTGTTGGTGAATTGAGGACCCGTGGAACGTTCGCACTTCCATACCTCAGTTAGTATACCTCGCTGAACGGATTTACCCTGGTCCTCCGTGAAGTATTGTTCTGGGTAGTCTTCAAGTACCACAGCCAATCGCGCCACCCCTAGTGCCTGCCTGTAGGTCTCCCCAGCTGTAGTGCTGGGTCTCACCTCGGTCGTGACTGTGGTTGGGCGCGTTCTTTTGGCTGGAGGTTTAGAGTGGCCTCCAGTAGAGGGCGTGCTCGTTTCCGAGCTAACCCTATTGTTTTGCAAGGAGGTTCTTGGTTGGGGTGTTACCGGTGATTCTTTCAATCGTCGGCAACAAAAATTAAATTTCTAAATTTAATTATTTTTGTATATAAAATGAGTTTATCGCCAGCAATTACCTGAGGACCGATCGGGAATTATCTCGGGTAATTTATTAAAGTCCTAACACCTGGAGTGCACTCCGAGCAGACCACCAATAGGGAGGATTGGTGACCAGCAGCAGTCCGTTTTTTGGAAAAGGGATTTGTGTAATCTTTTGCATTCTCTTTTCCGAAGAACGGATTAGATGAGATCCCAATATTCTCGAGATTCGTCGAATCTGGTAATTGCGACGGATTCGGCGATATTCGGCCGGCTGGTCACGCCCACCAAGAAAACTACCCCTCTCCACCCTCGTTTTCGGCATTTAAATAATGGAGGACGGCACTTCCGCAGCATTGGCATACCAGTAACAAAAGCAACAACAAGTCTAAGTAAAATGTAGTCTGCGGTGTATAATTTTTTTTTTTTTTGACAACTTCGTGTTGTTTTTTTTTTGTCAAATTGTCGTTGATTAGTGCAAATGCACTAATCAGAAGAGCCGGAATCGCTTCCAGTGCCGCCTGCCACCTCTCCGGTCTTCGTTACTGCCAAAGCAGCCTTTGGTCGATGCTTTCCAGAACCCTCCGGACTTTTTCCGATACCGCTCGACTCTCGACGACGCCTTCCGGACTTTTCCGACGTTGCCGGTCTTTATCTTTGCTCTCCGGACTCTGACGACGCCTTCCGGATACTTCCGGACTTTTCTGAAGTCGTCCGGACCTTATCGTCGTTTACCGGACTTTGCCGTTTTCGTTCGGATTTCGCTGCCGCCACTTATCACCACTGACGACCAGCCTGCCACGGTCCACGCTTACTATGCCCACGTATTAGTCATTATTTGTTGCTGTGTTTTTTTTTGTGCTGTGGTTTTTTTTGCTGTGTTTTTTCTAGTGTAAATAAATTTGTTGTTTTTGGATCGGTGGTTTAAGGACTAGTTCCTCGTGCTCTCCATCCCTAAACCCCTGAGCTAGTTGGAAGTGCATTTGGGGTACCTTCCCCCTATGACAGGGGTTGTGGCCGGGTTTGATAGGCTCCCTGGCGCCCTTCTTCGCGAACCCCTTGTCTGTTTGACCTTCGCCTCCTGGGTTTTATAGCCTCCCCACGAGACTTGGCTAAACTGATCGCGGCTTTCCTTTTTTGGGAGCCGGAGAGCCTCGGTTCCAGCCGGAGGTTGGATACTCCTGCTGTTGCCTCAGTGATTCCCGGGTTTGGATTACAGCCCTGGGCTTTTGATGTGCTGGGTTGGGGAGATGGGGTCCGATGCTGGGCATCCACCACCACTATCCCTGCCACGGCGCTGGTTTCGGGGTTGTGCTTGACGGTAGGGTCTTCTTCTTTACGAAGTTCCCCTTTCAACTTTGAAAGCGTTTTTGCTCTTACATACATGAATTTTACATTTTTAAAATTTCGGGGGAAGTTTAAACCCCCATATTTTTATTTTTTCAAGCTCCATGATCACAAACAGGAACAAAAGCCAAGTAAAACTTCCGAGGCGACTTTTTTCAAGCTTTAAGATTAAAAATACACATACTTACTTTTCATACAAATACTATATTAAATAAAATAAAACACTTTAACTTTGTTAACACAATATTATTTTATTTTTGTGACTGCAGTTTCGGCATCTCAACTTGCCATTATCAAACGGAGTGATTTAAATTACGATATAGTACAGGTATACAAAGAGTTTTATGTAACACCGAACATTTTCATAATGAGAATTTTTCTTTGAAGTATCCATATGCATACGTTGAACATTTTCTGATGCTCGGTTTATTAAAAGAATTCAATTTGAAGCTTTGAGCGAGTGTTTTCCACTCCCAGGCTAAGCATGAAGTAAAATTTTGAGTTTAGAAAAGCCTGAAAATTTGGTTTGCTCGCGTAGCGCGAAGCGTGGAGCGGCCAAACCAAATTTTCAGGCTTTTCTAAACTCGAAATTTTACTTCATGCGCCACCGGTACAAAGCACTGATTTAATGTAAAGTTTAGCGTTGTGTTTTAAACTTCGTAATATGTCAGTGTTGTGTACCGGTGGCGCATGAAGTAAAATTTCGAGTTTAGAAAAGCCTGAAAATTTGGTTTGGCCGCTCCGCGCTTCGCGCTACGCGACCAAACCAAATTTTCAGGCTTTTCTAAACTCGAAATTTTACTTCATGCTTAGCCTGGGAGTGGAAAACGCTCGCTTAAAGATTTAAATTAAATTCTTTGAATAAACTGAGCATCGAAAAATACTTAAAAGAAAAATTCCTATTATGAAAATGTTGGGTGTTACATAAAACTCTCTGTATTTACAAGAATGGTTATTTACAAAATAGCATTAAAAATGGGGGTATACACTAAATCAACCTGGTCGTTAATTAGGGAATTTCCGGATTAGCGCGGGCTTTCTGTATTTCTTTATAATGAATGATTTTAAGTACATCCTCGCCAAAAGAATGGTTTTCATCGATGAGGTGTTTAGCGAAATTTGATTTTTCTGGTTGATTTAACCGAAAAGATCGCTGATGTTCCAAATACAAAAATTAAGCCTTTTTTCCTTTTCGGCTATTTTCGGCGCTTAATTAATGACAGCGCTCGGTGCTATCGCACCGCTCACACCCCCCTAGGGCGACCAAATGTAGGTGATTCAAATATATAGTTTTCCATTAAGAGGTACCATTTTAAATTTATTGGCATTTTTAAACTTATCGAAATAGTGACATTTTTTATCAATATGGTGCAAACTTTGCCTAGACAGTTCGCAGCATTTGTCGTGTTTTCAGTCTGTATGAATTACCTTCTCGCCGTGCCATTGTGAAACTTATTACTATATTTGATATGCTAACTGACTTCCTTTACACAAGATTGGACGATTTGGACGTAGAAAATCTTTATTTCCAGCAGGATGGTGCTACGAGCAACACAAGCCACAAAAAATTGCACTATTAAGCAAGGCTAGGCATTTGAGTAGGAAATTTTTCTCGGCGTTGCGCATTGATAGTTCTGGTTCTGTTGTACTGAAAAATAATATGAGTGGTAAATTAGAAAGCGAAATTCGGAGTTTTGCATCTGTACAATCTGTGCTTTAAAGCAGTATATTCTTTGTACACTACTTTCTATAAATGATTACCAAATATTTTCTATTTCTATAAAGACTAACGATCATGGGCGACCCCAGAATCTTTTCAGGGAAGGGCAAAATGTAATAATAATAATCAGGAGCACAGCTATATAAGGGGGGGAGGGGGGTTGCATACTGCTTTGGAAGCATATTATGAACTTCACAATGTTTACTAAACTCGAAATTTTTCTTCATGCTTAATCTGGGAGTTGAAAACACTCGTTTAAAGCTTTAAATTGATTTCTTTCAAAAAAAAAAACAACGAATATCTAAAGATTTACAGCATATACGCTATAATTGGAATATATATACTTAAAAGTCCCTGTATTAACAATTAAAATTCTGCTAAAGTTTCATGTTTGATTTTAGTCAGTTTAAGATTTCGATCAATTTTATAAGAGTAAAATAAATATAAATACAGGAGTAATAGTTATTTACAAAACAAGTGCGGGAAAACAATTTTCCCGAGTGAACGCATATTTGATGTACGATCGACGAAGGAGCGAGTGCCTTCAAATGCGTGAACGTGAATGCTGTTATGAAAAATGTGCAAGATCAGTTAGACAAAAAATGTTGAACATTTTGATGAACGGGCCCATTGAATCTATTGATGATCAATTAAAAACAAAACATCATACCACCGTTCAAAAAATCTGTTTATCAAATATAAAACACCCACGTAAAACTAATGATAAAACAAAATAAAAAATAAATATTGATTTCGAAAATAACGAGTCTAAAGAAGGATCTTATGATAATATTAATGAAATAAAATGTGATTTATTCTCCGCTAAGAAAATTTTTGCGCTTTCTCACTGTGTAAGTGCAGATCTTAAAATCGAATTATTGAAAGCTCAAAATCCACAAGTCCATTCACTCTGTTTTATAAAAGAAAAATCAAGATACATTATTTATTTAATTACTTAAATGAACTATTTCGATAAACCAACGAAAAAATTAAAAATTTAGCAATTCCTAAGCTAGGATGTGACCTACATTTACTTAATTACGAAATGGTTAAAGGTATGATTAATTATGTTTTTGGTTATTCCGAAGTTAAAACTGATATTTATTTAGGAGAAGTAAAATCTACCGATTTTTTTTCAGGTACTTCTCGGTCGTCGTAACCCGAGCAACCCACATACAAAATATAACCACCAATTTAGGAGTATTAATTTAGGCAAAGCAAAATTGCAAAGTGCGGAGCACATTTTTATCCACTATTATAATCTATCTCCACTATACAGGGTGCCCGTAATTCAACAGAATGTATGGGGATCTCGATTATTTGAAGAGATAGAGAGTCGGTTAAATTGGGGCATAGTTGCGTATTTTAGGGTCTAATGATAATCTAAAAATAAATTTAAAATATCTTCTTTCGCTTTTGAGATAACGTTAAAAACGGATTCTTTGAACTTTCGTTTATATTTTTTTTTTTCAAAAACTATTGAATCCAGACATTTACAACTTTGACATAATAAGAGAAATCTAGTAACATATTTTATTTTAAGATAACTATAACATTTACCCAGGGACCATAGCCAACTTTTGTTTTTCGTATGGGCGCCATATTGAATTTTTATATTTTTTGGAAGAAATTTTTTTTCTGAATTCAATGATGTACCACACTTATTGATTATTGTACATTTTATATGTAAAATTTTAATCGTTTGTTTTTTGTAAAGAGTGCCTTGGAAACAGTTGAGAAACTCACTCATTTGACAACTCCTAGGACCCATAATTTGCTTACATATCACACCTGAAGACGGGCATCCAGCTGATTAATTAAACTGGCCATCCAGATCGTGCGATCTAACACAGACTTTTTTCTTAGCCGTTATTAGTCAAATAGAGCTAGAGTTGTGCGAAAATGTGATGCAAAACTATTTCAAAAGAATAGCCATTTGCAGAAGAAGTCGAGGTGACCATTTACCAGATATCATGTTCCATCACAATCGGGACAAACAAGCTTATAAATACCGAATTTACAAAATAAAAAATATTGTGTTATACAAACAGAGTTTAAGTGTTTTATTTTATTGAATTAGCGTGTATAACGAAGTAGAAGCCTCCACCGTTCATAATTTAAATATTATATTCATTACCTTTGTAGTATAATTTATCAATTTTCAAACACCCAATTAAATTGTAATAAAGGAAGTCACGAAAACGACCACAGAAAATCGTGTCGCTGTCATGTCCACACAAAATGGCTACGAAACAGAAAAACCAAAATGGCGGTTGCGCAACCTACACGCACGCACAATGTTCCGAAAAATGAAAATTGAAAAAAGGTAAATCCATTATAATAACCACAGCGTAATTGCGTTAAGGGTTAATTACGCTCAGGCATGCAAACCCCGAAAAATAATCCATGAAAAGAATAAATAATTTAGTAGATATATAATATTCTATAACTTAACGACCGCGTGCGAGCGAGACGGCATGTATAAAAATGCTGTTATCGATGAAAATCGAAAAATCTTTTATACGTACATATACATAAAGGTATATAAATGAGTGTGTATGTATGTGTGGTTATGAATTCATAAATAATTAATCGGTGTAAATGCATATCTGATACTAAACAATAGTTACCGTACAACAATCACATGTTCGGTCATATTACCGACGACCCGACTTTATTATTTATAAACGCCGACGCAGTTTTTCCCTTATTTACCACCCGGCTATAAATTATATACGAAACCTGTCACCGTTTTTATTATATGCCGGGGATGTATATATATGTATGTATGTCGGGATATTCAATAATCACCACATTTAAGGAGGAATTAGGGTAGGGAAATGTGCTCGAATGTTGGAGAGATTAAAAAAAGATTTGTTTGTTACTCGGGTATTAAATTGTCTGGGTTTATTGTACAGAGAATTTTTCTATTAACCAGGGAATTTTTCTTTCAGGTATACATACGCATACACATAATTTTTAGCACTTAGTCTGATAATGACTAGCTTATAACTATAGTCACTGAAACGTAAAATAAAAGTTGTAAAACAAAGTTAAGTGTTTTAATTAAATTGATAAGCATACACTGTAAATTTTACGACATTCGTTGTTTTTTTAAAAGATTTCAATTTGAATCTATAACGGGGATTTTCTACTCCCAGACTAAGCGTGAAGTAAAATTTCGAGTTTAGAAAAGCCCCGTGAAAATTTGTCGAGGGTCGCACAGCGACCCGAGACAAATTTTCTGGGCTTTTCTAAACTCGAAATTTCACTTCATGCGCCACGCGTATAAAACACTGAAATATCGTAAAGCTTTAGCAATCTAATATGTAAATGTGATTAAAACGTGAGTCAAACTCTCCGCTCGACCAATTGTTTAAATTAGTGATTATAGGCAACCCAATAACTCCACTTCGCTACACGGCCAATCCAAATTTTCAGGATTTTCTAAACTCGAAATGTTACTTCATGCTTAGTCTACGAGTGGAAAACCCTCGTTTAAAGATTCAAATTGAAATCTTTTTAAAAAACAACGAATGTCGTAAAACTAGGCTTTTCTAAACTCCAAATTTTGCTTTATGCTTAGTCTAGGAGTAAACAAATCTTAAATTAACCGCTTTGAAACAACGAATTCCCGCAAATGAAATGTATCTAGTTTTCCTGGTTGGAAATGATCGTAGGAACGTTTCTAACATATTTTATGGTGATGTTGGATTCACCGGCTTCGCATCTACGATTGAGTTCCTCGCGAACAGATTGGAGGAAACGTCGTTGCAAAGGAGTTTCATCGCGTTTTATTTTAATTTCTGCTATCATTTTTTGATTTTTTAATATACACCTACTATGTAGAAACACTTTGACGGGACGTGGTTTAGAGTTATGACTAATGGTTTTACCAAGTCGCAATGTTTTATTGATGTTTATGTCGGGTTTTATTTGCGAGAGTTTGTTTTTTACATTTAAATCAGAATCAGATGTGTTATTTGACTCAGGAATATTGAAAATTATTAGATTCCTTTCGCGCGTTCTACGATCCTCAATCTCGCTCATTGTTTCAATAATATTGTGATTATTATTAGATGGGTTTGATAATTTAAGGGGATTATTGCAGTGTAACACGCCGATCGTGTTGGAAAGACCCACATAGTTTAGAGTAGCTCATCCGATGCCAAATTTACAGCACAAGTGGGGAGAATACAGTCAGAGAGAGAAGCGGCAGTTCGCTGTGCATTTGTGCATTGCTCCTTGGCATGAACGGATGGGGTCTCGCGTCGCGTGGAATAGACGAAAAAAAAGCGTATAAAAAAGACGGATCGAACGAAAGTGTCGATTCGTATTATTTAAACACGCTGATAATACATACAAGCTATGTATTGTTTTCAATTCGTTAGAAAGCGTTATCGGATCCTGTGTTATTTTTCGGTATTTACAAAACTGATGATTCTTATTCTTGTCATTATAACACATTATTTTTACTTTTAAGACTCTAGTTTCGACAGCCGAACAAACTATGTGTTTTATTTTATTAAATTATAGATTATTTCTTAAAAATATAATAATAAAATAATTCATGTTCATAAGCTCATTGTGAATATTTATATGCCGCACATATATGAAAAAAAACATAGGATTTTCAATCATATTTTTTAAATGGGAATATTATCTTCCCTAACTACTATTGCCATGAAAATAATGTGTATTAATTTGGCCTCTGCCCAATTGGGCAAATACCCCCAATTTTGGGGAGAATTTCAATTTATATTCGGTCAAATATTCTAGTTTTTATGAATGTAACAAATAAATAATAGATTGAAAAAAATTAAACGGAAAGCTGCCCTGTTTTTTTTTTATGTTTAGTACAGGGTTTACAAAATGATGATGTGTATAAATAGGCTCAGTCAACTTAGCCCCCCGAAGTTCGACTTTTTTGAAAAAAGCGATTGCGCTAGACCGGCCTTAGCTAGCGCCACAAAAATTAGAGCTAGCGCCATTTAGACAAGAAAACTACGGGGATTTGAACTTTCGGGGGGCTAAGTTGATGCTAGCCCCCCGAGTTTGGATTTTTTAAGTTTTTTTACACTATTCGGATTCCTCAGAGCTAGCGCTACCAATTTAAAAGCCAACGCCACTCCCACAGCCCCAAAAAATGATAAAACATTTTTAACCCTGGCCCCCTAAAATGAGATGTTTTTAATCAAATTGGGTGGAAAATATAACTTAGAGCTAGCGCCAACAGAATATGACAAAAATATTTTCTCAAAAATATCAGGTAAAAAAAAGTTCACGTCCAAATTTTGATGCAAGAGCTTTCAGATCCTGTATGCGTATTACCATTTACTTCCTGAATTTTAATACAAAATGATGTTTGGCATATAATATACCGCTTTTAACAAATAGTTCGGCGTTGTAATTACTTTATTTATGTTCATAGACACTGGCTATTAGAAACATGATGCCTAGTAGACAGTAGCGTAACTGACAATTGTGTTTTCACTCCTAGCTAATTTAAATCGTTATTACGCAAGAACTTACCGTACGATTTAAGAAACTCTTTTGGCATTGTAATTACTATACTAATATTTATAAACACTGGCAACGAGATAGCTTGCACTAGTAAGACAGTGGCGTAACTGACGATTGTTTTTGATAATTGAAATCGTTATAACTCGGAAACTAACCGTACGATTTCAAATTTTTTTTTGGCATTGTAATTGCTATACTGAAGTCTATAAACACTAACAGCGACATAGCTAGTGATATTAAAGGATAAATTAAAATCACTTGCTTTGTTTCACTATTTGTTTCTATTTACTCGACTAGTTTCGCTTTTTACGGCATTATCAAAGTTCACTCTTGATTCACTCTTGATAATGCCGTAAAAAGCGAAACTAGTCAAGTAAATAGAAACAAATAGTGAAACAAACCAAGTGTTTTTAATTTATCCTTTATTATTATTTCAAAATGTTTCACCAAGTGATAAATGAGAAAGTTATTCAAGAGATAGCTAGTGCTAGCAAGACAGTGGCGTACCTCACGGTTGTTTTTTTTATGATAACTTAAATCATTATTACTCGGTGGAAAACACTCGTTGGGAGTTTCAAACTGAACGCTTTTCAAAAACAATGAATGCCTGAAAATTTACCTAGTACACATCGGGTTATGTATGCACCTAATCAAAACATGGGTATCTTTTCGATGCTACAAAATTGTGATTAAGCTCCTTTCGTTGCTATTCAATTGACTTTATTTTCATTCTAACACAATCTATCTCAATATCCTGATTCTACGATATACAGGGAGTTTTTCTTTAAAGTAGACGTATTCCAGATTCACTTTATTTTGTTTAAATCTTTAGATATATGTTGTTTTTACAGGAATTCAATTTAAAGCTTTAAGCGAGTGTTTTCCACTCCCAGACTAAGCATGAAGTAAAATTTCGAGTTTAGAAAAGCCCCGTGAAAATTTGTCTCGGGTCGCGCCGCGACCCGAGACAAATTTTCTGGGCTTTTCTAAACTCGAAATTTTACTTCATGCGCCACGCGTATAGAACACTAAAATTTTGTGAAATTTGTGTATATTTGAACCTTACTTGAAATCAGCGTTTTATACGCGTGGCGCATGAAGTAAAATTTCGAGTTTAGAAAAGCCCAGAAAATTTGTCTCGGGTCGCTGCGCGACCCTCGACAAATTTTCACGGGGCTTTTCTAAACTCGAAATTTTACTTCATGCTTAGTCTGGGAGTGGAGAACACTCGTTTAAAGCCTTGAATTGAACTTTTGCACCCAATTTGATTAAAAAAATCTCATTTCGGGGGGCTAGGGTTTAAAATGTTGTATAATCTTTTGGGGTTGTGGGGGTGGCGCTAGCTTTTAAATTGGTAGCGCTAGCTCTGAGGAATCCGAATACTGTAAGAACACTTGAAACATCGAGCATCAACCTAGCCCCCCGAAAGTTCAAACCCCCGTAACTTTCTTGTCTAAACGGCGCTAGCTCTAATTATTGTGGCGCTAGCTAGCGCTAGCTAAGGCCCGTCTAGCGCAACAGTTATTTTTTAAAAAGTCGAACTTCGGGGAGCTAAGTTGACTGAGCCGTATAAATAGAGGATTGCAATAACATTCAATTTCAATTCATTTATTCCTTATTTACTTACTATCAAAATATGACTCATCATAAATCAGCCAAATTTGAAAAAAATATATTGGGCTCGGTGCAATGTTGAGCAAGAAGCTTATTATTTGAAATGCATTATAATAACTACCTTATTATTATTATAGTTCTATTTTTTCTAAAATAATTAACAATGAATATGCACGCAGTTAAACCCTACATTTTTTTAAACATTCGTCAAACAAATATTACCTGTGCTCAGTAAAAAATAGTTGATTTGTAACATTAATCTACGACAACGTCATATTGGTGTTATTCTTACTATTATTATAGTTTTGATATCATTGATTCGTTGATGAAGTCGCAGTTGGTTCAAATAGGTCCGATTGCTAGAAACTTTACAATTTACTTTAATAGTTTTATTGCGAGAAGTTTAATGGCATTTAACAACTGCTTTAATAACGAAAGATTTAAGACGAAATAATGATTTGAGCAAGACTGATTGTTATTCGATTGCTTCTAGCTTATTAATCAGCTTAAAAAACTTTAAAAATAATTTAATAATACCGACACTGTCAAATAATAAGGAAAGCCAATATTAAAGGTATATTACACATCTTTATTTAAATTAGTGAAACATTTCGTGTTTTCTATATTAGTGAACATGCAGTATAAAAAAATACTTATTCCATTAGTAGTCAGAAAGCATGAAAATAAAACACTAGTACAATAAAATATCGATTATAATTGCGAAATATTAATTTTACGAGAATAAATGCTAACGACGCGAGCCGTTTTTGTTAACTATGATTGAAAAAAGAAAAGAAAAACAAACGCGAAGCCGCACAGCGTTCACCGGCCCAGAGATAAACGCTGGCCGCATGCTGCTCGCCCCTCCAATAATTGTGCAGATGAGTGTACAACGCGTTCAACTAAGAGAAGATCCGCAAGGCGGCGGTATTTTACGGTCTTATTTTTCAAGATTTTTATTTTAACCTGACTCGGGCATGAGCTATCGTATCCTTATGAAATGTTCACATTATATTCCTTATAGTATAAACTAGTAAGATATGGGAATATTTTTTTTAATTTCGAAAAATTTAACATTATTTTTTTCATACCTCTGAAAGCAAATTGTTTAAAAAAAAAGTACTTCGATATTTTACTAGATAATTGGGCTTAATATACGCTGTCAAAATTTCAACTTTCTACGACCTTTAGTTTTTAAATAAACCTAACATTAAATTTCAGACCACTGTTATATTCCCCTTAAGCGATTCAATATTGTTAATTCTATCATTTATAACCTGCGTACGGCAGCTCTTTGTCGGAAGGCAAGTCATGGTTCAAAAAAGTAATTTAAATAAAAACAAAGATAAAAAAATAATTATGGGCGCCACTTTTTTTAATTAGATTTATTCTTCCTAACTAAACCAAGAAACTAGGACATCCGAATAATATTAAAATAAAATACTAAAAAGTTAGTAATATTTGTTTAAATTAATAATCATTTAATAATATCAAACCAAAATTATCAACAAAAATAAATCATAAACTAAAGTTAACTAAATCAGATTCATGTAAGTAATAAATTTAATCAAATTATTTTCGGTTAAATCAAACTAAATAATAATAATATTCAACAACAATAATTTGTTTGAAAATGCATCACCAAAAATAGAATTGTTCAAACAAACATGTATCAAGTTTTAAGGGATATTTATAAGATTAACAAAAAATATAAATTTCTTGAATTAATTTCTCATCTGGCACTTGATGAAACATATTGGAATATGTAAAGTTATTTAAATAAAAAAACACTTGGTATTGTTTCGCAAATTAAAACTTTATTCCGACTAGTTTCCATTTTCAAAGGAATATACAGGAGAAATTATTGTCTAGGTATACAGGGTGTGTACGCTAAACCGCTCGTCAAAAGTTCATGGGGCTGCCGTTGCACCAAAAACCTAAAAAAAATCCTTGTCATACGGTTGAATAAGCTCTCCTCATGTGAAACACTTTCAACCTTATTCCATTACATTTAAAATAACAAATTTGGTGCTGCTTCCGGTGAAACCCGAAGTGATATAAGGTTGAACGTGTTTCACATGAGGAGAGCTTCTTCAGCCGTATGACAAGGATTTTCTTTCAGGTTTTTGGTGCAACGGCAGCCCCATGAACTTTTGACGAGCGGATTAGCGTAGACACCCTGTATACCTAAACAATAATTTCTCCTGTACATTCCTTTGAAAATGGTCTAAAAAACCGAAACTAGGGAATAAAGTTTTAATTTGTGAAACAATACCAAGTGTTTTTTTATTTAAATAACTTTACATAAAAGATATAAATATCCAATGAATTAATTAATCCTATTAAATGAAATCGATAGCTAACGCCATCTACTGCCCCATAGTGGCAGCGTCAATGACACGGTGCACAAAGTGCATATACAAGTCACTGTTTCGCCCACGGAGCTATACACTGTGAAACCAGAAAACAAATATCAAAATTGAATTTGAGTTCAGTATTCCGCACTAGATACCCACAGACGCGTTTCGGACTTCAAGGTCCTCTTCAGTGTCATTGACGATGCCACTATGGGGCAGTAGATGGCGTTAGCTATCGATTTCATTTAATAGTGTTCACATATTGGCTTGATATAGTCAGAAATGTTCAGTATTCCTCAGCACTGGATCGGGACCACACTGAAGAGGACCTTGAAGTCCGAAACGCGTCTGTGGGTATCTAGTGCGGAATACTGAACTCAAATTCAATTTTGATATTTGTTTTCTGGTTTCACAAACAGTGTATAGCTCCGTGGACGAAACAGTGACTTGTATATGCACTTTGTGCACCGTGTCATTGACGATGCCACTATGGGGCAGTAGATGGCGTTAGCTATCGATTTCACTTAATAGTGTTCACATATTGGCTTGATATAGTCAGAAATGTTCAGTATTCCTCAGCACTGGATCGGGACCACACTGAAGAGGACCTTGAAGTCCGAAACGCGTCTGTGGGTATCTAGTGCGGAATACTGAACTCAAATTCAATTTTGATATTTGTTTTCTGGTTTCACAAACAGTGTATAGCTCCGTGGACGAAACAGTGACTTGTATATGCACTTTGTGCACCGTGTCATTGACGATGCCACTATGGGGCAGTAGATGGCGTTAGCTATCGATTTCACTTAATAGTGTTCACATATTGGCTTGATATAGTCAGAAATGTTCAGTATTCCTCAGCACTGGATCGGGACCACACTGAAGAGGACCTTGAAGTCCGAAACGCGTCTGTGGGTATCTAGTGCGGAATACTGAACTCAAATTCAATTTTAAATTAATTAATCTTTTCATAACATTTTTTAAAATAACTCTAACACCAATTCATTATAAAAAAAACGAATTGTTCAAACAAAAATATATTGAATTTTAAATAATTTATATAGTTAACAAATAAGTTATCTAAGCAATTAATTATTAATTAACTTTAAATAAAAAATTACTATTAAATCAATTCAATACTAGCTAGTTTTATTCTAACTTACATATTAAATTTCAATACGCAATTTTGTGACTAATTGAATGAATGTCCTACTCATGAAATATAAAAAACACTTTCACAAAAATTATTTCATGGATTTTTCTTATCTAACGCACTTTAAAAAAATAAATTCAAAAACTTATCATTTGCTGCTTGCTGTTATTCCGGATTCTCGATCCGTATCTCCCGAATGTCCTACTTCAGTTCCGGTAGCACGAAACGAACACCAAAATCCAGGCAATTTTCAAAAACAAGACAATTATGAAAGAAATCAGCCCGCCAAACGAACATCAGCATCGTAATCAGGAAGTACGAATGGATAAACCTCTCCTGGTTCGTTGAATCCTCAAAAACAGACAAATAGGCGGCAGGCCTACGCCATTCCAAAAATTAGTTAAATTAATCCCTTACGGGAAGAAAAAAATAAAAATCGTACCTGAAGGTTTTGGGCGGCCTGAGGAGATAAGCACTTAGCTAATTATATTAAGAGGGCCAATTTTTGCTAGTTGTGTGTTTCTGGGATACGAGATGGCGCAGAGATAGCAAAATGTCAGAAAGTAGTTTTGACTGTGTATTGGTTTATAGTGCCTGCCGAATTTTATTAGAACGAATAATAAAAATTATGAGCGTGGAGCGCGTTGTTTGTTTATTTAGATAGCGCCGGGCAAATGAATGGGTATTGAATTACACTAGACAAGTAAACTGAATAAATAAATATTCACGATTTTAATTTCAATCGACATACATACAACTCGGCCACACACACTTTTTGGAGGTACATCAGGGATTTTAGCGAATTTCACATATATTATAAAGGCTATCAAGACATGGTGTTTGGTTGTTACTAGATGTTAAACAAATTATTGTGTCAAAAGTTATAACAATATAAACCTTTAGTACACTTTTATTTTGAACTCAAAAATATCGTAAACCGTTACCTATACAACAAAAGTTATTCTGTACTTTTTTGTACTTAAATGTTCAAAGTTTAAAATACATTTTTTAATTTTTTTTAATAAATAAAATATATCTCAAACAATAATCAAATACTCATGTTTTAATTTTCTTAAAAAATATATATATTATACCCTGATCCTTCCTAAGATTTTTTCCGTTTTCAAAAGTATGGGCACTTTAAAACTTTTTGAGTTATGATTTTTTTACCCGAGCGCTACATTGACATGAGGCGATCCCGCCAATGCTGTAATGGCCCGGATCGCGGTGAGTGCCTCGCGTCAATGCAGCACTCGGGTAAAAAAATCATATCTCAAAAATTTTTTAAGTGCCCACCTTTTTGAAAACGGAAATATTCTCAGGAAGGATTGGGGTATAATATAAATTTTTTTCAAAAAAATTAAAACATGAGTATTTGATTATTTTGTGAGATTTGTTTTATTTATTAAAAATAATCTATCTAACTAAAGTTTTTTCGTGTTGTAAAAAGAATTATTTTAAACTTTGAACATTTAAGCATAAAAAAGTCAAGTATAACTTTTTTGTATCAGTAACGGTTTACGATATTTTTGAGTTCAAAATAAAAGTGTACTAAAAGTTTATATTGTTATAATTTTTGAAACAATCATTTGTTTAACCTCTAGTAACAACCAAAAACCATGTCTTGTTAGCCTTTATAATATATGTGAAATTCGCTAAAATCCCTGATGTACCCTCAAAAAGTGTGCACTTATTTATGGAATGGCCGAACCGTTTTTGCTTGTCTCATTTCCAATAGTTATTTTTATTAAATTATTATGAATTACAATCAATATAAATATATATTAAATATACACATTTAATTATGTGTACACAAATTAAAAAAATATTGATGTATATTAATACCGACTTCATTCAGACTCCAGTTCAAAGGCACAAATTCAGTATTTGTGTTGAATCGAATTAAATTAAAAGGTACACTTAACCAAGCCAGAGGGGGGAATATGGGGTTCAACCCACCCCGTCCCGAAATTTAACATTTTAAATATTTCGGGAGGGGTGGGTTGAACCCCATATCCCCCCCTAAACCTAAACACAATAAGATTACACTTACAATTTCTCATTTATTTTGTATAAAATTTAAAACCGTGTCCAGTTAGTTTACAATTATTAGATCATTCAACATTTGAAAAGAATGCGTATGTGAATAATGAACATAAAATATTATTTGAAGACTTCTTCTTTCTTACACTTAATGATTTGCTAATACATTTGTTATAGTCTTTTCAGATTTCTTCTTTTCGTTTCAACGATATGTTAATCGTTCACACACACATTCTCCTCGAATTTCTAAACGATCATAGTAATTGTTGATTGATACTAAATAAGTCAGAAATACTTAGCACGCGAAGAATGTCCAGCAAAGGTCCATTAAAACAACGTTTAATGTTGCTACAACGTTATTTGTTTGTTTTTTGCTCAGTGGGCTGATAGCCAACTATTTTATTACGATTGCTAATTGTTACACATAAATGTGTGTGAGAGATGGCTCCTCTTTATCTAATACATAAAGGGAAGGAGAGGAACTGTGCGTCCTACCGGCTGCGCCATGTTATATATGTGTCCTAACGGCTGCGCCATATTATATGTATATGAAACAAACAAAACAACGGAAGGAAATGAGCTGTTATATGTGCGATTAAGCCACGTTATATGCGTGTCCTACCACCTGCGCCATATTATATGTATGTAAATCAGCGCGTTATTGCATGTCGTGTCCTGTATATCATCTGGTAGGCAACTTTTTTTAACACGCTTGCTAATTGTTGCACATACAGAGAGTTTTATGTAACACCGAACATTTTCATCCAATACAATTACACACCTTCAATTTTTAAGTTGTGTGAATTGGATTGCCTATATGACCATTACAAAATGTAACCAATCAATCGCAATTAATGCCTCAACTTGTACATACAGGGAGTTTTTCTTTCAAGTATACATGTCCCAATTACAGCGTATATGCCGTAAATCTTTAGATAACCGTTGTTTTTTTTTTAAATGAGTTCAATTTGAAACTTGAAATGAGTGTGTTCCACTCCCAGACTAAGCACGAAGTAAAATTTCGAGTTTAGAAAAGGCTGAAAATTTGGTTTGGTCGCGTAGCGCGAAGCGCGGAGTGGCCCAACCAAATTTTCAGGCTTTTCTAAACTCGAAATTTTACTTCATGCGCCACTGGTACAAAACACTGACATATTACGAAGTTTAAAACACACTGCTAAACTTTAAATTGCATCAGTGTTTTGTACCGGTGGCGCATGAGGTAAAATTTTGAGTTTAGAAAAGCCTGAAAATTTGGTTTGGCCGCTCCGCGCTTCGCGCTACGCGACCAAACCAAATTTTCAGGCTTTTCTAAACTCGAAATTTTACTTCATGCTTAGCCTAGGAGTGGAAAACACTTGTTTAAAGCTTCAAATTAAATTCTTTCAATAAACCGAGCCTCGGCAAATGTACAACGTATGTTTATGTATACTTAAAAGAACAATTCTCGCTATAAACATGTTCGGTGTTACATAAAACTCTCTGTATATGTGTGTGAGAGATGATTTCTTCTTATCTAATGCATAAATGGGAGGAAAAGTAGTGTGTGTCCTACCTACTGCGCCATATTATATGTGTTACCTACCAACTGCGCCATAGTATATGTGTGTCTTACAAATGCGCCATTTTATATGTTTGTATGTGTATTCTACCGACTGCGCCATATTATATGTGTGTCATCTACACTTTATTGCATTTCGTGTCCTGTACATCATCTCGTAGACAACCCTATTAGCACGCTTGCTAATTGTTACACGTATATGTGTGTGATATGGTTCCTCTTTATTGCGCCATATTAAATGTGTGTCCTATCGACTGCACCATATTATATGTATGTGAATTAAACAACGGAAGGAAAGAGATTGTTATATATGTGTCCTAGCGACTGCGCCATGTTATATGCGTATCCTACCGATTGCGTCGTATTATATGTGTGTCAATCCACACTTTATTGCATGTCGTGTCTTGTACATCATCTAGTAGGCAACCTTATTAGCACGCTTGCTAATTGTTACACATATTTACACATGAAATTTACAGAGGTTGCATCGGGATGTATGTAATATCCCGATGCAATCTCTGTAAATTTCAGGAATTCCTTGTTTCTTTTTTTAAAAGCGTGAAATTCAAAACTTCAGACGAGTGTTTTCCACTCCCAAACTGAGCATGAAGTAAAATTTTGAGTTTAGAAAAGCCTTAAGAATTTGGATTTGGCGGGCCTTCATACCCGCAAACCAGTTCGGAAACGGAAACCGGAAATTTAAACTGAAAACTAAAACCAGAAAGGAAACCGGAAACGGAACCCGATGTCTCACCTAGAATTGCTTCCGGGATTACTTCAGAAATTACCCCCGCGATTACTTCTTGGTCCCGTACCGGCTATAATCCTCTACTTCTGCTCACTCTTCCTCTTTTCCTTTACACAAGGAATTTTTCTTTCAAGTAAACGTTCAGGTATTCTTTTGTTTTCAATTCAATTGAAGTTTTTAACGAGTGTTTCCAATCCCGGGTTAAGCATGAAGTAAAATTTCGAGTTTAGAAAAGCCTTAAGAATTTGTATTTGGACGCGCAGCGTCCAAATCCAAATTCAGGCTTTTCTAAACTCGAAATTTTACTTCATGCGCCACGCGTATTAAAAACTGATTTCAAGTGAAGTTCACTCGTTCACAATATTTCGGTGTTTTCAGTGTTTACCACGCGTGGCGCGTGAACTAAAATTTTGAACACGCTTGCTAATTGTTGCACATATATGTGTGTGAAAGATGGTTTCTTCTTATCTAATGCATAAATAGGAGGAAATGATGTACAGGACACGACATGCAATAAAGTGTAGAATGACACACATATAATATGGCGCAGTCGGTAGAATACACATACAACTCGGCCCAATCGCGAGGGCACACATATAACAGTCCCTTTTCTTCCGTTGTTTAATTCACAAACATATAAAATGGCGCAGTCGTAAGACACACATATACTATAGCGCAGTTGGTAGGTAACGCATATAATATGGCGCAGTAGGTGAGACACACGGTATATGCGTTACCTACAAACTGCGCTATAGTATATGTGTGTCTTACGACTGCGCCATTTTATATGTTTGTGAATTAAACAACGGAAGAAAAGGGACTGTTATATGTGTGCCCTCGCGACTGGGCCGAGTTGTATGTGTATTCTACCGACTGCGCCATATTATATGTGTGTCATTCTACACTTTATTGCATGTCGTGTCCTGTACATCGAGTTTAGAAAAGCCTTAAGAATTTGGATTTGCACGCGCAGCGTCCAAATCCAAATTCAGGCTTTTCTAAACTCGAAATTTTACTTAATGCGCCACGCGTATCAAAAACTGATATCAAGTGAAGTTCACTTGTTCACAATATTTCGGTGTTTTCAGTGTTTATCAGGCGTGGCGCATGAAGTAAAATTTCGAGTTTAGAAAAGCCTGAATTTGGATTTGGACGCTGCGCGTCCAAATCCAAATTCTTAAGGCTTTTCTAAACTCGAAATTTTACTTCATGCTTAACCCGGGATTGGAAACACTCGTTAAAAACTTCAATTGAATTGAAAACAAAAGAATACCTGAACGTTTACTTGAAAGAAAAATTCCTTGTGTAAACGAAAAGAGGTAGAGTGAGCAGAAGTAGAGGATTATAACCGGTACGGGACCAAGAAGTAATCTTGGGGGTAATTTCTGAAGTAATCCCGGAAGCAATTCTAGGTGAGACATCGGGTTCCGTTTCCGGTTTCCTTTCTGGTTTTATTTTTATTTTATTTATTTTACTTCATGCGTCACGCGTATTAAAAACTGATATCAAGTGAAGTTCACTTGTTCCAATATTTCGGTGTTTTCAGTGTTTAACACGCGTGGCGCATGAAGTAAAATTTCGAGTTTAGAAAAGCCTGAATTTGGATTTGGACGCTGCGCGTCCAAATCCAAATTCTTAAGGCTTTTCTAAACTCGAAATTTTACTTCATGCTTAACCCGGGATTGGAAACACTCGTTAAAAACTTCAATTGAATTGAAAACAAAAGAATACCTGAACGTTTACTTGAAAGAAAAATTCCTTGTGTAAACGAAAAGAGGAAGAGTGAGCAGATGTAGAGGATTATAGCCGGTACGGGACCAAGAAGTAATCTCGTGGGTAGTTTCTGAAGTAATCCCGGAAGCAATTCTAGGTGGGACATCGGATTCCGTGTCCGGTTTCCTTTCTGGTTTTAGTTTTCAGTTTAAATTTCCGGCCTTTAGATTATTTTTATCTAAGAAAGCGGTTGACTGTATCAATTTATTGGCCTCAATCTAATTATTAAACACAACTCCTACACCATTACAGCCACTTCTTGAAGCCGTAACCTTGTAACCCTCTTTATTCAATAGATTTCCAATTACCATCTCAAGTATGGATGGAGCACTATTTTCGTCTTTATTAATAGGTTTTTTTTTCAATGTATATCAGATATGAGCTTCTATCTGTTTTTGTAAAAAGTTGGATTTCATTTTGTTTAATTTCGGGAGGTTTCGGGTCAAAGGGGGTGCTCCCCCCGGAACAAGTGCTTATGATTTTAAGGTTAAATGCAAATTGAGTTAATAAATAAAAATGAAAATTAATAAAGTCTTACGTTCTCAACGACACAGGGATACAGTCTCGGTGAAGGTTTCAGCGCGACTTATACTATTTTTGTAAGACTATAAGCCATCATTACTACGGCATAACATATAAATTAGTCAATGAACGATTAATTTAAAATATTATATATTCAAGTGCACCCCCCCCCCCCCATCACTAAAATCCTGGATCTGCCCTTGCATTTTTGAATTATTACAGTGCTATTTATTTTCTTGAATTTGGTGAAACATATTAGAATATGTAAAGTTATTTAAATAAAAAACACTTGGTATTAATTAAATTATTGTTGAGTTACGTGAAGATGAACGAAGTTATTAAATAAAAGAATTGAGTCTCCTTTCTTCACAGGATTTATTTAAAAATCGCAAATGTACATTTCGGTCACGATGTGACCATTATCAATGCTTAACTATTTACATAAGCATTGATAATGGTCACATCGTGACCGAAATGTACATTTGCGATTTTTAAATAAATCCTGTGAAGAAAGGAGACTCAATTCTTTTATTTAATAACACTTGGTATTGTTTCACAATTGTGAAACAATACCAAGTGGGGCGACTGCGGAGTACATGGAATGAAGTGTTAGCAGGAAATGTGAGAATGCAGATGGTATGGTGGGATGCATATATAAAGTCTGTGGTGTTGTATGCGGCTAAAGTGTGGAGTGAGTGCGAGTGAGAGTGTAGAGCGAGTACAACTGCAGTCTTGAAACAGATCTTAGGGCTGGATCGTACAACTCCCAGTTACATAGTGCTGCAGCAGTGCCATAGAATGTCGGTGGGGTGGATGGCAGCTAAAAGAGTGGTGAAAATGGAGAGACGGATGTATGAGATGGGTGAAGAGAGAGTTGCGAGGGAAGCGTGGGTTATGTGTTACAGGGAATGGGTAAAGAATGAGGGTGTGATATGGATGAAGGAAAGAGGGATGCTATATAGAAAGGCCGGGTGGTCATCGATACTGGTAGAGCAAAAGCTGTCCCAGGGGCAGAAAATAGAAGAAAAAGTAGCGGATATCCTAGCTAATGTAGAGCTGCAAGAAAGGCAACAAAAAATTGCTAATAGCAAGACGTGTCCGAGGTATAAGGTAGTACAAGTTTGTACGGGACTACTGCGGTACATGTTTCGATTGAATGGGAATGAAGTGAAAGTGCTAGCGAGGTTTAGATGTGGAAACGAGGAGAAAGCTAATAAGGTTTGGATGGGAGAAGAGTTTGGGAAATGTGTGTACTGTAAGGATGGAATGGACGAATGGGATCATTGGATGAATGAGTGTGAATGGCTAAGAGAAAGGATGAGTAAGAGAGAAAGACGAATGTCCAGAGAAGAGTGTTTGAGCGAGAGTGGAAAGGGGATTGAGTTATGTAAAAAGTTGCGAGGGTGGAAGTCAGGGAGAGGTAGCTAAATGGACGCGGAAAGGGTTATGCGAGGAGAAATTTACGTTATTTATTTATGATATTTATTTTAAGTATTTTTGTTTTTTTTATTTTTGTATATACTGCAATGGGTGTAATGGGTACTCAATTAAATGCCAAATAAAGGTTTTTTTTTTACCAAGTGTTTTTTATTTAAATAACTTTACACAGTGCTATTTATTTAGGCCTAAGTGCAGTGCTGAAATGCTCACTTCCCAATAGACCAGAACAGTGTTATTTACTAACAGTGTTTACGAGTTTAACGATTTTTTATAGTTAATTAAAATATACACATTGTATCATAAATAAACAAACTATTTATTAAATAAATGTGCATCTGAATATATATACAAACCAAAAATATAACAAAAATTAATAAAGTAAATTAATAAATGACAAGAATAAATGACGAAAAAATACAAGTTAAAGATTTAAAAAATACAAGAAAATGAATTACAACAAAGTTTCACAATTAGGTGAGATATTTTAAACTTACTTGTGTCGTAGTTGGAATTTGAATGATTTCAGTTGAAGGGATGTTGTGGAATGAAAACTAAAGTAAGCACAGGATTGGTTGAAAGTTTTGAAAGTGGGGAAAATGTTTGGAAGAGATGATAGTAATTTTGCACAGAAAAGAGTAAGATGGGGAAGGAAATTCATGAGAAAATATTTTAGGTCAGGGCTGCGTTTTATAACTTATTTTTATTGAGACTTGGATGAGAGCTCAATCTTTATTACGGAATTAAAAAATGGAAACCATTGTCTGCTCAAACATTTTTGACAATGAGTTTTACCGCTCGGTTTACGATGTTTTCCAGGAGTTCGAAGTTATAAAACGCACCCTGCCTCTGCGACACAAAGGCTGCAGGTACCAGAAAGGATACAATGAAATGGTCAAACATTTCACAACCCGAATGTAATGTTTACAAAATATTCAAAGAAATAGAAATAACACACAAATTTATAAAAATATATAAAAAAACACTTAATTCGCGATGTTTAGCGCGAACATACCGCCCCCCATTGAACGAATGTCGTTCAATACACACAAGCAACGATTAGGAAGAAGGTAGCACACACAATTTCACTGCTGGGCGGACCATGGTGGTTGTTGCAGTTCTGATAGTAGCACTCCTGACTACTCCATCAGGGCCGGGGTGCACCTGCTCAATCCTTCCTAGTTGCCATCGCAGTGGTGGTAGATTGTCATCCTTGATGATGACTAATTGTCCCACATCTATGCAGAAGTCCTTGAAGTTCCATTTCGACCGTTTATGCAGCTCCGAGAGGTATTCCTTTGACCATCGTCTCCACAGGTGTTGCTTCAACTTCTGCAGAACTTCCCAGCGAGTCAGTCTATTGTCCGGTATATCCTCGTAATTGTCTTCGATTGGGGACGTTAGAATTTCACCAATAAGAAAATGGGATAGTGTGAGTGCAACGTAGTCGTTCGGATCGTCGCTCAGAGAACAACGTGGTCTCGAGTTAAGGACCGCTTCGATCTGTGTGAGCAAAGTTGTAAACTCTTCACTGGTGAGAAGTGCAGTCCCAGCCACTCGCTGTAGGTGATGTTTCACACTTTTGACTGCCGCCTCCCACAATCCTCCAAAGTGTGGAGCTCTCGGTGGTATAAAACTCCACTTAATTTGTTTTCGAGTGAAGTTTTGTTCGAGTGTATTGGCTTCGTTGATCAGGAACTGTCCTAGTTCTTGCAGGCGATTTTGCGCTCCAATAAAGTTCATCCCATTATCGCTTAAAATCTCAATTACATTGCCTCGACGTGCGATAATTCGACTGAAAGCTGCCAAAAAGCTATCAGTTGACAGTGCTGATACCAGTTCAAGGTGAACCGCTTTTGTTGCACAACACACGACACAAACGTATGATTTTATTGTTCTTTTGGACCTTCGCGATCCATCTTTAATAATGAAAGGGCCGCAGTAATCCACTCCTACACGCAGGAATGGGCGAATCTGCTGAGTTCGACAGGTGGGCAGAGCACTCATAAATGGTGATTTAAAGTTTGGTTTGGCTCGAATGCACTTAATACATTTCCGCACAACATCTCGAGTTAATGCTCCGCCTCGAAGTGGCCAGAATTGAAGCCTCATTGAAGCCAGAGTGCCTTGAGCACCGATGTGTAATTGAGTTTTGTGAACACTCTCTGCTATTAGCCGAACTAACCGGTGGCTCGATGGTAGCACAATCGGAAATTTTCTACTATCATTCAAATCACTGTTTGATAACCGACCACCGACGCGTATAAGTCCGTTATTGTCCAGGAACGGGTTCAAAGTTAATAATTTGCACGATTTCGGAAAATCCGCGTTTCTCGATAGCAGAGTCAATTCGCGATAAAAACACACACGTTGCACATTTTTTATTAACGCCACAGATGCCTTCTTAAGTTCATCTACCGTTAATTGTCCTTGTATTTTGTTGGCAGGTTTACCGCAGTTGTTTGCAAACCTTAAAACAAAAGCCATAACGCGAATAGTCTTTTCGTAGGTACTGCACTCGGGCACTATTGCGTATTCTGGGGTAACTGTCCCAAAATTACACTTTACTTCCGGCACGGTGTCTGTTGGGGTAAACACTGCAGGGGAAATGTTTTCCAGCAGGAATTCCGGTCCATGCCACCAAAGTTCGTTGTTTTTGATTGATGTTGAAGTGGATCCAGGAGAAATGACATCAGCTGGATTTTCTTTTGTTGTCACGTGAAACCAGTCATCCGGATTGGAGAGTTTATGAATCTCACCCACACGATTCGCTACGAATGTCTTAAACCTCCTGGAGTCTGATTTAATTCAAGAGAGTGTGATTGTGGAATCACTGTAGTAAACCACCCTTTTTATTCGTTTACTGAATGTAGAGCACACCCTTTCGCACAATTCAGCTAGCAGTACTGCTGCGCAAAGTTCTAGCCTAGGGATACTGGTTGCTTTTACTGGTGCCACTCTTGACTTCGCACACAAAAGTTTACTAGATATTCGTTGGTCACCGCACACGCCGACTATATACACGCAAGCACCATATGCGTGCTCACTGGCATCAGAAAATCCATGAATTTCTAATTGACAGGTCCGATCGGAGATAACCTTACGCGGAATGTTTATCATTGGTACGTCCTTCAGATCATTTGAATACTGCACCCATCGGTCAATAAAATCGTAAGGAAGTGGATCATCCCAACCGCATTTTAGTTTCTAGATGTCTTGGATAAATACTTTCCCAACAATCGTTATTGGGCCAATTAGTCCAAGCGGGTCATAAGTCCGCGATATCTCACTTAAAACACTTCTTCTGGTTGTCGCGATTGAGGTGACAGCATTGTGTTTATACCTTAGAGTGTCATCACCTGTGTTCCATATCATTCCTAGTGTAGATATGGTGTTGTTGTCGTAGTCATCTCGAGTTAACACAGTCACTTTGCCTATACAGTCGGTTTTGAAGTTTGCAAACATTTGTCCGTTATTGCTCGCCCACTTTTTGAGTTCAAAACCACCACTCGCGAGCAGGTTATTGACCTGATCACGCACTTCGATTAAGTCATTAAACGAATCCGCTCCGGTAATCAAGTCGTCTACATAAAAGTCTTTGAAACACTTAACACTTCCAACGGGGTAATTGCTTGCTTCACGTTTAGCAAGCTCTTGAATGACACGCATTGCCAAATACCCTGCAGGTGCCGTTCCATACGTTATAGTCGTTAATTCATACGACACTAACTCTTCCTCCGGGTTCGCTCTCCACCAAATCCGTTGATATTTATAATCTTCGTCGCGCACTTTCACCTGTCGGTACATCTTCGTGATGTCGGCTGCGATGACGTATTTGTAGCCTCTCATTCTTGACAATATTGAAAATAGATCGTTTTGGACAGGTGGTCCCACCATCAGGATATCGTTTAGGGAGACACCCGTAGTTGATGGCGCCGAACCATTGAAAACCACACGCAATTTTGTCGTCAAACTGCTCTCTCTCAAAACACAGTGATGTGGTAAGTAGTACCCTTCGTGTACGTTGCCTCGAGTTGACGCATGTGTCCTGATCTCTCATATTCCTCCATGAATTTCTTATATTCGTCGTAGACTGACGGACGTTTAGCCAGCCGACGTTCAAGTGCAAAAAACTTCTGCTTACCGGAGAAACTTGAATTTCCAAGACGGCCGATGTCATCCTTGAACGGTAACGCTACTTGAAACCGCCCCGTTTTATCTCTGGTAGTGGTTTTACGAAAGTGCTGCTCACATCTCTCATCTGCGGGGGCAAGCACTTGTCCTTTGTGGTTTTCCAGCTCCCAGAACTTGGAGATTACGTCATTGATTCCCACTAAACACACGGTAGCACTATCTTGAGGGCATGCCTGCTGCTGTTGTTTCCCATAAACAATCCACCCGAATTGTGTGTTGAGGAAAGATAAGTGACCCAACATTATCCTGCCGTCGCACAAAACATCATAATGAAATTCATTTCCAATCAGAATGTCAATCTCATTCGGCTGATAAAATTCAGGATCTGCTAATTGGCTTTGATGGTACCTGATCGGTGATGTTATGTAACACAAGTGCATTGAGTGTTATTGCGTTCTCAGAAACACGTGATTTTACTTTTACACTCACTACAGTGTTTATATTGTTCTTATTTCCACCAACTGTCACAATCGGCACGTTAATGTTACGTTGAGTTAGTCCTAACCGTTTAGCACAAGCAACTGTCATTAAATTAACTTGCGAACCGCTGTCAAGTACTGCGCGTACGACTTGTTCGCGTCCCCTTTTGTCACACACAAGCACTTTGCACGTTGACAGCAACACTTTCGAAGGGGTGTATGCGAAGTTAACGCACGCGGATGACGTACCTGCACTTGATGTGGTATGTCCGGGCGCTTCTTCGGCAAGATGCAATAAAGTGTTGTGTTTTTTATTGCATTTGCGGCAAACACTTGCGGTGCACTGAGCTGAGGTGTGGCCTCTTCGTAAACAGTTGAAACATAAATGATGTTTTTTGACGGCGGCGATTCGATCAGTTGTCTTCATGTTGGTAAATTGCGAGCACATGTACAAGTAGTGATCACTATCACATATTACACACTTCTTCGCGGTAGTTCTCGCGTGTAGCACACACGTTTCGCCTTCCCACTCCTTATGCAGCGTTACATCGAGTTTTTCGGCGACGATTTCCACTAAAATATCATCCCAGTGATCGGCTGGACGATTGAGCTTTATTAGTGCAGAAAGAGTTATGGCTACCGTATCAATTAAGTGTCGCAAGCTGATGTGGTCACCTCTCTTCATGGGCGATAGATTTAATAAGTTTTTCACATATTTTTTAATAAGAAATCTCTCATTTTGGTATCTCTCTTGAAGCCTCTGCCACGCAACGTCGTATCCGTCTTCAGAGATTGTTAAACACTTCAAGATTGAGGATGCTTCCCCTTTTATTACACTTTGCAAGTAATGAAATTTCTGTACCTTTGATATGTTTTTGTTGCTATGTATCAGCGATACAAATGAGTCTCTAAAACTCGTCCAGTCGTCATATCCTCCGCCAAATTTCGGTATGTCCATGATCGGAAGTTTCGCCTGCGGCTGTTCTGTCAGCTCAGTCGAAGTTGATTGAACTGATTTATTTACAATTTTTGCTTTGGCTAGCCCAAGTACCTCGATGTACTTGCGCTTAAACGAAGTTTCTTCGACGGATATATCAACATCTAAGTCTCAGAGCTCACTCTCTGTGGTCACGACGTCCTGGTAAAGCGGCACTAGCTCTTCAATGTAGAGGTTAATAGTAGCGTAATCTTGTTCGTTGATGGGGTTCGCGGCATCACGTGCACACTCTTCCAGAAGCTCTATGAGCTCCGTAGCTGCTTCTTTTTTCTTCTGCAATTTCTTCAGCGCTGCAGCAGACATGCTTTCTGCTCACTGTATTTTCGCGGCGGAAAATAACGACACACGCGCCGTAATAAGTCCACGTGACTTAAGGGGATCATTGCAGTATAACACGCCGATCGTGTTGGAAAGACCCACATAGTTTAGAGTAGCTCATCCGATGCCAAATTTACAGCACAAGTAGGGCGAATACAGTCAGAGAGAAAAGCGGCAGTTCGCTGTGCATTTGTGCATTGCTCCTTGGCATGAACGGATGGGGTCTGGCGTCGCGTGGAATAGACGAAAAAAAAAAACGTATAAAAAGACGGATCGAAGGAAAGTGTCGATTCGTACTATTTAAACACGCTGATAATACATACAAGCTATGTATTGTTTTCAATTCGTTAGAAAGCGATCCTGTGTTATTTTTCGGTATTTACAAAACTGATGATTCTTATTCTTGTCATTATAACACATTATTTTTACTTTTAAGACTCCAGTTTCGACAGCCGAACAAACTATGTGTTTTATTTTATTAAATTATAGATTATTTTCTAAAAATATAATAATAAAATAATTCATGTTCATAAGCTTATTGTGAATATTTATATGCCGGACATATATGAAAAAACGGAACATAGGATTTTCAATGATATTTTTTAAATGGGAATATTATCTTCCCTAACTGCTATTGCCATGAAAATAATGTGTATTAATTTAGCCTCTGCCAAATTGGGTAAACACCCCAAATTTTAGGGAGAATTTCAATTTATATTCGGTCAAATATTCTAGTTTTTATGAATGCAACAAATAAATAATAGATTAAAAAAAATTAAACGGAAAGCTGCCCTATTTTTTTAATGTTTAGTACAGGGTTTACAAAATGATGATGTATATAAATAGGCTCAGTCAACTTAGCCCCCCGAAGTTCGACTTTTTTGAAAAAAGCGATTGCGCTAGACCGGCCTTAGCTAGCGCCACAAAAATTAGAGCTAGCGTCATTTAGACAAGAAAACTACGGGGATTTGAACTTTCGGGGGGCTAGGTTGATGCTAGCCCCCCGAGTTTAGATTTTTTAAGTTTTTTTACACTATTCGGATTCCTCAGAGCTAGCGCCAGCTAGCGCTACCAATTTAAACGCCAACGCCACTCCCACAACCCCAAAAAATGGTAAAACATTTTTAACCCTGGCCCCCTAAAATGAGATGTTTTTAATCAAATTGGGTGGAAAATATAACTTAAAGCTAGCGCCAACAGAATATGACAAAAATATTCTCTCAAAAATATCAGGTAAAAAAAAAATCACATCCAAATTTTGATGCGAGAGCTTTCAGATCCTGTATGCGTATTACCATTTACTTCCTGAATTTTAATACAAAATGATGTTTGGCATATAATATACCGCTTCCAACAAATATTTCCGCGTTGTAATTACTTTATTTATGTTCATAGACACTGGCTATTAGAAACATGATGCCTAGAAGACAGTAGCGTAACTGACAATTGTGTTTTCACTCCTAGCTAATTTAAATCGTTATAACTCAAGAACTTACCGTACGATTTAAAAAACTCTTTTGGCATTGTAATTACTATACTAATGTTTATAAACACTAGCAACGACATAGCTTGCGCTAGTAAGACAGTGGCGTAACTGACGATTGTTTTTGATAATTGAAATCGTTATAACTTGGAAACTAACCGTACGATTTCAAAAATTTTGTTGGCATTGTAATTGCTATACTGAAGTCTATAAACACTAACAACGACATAGCTAGTAATATTAAAGGATGCATTAAAATCACTTGGTTTGTTTCACTATTTGTTTCTATTTACTCGACTAGTCTCGCTTTTTACGGCATTATCAAAGTTCACTCTTGATAATGCCGTAAAAAGCGAAACTAGTCAAGTAAATAAAAACAAATAGTGAAACAAACCAAGTGTTTTTAATTTATCATTTATTATTATTTCAAAATGTTTCACCAAGTGATAAATGAGAAAGTTATTCAAGAGATAGCTAGTGCTAGCAAGATAGTGGCGTACCTCACGGTTGTTTTTTTTACTACGTGATAACTTAAATCGTTATTACTCGGTGGGAAACACTCGTTGGGAGTTTCAAACTGAACGCTTTTCAAAAACAATGAATGCCTGAAAATGTACCTAGTACACATCGGGTTATATATGTACCTAATCAAAACATGGGTATCTTTTCGATGCTACAAAATTGTGATTAAGCTCCTTTCGTTGTTATTTAATTGACTTTATTTTCATTCTAACACAATCTATCTCAATATCCTAATTCTACAATATGCAGGGAGTTTTTCTTTAAAGTATACGTATTCCAGATTCACTTTATTTTCTTTAAATCTTTAGATATATGTTGTTTTTACAGGAATTCAATTTGAAGCTTTAAGCGAGTGTTTTCCACTCCCAGGCTAAGCAGGAAGTAAAATTTCGAGTTTAGAAAAGCCCCGTGAAAGCGACCCGAGACAAATTTTCTGGGCTTTTCTAAACTCGAAATTTTACTTCATGCGCCACTCGTATAGAACACATAAATTTTGGGAAATTTATGTATATTTGAACCTTACTTGAAATCAGCGTTTTATACGCGTGGCGCATGAAGTAAAATTTCGAGTTTAGAAAAGCCCAGAAAATTTGCCTCGGGTCGCTGCGCGACCCCCGACAAATTTTTACGGGGCTATTCTAAACTCGAAATTTTACTTCATGCTTAGTCTGGGAGTGGAAAACACTAATTTAAAGACTTGAATTGGACTTTTTCTTAAAAAACAAGGAATATCTAAAGATTTAAAGAAAATAAGCTAAATTTGGAAAACGTATACTTTAAAGAAAAACTCCCTGTATGTTATTATGTTGTATTCAACTTAAATATTACTAGGTTATTACTCATATTAAGTTTAAGATTCATTTCTTGCCTGATGAAGGAGCAACTCTCTAAGCAAACCTAAATATCTAATCCATGTTACATATCAAATATTTAGCTTAAATGTTTTGATAGTTGTTGCTTACATTATACGGCTCAGTCAACTTAGCCCCCCGAAGTACGACATTGTTGAAAAAAACTTGTCAGTTAGGCTACTGTTTTCTAGGCATCATCTTTGTAATAGCCAGTGTCTTTGAACATACATAAAGTAATTACAACGCCAACATATTTCTTGGAAGCGGTATTTTATATGCCAATCATGATTTTGTATTCAAATTCAGCAAGTAAATGGTAATACGCATAGAGGAGCTGAAAGCTCTCACATCAAAGTTTGGATGTGAACTTTTTTTTACCTGATATTTTTGAGAGAATATTTTTTTCATATTCTGCTGGCGCTAGCTCTAAGCAATCTTTTGCACCCAATTTGATTAAAAAAATCTCATTTCGGGGGGCTAGGGTTTAAAATGTTTTATAATCTTTTGGGGTTGTGGGGGTGGCGCTAGCTTTTAAATTGGTAGCGCTAGCTGGCGCTAGCTCTGAGGAATCCGAATACTGTAAGAAAACTTGAAAAATCCAAACTCGGGGGGCTAGCATCAACCTAGCCTCCCGAAAGTTCTAACCCCCGTAACTTTCTTGTCTAAACGGCGCTAGCTCTAATTTTTGTGGCGCTAGCTAAGGCCCGTCTAGCGCAACAGTTATTTTTTAAAAAGTCGAACTTCGGGGGGCTAAGTTGACTGAGCCGTATAAATAGAGGATTGCAATAACAATCAATTACAATTCATTTAATCCTTATTTACTTACTATCAAAATATGACTCATCATAAATCAGCCAAATTTGAAAAAAATATATTGGGCTTGGTGCAATGTTGAGCAAGAAGCTTGTTATTTGAAATGCATTATAATAACTACCTTATTATTATTATAGTTCTATTTTTTTTAAAATAATTAACAATGAATATGCACGCAGTTAAACCCTACACTTTTTTAAATATTCGTCAAACAAATATTACCTGTGTTCAGTAAAAAATAGTTGATTTGTAACATTAATCTACGACAACGTCATATTGGTGTTATTCTCACTATTCTTATAGTTTTGATATCATTGATTCGTTGATGAAGTCGCAGTTGGTTCAAATAGGTCCGATTGCTAGAAACTTTACAATTTACTTTAATAGTTTTATTGCGATAAGTTTAATGGCATTTAACAACTGCTCTAACAACGAAAGATTTAAGACGAAATAATGATTTGAACAAGACTGATTTATATTCGATTGCTTTTGGCTTATTAATCAGCTTAAAAAACTTTAAAAATAATTTAATAATACCGACACTGTCAAATAATAAGGAAAGCCAATATTAAAGGTATATTACACATCTTTATTTATATTAGTGAAACATTTCGTGTTTTCTATATTAGTGAACATACATTATAAAAAAAGACTTATTCCATTAGTAGTCAGAAAGCATGAAAATAAAACACTAGTACAATAAAATATCGATTATAATTGCGAAATATTAATTTTACGAGAATAAATGCTAACGACGCGAGCCGTTTTTGTTAACTATGATTGAAAAATGAAAAGAAAAACAAACGCGAAGCCGCGCAGCGTTCACCGGCCCAGGGATAAACGCTGGCCGCATGCTGCACGCCCCTCCAATAATTGTGCAGATGAGTGTACAACGCATTCAACTAAGAGAAGATCCGCAAGGCGGCGGTATTTTACGGTCTTATTTTTCAAGATTTTTATTTTAACCTGACTCGGGCATGAGCTATCGCATCCTTATGAAATGTTCACATTATATTCCTTATAGTATAAACTAGTAAGATATGGGAATATTTTTTTTTAATTTTGAAAAATTTAACATTATTTTTTTCATACCTCTGAAAGCAAATTGTTAAAAAAAAGTACTTCGATATTTTACTAGATAATTGGGCTTAATATACGCTGTCAAAATTTTAACTTTCTAGGACCTTTAGTTTTTAAATAAACCTAACATTAAATTTCAGACCACTGTTATATTCCCCTTAACTTGTATGTCGAACACTAACTTTCTTGGCGAAAGCGGATGAATTCTGAGTACTCACACGATCGATTCGCGAAGAGAATTTTTGACAAACGCACCTTAAATCCACGTGATTTAACCCGAATGTAGGCACAAACTAACGCGAAACGAGAGTATCAGATTGTCAATTGTTGTGATGTTCACAGTAACACTTTGATTCTTTCCGTAAACACAAGTAAGCTTTTTAAGCAAACACGAACAAAAACACACAAGTGAAACTTTGTTATTAAGCTAAATGAGTTGAGACTAAATGATTGTATGTTAATGAATTATTTGATATTCGATTATCAAAAATTTAAGAAATGTATTCACAAAACTCAAAATGAATTAATTAATCAAAATTAAACAAATTATAATTTTAATCAATGATCTTGGCTCGAAGGACCATGTTTACGAGTTTAACGATTTTTTATAGTTAATTAAAATAAACACATTGTATCATAAATAAACAAACTATTTATTAAATAAATGTGCATCTGAATATATATACAAACCAAAAATATAACAAAATTGAATAAAGTAAATTAATAAATGACAAGAATAAATGACGAAAAAATACAAGTTAAAGATTGAAAAAATACAAGAAAATGAATTACAACAAAGTTTCACAATTAGGTGAGATATTTTAAACTTACTTGTGTCGTGGTTGGAATTAGAATGATTTCAGTTGAAGGGATGTTGTGGAAGGGAGCACAAGATTGGTTGAAAGTTTTGAAAGTGGGGAAAATGTTTGGAAGAGATGATAGTAATTTTGCACAGAAAAAAGTAAGATGGGGAAGGAAATTCATGAGAGAATATTTTAGGTCAGGGCTGCGTTTTATAACTTATTTTTATTGGGACTTGGATGAGAGCTCAATCTTTATTACGGAATTTAAGGCACGTACTGCTGGAAACCAGTGTCTGCTCCAAAATTTTTGACAATGAGTTTTACCGCTCGGTTTACGATGTTTTCCAGGAGTTCGAAGTTATAAAACGCACCCTGCCTCTGCGACACAAAGGCTGCAGGTACCAGAAAGGATACAATGAATTGTAAAATGGTCAAACATTTCACAACCCGAATGTAATGTTTACAAAATATTCAAAGAAATAGAAATAGCACACACATTTATAAAAATATATAAAAAACACTTAATTCGCGATGTTTAGCGCGAACAAACAGTATAAAAAAAACGTATTTTAATAAAAATATGACTTGGTGTAGTTAACTCGCACATACAGATATTTTATTAGTATAAGAAATCAATTCAATGTTAGATTTATAGATAATAACTATTAATATTATTTTATCGAAGGGTGGAGTTAGAAAACACTTTAGCATTTCACTGTATAAGCGATTACGGAAAAGGGCCTGACCAATGGTTCACCTAGGGGTTGAATAGGCGTGGTGTGGGCGATGCCGACGCCCGCCGTCGCCTATAGCGTCGCGCCGCTTCTGTGCGTTGCCATGTACCGAGCTCCGGTTGCACGTTACACAATTGTAATGTTATGTTTCTATTAAGTGCAATGTTTGGATATTTGTTACGCGGCTTTAACACATTTGTTGGGGTTGTTGTGGAGTAGTGTATTTTTAGTTGTTTGTTGGGGTTGTTGTGGAGTGATATATACATATATTTATTATATATAGTTTGTGATGGATTCGCAACATCAAGCCCCTACTTATCATTACGGTGGAGAGGGGCCAACAGGTGGAGGTGTTTTTCCGGTTTCCGCGTTTTCCGCTTTTCATCTTTTGAGGAATTATAATTATCTGCTGTCTCCACATGCACCAGGTATCCTTTCAAACTTTTTATTACCTACAATATTTCTTGAATAACAATCTCACTTACCACTTAGTGAAACAGTTTAAACTTATAAAAGTAAAGGATAAATTAACAATAACAGGATTTATCAAAAGTAACACTTGGTTTGTTTCTCTAGAAACAAATATATGCAAATAGTGAAACAAACCAATTTGTTTCACTATTTACATATATTTGTTTCTAGAGAAACAAACCAAGTGCTACTTTTGATATATCCTTTATTTTTATAAGTTTAAAATGTTTCACCAAGTGGTAAGAGAGATTGTTATTCAATCAAAAGTTCACAATAATGTTAATATTCAGTGGCGGCCCTAGCAACATTTTTAGGTAGTGCGAGATCTCATGGTGGCGCCCCCCCCCCCCCCGCGTTTCGTTTTCCGTTTTCGGCGCCTCAAATTTTTAGGCGGTGCGAGATTTTCGGCGCACACTGGTCGAAACGCTCATTCTCGCTGAACATTTCGCTATACAGCGATTTAGTCTATTTTAAATTGTTCGGAGTCGAAGAAAATATTTAATTAAAAATATATCAATATTAAATAGTTCTTCCCTTCTACACCCCCATTTTATTTTTTTTTGTACGAAAAGTTCTTAAAATAAAATTTGAAGATAATGTCATTATTCGAATTTTCGTTATACAATTTTTATCTAAAAATAGTAATTATATTTCAACTCTTTCCCATGTTATATTTAACTATAAAATTATTCAAATAGAAACAAAAATTCAAAATTGCACACATATCTATAAATAAGAATATACAATGTACAGGATGCCCGTATTTCGACAAAATGTTTAGGGATCTCAGTTATTTAAAGAGATAGAGAGTCGTTTAAATTGGGGCAAAGTTGCATATTTTAGGGCCTAACAATAATCGAAAAACAAATTTGAAATATCTTTTTTTGTTTTCGAGATATCAACAAAACACTGATTTGTTGAAACAAAATTATTTAAAAACTACTGAATCTGGACATTTAGAATTTTGACAATATACAAGCACTTTTTAATGAGGAATTTCTAGCTTTTTTTGATAACTATGACATTTACCCGGGGACCATAGCCAACTTTTGTTTTTCTTATGGGAAGAATATTTTTTTTCTGAACTCAGTGATGTACCACACTCATAATTTATTTTATATTTGATATTTAAAATTATGATATTTTCTTTTTTGCAAAAAGAGTGCCTTGGAAACAATCACGTCATACTTGTTAATCAATAAAATCTCAACAGCAGCTAATCGTTGTTAGCACACAAAATTAATTAATAACTGTCAATCTTTTATAATAAAAATAAGTATCGATTATCACATAAAAGTTGTACAAACTAAATTTATTCTACTGTTATTTTTATTATTTCAAAACTATTCACAAAACAAGTAATTCTTGCATTTTTTCGCTACATCTCGTTAAATATTGATCACCATCACATCTAAGCGTTATATATTTTTAACTTTACCGTTAATCAGCGGTTTATACGCGTGGCGCATGAAGTAAAATTTCGAGTTTAGAAAAGCCCCGTGAAAATTTGTCTCGGGTCGCTGCGCGACCCTCGACAAATTTTCTACGCGGGGCTTTTCTAAACTCGAAATTTTACTTCATGCTTAGTCTGGGAGTGGACAACACTCGTTCTTAGGAGTTTCAAATTCAAGGATCCCTCTAGATTATTAAGTTTATTACCATTTTACAAAGGCTACAGCTCGACGGACCAATCATGGTCATCGGAGACCGAAGGACTACAGGGAATTGAGGTTTTTTTACAAGAAAACAACGAATATCAGAAGGTTTACAGCATGGATAGGAAAGAAAATATCCAATTTTAAAAAAATATCGAAGTTGGGTTGGCTTTTAGTTCAAACAGTTGAACTTTACTTTAAATCGGTGTTTTATACGCGTGGCGCATTAAGTAAAATTTCGCGTTTAGAAAAGTCGCGTAAACATTTTCTACGCGGAGCTTTTCTAAACTCGAAATGTTACTTCATGCTGAGTCTGTGAGTGGAAGACGCTCGTTACTTTAAAATAAATCACAACCGTTAAAATATGTATCGTGGGATGCCCGTCTTCAGGTATGATATGTAAGCAAATTATAGGTCCTAGGAGTTGTCAAATGAGTGAGTTACTGTTTCCAAGGTACTCTTTACAAAAAACAGAAGATTAAAGTTTTACATATAAAATGTACAATGTATGTATTTTATATTGTCTGGACATTCTCGGCCATTGTCGGTGTAAAAACCGTTCATTTCGGAATTACTTAGAGTAAAGTACTTTTCATCAACTATGACGATGATAATGAAGGTTTAAATTAAATTTCACTTGGTTTGTTTCACAATTTTTTACTTTACTATTTACTCGACTAGTTTCGCGTTTTACAGCATTATCAGGAGTGATAATGCTCCTGATAATGCTGTAAAACGCGAAACTAGTCGAGTAAATAGTAAAGTAAAAAATTGTGAAACAAACCAAGTGTAATTTAATTTAAACCTTCATTATCAATATTTAAAAATGTTTCACCAAGTGATAAGTGAGAAAATTATTCAAGAAATATGACGATGAGTTTGTTATTTGCGAAATGAGTACTCCTTAAGGGGAATATAACAGTGGTCTGAAATTTAATGTTAGGTTTATTTAAAAACTAAAGGTCCTAGAAAGTTGAAATTTTGACAGCGTATATCAAGCCCAATTATCTAGTAAAATATCGAAGTACTTTTTTTTAAACAATTTGCTTTCAGAGGTATGAAAAAAATAATGTTAAATTTTTCAAAATTAAAAAAAATATTCCTATATCTTACTAGTTTATACTATAAGGAATATAATGTGAACATTTCATAAGAATGCGATAGCTCATGCCCGAGTCAGGTTAAAATAAAAATCTTGAAAAATAAGACCCTAAAATACCGCCGCCTTAGTTGAACGCATTGTACACTCATCTGCACAATTATTGGAGGGGCGAGCAGCATGCGGCCAGCGTTTATCCCTGGGCCGGTGAACGCTGCGCGGCTTTGCGTTTGTTTTTCGTTTCTTTTTTCAATCATAGTTAACAAAATCGGCTCGCGTCGTTAGCATTTATTCTCGTAAAATTAATATTTCGCAATTATAATCGATATTTTATTGTACTAGTGTTTTATTTTCATGCTTTCTGACTGCTAATGGAATAAGTATTTTTTTATACTGCATGTTCACTAATATAGAAAACACGAAATGTTTCACTAATTTAAATAAAGATGTGTAATATACCTTTAATATTGTCTTTCCTTGTTATTTGACAGTGTCGGTATTATTAAATTATTTTTTAAAGTTTTTTAAGCTGATTAATAAGCCAGAAGAAATCGAATAACAGTCAGTCTTGTTCAAATAATTATTTCGTCTTAAATCTTTCGTTGTTAAAGCAGTTGTTAAATGCCATTAAACTTCTCGCAATAAAACTATTAAAGTAAATTGTAAAGTTTCTAGCAATCGGACCTATTTGAACCAACTGCGACTTCATCAACGAATCAATGATATCAAAACTATAAGAATAGTAAGAATAACACCAATATGGCGTTGTCGTAGATTAATGTTACAAATCAACTATTTTTTACTGAGCACAGGTAATATTTGTTTGACAAATGTTTAAAAATATGTAGGGTTTAACTGCGTGCTTATTCATCGTTAATTATTTTAGAAAAAATAGAACTATAATAATAATAAGGTAGTTATTATAATGCATTTCAAATAACAAGCTTCTTGCTCAACATTGCACGAGCCCAATATATTTTTTCAAATTTGGCTGATTTATGATGAGTCATATTTTGATAGTAAGTAAATAAGGAATAAATGAATTGTAATAGAATGTAATTGCAATCCTCTATTTATACGGCTCAGTCAACTTAGCCCCCCGAAGTTCGACTTTTTAAAAAATAACTGTTGCGCTAGACGGGCCTTAGCTAGCGCTAGCTAGCGCCACAAAAATTAGAGCTAGCGCCGTTTAGACAAGAAAGTTACGGGGGTTTGAACTTTCGGGGGGCTAGGTTGAGACCAGCCCCCCGAGTTTGGATTTTTCAAGTTTTCTTACAGTATTCGGATTCCTCAGAGCTAGCGCTACCAATTTAAAAGCTAGCGCCACCCCCACAACCCCAAAAGATTATAAAACATTTTAAACCCTAGCCCCCCGAAATGAGATTTTTTAATCAAATTGGGTGCAAAAGATTGCTTAGAGCTAGCGCCAGCAGAATATGAAAAAAATATTCTCTCTAAAATATCAGGTAAAAAAAAGTTCACATCCAAACTTTGATGTGAGAGCTTTCAGCTCCTGTATGCGTATTACCATTTACTTGCTGAATTTCAATACAAAATCATGATTGGCATATAAAATACCACTTCCAAGAAATATGTTGGCGTTGTAATTACTTTATGTATGGTCAAAGACACTGGCTATTACAAAGATGATGCCTAGAAAACAGTAGCCTAACTGACAAGTTTTTTTCAACAAAGTCGTACTTCGGGGGGCTAAGTTGACTGAGCCGTATAATGTAAGCAACAACTATCAAAACATTTAAGCTAAATATTTGATATGTAACATGGATTAGATATTTAGGTTTGCTTAGAGAGTTGCTCCTTCATCAGGCAAGAAATGAATCTTAAACTTAATATGAGTAATAACCTAATAATATTTAAGTTTAATACAACATAATAACATACAGGGAGTTTTTCTTTAAAGTATACGTTTTCCAAATTTAGCTTATTTTCTTTAAATCTTTAGATATTCCTTGTTTTTTAAAAAAAGTTCAATTCAAGGCTTTAAACGAGTGTTTTCCACTCCCAGACTAAGCATGAAGTAAAATTTCGAGTTTAGAAAAGCCCCGTGAAAATTTGTCGAGGGTCGCGCAGCGACCCGAGACAAATTTTCTGGGCTTTTCTAAACTCGAAATTTTACTTCATGCGCCACGCGTATAAAACGCTGATTTCAAGTAAGGTTCAAATATACATAAATTTCACAAAATTTTAGTGTTCTATACGCGTGGCGCATTAAGTAAAATTTCGAGTTTAGAAAAGCCCACGGGGCTTTTCTAAACTCGAAATTTTACTTCCTGCTTCGCCTGGGAGTGGAAAACACTCGCTTAAAGCTTCAAATTGAATTCCTGTAAAATCAACATATATCTAAAGATTTAAAGAAAATAAAGTGAATCTGGAATACGTATACTTTAAAGATAAACTCCCTGTATATTGTAGAATTAGGATATTGAGATAGATTGTGTTATAATGAAAATAAAGTCAATTGAATATCAACAAAAGGAGCTTTATCACAATTTTGTAGCATCGAAAAGATACCCATGTTTTGATTAGGTACATACATAACCTGATGTGTACTAGGTAAATTTTCAGGCATTCATTGTTTTTGAAAAGCGTTCAGTTTGAAACTCCCAACGAGTGTTTTCCACCGAGTAATAACGATTTAAGTTATCACGTAGTAAAAAAAAAACAACCGTGAGGTACGCCACTGTCTTGTTAGCACTAGCTATCTCTTGAATAACTTTCTCATTTATCACTTGGTGAAACATTTTGAAATAATAATAAAGGATAAATTAAAAACACTTGGTTTGTTGCACTATTTGTTTCTATTTACTTGACTAGTTTCGCTTTTTACGGCATTATCAAGAGTGAACTTTGATAATGCCGTAAAAAGCGAAACTAGTCGAGTAAATAGAAACAAATGGTGAAACAAACCAAGTGATTTTAATTTATCCTTTATTATTACTAGCTATGTCGTTGTTAGTGTTTATAGACTTCAGTATAGCAATTACAATGCCAAAATAAATTTTGAAATCGTACGGTTAGTTTCCGAGTTATAACGATTTCAATTATCAAAAACAATCGTCAGTTACACCACTGTCTTACTAGCGCAAGCTATCTCGTTGCCAGTGTTTATAAACATTAGTATAGTAATTACAGTGCCAAAAGAGTTTTTTAAATCGTACGGTAAGTTCTTGAGTTATAACGATTTAAATTAGCTAGGAGTGAAAACACAATTGTCAGTTACGCTACTGTCTTCTAGGCATCATGTTTCTAATAGCCAGTGTCTATAAACATAAATAAAGTAATTACAACGCCGAAATATTTGTTGGAAGCGGTATATTGTATGCCAAACATCATTTTGTATTAAAATTCAGGAAGTAAATGGTAATCCTGTATGCGGGATCTGAAAGCTCTCGCATCAAAATTTGGATGTGAACTTTTTTTATCTGATATTTTTGAAAAAATATTTTTATCATATTCTGTTGGCGCTAGCTCTAAGTTATATTTTCCACCCAATTTGATTTAAAACATCTCATTTTAGGGGGCCAGGGTTAAAAATGTTTTATCATTTTTTGGGGTTGTGGGAGTGGCGTTGGCTTTTAAATTGGTAGCGCTAGCTGGCGCTAGCTCTGAGGAATCCGAATTGTGTAAAAAAACTTTAAAAATCCAAACTCGGGGGGCTAGCATCAACATAGCCCCCCGAAACTTCAAATCTCCGTAGTTTTCTTGTCTAAATGGCGCTAGCTCTAATTTTTGTGGCGCTAGCTAAGGCCGGTCTAGCGCAATCGCTTTTTTCAAAAAAGTCGAACTTCGAGGGGCTAAGTTGACTGAGCCTATTTATATACATCATCATTTTGTAAACCCTGTACTAAACATACAAAAAATAGGGCAGCTCTCCGTTTAATTTTTTTCAATCTATTATTTATTTGTTGCATTCATAAAAACTAGAAAATTTGACCGAACATAAATTGAAATTCTCCCCAAAATTTGGGGTATTTACCTAATTTGGCAGAGGCCAAATTAATACACATTATTTTCATGGCAATAGCAGTTAGGGAAGATAATATTCCCATTTAAAAAATATCATTGAAAATCCTATGTTCCGTTTTTTTCATATATGTCCGGCATATAAATATTCACAATGAGCTTATGAACATGAATTATTTTATTAGTATATTTTTAAGAAATAATCTATAATTTAATAAAATAAAACACATAGTTTGTTCGGCTGTCGAAACTAGAGTCTTAAAAGTAAAAATAATGTGTTATAATGACAAGAATAAAAATCATCAGTTTTGTAAATACCGAAAAATAACACAGGATCGCTTTCTAACGAATTGAAAACAATACATAGCTTGTATGTATTATCAGCGTATTTAAATAATACGAATCGACACTTTCCTTCGGTCCGTCTTTTTTTATACGCTTTTTTTGGTCTATTCCACGCGACGCGAGACCCCATCCGTTCATGCCAAGGAGCAATGCACAAATGCACAGCGAACTGCCGCTTTTCTCTTTGACTGTATTCGCCCCACTTGTGCTGTAAATTTGGCATCGGATGAGCTACTCCAACTACTACAACTATGTGGATCTTTCCAACACGATCGACGTGTTACACTGCAATAATCCCCTTAAAGCACAGCAACATCTCGGTATTCTTGATAACTCATTTAGCGTATATTTAGGACATTTCTCTCGTTTGCGATATTCTACAACATTTCTCTTCAGTTCCCTGTAAACTGCACATTGAAAACACCGTAACGTCGTAAAAGTCTTCTCACTGACTGTCCAATTTTTATCTTGGCATTTGGATTGATTGAGTTACTTGAAGATAATTATACTTTGATTAAAAAACACTTAGAACCTTTCTTCAATACTTTATTTTGTAACCAAATGTACATTTCGGACACGAAGTGTCCATTATCAATGGTTTGATACTAATACGAAAAATATACATTTTACACTGATTTATATACACTAAAAAATGAGGGAATTAGAGGGTGTCGGTAGGGGGTGTGGTTATGGTGGTAATAAACATTCACGTAAATATAAACTCCGAAATATAACTTCACTTACAGATATAGAAACCATAAAAGAAACAAAATATGTAAGACTAAGTTATTCCCCCACAATCGAAAATAATTTCAAAAAATTGTACAAGAAATTCAATTTAACCCCAGCGTACTATGTAAATACAAAATTACACAGTTTACTAGGGAACACTTTTAACAAAACACATTTCTTAGAAAAATCTGGAATTTATTCCATTAAATGTTCGAATTGTGACAAAATATACATAGGACAAACACAAAGAAACATTCAAACTAGATTCAAGGAACATGTCTCACACATTAAACACCTGAATCCGGATAAATCTGCGGTCGCTAACCATGCAATTGAAACGGGCCATAAGTTCACTTTAGAAAACGTAAAATTACTGAAACATTCTACACACTATCATTTAAATATGTTGGAGGCAATTCAAATGAAAAAACAAGAAAACCTACTGTTAAATTTCGATTTAAGTCCGCTCGAAAATGTTTTATTAGATTTAGTGTGTCCACCTGAAACTCGGGTGTTTTCCTAATCCCTTGGAATCCCCATCAAACACGTACCTACTTACCCACAGATAACCTTTTTTCGGCTAAAATTAGTTTATTACCACCATAACCACACCCCCTACCGACACCCTCTAATTCCCTCATTTTTTAGTGTATATAAATCAGTGTAAAATGTATATTTTTCGTATTAGTATCAAACCATTGATAATGGACACTTCGTGTCCGAAATGTACATTTGGTTACAAAATAAAGTATTGAAGAAAGGTTCTAAGTGTTTTTTAATCAAAGTTTATCTTGGCACTTTTGACTAACTGGTTTGCTCTATTTTCAATTAACAGTCTAGGTCTTTCACTTTTCTTAAGATTTAATCACGATTTTCAAAAATACACACAAGTGAAACAATCAATCACTTGATATTGGGCCCGTTCAGCAAAGACAACAGTTGGGAGTTTACTGCCAACTGTTGGGAAATTCTCTGATGACCGGATTGTTATTCGTGGCCGTGTTTGGGATTTTTGCAATCGTTCAAAATAGACCGACCGGAGTACCGTTCATTAGATACCAACATACATCACAAACACATTCAAACATGTTGAGTGTTGAACATTTTGATGAACGGGCCCATCGTTTCACTTGTATGCACGAGGGGCGCTCAAAAAGTAAGGTTACACAGCCTGCAATGAAACGTGCACATTTTGTAAGCTTGCTTTTTGAACAGTTAGAACATACTTACCGGTAGCACTCGATGTGATTGGAAAGTGGTGATAGCCTAATAAATTTTGTGCGACTAGAGGATGTTGTCCTTGCTCACATTCTGCTACCGCACGATATACAGAGAGTTTTATGTAATACCGAACATTGTACGATTTTCACTGAATCGCATTTAATTACCTGTCATTTCTAATACTCATATAGGCAATCCAATTTACACTTAACCTTAAAATTCAACGTGTTAAATTGTGTTCAATGCTTAGACACGTTTCAGTACGAATCGAACATACAAAAGCTAACGTTCATCATGTGTTGTAATGTTCGGTTTTACATAAAACTCTCTGTATGGTTCTCCGCGATACATTTTGATTCACAAAAAGTTGGACTATTTGAACTTTAGGCATCTGCCTAACTAAATTATAAACGCTATTTCTAAGATTTAATTCACAAGCCGTTTCAGATTTCGGTAACTGAATTGTCGTGAAAATGATAAATCATTCAATTACGATTGTTTGCAAAGCCAAATTGATATTTTGATTTTTTTTCATAGAGTTCTGTTCTGTGCCAAAAATTTTGCGACATTTTTTGTTACTCTGAAAGATGGCACTGCAATCAACAAAATTGAACAATTCATAATTGACATACTACATTTATTTTACTCTGACAAATTAATTGAAGTTAGTGATTTATACGCGTGGCGCATGAAGTAAAATTTCGAGTTAAGAAAAGCCTGAAAACTTGAATTTGCTGGGGCGCGACTCGCTTCGCTCGCGCGCCCCAGCAAATCCAAATTTTCAGGCTTTTCTAAACTCGAAATTTTACTTCATGCTTAATCTGGGAGTAAAAACCCTCGTTAGACGATCAATCAGGAACTTAGTTTGCAATTTCCTTTATTGTTAAAACGATGACGTAAAATAAATAGAGTTGATGTTGTTTCTTACTTCAAATTTAGAATGAAAACAAATTCCTGTGCATTATTCGTGTGTTACTAAACTTAAAAACTAAACTAAAGTAACAAATTGGAAAAGCTTAAATTATGTAAAATAAACCCTAATAAAAAATTGCAAACGTTCAAAGAAATTATTCACAATGAATAGAATTTAATTGAATAAAAAAATTAATAAATTTTTCAAATGAAAATTTTTTATTTGATATTTTGAAATACCCCGTGATATTTAAATTTCAATTATAGTCTATCAAAATTTTATTCATTTCTGTGTAGATTATAAATTTTATTTATTTTGATTGAATTTTCCCCCCCTCCAAATCATTACTTTTATTTCAATTTTTTTTTATTTGGTGCATGGTTTTGAAGATATTCCAGGTGGTACTTTAAAATGGGACACCCTGTATATATTTTTAAATAATTTTCCAAAGAAGAAAAATCATTAGATTTTTATAAATGAAATTGCCAATTCTTGGTTGCAGAATACTTCAAACTAGATATGTGAAGTTCGAATCTTTTAGGTGATTCGAATCAACCAAATCATTTCTTAAAAGTGATTATGAATCGTTCGTATAATCACTTATAAAAAAAAATAATGATAATAATAATAATATAGTTCGACCCGAGACAAATTTTCTGGGCTTTTCTAAATTCGAAATTTTACTTCATGCGCTATGCATATAAAACACTAAAATACTGTGAACGTTTTGTATATTTTAACCTCACTTGAAATCAGTGTATTATACGCGTGGCGCATGCAGTAAAATTTCGAGTTTAGAAAAGCCCAGAAAATTTGTCTCGGGTCGCTGCGCGACCCTCGACAAATTTTCACGGGGCTTTTCTAAACTCGAAATTTTACTTCATGCTTAGTCTGGTAGTGGAAAACACTCGTTTAAAGCTTTAAATTGGACTCTTTTTAAAAAAACAACAAAAATCTAAATATTTCAAAAAAAATGCTGAATTTGAAAAACCTATACTCTAAATATATTATGTATTAGTCACTTCTATTAATATATGTTGGAAAGATATAGAGAAAAAACGCGCCATAAACTGTTAGCAAAATAATTAAGTACATATTTTTAAAGCTATTGTACTCGCTTATTAATTTTTATACTTTGTTTCTTACATTGTAATTTATTCGTATAATTACGAAAAAATTAAAAAATAAATACTTATTTTAGTTATTTAATATAAATTATAACATCAAATGTATAAAAGTCTTATCTTAACATAATTGAAATTCGTTTAATAAAGAAACCGAAACATCTATTGATATCTGGTTCATTAGATGTTTCGGTTTCTTTATTAAACGAATTTCAATTATGTTAACAACGAAAAACTTTTAAATAGTTCAGATCTTTCTGAGACTGAAGAATTTTCAAATAGATTTTAATACTATTTGCCTTTTTGGCATATATTTGCTCATTTAAAACTTATTATTTATAAACATTTTTAGGCAATATCTTTTTAAAATTTTATAAATTTAGTGCTTACATATTGTATTAAATGTATTATTAAATTAACATAATCAAAAAAAGTTTCAAACAAAAGATACTAAAAAAATACAACACAAAACTTTTGGTTAATTACCTTTCATCTCAGTTATTTAGTTTATGAACTAGTAACTAAAACATCTAGTGGAGGTCAACAACTCACCGACTATGGCCTTCCATGTCTCAATCAAAATGTTTTAAACAAAAGTTGTAGCCAACGAAAAGACAACCACTTTTACCTTAACACTTTTCACCTCAGCTTTTTTGTTTTTGTTCAATAAACCAAGAAAGATTTTTTGATAATAAATACACAGCTTTATGATAATTCGAAAATTTACGAACGAGTGTCTTCCACTCCCAGACTAAGCATGAAGTAAAATTTCGAGTTTAGAAAAGCCCCGTGAAAAATTGTCGAGGGTCGCGCAGCGACCCGAGACAAATTTTATTATCTAATCACTCACATCTAATCACTAGATTGTTACTGAAAACTTCCAACAATCACCAGAATTTAGCCACGTCTGAATCACAAACAATTTGTATGAATCCGAAAGTGGAAAACACCAGATTTGATGACAAAATCACTGATTGGGCAACCCTGACGATATCCTTAGTAAGCTAAAAAAAGGAGAGAATGTAACAGTGTGTGCGAGGAGGATAATTGATGACAGCGCATTTAGCGCGCGTGAAAACAGCGGGCTAAATGCGCTCCCCCAACAGAACGTTCTATATATTTCGCCATTTCGGTCATAGAGAACGTGCTGCCGAATTTTCACCAACTCACAACACTAATGTACAAAGCGGAGTTGAAGTTGCGCGCGGATTCGAGCGAACGAATTAATCATCCGATTCGGGCGGATTCAGACCGCATGTATAAATCCGAATCGGGAATACGATTCCTCTTGCCCAAAATCGTTCGGTCAGTCGTCTCGAGTAAATGAATCATTAACGAATAAATTCTTCTTGAAATACGGAATCAGTTTATTCAAATCACCATACAGAATCGTTCTTTTCGAACGAATCATTCACGAACGACCCATATCTACTTCAAACATCAACAATGCGATTCTTTTCGCAATCTTCAACAAGCTAGTCTTACAAAGACCATATCAAACACTCATTCAAACAACTACTTCCCGAGCTAATACCCCGATGGACATTGAATTATACTAGTGTTTGCTGTTACATACAGCAACCCACTGCAAATGTAACAATTTGGATCAAATTATTCAGGCCATCTATAGACGCGTTTCGAGATTTATCTCTCATCAGTATAGCTTTGCTATGCCCTCTAAACAATTTGACACCTTAGACTGGCGGTCACGTTACCGTTCGAACATAAGTATAAATGGATTTATTATTATCAATTCTTGGTTGCAGAATACTTTAAACATCAAAATTGCGATTCTTTTCGCAATCTACAACAAGTTAGTCTTACAAAGACCATATCAAACACTGATTAATATTTGTTTGAGCGGTAACGTGACCACCAGTCTAAGGTGTCAAATTGTTTAGAGGGCATAGCAAAGCTATACTAATGAGAGATAAATCTCGAAACGCGTTTATAGATGGCCTAAATAATTTGACTCAAATTGTTACATTATATATACCGGATGTGGCACTTAAGACGCCTCGGACCATAGCTCCTTTACGATAAAAGCTATCGAAAAAAATCTAAGAGCAAAGTGGTGCATAATTACCGTCGCTATGTTTCAAAAATATTTCTAATCATCAGTGGCGTGCCGTACTCCAGTGGCGTACCAAACATATGTTTTTTTTTTAAATGGAATGCCCTATTTTTTATTGCAGATTTGGAAAGTGAATTACAGTTAACAAAATTATAATATAAACAAACAACTAAAAACCAACTTCTATATTTACTTATCAAACTAACCGTATAATGGACCACAAAGTTCTTCCTGCGATGGGATGTAACGTTTACCATGGGTTGACACATTTTCGTTGGTTAAATTTGCAACCATTTTTACTTTCGTTTCTTGGTCCACATCATCGTCAAATAGTGACAAGACAGATACTTCATCAGTCAAATACCACAAATGCTGGCTTAACTTCTGTAAAGCTGCTTTCGAGATGGTTTTATCAGCATTTTCGTAAGCCTTCATTGACTTCAAAAAGCACAAATCTTGATAAGGTGCCTTTACAGCCAAAATACATTGGATCCATGGCTTGACGTATGATGTCACGATGAATAGGCACACGCCTAACAGTGCTGTTTTATCCTTGCTTGTAATTTTCAATTGGGCACTAAACAATGACATTTTCAGTGAATAAATTGCTCTCGCCATCCATCGAGCATGGTGCATGGCACCTGGAGGTCGAATTTTAAGTTTTCTCTCTGTGTCTCCGCCTATAAATGTAACACAAAGCTCTATCAGCTCTCGATAGTCATTTCTGACTATATCTTTAGTAAGTTCAGTTCGGTAAAACTCAAGCAAATTGTCAATTTCGGAAAAAGTCAGGCACGATGTAAGCTTTTCTCTATAGCACTATATTTTATCAGTATCAACACTTTTCCAGTTATCTCGGAACTTTTTGAAGAACGGACTATCAGGGCTTGTAGTCACATGACTGAATTTCGCTTCGAACACGCTTTTTAACACCAATTTATATACGTGATGGCGGCAAGCAAAAATAAGCGTTTCTCTATCAAGTTTTTGTTCGAGAAGCACGCAAGCGCCATTAATACGTCCTGTATTTGAAGCTGTAGTATCACAACAAAGAATTTGCACTTTATCTTCAAGATTCCAGTCTACAATCGCGTTCCAAACAGCTTGCGCATGCTCCCTTCCTGAAGAGCTTTCCAACCTTGGCACAGAAATAAGTTGTTCTTTGTTTCCATATGAAATAACTATCGGAAGACGTTCTTCTTTTGATTTCCGAGCATCTAAAGCAGGCAACAGTTTTCCATCCCAGTGAACAGTCACAACATCTGGTACCTCCTTTTGAAAAACAACTTTTATGGCTTCCGCACGCTCTTTCCGTTTAGTCGTACGAATTCTTTGAATTGAGGACTTACTTATTGGAAATTCGTCGGTATTATGTCCAAGTGCCTCAATGGTAGCTTCAAGAATATATACAGAATCTCTCATACTTAGCTGACACCTATCAAGCGCTGCTACTAATTTTGGAGTGATGAAATCTTTCCTCATAGATGTTTTACTAGTTCCGGGTTGTGTGTCTTCGATCAGCGTTGGCAAATTTGCTTGTAAATCCATATTTCCATTAGAATCCGAAGATGAATCATTTTCTAACGGTTCATAAGATGGCGTCAACGAAGTTGGCGCGGAGAAATATTTAGCACGCCGCTTTTCTTCCTCAATAGTTCTAATGCGTGCCCTTTCCTCTTTATCAGCCAGTTTTTTGTCAACCCCAGCTAAGTGGCCAGGTCGGCCTGGTTCTCTCTGGCACTCCAAGAAGGTTCTATCTTCATTTATTTTAATAATTTCAAACGCATCCGCGTGTGCAATATCAAACAGATTATTTAAGTTGTTGATAAACTCTTGTCGGCGCTCCTCAAAGATACCTAGTGTTTTTTGTGCATTTTTTTTTGCAAGTTTCTCCAAACTTGATATAATTTCACAAGTTTCTTCACGCAATTATCTAAAGATTTTGTAGGTATTCGTGCCTTTTCCCAAAAGATAATGCACTCGCGAATAGTGAGATTTTCGCTTTCATTAACAATTAAATTACTTCACGACTATTGTAAAATAAAACTGCCAGAATTTGTTCATTAGAAGGAAGTTTTGAACCCGTTATTTGATGTTTAACGTCCCCTATTAAAATATACTCTTTTTAGAACTGCGTAATTCCACCGACATGTTGGATTATTGAAAACGATGAGTTTACTAACGAAATAGCAAGTAATAATAAGCACATCGATGCGTCAGCTCGCGTTCGATTTAGTCAGCAAGAACAGACACGTATCGATGCAAGTCGGCACGGGTTGCCGTGGTCCTGCGTTCACGAAATTTAATGTACAATTGTTTTGACACCAAACAAATATAATAAGAGGGCATGCGTCAAAAAAAAGACTTTAATTTTTTTGGGACACCCTAATGTACATACATCTATAAGATACACTGTAATTTTTTAGGTATTCGTAAATTTTTTAGCTTCTAGCGAGTATTTTTAAGCTTTAATCAAAATTTCAAGCTTAGGAAAGCCTGAAAATTTGATTTGATTGCGTAGCGCGTGGCGCATGAAGTAAAATTTCGAGTTTAGAAAAGCCTAAAAATGTGGTTTGGTCGCGTAGCGCGAAGCGCGGAGCGACCAAACTAAATTTTACTAAACTCGAAATTTTACTACATGCACCACGCGCTCAAAACACCGATTTCAAGCAAAGTTTAAAATATATATACAGAGAGTTTTATGTAACACCGAACATTAACATAACGAGAATTTTTCTTTGTAGTATCCATATGGATACGTTGCACATTTTCCGATGCTCGGTTTATTAAAAGAATTCAATTTGAAGCTTTAAGCGAGTGTTTTCCACTCCCAGGCTAAGCATGAAGTAAAATTTCGAGTTTAGAAAAGCCTGAAAATTTGGTTTGGTCGCGTAGCGCGAAGCGCGGAGCGGCCAAACCAAATTTTCAGGCTTTTCTAAACTCGAAATTTTACTTCATGCGCCACCGGTACAAAACACTGATTTAATGTAAAGTTTAGCGGTGTGTATTAAACTTCCTAATATGTCAGTGTTTCGTACCGGTGGCGCATGAAGTAAAATTTCGAGTTTAGAAAAGCCTGAAAATTTGGTTTGGTCGCTCCGCGCTTCGCGCTACGCGACCAAACCAAATTTTCAGGCTTTTCTAAACTCGAAATTTTACTTCATGCTTAACCTGGGATCAGATACACTCGCTTAACTTAACTCAACACTTCAAATTAAACGCTTTTAAGTAACAACGAACGCCTTAAAATTCACATCGGGATATGTTTTTAAATGTTCCCACTTTATGCACAATTATTTGAATGTATTAAATAAATCAGAAATAAAGACACGGTGTATAATTTATAGTGGTAATAATGGCGTGTTCTAATAGTTTTCGTTATTCATTTGTATGGACATTTTTAGAGGCGAGGTGGCATTTCCCGAGCTTTTATAATAGCTGGAAAATTGTATTTTCTGCAGGTAAATTAATGTGGTCACATAAACACATCGCAATAGCTGCACAACGCGATGTCACCGACACGCAACCCGTCTATTGAAAATCTTTTTTCCCATTTTTCGTAGCAAACCGCAAAAATGTTCTTGGAAAAGTAATATTACAAAAATATATTTTTGTTTTATGTTTACACAATCTTAACTACTGTGGTTAGTTAGATTTTTGTGGTTATCCATTTACTTACAACAAAATTGTATATACAAACTTTTTTTTTTGTGAATGCAGCTTCGGCAACTCATCTTGCCATTATCAAACTTTCGCTCTATTAGTTCATAAATTACAATATTTCTAAAGAATAATATCGCATTGCAATGATTCGACCCTAGGTATTGTACAAATTTATAATTTGTATTATTATTTACGTTGTGTTGTGTGTGTAGTAACCCTTTTATTTATTTAGCAGGTTCGTTGTTTGTGTTAATAATATGCCTTATCGTAAATACTGTGTCTTTCTTCCCATTCAATTTGACCAGTAGGATGTGTGGACAATAAATAAAACAGGATATGAGCTTAACGTATGCAAAGTTTATTGACCTTTCATGACAATGTCTTATATTATTTATATTCACAAAATATTGTATCTAACGTTTGTGCTTAGAAGCCATGTGCATTTAGTTAAACTCAAAAATTGTATGACTCTACTTGTGGGACCAAAATTAACTAGCCCCTGCATTTGCATTACGAGATGGGAAACCCACAAAAACCATCCCGGAGTTAGCATCACACACTCGACACACTTGCGATTACTTAGAGGGACAATCTCTCACATCGGCCCTACACATCAATCGCCAAACATTCTCGATTAATGAGTGAAACGACCTTTTACCTCGGTCCACTCTTAATCGAATTCGGCATTCTTGTGATTAGCTAGTAGGACATTTAGCGCAATACTAACTCTGATTGGCCTTACACATCAATCGACTGGGTCACATCAACCACCATACATTCCTCGTGTGGTTAGTTAGTAGGACATTTAGCGCAATACTAACTCGGATTGGCCTTACACATTAATCGACTGGGTCGATTAGTTAGTAGGACATATCTTGTTTTTTCTCTCAAGTCGGCCTTACACATCAACCACCATACATCCCTCATTCTTTTATTCTTTCTTGTTTATTAAATCATTCGAGCGTTTCATTATATACACATATATTCTGCACACTCCGTTCTCTCCCCCAATCCTTTCCTTTTCCCAGATGTTTAAACTATTTCGCCGGTTTTGTTTATTAGATTTTATTGAGTTATTCGAATTTTCGCGCTTCGATACTGGTGCCATTACATGGGAGATTGGGACAGGACTAGCAATCCGCGACCGACCTTTTGGTTATGTTTGGTTTCCATGGTGAAGTATAGAAGATTGTACGCGCGTGAGAACGAGGTCCTGTCGGTTAACTTGTAACACGAAAACGGTACAATAAACATCAAATAGTTCAGAAACAGTCGTATTATTCAAAAGGTTATGGGCCCTGGACACGCGCGAAGTCGATAATCTGTGAGTCGGATTCCGGATCGCCGCGAACCTAACCTAAAATTGGACTGTGGAAGCGTGTTCATCACGGCCTGAGAGCACGTGTGTCGTGCTGCACTGTTAGTCGAGGTTTTGGCCGTTTGGAAGACTTGTTACGCACGTGAGTCGCGTGTTTGGCGCTGTAGCGACGTTCGATGGCTGAGAGGCTGGATATGAACAGCGTGAGCAAGTTCAACGGGAGTAATTACAACCAGTGGCGGTTCGAAATCAACTGCGCGCTACGGGCAAAGGGACTCTACAACATCGTCCACGGGGTCGGACAGAAGCCAGCGGAAGATGGGGAGCCGCAGAAAATCTGGATGAAGAGCGACGCAACGGCCATGTTCATCCTGACATCTGCGCTGGATTATTCGCAGATAACCTTGATCGAGAATTGTGCCTTCTCATTAAATAATTGCTAAACTTGATTCCATGTATTTTTAACGGTCCGAGTCGAGGGAGATGATGGCACACGAGCGGTTCCATCAGTACCGTATGAAGGACAACGAGAACATGGCGCAACACATCGCGAACGTCGAAAATTTGGCGAAAAAGCTGAAGGACATTGGTGAGGCAGTCAGTGACGCGGCGATAATGACAAAGATTGTCAGCACATTGCCGCCGAAGATTCGTAATTTTTGACAAGCGTGGCTGTCAGTCAGCGATGACGAATATGCAAACCTGTCATTGTCTGAACAATTTAAAACCGCATTTTCCATCTCGTCTGGCAGAAATCGGGCCTGGAAATCCTACAAATCGACGAAGCAGACCAAGATGTCAGCATCGGGACCGGGCAACCAGAAGTCGGACAACCAGAACAAACCAAAGGGGAAATCCACCGTCGTCTGCTACCTGTGTCGGAAGAGGGGACACATCGCGCGGTTCTGCGGGAGCAAGCCGAAGCAAAAGTCAACAAATGACGACAAGGAGTACTCTTCATTCATCGTGGAGTTTGCTAGAGGAAGAGACAACGTGGAAGATACGTGGATCATGGACAGTGGAGCCTCTACCCACATGTCGTACAGGGTTAAGCAGTTTGCCAACCTGTCAGAAGTCGCTCGAGGGACTAATGTGGTGATAGGAAACAACGTGTCACTTCCTGTCATGAGAAAAGGAGATATCGAGATTGAAAAATTTGTTAAAGGTAAGTGGCACAAATCGATCATTACGAACGTCCTATTTGTCCCGGACTTGAAGAGAAACCTGTTCTCGGAAGCCGTCGTAACCAAGAAGGGTTGGTCAATTGTCAAGAAAGGAAAGAACGCCGAAATCCTAGACAACTCAAAACTCGTTGCTAGTGCAATTCTCGATGACCACAACGTATATCGAATGTTGTTCAGAATGACCGCTACCCATCAAGCCTATCAAGTTTCAGAAAAAAGCTTGAAGGCGTGGCACGACAGACTTGGCCATGTAAACTTTACGCGTATTCGAGGCATGATCAAGAGCGGCGTCATAACTGGCATAACACTGAGTGAAGAGGAAGAGATTCTTTGTGAATCTTGCTTGTATGGCAAGCAGCACCGTTTTTCACACCCGTCCAAGGAGGAAGTTAGAGAACGTGTATTTTCTGACGTGTGCGGACCTATATCGACCGAATCACCTGGAGGGGCGAGTTATTTTGTCTTGTTCAAGAACAGCGCGACGTCGTACCACACTGTCAGCACCATGAAGCACAAATCCGACGTCTTGGCTCGCTTCAAGGAGTATGTGCAGATGCTGGAGAAACAGCACGGTTGCAAGGTCAAGGCTTTGCACTGTGACAACGGTCGCGAGTACATCAATGAAGATCTGCTGGGCTACCTGAAGAAAAAGGGCATCATCCTGGAGAACACGTCGCCGTATACGCCGCAGCAAAATGGGCGTATCGAGAGGGAAATGCGCACGGTCATGGAGAGTGCCAGATCCATGATGCACGCGACGAGTGCGCCGAAGTACCTCTGGGGCGAAGCGGTTAACACGGCTGTCTGCATCCTCATCCGGACTCCGACGAGCGAGAATGCGAACAAGACGCCGTACGAAACCTTCACGGGGAGGAAGCCGACTCTGTCACACTTAAACAAGTTCGGATGTACTGCATTCATGCACATTCCCGACAGTCAAAGGACCAAACTCGACGACAAATCCAGCAAACTCATGTTTGTTGGGTACGATGGTAATTCTGACAACTACCGGCTGTTTGATCCTGTGTAGAGGAAAGTCAGGGTATCGAAGAACGTGATCTTCGATAAACACACAACGATCGATGCCGAAAAGAGGACAGTTCCGATTCGTATCATACCAGTAAAAATTGCCGAGAACATTACTGATAATGATCCTTTTAATTGGAGACCAAGCGGCTTACCAAGGTGCAGCAGCCGCCGGCGAGGAATCTTAAGCGAGAGATCGTCGAGCCTCAACTGGTCCCGGGTGGGGCAGGCCGAGCCGACGGGCTCCAGAGAACGCCGAAGCCGCTGAAGAGGACCACGGGACAGCAGCCGATGACACCAGAAACTACAGTCTGAGGAGTAGAGAAAACTTACGACGCCCACCGAGATATACCGCGAATATCACTGTGGTGCAGGAGCCGCAGACCTATTCGGAAGCCATGGGCAGCACGGAGTCCAGGGAGCGGTCAAACGCAATCACTGAGAAGCTCAACGCCTTAGAGAGGAACAACACGTGGCAACTTGTGAAGAGAACTGGCAACATGAAAAACATCGGTTCTAAATGGGTTTTTTCCATTAAGGATGCAACATCGAACAAGCCAAGGTTCAAGGCCAGACTGTGTGCTAAAAGATTTTCTCAAGAGAAGGGAGTTGACTATGACGAGATATTCTCACCCACGACAAGATTTGAATCGATACGAATCTTGTTGGCAACAGCAGTCAAGAACGATTACAAAATCCTTCAGTTGGATGTACGCATGGCATTCCTATATGGGGACCTACGAGAGACTATCTACATGGACCCACCAGAAGGCGCTGATGTCAGCGGTGATGAAGTCTGCAAGCTGCTGAAGTCGCTCTACGAATTAAAGCAGACATCGCGTTTCTGGAACGAGAAGTTCAATCAGTCCATGCTAGACCAAGGGTTCCAACAAGGAGAAGCAGACAAATGCGTCTACAGGAGAAGTAACGCCAACTCGACAATCATCCTGATTCTCTACGTCGATGACGGACTCGTTATGTCGTCAGATGATGCGTTGCTTCACAGATTCGTGAGATTCGTGAGATAACGGTTTCGCCACCTAGACATTTTATTGCGATGGAGATCCTAGATGAGATAAGTGAAACCAACGATCGTTGTATATTAATTCACCAGTCTAATTACATGCGCAAGGTGTTCGAGAAGTTTCGTATGCAGGATGCAGCAGTCGTCAGTACTCTAGCTGATCCGCACGTGAGACTGAAGAAGCCGGACGACGACGAAAGTGGCGAGAACACCTATCCGTACCAGGAGGCTGTGGGATCATTAATGTTCGCAGCGATTGTGACACGACCAGACATAATATTCGCCACGAATCAGGTTAGTAGGTACACATCGAATAATGACCTGACTCACTGGAATGCCGTCAAGCGCATCCTTGAGTACTTGAAGGGTACAGAAAACCTTGGGATTGAGTATCGCCGTGACACGGAAATGTCCCAGGTTATGGGTTACTCCGACTCAGATTTTGGAAATGACCTGGACACCCGCTGTTCCACGTCGGGCTACGTTTTCCTCCTATCTGATGGGGCGGTCACCTGGTTTAGCCAAATACAGAAGGCTGTGACATTGTCAACGACGGAAGCTGAGTACGTCGCCGCCTCGGAAGCAACGAAAGAGGAAACCGGGATTCGTCATTTCCTGAAAGACATCGGAGAACCAGTCTATGAAGCCACAACTTTGAAGATGGACAACCAAGGAGCGCTTTGTCTTGTGAAAAATTCAGTCTTTCATAAAAAAAACAAAGTACGTGGACATCAAATTTCATCACATCCGTGAGAAGCTTGAGGAAGGGATCATCAACGTCAGCTATGTACCATCAGAACTTGAACTAGCCGACGTCTTCACCAAGCCGACTCCACGTGACTATTTCAATAAACTTGTTTTCAACTTGGGAATGAGAAAGGTTTAAAGTCTGTTATCGAATAATAATTTTTGTTCGTCATTTCAAACGAAGTCATTTGAATTATTTGTCCTTTCATTATTATGAAGCACTTAATTGGATGGAGTATTGAGTTATTGGAATTCTCGCGCTTCGATACTGGTGCCATTACACGGGAGATTGGGACAGGACTAGCAATCCGCGACCGACCTTTTGGTTTCGTTTGGTTTCCATGGTGAAGAAGAATAGAAGATTGTACGCGCGTGAGAACGAGGTCCTGTCGGTTAACTTGTAACACGAAAACGGTACAATAAACATCAAATAGTTTAGAAACAGTCGTATTATTCAAAAGATAGTGGTATGCGCTCGATTTCCTTTACTTCTTTTTCGCCAAACATGGCTCCAACAGCATCTTTAATCGATAGTAGGACTAAGTCTTCGCCAATAATATGAGGTTTTCCCGCTCTAGCAATTATCAAGCTAATGAGGTACGAGGCATATACTGCATTTTTATTAATATTAATGAAATGTGAAACAATATTTTTTGAAGATTTGATATCCAACAATTTTCTCTGAAAAAAGTCTACTGGCTTGTTTTTAAAATGAGAATGCTTAGTTTTAATATGACGCGTTAACTTACTTGGACGCAAACTTTCGTTCGCTAATATTTCGTAGCAAATCACGCGGATCTAACGTGTCATGATTCCAAGTGAATCCTAATTTCAAATATTCAGAGTCATATTTTCGTACAACTATCCGGCGCTTCGTTTCATGTGAACTTGTTGTGGAAGCTTGGAAGTCAGATTCAGTGCCACTTTTGTCACGTAACAGAGCATCTTCTGTCTTTTCTTTACTTTGTTCGTAATCAACTTGCGGTCGCGACGTAGTTTTTGCTCCGCGTTTCAACCACTTGCCCATGATTATCTTCAAATGATAATTGTTTTTAAAAAGATTGCAATGGCGTACGGGAAATAATACAACACACACGCGAAACGTAACCTCACAAAAACAAAAGACGTCCGACTCGCAATCACGGCGGCTGCACAGCCCCCGCCCGCACTCTCCTCTCTCGCACCTCTCCTCTGATTGGCTCATCAGTGATGCTAACCGGGAAAGTAAGAGGGGATAGGCTTCCCCACCAAGCTTTAACCTAAGCTTCACCACTCCTCACAACTTAAATATAACTTTAAACCACAGAATCCTACAGCGGCGATAGCCGAGTGGGTCAAGTCTTTTGCGGTCGCGGATGTGTGCTGCTGAAAAAAGTTCTAATCCGTCCCACATTTCAGGGCCCACTTAATATTTGCCCGCGAGCCACCAGTGAGTCGCGACCCATAGTTTGGAAAATACGGCTCTAATGTAATTGTCTCATGTTTTCTGTGGTGAATCACATTTAATTTATTGATGTAAAGAAAACGCTTACCTGATTTTGCATCTGGACGACTCATATGTTGTTGATCGTTTTACTTTATTTGAAATAATTTTTCTTTTAGAGATTTCAAAGCATCCAGTACACCCAGCAGCAAGACTTTCACCAGACGATCCACTGCCATCACCAAAAACAGATTCAGTGTCTCCATTATCTATAGATATCAGTAAATCATTCATAGGACTCCAACAACATCCTCTAGTCGCACAAAACTTATTAGGTTATCACCATTTTCCAATCACACCGAGTGCTACCAGTGAGTATGTTCAAACAATTAAATTCACTTAGTTTTCACTAACGAAACACTTTTTAACTTTGTATAACTGATAGTGACGGCTCGCAGCCCACTTCAGGCCACAGCGCCAAGCGACACACAATTTGAGGTCGGGACCGCGCTTTATAAATACGCGGAATTCCACAACAAAGTCACCTTTCAATAACGGATACATATTACCTTGGGTCTCTGGCCTACCCTGAAGTTAGGCTTCGAGCCGCCGTTGATAACTGAGACTTAGTTTCAGTTATACAAAGTTAAAAAGTGCTTAATTTGTGAATTATGATGTATAACGAAGTAGAACCCTCCACTATTAACAGTTTGATAACTTGGTTATATTTGTATGTAAAGTTATTTAAATTAAAAACACTTAGTATTGTTTCACAAATTAAAACTTTATTCCGACTAGTTTCGGTTTGTGAGACTATTTTCAAAGAAATGTGACATTCACATTCCTTTGAAAATGGTCTAACAAATCGAAACTAGTTGGAAACAATTTTAAATTTGTGAAACAATTCCAAGTGTTTTTAATTTAAATAACTTTACATATTCTAATATGTTTCACCAAGTGCCAGATGAGAAATTAATTCAAGAAAATAAAAATGATTTTATTTGACTTGTATTATTTTTGAAAATCTGTTACCAAGTTATCTTGGTGCGTTCGTTCGCGTTCGAAAGTTTATGTTATAATGTGTCGATGGCAACATTAAGTAATTTTTTTACAGGTCCTAGATCAACACATTTATTGTCTCCGGACGCCTATTTTAACGCAAATCTGAAAAGACAAAGAGGAGAGAAGAAACCAATCCCAGAAGAACAAAAGGATGAAAAATATTTTGAAAGGCGCAGGAGGAATAATCAAGCAGCGAAAAAATCGAGAGATGCCAGAAAAATTAGGGAGGATCAAGTAAGAATTAATAAAACACAAATAATTATGATTGCGTAAAATTATTTATTTATTTTATTTGTCAAATCAACGGAAGCCATTTACAGAAATACATAAATATAAACATGAATTACAATAGTAAAGGTATAAAACTTAAAACTAACTCAAATCTAATAACTAAGGCTTAAAAAATGTCACCTATACAGTCTGCTGATTCTGCATATTTTGTTAACTCGTATTTTGTCCCAATTTTCTTTTTAATTCACTTCAACATATCAACTTTAGTTTATTTTATTTGTAAACATTTTTATCAATTTGAGAATTTTCAAAATATTTTATTTTATATTATTTGTCAAATCAACGGTAGCCATTTACACAAACACAAAAATAAAAACAATGATTTAATTAGTTAAGGCATACAATTTAAAATTAGCTTAAATCTCACTAAGGGTTGAGAAGGATCGAAGAGATTTTAAATTGCCATTAAAAAAATCAAAGTCAATTTTATTACAGTTTGCGCATAATCTACTTAAACCGAAGTGAGTGCAATAGTTTGTTCTGTGCATTTGAACAAAAAATGTCGTAGTATTCCGCAGTGGACGGTTTGGAACATGAATATTAATTAAATTCAACAGTTCTGGGCAGCACGTCAAACCATTCATTAGTTTATATACACAAATTATGTCCGTATTAAACCGACGTTGCTCAAGCGTTTGCAAACTGATATTTAATAATATTTCAGTGTATGACATACTGGGATAAAACTTAAATGCAATGAACCTTAGAAACTTCTGCTGTACGCGTTCTATTTGATGTTTTCCAAATTGTGTACTGGGTGACCATATCAATGAACAGTACTCAAGGTGGGGCCGAACTAGGGTAACATAAAGTTTGACATAAGTATTTATGTTATTAAAATGTCTGCATTGCCTTTTTACAAACCCCAACACCTGAGATGCTTTAGATGTTATTATATCAATGTGGTTGTAAAAATTCCATGAGTTATTAAAGGTTACACCAAGATCTCTTATTGAGTGTGTATGATTCAATTGCGTGTTCGATAGGAAATAATTTCTCTGCGTTTTAATTTTCTTTTTAGAATAAGAAAGAACAAAACATTTAGAAACATTCAACTTTAAACAATTTAAAATGCACCAACTACTGCGGGAATTCAAATTATGTTGTAAATTATTATATGAACATGTATCCTTAATAGGAGTGTATAACTTGAGATCGTCTGCAAAAAGAAGACAATTAGAATGCTGAAAACAACCGATAATATCGTTAATAAATATATTAAAAAGTAGTGGTCCTATGTGTGATCCCTGTGGGACACCGGAGGTCACAGATATAGGACGAGATAAGCAGTCATCCATGCGCACTAATTGTGATCTATCTGTTAAATATGAATAGATCCACTCAAGCATAGTACCATGAATACCAGACTTAGCAAGTTTTTCGACCAGGATACCATGATCCACACTATCAAACGCTTTGGAGAAATCCGTGTAGATGGTATTTACTTCGTATCCTTCCTCCAAAGATCTAGGGACGGCCTCACCAAAGATAAGTAGGTTTGTTGTGGTAGAGTATCCTGATCGAAAACCATGCTGGTTATTTGTTAAGATAGAGTCTAAGTCATTACAAAGGTATTCTGTAACTATTTTTTCAAATATTTTAGGAATGGATAACGATATTGGTCGGTAGTACTCTGCTACGTTTTTACTGCCTTTCTTAATAAGTGGCGAAATAAGTGAATGTTTCCAAATGTTTGGGAAAATACCAGTATTTAGAGATTTATTAAAAAGTAACCATAACGGCCTAGCAAGTGAAAATGCGCATTTGGCTAGAAATATAGGTGGTAATCCATCCCACCCCACCTTACCACTCGATGTTCCTGTAGAACACGGGAGATGGAAATATCTTCAATTTTGTGCAGTGAGATGTGGTTATAGCTAAGATTACTAGAAGTAGTGCTACGAGGTTGAGGTGTTATAGACAGCTCCAAAAAAATCAGCAAATAGATTGACAATATCCTGAGGATCATTATACGTAACCCCATCCTTGATTAAACGGTCTGGAACTTCAGATGATGATCTGTTTGAGTTGACATAACTCCAAAAACGTTTAAGATAGTATGGGGACACTTTTCCCATGATTTTTTTCCAATTGACATTTTTCCCATGACTATTAGATTTCCCATGATTTTTTCGCACAGCTATTACTTCTGATTCGATTTTCATGTTGTCGAACATTTCAAGTATTTCGAATACTTCGAACTTCCTAACCTGCGTTTGTCATAGCATTTGTCATTCGTTCACCATCATTCGTATCAAAATTAACCAAATTATGGCGGGAGCTTTATTACCAATTACCCTGGAGCTTATAGAGAATGGAAGAGGCGGCCGGTTTCTGCACATCGACGGCTATCCATACTACAAGCATTCCGTCACGAAAAAAGGTCTCGTCAACTGGAGTTGCCGGAAAAAGGGTCAATGCTATGCCAGTGCGCAAACAACCGCCATATCGGGTACCCAGCTCCTCCTTACTCGGGGAGGCCCAATGGTTTCTGAGCATCTAGGCCACGCACCTAATCTCGAAGAGGTCGAAGCTGTTCGTGTCGTGCGGGCCATCAAACGAAAGGCTGCTGAACATCCTGAGATGCCCCCTGTCCAGGTTATGCGTACTCTGGTTGGCGTGCCGAGTAGCGTTTTATCGCAGTTGCCAAGCAGACCGAATATGCGGAAGGCCATTACGCGGGAAAGACTAAAAGATATGCCGGCAAATCCAGTTGCGATGGATGATCTTGCTGGTATTCCGGATAAATATAGTGTCACTCTACTGGGTTATTATTGCTTTGATACACTTTGACTTTAACTTCGACTTTTCTTTGACTTTTACATTAAATTACAGGCGAAAATTTCATTTTATACGATTCTTATGAAGACGATGACTTCGATTTGGCATGTGGACTCGTTATCGTTTTTGGAACAGCTGAGAATTTGAGGAAACTTCAGGAATGCAGAACGTGGTTCGTCGACAGAACTTTTAAAGCAGCCCCCACAATTTTTACTCAGCTCTTCGCAATTTTGGAATCCATAGACGACATCGGTCAAGAAACCGCCCTTCCCTTTGTGTACGCTCTGCTGGCAACGAAAGATGAATCTGCGTACAGAAAAGTCTTCGATGTCGTCGAATCACAATGTATAGAACTGGGCCTGCTATTTCGCCCTCCTCAAATTCTCATGACCGATTTCGAACTAGCCATCATCAATGCGGCCTCCAAATCGTATCCGACAGCAGATGTAAAAGCGTGTTTTTTCCATATGACGCAGTCGATTTATAGGCGCGTTCAAGCGGAAGGTTTGCAAATCAGATACAATGACCGGGAAGATCGCTCCATAAAGGAGGCATCGCAAATGATGACGGGTTTTGCATTCGTTCCATCGGATAAGGTTGCAGAGATGTTCGACATCTTCGCAGAACAGGCTCCTGACGATTTCATGCCCCTCGTCGACTATTTTGAGTTAAATTATATTCGCGGAAAACCTGCCAGGGGACGTAGAAAGGCCGTTACTGTTCGGTATCATCCTTCGTTATGGAATCAGTATAATTCGGTGCTAAATCATGTAGCTAGGACGAACAACATTAGCGAAGGATGGCACAATCGTTTCCGCGTGATCACTGGCAAAAATCATCCCAGTTTATACGCTTTTCTGACGGAAATACAGAAGGAACAGTCGGATACTGAGACGATGCTGCGGCAGTCGGCCCTAGGGCAAAAAATTAAAAGGAAACAAGAGCCTAACCGAAAAATTACCGAGGACAGGATTTTCAACATCGTCTCAAAATTTGAAGATTATACAGACGGCGAAGATATTTTAGAATACCTTAGACTGATTGGATACAATATAGAATTTTGATTATTTACACTTGTCTTTGTATACAATTTGCACTTTTTTAATAAAATGATATTATTGGAAAATAGTTTTATTGGAAAATAGTATCATTGGAAAATGTTATCACAGGAAAAATGGCATGGGAAAAAAATCCTGGGAAAAACGGAAAAGTGTACCCCAATCTTTAAGATTATTGTTTATAGAATATTCTAAGGAATCAACATAATTATTGAAACAAGCCTCTGTAAGCTCTTTGCATTCAATTGGAGCAATATGAAAAATATTATAGTTATCCTTGCGCTGTGATTGTTTGTACATTTTATGTAGTTTCTTTTTAACTAAAACTAATTCAATTAGATCACGACTAAACCATTTTGGAAATTTAAATTGGTTTGAAGATTGCACTCGAATAACAGGAACAAATTTATCAATAGCTTCAAATATGACTTCGTAGAAAATATCCAAGTCTATATTCACATTATCATTTATGAAAAGTGAGTCCCAACGTATATTAAGAAAAATATCATTTAGATTGCCAAAATTACTGTTTTTTAAGTCGTATTTGAAGCTAGTATAATATCTAGTATTGCTTACTACTAACGATAAATTTAGGCTTAGAACTAAGGCAGGATGGTGATTGTCACAAGTGACAAGAGGTAAATCAGCTAAAGAAACATTACTATGTTCAACTAAATCTGATTGAATGAAAATGAGATCAAGTGTAACACCATTGTGATTAAAAATGTTATTTATTTGCATTGCATTCGCATAACCATATCCAATGGCAATTTGGTTCGCTGCCTGACTAGATGAGTTAGTATAGACACCATAGTTGCTGTTTTCCCATATAATGTTAGGGAGATTAAAATCGCCAATAATACACATATTGTGATTTGGATATTCGGTGGCTAATTGTTCAATCTGGGTACTATGTTGTTCATAAATACTAATGTCAGAAGCGGGAGGTATATAGACGGCGCCGAATATAGCATCAGAGGTGCCAAGGCGTACAAAAATAAAGATTTCTTTAAAGTAACTAGCTTCTGAGCATAATAGATGAGAATGTAATGAGCTCTTAACAGCTACAAATTATATAGATGTGATCGCGATCCTCAGAAAACTGGAGAGATCCGTGGCGGTGGAGTGTGCACACTCCACCGCCACGGATCTTTCCAGTTTTCTGAGGATCGCGATCACATCTATATAATTTGTAGTTTAATAGACCTAATTCGGCATCATAAAAGTCTGAAGACAACCAAGTTTCTGTAAGAATTATGACATCGTATTCGTACAAAAATAATGATTTTTTAATTTCACATAGTTTCGTCCTAGTACCACGAACATTCTGGTAATAAATACAAAATTCGTTCGCATTTACATTAATATTGTTAGGAATAACGTTTTTGTTAGTTTTTAAAGCTTTCAGTCTACTCGGAGGGGTGTTGTTTTGTGTGGAGATAAAAAACTGTTAGAAGCTGGTTCAGGTGATTTAAATGTCCGCTGCCGAACAATTATACTCGCTGGCCATTTAAAGACATTAAAGATGAGCAGTCAACATTGATCCCTACCTTGAAGGAACTGTATACGTTGTTGCTGACTAGAGGAATACACGTTGAGTTGACAATGTTGATCTCTTGCAATAATGAATTAATTTTTTCAACGGTAGTATTTGGCTCGCAATTTCCTATATAATGTTAAGGATGCAGCGGGGAAAAAAGAACGAGTAACAACTGACTTGTATGAACGTTGCGCACAGACTGACTTGTCTGAACCTTTATTTGTACACACCACAGAATACAATAATACATATGTTGAACAATAGGTGGCGCTTTAATATACATAGTTTTGAGGTATATTTTTTCACCCCCACTATACCTAAAATCTATTACAATTTTACTATTCCTAGGTTACTAATAAATTTATCATGTTTAGCAAATCTCAAACTCTTGGTAAAAATATCAGCAGGCATATCTGCGGTTTGTAGATATCTTAGTTTCAACAATTCGCTTGATATCGCCTCCCTTATAAAGTGATGTCGTACATCTATGTGTTTAGATCTCTTATGGAACATGGGATTGTTCGCAAGTTTTTGAGCAGACTGATTATCATTATAAATAACTATACAATAATAATTACCTGTCAACTCGGCTAAAAGATTTCTTAGATTGCCTCTTTAGAAGCTTCAGAAATAGCCATATATTCAGCTTCAGTGCTGGAAAGGGCTACAGTCCTCTGCTTCGAACTTTCCGAGGATATAATACTTCCCGAAAATTTAAAACAATAACCTGTATACGATTTTCTATTAATGGGATCACTTGCCCAATCGGCATCTGCATAACCCACCAATTTTTCAGTGTTTTTCTTAAATTTTAAACCATACTTTTTTGTTCCCTGTAAATATCGAAGAATTCTCTTCGCACACTTGAAATGACTCTCATCGTGACAGTTGTTAAACTGGCTAAGATAACTGACACTAAATGCTATGTCAGGCCTCGTCATGACCGCCAAATACATTAAGCTACCAATTAATTGCTGGTATGGAATGGTTGTTTCATTTTCTTGTTTAGATAATTTTAAATTGCATTCCATTGGAGTGCTTACCAACTTACAATTTGTCATATTAAACTTATCTAACAATTGTTCAATATATTGTTCTTGATCTAATGTAACTATACCGTTTTCTTTGTCAAAACAAATTCTTACACCTAAACAATGTGTTACTTGTCCCAAATCTTTTATTTTGAATTTTGACCCTAATTCACATTTCAAGTAATTTGTTTCTTGTATATTGTTTGAAAAAATAAAGAAATCGCCAACGTATAAAGCTACAATAGTTGTTGAATTACTGTTACATTTCAAAAACCCGCATGGCTCATACTCTGATCTTTTATATCCTAAATCTAGCAAAACTGACTCTACCTTCTTGTACCATACTCTAGAAGATTGTTTTAAGCCATAGATAGCTCTATTTAATTTTAAAACCTTATTACTGTCATTACTATGGTAACCTTCTGGTTGTTTCATGAACACCTGTTCTTTTAAATGACCATTTAAGAATGCTGTCTTAACGTCTAAGTGAGTAACACTTAAATCTAATTGAACTGATAAAGCTATTAACAGTCTTAGCGTTGAGTGTCTGACCACTGGCGAGAAAGTTTCATCATAGTCAATTCCGCACTTTTGTGTGAAGCCTTTCACTACTAACCTAGCTCTATATTGTACATTGTTATCACTATCAAATTTTGTTTTATATACCCACTTGCAGTCCACAACAGTACACTTTTCTGGCGCATTCACCAATTCCCAAGCATTGTTCTCTTCAAAAGACTGCAACTCTTCTGACATGGCCTGCAACCACTTTGCTTTATTTGCTCCATTTAAAGCCTCTGTTGTTGTTGCTGGATCGCTGCTAGCAATATTATCAGTACACATATAGGATATATAATCTTCAAAAACTTTGGGTTTCATTTGTCGCTGCGACCTTCTAACTTCTTGATGTGTTGCTTCTGCAGGTTCTTTTTCTTCCTCTGTCGATTCATCAAGTAAATCATGATCAACTGTTTCATCTGGATTTGAATCTGTGTCTGCTTCTGATACCTCTGGTTCCTGCAAATCTTGATCTGTGAAAGATTTCTCTGCCCCCACTGAAACAGTTACTTCTGTTTCTGGTAAAACCACACCATCTGAAACTTTTGTTTTTATTATATTTTCCATAATAATAACATCTCTGCTTGTTGTAATTTTATTAGTGTCTGGATCATACAACCTGTATCCCTTTATGTTTTCACTATATCCAATTAGAATTTTCCTTTTGGCCTTTTTATCCCACTTGAGTCTTCGTTGTTTTGGAATATGGGCCATTACCAAACTACCAAAAATTTTTAGGTGGCTGATATCTGACTTTCTTTTCCAATACAGTTCGTAAGGTGTTTTACTTACTCCTGAAGCAATACTTCTGTTTTTCAAGTAAACCGCTGTGTTCACTGCTTCTGCCCAGAATTTCTTATCCAATTCACCATCAAATAGTAAGCACTTAGCTTTTTCTACTATTGTTTGGTTCAGCCTTTCACTCATTCCGTTTTGTTCCGGAGTATACGGATTTGTTTTTTGATGAACAATGCCATGTTCCCTAAGATATCTCTCAAAAGCACTGTTACAAAACTCTCCACCATTATCAGATCTCAAAATCTGAATATGTTCGTTTTGTTGGTTCTCAACCATAGCCTTAAAAATCTTAAAATGTTTGCTCACCTCATCCTTTGTTTTTAAAAAATAAACAAAACTCATCCGTGTGAAATCATCTTGGAATAATAAGAAGTATCCTGATCCTCCGATAGACTGTTGTTCCATGGGTCCACAGACATCTGTGTGAATAATCTCTAGTGGTTTTGTTGCCCTTGTTCCTCTGTGATTGAAAGGAAGTCTTGTCTGTTTAGCTTCACAGCAAACTATACAGTTCCTTTTTTCAGCAGTTACCTCATCACTAAACAATAAACCATCTACGAGTCCTTCTTTCATACGATTTAAGTCTGTTTTATTTACATGTCCAAACCTTCTATGCCATGTGTTACCTGTTATGGCTTTAGCTGCTAGCAAAACAGGTTTGTGCACATTTAATTTGTACACTCCGTTTACTAATTCTGCAGTAGCTAGCATAACACCCGCACTGTTGTATATCTCACAACCATTGTTTATAAATACAACATTATTACCATTTCTGATCAGTTCACTTAGTGACAATAAATTTGTTGTAAGTTCTGGCACTAGTACAACATTTTTTACTGTAATGTCAAACTCTTGACAATTAATTTTGGTCTTTAAAAACACCTCACCTGAACCGCACACACGCAATGTCTCTTCATTTGCTGTTATAATGTCACGCTGTTGAAAATTGCATTGTACGTTTCTTAAAAGAGTTTTATTTGAGGTTAAGTGAACGCTGGCCCCTGAGTCAATGTACCAATCCTCTTTGTTATATTTACCATTACAAAACACGGCACTAAATGCATTCGACTGTACCTGTCTATTTAAATTTCCACTATTTGGACACTTATTTTTAAAATGTCCCACTTGTTTACATTTAAAACATCGAATCTCTTTCTTGCTGTCACTTCTGTCGGTCGACGACCCTGAACATCGTTTCGAAGAATGGTTGGCTGCCTTGCTGCTGCGTTGCCACTTCGACTTCACGACGAACGCGCTTCCTGCATTATCGGCTTCAATTCCCGCGTCTAAAAGCTTGCTCTTGATCGAATCCGCCGTGATGGCGATGTCGGAATGCTCAATCGCCATTATCATTGGCATGAATTTTTCTGGCAATCCTGCCAACAGGAACGATCCCATCCATTCATCACTAATTTTGAATCCGGTGCTATTCAGTTTTTGACCTGTTTCTATAATCTGGTTTACATAAGACTCCATCGACTCTGAATTTTCTAAACGAGTTGAAATTAGTGTTCTCAACAGACCTATTTTTCTGGTAAATCCTGAATCCGCGAACATCGTCTTGAGTTTGTCCCATAACTCCTTGGTTGTCGTTGCATCTCGAATATGAGCGTATAACGAAGCATCCAACGTGAGAATTAACTTTGCTTTTGCCTTGTTGTCCACGGCGGCGTCTTCATGTTGTGCCTTGAGACATCCTGCTAAATCTTCTAATATCAGAAAATTTTCTGCAGCGAACGCCCAGTCGATATAGTTCTCCCTTCCTTTTAGTTTAGGAACATTCACTAAATAGCCTGAAGACATCTTTTACTCTTTCTGTTCTTTTTTTTTTATAAAACACGTGGTCCTGGGCCCATAACCTGTTAAGGATGCAGCGGGGAAAAAAGAACGAGTAACAACTGACTTGTATGAACGTTGCGCACAGACTGACTTGTCTGAACCTTTATTTGTACACACCACAGAATACAATAATACATATGTTGAACAATAGGTGGCGCTTTAATATACATATTTTTGAGGTATATTTTTTCATATAATAGTAAACTCTCTTGGTAGCGCTTTTCACGGTAGTGCTAGAAGCTGTACCTCTTATAAATGTAGGAGGTTTAGCGTTTGATCTTGCAGGTGGAGATAGTTCGGCGGTAGTTGTGTTAGATGTTCCAACCTGAATTCTGCTTTTATCAGAATGTGTACTGGTTTCCGGATTTAAGTTATTAGCTGGTAAAGTTAAATTGGCAGATGATACTATCAATTTTCGGTCGTTATTATTTTTAGTTTTATTGTGAGAAGGTAAATCTTTGTTCTCATTATCGCTAGAAGTTTTGTTTATTTGTTTCGTAGCCTTATTCGTGTTAAGTAGTAATTTTTTTCCCGATTTATCGGACAAAACTGTGTCGATGTTTTGTTTTAATTCATCAAATTTTTCCACAATCAGATTTTCAATAAATGAAAAACTCAACGAATTTTTAATTGCGTTTATTTCATTCATCATGTTGGCGAGTGGCTGTTTTAGTTCGACAATTCCCGATTCTAACGAGGAATTAGGAATTATACCGATCTACAATAAATTGACGCAACATAGCTTTTATTATGTGTTGGAGAGTAATAAATATACAAACAATAGGAGGAAGCAAGATAGATTATAAACAACAATCTGATGCCTTTGAGTACTTGATAATACTTTCAGCTATCAATTGCGAATGACAGATATCTTGACATTTCGATTAATTGGCTAAGAAAGTGATTTACTGAGAATATAACTTAAGCGTGACGTGACTACATTCCCTCCAATCAGAATCGCTTATTTCCATAGATACATGTTATCACAGCGGTGATAAAATTCTAACACCTTGTTTTGGTCGTTGCTACAAAAATTATTTGCCAAAGCTGACAGTCGATAATTAAAAATGTCAACTGGGCGAAGGGGTGATATTTCCAAGACAGAAATACAATGAATTTTTCTTTTAGGTAAACATGCATAAGGTGTAAATTTTCGTTGTTTTTTTAAAAAGTTCAATTTGAAGCTTTAAACGAGTGTTTTCCACTCCCAGACTAAGCATGAAGTAAAATTTCGAGTTTAGAAAAGCCCTGTGAAAATTTGTCGCGGGTCGCGCAGCGACCCGAGACAAATTTTCTGGGCTTTTCTTAACTCGAAATTTTACTTCATGCGCAACGGGTATAAAACACAGATTTCAAGTGAAGTTCGAATATATATACAAAAATTTCACAATATTTTAGTGTTTTATACGCGTGGCGCATGAAGTAAAATTTCGAGTTTAGAAAAGCCCAGAAAATTTGTCTCGGGTCGCTGCGCGACCCGAGACAAATTTTCACAGGGCTTTTCTAAACTCGAAATTTTACTTCATGCTTAGTCTGGGAGTGGACAACATTCGTTTAAAGCTTCAAATTGAACTTAAGAAAAAAAAACAAGGAATATTTGAAGATTTACAGAAAATAGGCTGAATTTGGAATATGTATACTTAAAGAAAAACTCCCTGTACAGTGAAATTCGTTATATTCTCTCATCGAATATAACTCGCGGTTTGATTAATAATCGATAATATTCATTTGTGGAACCGGAGCAGCACATTCAACTCGCCCTTCGAGCTCGTCGTATCTGCAGCTCGGTTTCACTCATGAATATTATCGATCATAATCATACCACTTGTTATATTATAGCTGAAAATAAATTTACAAGATTTACAAAACTAGCATCTGTATAATTAACATATTTAATAGCTGGGTTTTAATAATCAACAAAAAATACAAATGAAAACATGAATAAGGGAATTTATAATAAATGTTTAAATAGAGATCCTTGTACCGCTAAACAGTGCCCTAATCTGTCATCGAAGTTCCTTCTGACGGTATGAAGCATTAGAGCATTAGAGGTGTACTGGTTCCAAACACATTGACAATCCTTTGGCGAAACTGTTCTAAATTTTAAACTCTTACATGACTATACACTTTCTGTTTCGCGTATGGCGAAAGCAATAACCTGGCTGCCCACCTGATATCACCTCTTCTACCAATTACACGATTTGGAAAAGTAGTATTTACAAAATCCACGCACATTAACCATGTCGTGCGCAGGACAGCCATCCTGCTGATACCATATTTGGTTAAGGGGAGGGTAGCGCTGCATTTCTTGCATTGTTTAATCAATCCCTTACACTTTATTTAAATAAATAAATTAACGACTGCAACATATATTATTATCCTAATCATAAGAACTATGTATATTCAAAAAAAATATTAGTTCTGACTTTAAACAAAGAAATCAGGTTAATGCAAAGAATTTTGAGTAATTACTTTTATAAAATACCGAAATTTTACAGAGTAGTAGCTATGGCATTGCTACATGTCATGAGTAAATTTGATAATATTTACATCATGTATAAAGAATTTATTTGCTCCTAATTAAAAAAAAATATTTTGTGTTTCACCGTTTTGCCACCTTTTTCTAATTTATTTTTATAACAGATTGTTCATTTTTTGTAGTAGCATAAACACAATAATTACGCTTTAATTGATTTTATCGCAATCAATTTATAAATAGCTGAGATTCTGAGCATATTAATGAGCAATTTTATTAAAATATGTTTCTGTGTTGGCGTTTATACGGTCGTCATATAACGGTCACTTGTCCGAAGGACCGACGATTTATTGGAGGCCATAAATGAGATAGCTCGGCTGACCCTTCGTTGGGCTGTATAATGGTTTTTCTTTTCTTAAGTAACTAACGAATTTCACCATCGACCAGAAACCGAATGCTTATTAAAATATATTCTTGCCTGACGGTTTATAAAATGGACAGTTCAGTTTTACCATTTAAAATGAATCATTTTCTATGCTAACTATTTAATTGTATTTAACTTCCTGTTTTATAAACAGTTAAGGAAGAATCCAATTTAATGTATAGAACAGGCCATACATACACACAGGGTGTTTCAGCAAAGAGGGGAAGCTTGATTTTTCATAATAATAATTTTATATTGTGAAGTAGATAAATTTATGCAACTTGTATCTGAAACATTTTTCCTATATTTAATATTAACGGAAATGTCGAGCTTTCCGTCCTCGCTAAAACAGTATGCATATGTATGTATGCTTATAAACAAAAAGCAACTAAAGGTAATTAAATAAAAGCAAATGATCGAATACAATTAATTTATTATCTGATAATTATAAGCATACATTTGTGCACATAGTACATAATAACAATATAAAATAATACAATAAAATGTCAAAAAACATACAGTTAGTATTCTATATAATATAATATCCTATTGATAAAATGGCGAACCTAGTCAGTCGTTCATTATCCGAAAGCGAGTTAAATTTAAGTACAAGTTAATACATTGAGTGTCAAGTATGTAACAAATCTATTGAGTACGATATGTTCAAGTGTAGTGTTTGTGAAATAAAATTCCATCCTTCTTGTATGAAATCGGATGAAAAATTCGGCGTTACTGCATGCTCCAAATGTGAAAAAAACGGCGTACAAATGTGTTCACTGCAAATATTAATTGCACTTAAACAGGAAATAAAACAACTGTCCAACCAAGTAAGTCGACAAAATATGATTATTATAAAACAAGAAGAAAAAATTAATATATTAACCAAACATGTAAATAATATAAAAAGTAGTGAAGTTATAAACCACACAAGCAGTCCAAGGAAGATTTCTTCAAACACTGTAAATCCGACTAAGAAATATAAAAATCCTACTATAGATGGAAGTGCAATCAATAAACAGCCTGAAAAAATAAATTTAATTGAACACGACAGTCCAAAGTCCATAAACAATAAATCAGCAGAAAAACAACCAAGTAAGGTGAATGACCAGCATCAAGACATTGAAAATAATCCTGAATGGACGAAGGTCGTTCATAGGAAAAAAACAAAAAAAATAACTTTGCATTTAATGGAAAAAGCACTAATGTAGATCTTCCAGTAGCAGATTCTATAATACGGAAATTGCTCTTTGTATCTAGATTCCAGAAAGATGTAAATTCCGAACAAATTATTAATCACCTAAAAATGGCAGGAAATTATCCGTTTATAGTAGAGAAACTGAAACCGAAATATGAGGATGCATCGTACGCATCCTTTAAAATTGGTGTTCCAACTGCAGCAGAAACAAAGGTTATACATGAAGACTTCTGGCCAGAGCATATATTTGTAAACCGATTCTTTTTCAAATCTAAGAAGAATAGGGAACACAGCACACAAAATTTTCCAGAGCGTCCAACCACCTCACAGGTGAAATAACTATAAAATATCCCTTACATATTTTACACCAAAATGTGCAATGCCTCACAACGGCACTCAACAAGTTAGAAGCGTTAATTGAAGATATTGCATGCAGTATTCTATGCCTAACACAACATTGGCTTACAGCAGACCAAATTAAATTTATTGTTGACATCGAGTTTTTGTAGAAACGAAAAGGAGCATGGAGGAGCAGCAGTGTACGTGAGACATGACATTCCAGCTATTCCAGTAGATGTTAGTTCGTTCACGAAGTGTAAAATGATAGAGTGCGCGGGTATACATATAAACGATGGTGCATTAGACGTTATCATTATTTGTATATACAGACCACCAAACGACGACATCCTCGCATTCTTAGAACTGTTTGAGAGTTTACTGAAAGAACTTGTAAATAAGAATAAACAATTTATCAAAGTTGGTGATTTTAATATCGATGTGTTAAAAGATACTAATACTTCACGTGAATTTAAAAATCTATTGGCATCATTTAATTTAAAATTTCTGATAAATGCCCCAACAAGAATTTGTAAAACGACAGCGACATGCATAGACAATATTGTAACAAATATAACTACTGAAATTCCAGTCCAAATACTTAACACTGTGATATCTGATCACACTGCCCAACATATCACTTACACATTCTATTACAAACCCAATCTACACATTGTCATTCATTCATTCAGTTATTTATAAGTGATATTAGTAAAGAGTCATTTCATGCAGTATTTACACAGCAATGTTCTAACACAAAGTATGATATATTTGTACAAATATTTTTAGACTATTTTCATAAATATTTCCCAATAAAAATATTTTCGAGCAATAAATTAAATAAGAAAAATAAGCTCTACCAGTCAGAAGTTATAAAGCAAAGCAAAAAGAGGCTACTGATATATGAAACAATTGGTAATTACATCTCAGAAAATGAAAATTTATATAAAAAAGAACAGTCTATCTATCATAAATTACTTAGAGACGAAAAGAACATGAATATACAAACTAGAATGAGTAACATTACAAATAAATCAAAAACTGCATGGCACATTATAGGTGAAATGGTAGGAAAAGATAAGTCATTTAAAATTCCTGCACATGATAATACCTACGAATTAGCTAACAGGTTTAATACATTCTACAATACAATTGGAAATAACTTTCCAATAACTAATTCGAATAACTTTATTAATAACGTTGCATTTAATAACAACTCAATGTTTATACAGCCCGCAACAGAAACAGAAATAATCGATATTGTCAAAAACATCTCAAAAAACAATAGTGGAGGAATTGATGAAATCCCAATGACTATCATAAAAAAATGTATCGACAAAATTGCATCTGCGTTGTGTAATATATTAAACTCTATTTTTGAAACCGGTGTATACCCTGATAGCCTTAAAGTAGCAATACTATCCCCAATCTATAAGAAAGGAGACAGCAATTTATTAAATAATTACCGGCCGATTAGCATCATTAACTCATTCTCCAAAATATTTGAAAAAATTATTTACAATAGACTGATGGGCTTTTTTTCGAAGTTTCAATTACTCTCCAAACATCAACACGGTTTCCTAAAAGTAAAATGTATAGAAAGGGCGTTTTTTGAATTCACAAATGCTGTGCTTAATAATATGGAGGATAGAAACCTGTCATGCGGAATGTTATTAGATTTATCTAAAGCGTTCGACAGTATCGACCATGCCATATTATTAGGTAAATTATATTAATATGGTGTAAGAGGTATCCCATATTCACTAATACAATCGTATCTCACTGGTCGTTCACATTACACGAAAATAAAATCCCTCAAAGATGGTACAGCAGTTTTATCAAATCAACTAATAACAAATAAGGGCATTCCACAAGGAAGTGTACTAGGGCCCTTACTATTCATTATTTTCATTAATGACATAAGCAATAGTATCCCGTTAAGCTGTAACATCTTAAACTACGCTGATGACACCAATGTACTAATTGATGGCAAAACATTCGTTGACATTGTCGATCAGGGTAGTATCTGTATGAACCTATTGGGGTCCTGGTTCAATGACAACCAGCTAATATTAAATAAGTCAAAAACAGCATGCATTTTGTTTAAAACTAATCAGTCAATAGACACGCCAGATTACTTAAAATTAAATAACGCGCAATATAAGTTTGTTCAAAATGTAAAATGTTTGGGAATATATTTAGATGAAACCCTTTCATTCGTCCCTCACATAGCATTTCTATGCAAACGAATTAGCAGCGCCTGTTTTGGACTCCGTGTATTGATGCGCAGTACAAACTCAGAAATCAGTAAATTGTTTTATTTAGCAAATATACAATCACACTTTCGTTATGGAATTATTCTTTGGGGCAGTTCAAAAGATATGGACAAAATTTTCATATATCAAAAAAAAGCAGATCATCCTGCAGGGGTCTATTTAAAAGTTTAGGCGTATTAACGGTATACGGCCTATATATCTACGAATGTGTAAAATTCTTCATGAAAAATCGGTCATATTTTGACAATGTTTTTTATTGTTCAAAATATTCCAACAGACGAGGACAGCAGTACAACCTCCCTAAACACAGATTAAATAAATATGCAAGTGGCAAACAGCCACTTGATCACAAAACTTGTTTAAATATTTTTTACTTTCATTGCTTGATGATTTATGAAACACATAATCATTATATATAAAATTACGAAAAACTATTCGTGAAAATGCAAACAATGTCTTAATTAATAAGACAACTTAAGACGATAAATATCCATTGAAACAACTACTTCACGTGCAAATACACCTCCGGATATTGAATAATACAATGAAATATTTAGAATCTTATTTAATTTGATTTGTTACAACGCCCTATTAAAGTATATGTAACGTTTAGGTCAAATTCTCTTCAAACCAACTAACAAGGGAGAGAAGAGAATTTGACCTAAACGTTACTATACTTTAATAGAGCGTTGTAACAAATCAAATTAAATAAGATTTGTAGCAGCCACCGCTTAGTACCAGAGCGCTCCGCTAATACCCTCTTGGGGCGCGCAACAGTCACCCTGCTACGTGAAGGCGTACTACCCTCTTCCTAATCCACACCACCACCGCAGCATCTGACCGATTCGGGGCTATAAGTACCTGCTCCGAACCCCCAAATAGTCAGTATTGGAAACTCGCTCGACTCAGCTTCACTATTTAGCTGTTGCTAGCGCTCCTGAATTGCAACGCAAAACCCAGCACAAGCTTCTGCGCTATCGAAGCAGCTACCCAGAAACACCGGCCTGCTGTATGGATATACACGGGAGGAAGCTCAGGAACGGCTTTTCTAGACACGGGAGCCCGCGCCAGTATAGCCAGCCCCAGTCTATACGACGCCCTCAGAGAACAGCAATATCCCGAAACAAGAGAGGTTATGAAAATTACGCTGGCAGACGGAATCACCAGGATCCAGGAGGTGACAAAAATTAAAGCTCAAATCTTCCTTAAAGGAAGGGAAGTTAAAACAACGCTGATCGTCCTCCCGGACACTCCCAAAGCCCAGACCCTCCTGGGAATCGACTTCATCGAGGAAGCTGGGCTAGTAGTCAACTTCCGAACCAGAAGGTGACACTTCGACGGAGCTCCCAACCAGACGTACAGGTTCGAATATAAAGACAGCTTAGATACTGAAGAAAGAGTAGGGACGAAAGACCATGGAATACAGTCAATGTTGGCTCAACACCAGCACATAAAACCCGTGTCACCGATCTCGGATCTGAGCCAGGCGATGAAGGCAGAATCGTCATTCGACCCATGCGAGGCTTATGGACCAGAATACGCGTCCCAGCCCAGAAAGGAGCTATTTTGGCAAACCTGGGGTCAAGGATCCACATTCCGGTGGGAAGACGCCGCATGCCAAATCGATATGGCATGGGAATCGATGGATTCCAGCAGTGTGCTCCCGCACATAGAATTGGCAACAATCGACGCCGAAGCCGTCGCCCTGAGGCAGGACGAGGGAATCAGCCAGCGCGGACAGGTCGATGCCGTTCTCGCAACATACGCGGAGGTGTTCCAGGAAGTAGGACCTCCCACAACGCTGTGCGAGCACCACATATCCACTATAGACAGCCCGCCAATTTCCTCTCCGCCATACCGCCTGACGCCAGGCCGTACCGAAGCACTGCGCCAGGAGATAGACCTCCTGCTAGCAAACGGCACCATTGAAGAATGCGAGAGCGCTTGGTCGGCTCCCGTGGTGCTGGTGCCCAAACGGGACGGGACATTGCGGATGTGCGTTGACCACAGGAGATTGAACGCACCCACCAAAGCAGACGTATACCCTATGCCCCGCATAGACGAGTTATTACATGCCGCTAAAACCACCAAGTACATGGCTACGATGGACTTAAAAGCCGGCTATTACCAAATTCCTGTCAAAGACAGCGACCGCGATAAAACCAGCTTCGTCACGCCATTTGGGACTTATCGTTTCCGACGACTTCCATTTGGTCTGCGGAACGCCCCCGCTACTTTCCAGCGGCTGATGGACCGCATTCGCCGAGAGGTGGGGGTAACGATTTTCGCCTATTTGGACGATATCATTCTCACCTCACCAGACTTCGCAGCATTTATGAACGATCTCGCGCTGGTCTCGGAGAAGCTACAAACAAGCGGCCTACGACTCAACCGGTCTAAATGTCACTTCGCGTACCCCCGAATCAAATACCTGGGACACATTCTTACCACCATCAGCACCGATCCCGATAAAGTAGACGCAATACAACAAATTCGCATACCGGGAAATCCATCCCAGGTGCAGTCATTCCTACAGATGTGTAGCTGGTACCGGAAGTTCATCGAAAAATTTTCAGAAATCGCACGTCCTCTAAGCCAGCTCACGAAGAAAGCGCAACCTTGGAGATGGACGGAGGTCGAACAGTCAGCTTTCGACGAACTAAAAAAGAAACTCACTACAGCCCCGATTCTCCGCCAAGTCGACCACTCACAGCCTTTCACTCTAATGACAGACGCCAGCGCCTACGCCATAGGCGCCGTGCTGTGCCAGGGCGGATCTGGAGAGCAGAAACCAATCGAATTTTCCAGCCGCCTACTCTCCGGTGCGGAGAGGAACTACTCCACCACAGAACGAGAGGCCCTCGCCATTGTGTGGGCCATCCGAAAGTGCCGAGGATACATAGAGGAAACCTCGATAATCGTCATTACAGACCACCAACCACTAAGATGGCTAATGACGCTGAAATCTCCATCGGGACGCCTAGCCCGTTGGGCACTACAGCTGCAGCCATATAACCTGCAGATCGAGTACACTCCCGGGAAAGCTAACGTCATCGCGGATGCACTCTCCCGCCTACCTAGGGATGCCCAAGACATCGCGCTGATCGCGATCGATGTACCCACAAAGACACCCCACGAAAGCAGAGAATCGAAAAAGGCCGACCCCGAGCTTCGGAAGATTATCGATGCATTCGAGGGAAGCCACCTCGAGGAAATCTCCCCATGAACTGCCAGAGGATATTTGTTATCGCAAGGATGTCTCTACCGATATAGCCTGAGCGACGACGATGAAGAGCCTCTTCTAGTAATCCCTGATGGCGAGCGTGCCGCCGTCCTGAAAAGTTACCATGGTGACCCTACTGCAGGCCACTACGGAGCCGAGCGAACCCTGCATAAAATCACCAGAAGGTTTACCTGGCCGGGTATACGCCGCGATGTAATAGCCTACATCAAACGTTGCCCAGAATGCCTGAAATATAAAGCTTCGAACGTGAAACCCGCCGGCCTCGTACAAACACCGGTGATGCAACAACGGTTCGAGGTTCTCGCCATGGATCTATTTGGACCTCTTCCCCCTGGCCCGAATGACGAACGATGGGTATTCATCATCGAGGACACCGCAACTCGTTGGGTCGAGCTATTTGCCATGCAGCACGCCACCGCACAGAATTGCGCTTGGACTCTAAATCCACGAGGTGTGTTTCCGTTTTGGATTACCGCGTCGCAACATCAGCGACAACGGGACTCAATTTACCAGCTCCGTGATGCAGCAAACCATTCACAGTCCATTAGACCCGGTAGAACGACGAAACCGCGAACTTAAGTTCCAATTGGCTTCGCAGCTCAAGAAGAACCACGACCACTGGCCCGAGAAACTGCCAGCCATCAGGTTTGCTATCAATACGGCCATCTGCCAAGGGACTGGATACTCTCCGGCCTACCTAACGTTTGGCAGGAATCTCAGGACTCCGTACGAGGTTGGCACCGATCTAAGGACGATCATTGAGTCCGACACTTTCTTATCCGAGATTACCCCACAACTAATAAGACTCGCAGACTGTCTCTCAACCGCACGAGAAACCCACGAGAAGGAGCAGGACCGACGGAAGGCTTACGCGGACGAAAACGACGACCTGGGCCAAGTTACAGCCCCGGCGACCAGGTACTCGTGACAATCCACCCGCCAAGCTCTGCCCAAAGGAAGACGTCGAGCAAGCTGGCCCCTAAACGCGAGGGACCGTATATCGTGCTAGGACAGAAGGGACCCACATCATACGAGATCGCCGACCCAACCGCTCCTACCCGCACCAATCCGAAGACGAGGGCGACCACGGAAACATCCGGTAGCTTCTAACCACGGATAGAAATCACCAGGACTACCTCCAGCCGATTTCTAGGGGGGGACTGTAGCAGCCACCGCTTAGTACCAGACCGCTCCGCTAATACCCTCTTGGGGGTGCGCATTAGCCACCCTGCTACGTGAGGGCGTACTACTCTCTCCCGTAATCCACACCACCACCGCGGCATCTGATCAATTCGGGGCTATAAGTACCTGCTCCGAACCCCCAAATAGTCAATCTTGGAAACTCGCTCGACTCAGCTTTACTATTTAGCTCCTGCTAGCGCTCCTGAGTTGGACCTAGATTTGGACTAACTAGCCTACTGTTTCGAGCAGCTCCCGCATATATATATATATATATATATATATATATATATATATATATATAAATTGTGTAAATATAGTTTGTATCGTTATTTTTACGAATAAAGTGTATAAAACGTCGCTCCGCATTTTCGGCAACAAAACCCCGCAACAGATTCTAAATATTTCATTGTATAATTCAATATCCGGAGGTGTATTTGCACGGGAAGTAGTTGTTTCAATAGATATTTATCGTCTTTAGTTGTCTTATTAATTAAGACATTGTTTCCATTTTTACAAATAGTTTTTCGTAATTTTATATATTATGTTTAAAGTGTGCAAACTATAAGAAGCGTAAGCTTATTTTCTCAAATTCAAATAGTTTTGAGTTTGAATTTATCTTGTTTGAACATAATCATTATTGAAGCATAATGCAGCACCGATACATCTGTTTAATAACTGCCCCTTAAAATTAAATTTGTTCGTTTCCCACCTGTGAATTGATATATATCGTTCTGCTAAATTTGTGGTTACATTTCCAACTAATCTATCAGATTTGTTACCTACCCGCTCCACAGCCTTTACAATTTCAACCCATAAAGGTGACGACATCAAGATATTATAGTTATTGGTTGAATTTTTTGTACATGCTTTTATACATTTTGAGTGATTTTCAAGTATATTAAAGGGTGCAGCTTCTAAAGTTTTTTTAAATTTAAATTGGTGTCTTTTCTTTAGCAATTATCCCCCTCACATGATTTTTCCATGAAGCTAATTTATTTTTAAGTATTTTTCTTATTATTAAAGAAAAACTTATATATTTTACTGGAACTGTTTCAAAATGTAAGGGATGAGATTTATCACCGATTGGCTATTTGCCAAGAGAGAAACGGTACTCATTTTGAACATTTGTTACATTAATAACTTTATAAAAAAACAATTTTTGTTTAATTATTGAAATAAGAAAATTAAAAAAAAAATAAATATTTTTACATGGTCGTAAAGAGAATGAAAAGGGCTACAAATTTAGTGAAATAAAAAAAAATCTATTTTAAAAACTTGCGTATGTATGACGTCATAACAAACAAAAATCGACCTGTCTAAGGATTTTTTCTGGAACACTCATTTCATAAATACCGAATTTATTCCAGTTAAGGTTTCCCCACCCTGCATTTTTTTCAAATTAAATAGAAATAATTGATATCTGTTCAAATAACGCTATAGGGAGCGCTTTTCGAAACGAGCGCCGTTTTTTTTAAATCAGTAGCTGAATATTTATTTTTACTAACGAAACAACCGAATTGATTGTATAAAGGTAAGATTGAAAAATACGAATATTATTGAGAATCGATTTTCTACAAAAGATTACTACTCGTAATTTAAAATTGTTCAACTTGTGGGATAGTGTAAGAGAGAGAGATTAAATTGAAATTCCAATAGAAAAGAAAAACCAGCTAAACCTGGATCAGTATCGGTTCCAAGAAAATATACCAAAGAGATTATTTTTGCCCTCCAGAGAAAGCAGGTATAAATAATTAGCATATTGTGCGAGCTGAAGAAGAAACGATTAAGCAATTTTGTCGCACCGCTCCAACCTGAGGGGGTTGGAGCGCGGGGTTACTCTCCTGCAGATTCGGTAGCTACAAGGTTGTAAAATGATTATAATTTTAATGGGGTATTCATGTTCATTACCCAAAGAAAACAGGTACGGCTAACGCAAAGGTTAATAAATACATTATTGGGGACAAAAAATGGGTTTTGTTGAAAGACCACAAATCTCTCTATAATTTATTGCACCAATGCCGGTCGAAAATGCGAGTTTAGCTACATCTAGGCGACCGTTCTTGTAAGTACTTCTTTGCTACCCTCCCGTTAAAGCCTACTCCTAGAAGTGGGCTCATTGCTGAAATTATCCCGGAGAAGATCCAAATACTACACTCCGATCAATTTTTTCTCAATGAAGAAAGGTCAAACAATATGATCTCTGATGATACCTGCCCATACCTTCAATTTTTGTAGGTATTGAGTTCGCAAATCCATTCGGTATGAAATACTCGTTCTAAACTTCATATTGCACGCTTTTATACAAAATCGACGATTGCCTTACATTTAAAGCGTATAGATTATGTATTTTTAAAAGAAAAATTCACAGTATGTAATACAATAAGTCATTCGTAGAAATCATTACAAGAAGTGTAGAATTTTACCTAAAATCAACTTTAATAAGAGTTAGCTATATAACGGCTCGGTCGTTAATGGGTTAAGTATGTCCATAGCTGTTTTTCATCTCGTATCTTTCCAACTACTTCCAATTTATCCTTCATTCACTTCTCTTTTTTGCTTTTGCACACCTCGTCAAACTCACACTTAGCAGCTCTCACATCCTCTTCTCTCCCACTCCCTTCCCTACAGTCACGTATTACTCTTCTTAGCGCTTTCTTAGCCTCTTTGCACTCCAGGTCGAACCATTCCACTCTGCTTTCTGGTCCCACCTTTATATTCTGTCTGGTCATCGCTTGTTTGACTCCTCTCCTAAGTTGCTCTAAAGATAGTATCTCTTCAAAGCACACATCCCTAATTTTCTCCCTATAGTTCTTCTTTACCTTATTCGACCAACTCCATATTTCCCTCTGTTCCACATCTGCTTGCATCTCCTTATGCCCTATCTTTACAGTCACTGGAAAGTGGTCCGAACCACTCCAATCCTCTACCTTAAAATTTCTTATCTGATCACTGACCTCTTCCCCCACCACAATATAGTCAATCACGGATTTTCCCCTTGGCCCCACATACGTTATTTCTCCCTCCCAATCACCTTCTGCACATCTATCTTTTACTAAGAGGCCTGACTTTAAATATTACAATTTGTTTCACAAACTTCTGTTAAAAAACTTTGAAAAGCTGCTTTTCGAAGATTCTAAATTCTAGATGTTGAAAAAGAAATCTACCAAATAGCATACTTGAAGAAGTCCTGGCGATAAAGTTCATAACGTTAACCAAGTATTTCTCTTTCGGCAAGGACATCACGTGATCCAAGACTATGGCCGATTTTCCCGTGCCCGTCGTACAGTGTTTCGAGCAATCGGCAAAAATCAACATTTAATTCTAAGGATTTTTATACTACAAGAGTAAAGTAGATAAGCCAAAACTCTGTGAATTCCATTTAACAGCTACCTGAGTTTCGATAATTGTCTAATAATGTACCCCCAAACCGAGGTAATGATGAAGCGGGTACTCGTCTTTCATGTCAGTTATATTTTATCAATTGTTCTAAGCGTTATATCACGATTGTTACGAAGTGTTTTAAATTAAACCTATGATGGATTCTGTAGCCCAAGGTATGTAGTTTAAAATGCCATTGAAATTTTGTCTTTTAGTGTACGATTTATTCAGTAAATAATTTTTAAATAAACTCATAATTTTGACATAAAATGTCTGCGATTGCAAACTTTGAAGAGATTTTAAAAAAATATTTATCAAAACCTTTTGGTGTGTTAACATCCCCTTATTATAAGGATCATCTGCTACTGGCTGCTCTTTTACAAGTTATGATTTTTTTAGTAGAGAGAGGTACCGTGATCAAAAAAATTGATCTTGCAAATGTGTGGTTAAATTCTCAAAAAAGTGACCGCAAACAGTGTATATTCAACGAAATATGTTCGCGATTGAATATTACGGGTTGTGATAGTGAAATACGTGAAAGTATTATGAATGTGAGCCATTTTTTTGCGTGCATATGGGTACAAAATGGAAAATATGTGCAAGATCTCGGGAAAAATTGCTGTCAAATAACGTGACTTGGCTGCAAGGAATAGTTATTTTGCCGCAATATGTAAATCCTACTGTAGTACATGAAGCTCAGCCGGGACCAAGTCCAAGCACGCGGAAGACCTCCCAAGCCTTTTGAAGAAGCTGAAAACGAAGAGACGCCGAGCTTCGGTATTAGCTGCAGGTAGAAGTTCGGGCGAGTTGTAGTTAGCCGCTGCAATTGCTACGAAATCTACAACACAAATGGAAGGTCAGGATAAAAAATGTTTAACACCATATCAGACGCTGGCACTAATTTTAGATTTAGATCTATCAGCGCGGAAGTACGCACTTCTCAGATCTATAGTAAATTCCTTACATGAAGATTTTTTTCCGAGCTCATACACCTTAAATAATATAAAAAATCACTTCTTCCATCATAGGTTGAAATTAGTGAAACCTCAGCAGAAGTTAATTTGCAAGAACTCTTACAATTGACTTCGAAAAGTATTTTAAATATAGTAAATTTAGAAAATCAAGAATCAAAGCAATTTCAATTAATTTGTAAGTGGGGGTTTGATGGCAGTTCGGGGCATAGTACATACAAAATTAAGTTTTATGATGCCGAAAGTACTGATAAGTATTTATTTTTAGTAGCGTTAGTACCTATAAAAATGATCGAAGTAGGCTCCGGCAAATATATATGGATTATCGAAAGAACATCGTCAACACATTATTGTAGGCCAATAAAATTTTTGCAAAAGAAACTGCAGATCTAGTGCCAGGTGAGGCACAAAAAATGCATAAAATAATCAGTGAACTGCAAACCTGTAAAATAAGATTGGCATTTGATATGGAATACTCCGTCACATTTGAATTATTATTTACAATGATGGGCGGGAGTGTGACTGTCCGGTACAAATTCAACATCGAAATGTATCATTTGTGCATTTGTGGAGCGACACTTAAGCAAATGAACTATACAAGTGTACTGGATAGACCCGTTAACGTGTCTAATTACAGTTTTGGCTTATCAACTTTGCATTGTTGGATTCGTTTTATTTAATGCCTCCTTCATATAAGTTATCGCCTGCCTAGTAAACAATGGCAAGTCAGAGGCATTGAATATAAAACAATAATTGAGTAAAATAAAAAACGCATCCAGGGGTTGTTCAAAACCAAAATGAGACTTTCAGTTGATAAGCCAAAACCCCGTAACCCGGTTTTGGCTTATCAACTGAAAGTCTCATTTTGGTCCTCAAATGACTGAAATACACCAAGACGCTTCTTTCAGAATCCTGAAGTTAGTTCAGAGATAACTGGAATAAACGTAGATATTATTACAAAATTCTCTATAATATTAAGAATACTAGCTAGTGGCTGCAATATAGAACTAGATAAATTTAACCAGTTATTACATCAAACTAGAAAACTATATTTAAAATTTTATGTATGAATTTTATGAATGATATTACATGCCGAATACTATTCATGAAGTTTTAACTTACGGAAGTGACATAATCGGTTCTTTCAATTTACCTATAGGACAACTCTCTGAGGATGCGTTAGAAGCCAGACATAAAGAGGTAAGAAAGAATCGATTATGTCACACCAGCAAATCGTCAAGAGTGAATTCCAATAAAGATATGATGAACATTTTATTATTAACCTCAGAGCCATTAATATCATCTCTAAGAAAAGTCTCGACACTCAAACATTTTAGAATTGACGATGATGTCTCTGTCTACTTAAAGACAAAGACTACGGCCTCATATGATATAGTAGTACTAGATTGTAGTACTAGATGCAAATAAGTATGTAGGTTGAGAACGTGGCTCAATGTATGGAGGTTAATTTAGGTAAAGGTTACGGGGAAAAGCAAATTATCTGAAATGAAAAAGTACCGGTAAATCGGATTAGTGCATTAGGGGAAAACAAGATTATTTGTGTACCTACCTATCTTCAAGTTGTGTATTTCTATTACTTTTAATCCCGTACTGCCGCTTTTATTAGGGATTACTTCCAATATTTATTCCTCCTTTTCTATAATACCGCTACCTGTACACACCCCCAAATATTAATCTGATTTCTCAATGTTTCTATTCGAATGTTATTTTAAGTTATTTTAACTTAATTGACCAATATTATTTAAATATAGAATTAATAGTCATTATTTATACGTTATAATAAGATAATACGAATTTTAACATATTAAGAAACGCGCTTAACTATTGAAAAAAAATATGTGTAATATGATTTTTACGTGTTAATTGATGAAAATATATGTGTATTATTGATATATAAACAAATAAAAAATTGCATCGATTAATAATTGTTTTATCGATTTTTCTCCCATGCTCCCATATACTCGAAACACTGTGCGTCGGGCCCATCATCAGGATTGGGATGTTGTCCAAGCATGTCTTCAGGAAATACTGCTGATAGCAGCATTCGTTCGTTTGAATGATTATTTTTCCTACCTGAAAAAAAAACGCGCATATAATTTTCCTTTTAAGTCGATATCCCACTGAGCAAAAAACAAACAAATAACGTTATATTAACATTGTAGCTGCATTAAACGTTGTTTTAATGTTGATAAAACATTACTTAATTGTGTTTGCTCAGTGGGTAGGCAATACCATACAAATAAATCTGTAAATATTGTTTTGTGGTATAAAACAGTGTATTTGAAATTTAATAAATGTTTAGACATTTGCATTTTATAATAGCGTTGAATGTTAAACTTTTAATAAATGTTTTTCTACTCCTTGATTTAGTATGAAGTGAATTTCGTGTTTAGAAAAGGTTCAGGTTTTTTTGTAAAATCGAAATTCTACATCATGCTTAATTAAATTAAATTGCCTTCTATACTCCCCACTGAGCAAAAAACAAACAAATAACGTTATTTCAACATTGTAGCAACATTAAACGTTGTTTTAATGTTGACGAAACATTACTTAAATGTGTTTGCTCAGTAGGTCTTGACTAACGTTAAGTGAATATAATATTTTAAAATTATTATTGTATTTTTATTTGTTGTAGATTGCACTAAGAGCGACGATTTTAGAACACGAAAACGCCATTTTAAAAGCACAAGTTTTAACACTGAGAGAAGAAGCCTCTTCGCTGAGGCAAATGCTGCTGCAGAAGAAAAGCCTGGAATTGAGTTCGTGATCTGTGTGGCAATGTTTTTTTGCAAAAAACACAACTTATTTGTAAATTGTTAAATATTTTGATTAAGTATGTATAGATTAATATTAAAATCGTGCCTTTTTGTTGAAATAAAGTTTTACGATGTTAAAGTTTAACTTTTTTAATCTTCGAAATAATCTTCTAATTAAACACTTCGAATAAAATGTAAAAGTATTACATTTTATAAAGCATATGTTCAATAAAAAAAAACCTCTAGAGTGCCATGATTTCATTTTTTTTTTCTAATTTAAGTTAGCTACACATTTCAGAAATCGACATATAAAATGTCAGACATAATAATTATAATGTATATTTTCAGAGATGCCAACCTAGAATATTTTCCATGGCACTCGTAGAGTTTTTTTGTAATTGAACATACGATATAATATACATTAACTGAATATCATATACAGGGTTATTCTAAATAAATGAACAGATTTTAAACATTTATTTCTTCCAAACTACAAAAGATAGAAACACAATTCCAACGTTCCTGGAAAGAGAAAAGTTCATTTTTTTATGGATTTAATATGAGCACCATGTGTTTCCCGTGCTGTCGATTTTTTTGGACTCCTTTCGTAAACTGTACGAATACGCTCGACATGTTCATGCAATGTGCGTGGAGATCCCGTGATTTTCTGTTTGCAGTCATCGTCTACGAATTTTCGATGCCACTAGTAAAGCTGCTTATGACGAGGCGGTAAAAAGAACGTTGAACTTCAATAATAGACTCTAGTTTTGCTAATTGCAGCACACAAAGTGCTTTTTCTTGTTGTATCGCCATTTTACTACAGCCAATCAAAATGACGCAACAGCGCCAATGCGGAACTTCTGCCTGGACTGTTCAAATTTTAAACTTTTGTCCGTCCATGAAAGTTGGAATTATAGTTCTACCTTTTGTAGTTTGGAAGAAATAAATGTTTCAAATCTGTTCCTTCTATTTGAATAGCCCTGTATTATATTTATATTATAAAATTAACACTATTGATGTTTATTATAGGCAGTCCAAGTTACACACGTGAATAGCATTTATATAATTTAAAACCAGAGCTGAGACGAATCCTCGTACAAAGGATTCCAATCACGAATCCGAATCACCTAATATAATTCGAATCACGAATACTCGAATAAAGGAATCGTAACAGATAAATATGATTCGAATCAAAGATTCGAACCCTGTTTTTTTTTTCGAATGACGAATACAAATCCTTAAAGAATAAATTTGATTTTATTATTTTGTTGCAACCATTAACATATAAATATCGTTATCAGTTGTTTTAACAAAAATATTCAAAACCTAATTCTAACTCGAGTCTTCAATTCCAGTTAAATCTCAAAATGTTTTATCTGGAGAGAATATCATAGCTGAAATAGAGGAAAGACAACAACGTGCGCTGAATGTCATGGCCTATAACATTTCCGAACCATCTGGCACAACAGAGGACACAATTAAAAAGGATATAGCAGCTATAAAATCTATCATAGGCTCAAAAATTACTGATTTCCGTCCCCAGAAAGTCACCCGTATCGGTAAACCAATAACAGGGCCAAGACCAATAAAATTGACTTTTCAGACTCATGAATCAGTCTTCTCAAGGTTTCGAGAGATATGGACACGGGGAACGTTCGTTTTGCCAACGACAGGACTAAACAACAACGCGATCATCTTATGGCCTTAAAAGATGAACTAAAACGACGCAAGGAAAGCGGAGAACATGATATAACTATTAAATACTCAAAAAAAAAAGTTTTTCAAAATGTCGGTGGGATTCGCTCCAAATTACGCAATTTAAAATTAAATATAAATGTATGTGATTATGATGTATTAATTATAATTCAAACTTGGTTGGATTTTTCAGTATCTGACAGTAAACTTGGACTAAGTGGCTTTATCGTGTATAGACACGATCGTATTGATAAACGTGGTGGTGATATGATTGTGGTACGGTCCAGCCTCAACAGTAGTCTTGTGAACATATCACATAACCTAGAGGAAATATGTGTCAAAGTGTGTGATAACATAATAATTTCAGCAGCCTATATTCCACCGGGTTTAAATTCATCAATTTACGCGGAATATAGCGAGCTTATTGACCAAATTTGCGTTATGTATCCTAATTTTCAGTTTGTCTTCTGTGGTGATTTTAATTTGCCAAATGCTTCTTGGAGCTATGATAACGAAAATATTTTATCGGTGAATAATAATTGTATAAACGCTCAAGTACTAAGCGAATCAATACAATTCAACGACCTTAGACAAATTAATTCTATACCAAACAATCGTGGCGTCTTTTAAACTTTAATTTTTTCTAACGTTGTTAAAATTTCGGTTTCAGCTTCTGTAGATCCTCTTTTTGATAACTCTTTTCACCATGTATCATATACTCTTTTTGTTGACACCAATAATTTTATAGATAACCTTTGTTATAATGATTTCATTTATGATTTTAAAGCTGCAAACTACTCTGAAATAAATATGTTCTTATCAAATATATCCTGGAAAGAGTATCTAAATTCAGTAAATGCTAATGATGATGTTGATAAATTCTATAATGTTTGTATGTATGCTATCCATAACTTTATTCCAACTAGACGTATCAAATCATCGTCATACCCAAAATGGTTCAACCAAACTTTAATACATTTGATTAAATTACAAAAGAACGCTCATATTAAAAATAAATGTAGTGGTTAACATTTGGATTATGAACAGTTTAAATCATACCGTTCTAAATGTAAAAGTCTTGCCGATCAATTGTACACACAACATGTAAATAAAATAAAACTAAATATTTCCTACAACCCAAAATCATTCTGGAATTTTGTAAATGAATCTAGAAAAACAGAAGGATACCCCAAGTGTATGTATTTGAATGACAAAATCAGCAACTCGGGTGAAAGTAGTGTAAACCTATTTGCGGAGTTTTTTTCAAGTGTATACACTGAGAATCAAGTAAATAGTAATTCGAACACCAATGCTTCCGATTCAGTCAATTTAAATCAATTCACTATAAAAAAAATACCTTTATTGGCATCCAAAACTAATATACATAAACACAATACAAAACTAAACACATGAAACCAAATTCCCAGCTAATCAGTTCTTCTCCTCTCCCTCTCCCACCCGAATCTTATCACAATCTTTACGCCCGCCCCATCCTCTCGCATCCACTCCTTTATCCTTTTAACACCTCTCGTCCATTCCTCACTTATCTCCTTACACTCATCCGCTATATATCTCCACGTATCCCTTCCACTTCCGCACAACACACACCTACCATACTCTTCACCCATCCATACCTTTCTTCCTCTCTCCTTCGACCCACACCTAGCCCTCGCCAGTGCTACCTTTTCCCCTATTTTTAGTAAATTCCTGCTGAGGTACCCTGGCAGTTTCCCGTGTACCTGCCACCTTTTATATAGAGGGTTATAGGTACTTCTCTCAATATACCCTTGACGCTCCTGTTTTTCCACTTCCTCCCATTTTTCCTTCATCCACGCTGCCACATTCACTCCATTTTCCCACTACTCATTTACCAAACTTTCAGACACCCCTGCTCTTTCATACATTTTTCTCCTCTCCATTCTCCAATCACTCTTTCCTACTCCCACACATGTTCTCCACACCTCTTTTACCAGCCTTTCACTACCCAATCCAATCAATTTCATCTCATATCTTGCCACTTTTTCCATTGCCTCTCCATGCATACATGCACTGTTCGTTTCCTGAAGCAGAATATATACTGGGCGTTGATCTTTCCACCGCGAGTAGCTGCTTCAGGAACATCAACTGCTCTCTCTCAATACATTCATACGCTCTCATTTCCCATGCCTCCACCCCATACATTAAAATTGGCTTAACACACGAATCCCACAGTTTGCACGCCATCTGAACATTTACCTCCAGCCACTTTCCCCACTTGTTCTTTACCACATACCACGCTTTCCTTGCCTTCAGTTGGACCCATCTGGCGTGCTCCCTGTACCCCCCACCACATCTAAACACAAAACCCAAATATTTAAACTCTTTCACTCTTTCGATCACTTCACCCTTCCATGCCAATTCTTTCACTCTGCCTTCTCTTCCTCTATTCCTAAATCTCATCCACTTCGTTTTCTCTACATTTACACACAATCCTCGCTTATCCATATACCTCTCAACCCTTTGTAACATTTCATTCATTTCTCCCCATTCCTTCGCCAGCAACACCACATCATCCGCATACGCCAACATCCACACCTTCATTTTCCCTATCACAACCCCGCCCGCTTGCCCGTTTCTCGGGACCTCTTCGAGTTCACTCAGATATAAGTTAAATAGTAACAGGCTAAGCGGACATCCCTGTCTCACCCCCGTCCATACTCTAAACTTTTCCGATACCTTTCCGTCCACCTTTGCTCTCCCCCATGTTTCCTCATATACTCCTCTCACCCATTCCACTGTTACCTTGCTCACACCTCTCCTCTTCAAACACTCCATCAACCTTTCTCTCGGAACCGAATCATACGCTGCATACATACGAGAAACACTGCATACATACTTCTCTTTTCCTCTAACACTCTCTCAACTATTCTTGCTAACGTAAAGATTTGATCTATAGTCCCCCGCCCTTTTCTAAACCCTCCTTGCGTTTCCGGCAACAACCCCTTTTCTTCTACTTCCTTTTCTAGCCGGTTCTTAACAATTACCATCGCTATCTTGTACTCGATACACATAATGGTTATCCCCCGATAATTTCCCGCGTCCTTTTTATCTCCACTTTTGTGTATCGGGCACATTACTCCCATACGCCATGTCTCCGGAATCTGCTTCTCTCCCCTTCACATCTGATTTAGCAGCTCTCCAAATCTTCTTTTTCCCTCAACTCCAATCCTCTTCCACATTTCCGCTTTCACTCCATCCAGCCCCGCCGCTTTTCCTACTTTCACCTCTTCAAAACCCTTTACCACCTCCTCTTCCGTAAACTCCTCCCCCTCTGTTCTCAACTCTCGTCTCCCTACCTCCATCGGTTCCCCGCAGTTTTCTAAACATTTCTTTTTCCATTCTTGCAGAGGTATCACTATCTATCCCCTTACTTCTCCTCTCCTTAAAATACTCCACATTTCCCTTTCGTTCTGGCACGATCTCATGTCCTCTGCAATTTTCTTGATAGCCTGCGCCTTCTTTTCCTCGCAAACCTTCGTGTATTTCGTTCTTGCCTCCCTCACCCATTTCTCCTCCCCTCTTCCACTCCTCCATTCATTTACTGCCCTCCTTATTTCTCTCTTTGTCTCTCGACACTCTTCGTCAAACCATGGACACCCCCCTCCGGTGCTCGTTCTCATCTTCCTTCCGCATCCTGCTATAACCTCTTCCATCTCCTCCATGTATCCACCTGACTCCACTTGACCTTCTCAAATCTTTGACTCATTCTTTCCATTTCCTTTGCCCCGTCTGCCAATTTCCACCAGTCTAGCCCCTGCTGCTGTTCCTTTTGCTTCCCTATCCATATTTCTACCACTATTGGTAGATGATCTAAGCCTAGCACTTCTTCCACCTCCATTCTTCTCACTATTCTCCTATCTATCCCCTTTATTATCACATAGTCTTTCACTGGCGAACCCCCCATCCCAATCGCCTTCTATACACCCGTTTAACATATCCCACCCCTCCTCCAATATCCACTCTCTCCTCCTTTCCTCACTATTGATCACTTTGTCTTGAGATGTCCGTTCTATTAATTCCCCCTGCTCACTTACCCCTTCCCCCATCTCCCCCATTCTCGCGTTAAAATCTCCCCCCACAACATATCTCTTCCCTTCGCTGGCTTTCCTGTCTAACTCATTCCGCACTTCATCCCAGTTCTTGTTCACATATACTACTCCTATTTCCAATTGCCGCAGTCCCTGGTAGCAACTCACCCTTACCATACCTTCTACCTCCTCACGAAATTCTATAACCCCCGCCTTTAACTCATACCTTGTCCCCACAACCATCCCGCCCTTCGCCCTTCCTTTTGCTGCACTCTTTTCTGCCCCTTTAATTGACGATCTAAACCCCACTGGTAGTGCCTCTTTTACACTTTCCCACTCCTCTTCCCTTACCCACGTCTCTACTAATCCCACCACATCCTTATCAACCATCCAATTCTCGAACTCCATTTGCCACCTTGCTCCCATATACTTAGACTTCAATTCTGCCACATTCCAAAAACCCACTCTTTTTTGTTTTTTGCCTTCAATCCAGTAATTCGCTCACTTATTTCGTTCCACGACACCTTTCTGCTGTTTATATCTAGTTTTCTATATCCTATTTTAACTACGTTCCCTTTATCTTTCTCTTCCCTGGCAACTTTCCTTAAAGAACTTTGAATATGTCTTTCCTTTATAGTCAGGTCATTATCCACATAAATCTCCGTTCCTTTGAGTCTCCACTTGTTAGTCATTACTTTGATTTTGTCCTTTATGTCTTTTACTTTCGCTAATATTATCCCATTTTTCAACTCGAATGCGTCTACAATATCCACTTCCACTTCCAACTTTTCTTTAGTTGTAGTTCGCTGACTTTTCTCCCCACACTACGTACTTTTAAAGTACCTGTAATAATTAACAACAACTACCAAAACCAAAGTGCAAACCGAAATTAAATTAATTGTCAATGTAAACTTTTGTACATAAAGTGGTAACTTAATAACGAGTATGTGCTCCCATAGCACGAATAACGGCATTACATCGTCTTGGCATGCTTCGCAAAAGACTTCGAAGGTCTTCCTGTGGTATAGCGTCCCATTCTTTAATAAGAGCCGCCGTTAGCTCCTGGATGGTCTGAGGAGGATGCGGGTGACCACGAACAGGTCTGTCGAGCATATCCCAAATGTGCTCTGTGGGATTTAAATCAGGACTTAACGCAGGCCACACCATTGTTTGAATTTCCAGTTCTTGTAGGAAGTCTAAAGTGATTCGCGCAGTATGTGGTCTTGCGTTATCCTGCATTAACAAAAAGTTAGGACCTATTTCATATGCCACAGGGACAACATATTCTCCTAACACAATGTCAACATAAAGATTAGCGTTAAGATTTCCTGGAATTACAACAAGGTCGATTCTACTGTCGATACTAATCCCACCCCAAACCATAACTGAACCACCTCCAAATCTTTCGACTTCCAGGACAGTAGCAGCTGCGTAACGTTCTCTTGGGCGTCTGTAAACACGTACACGGCCATCGCAACGAGTAATACGGAACCTTGATTCATCCGTGAAGAGCACAGACTTCCATTATCGAAGTTGCCATGCGACATGTTCACGAGCAAAATTAATCCTTGCTTTTCTGTGGCGCCGTGTCAAAGGGGGTTTTCGGACGGGTCGTCTTGCCCTCAAATTTGATTCCCTCAACCTATTCCTAATTGTCTGGTCTGATACAGTGACTCCATGCGCTGTCCTGAGGGAAATTAAGAGGTCTTTCGCCGTAGAAACTCTATTGCGAAGACTCGAAATTAGTAATAATCGGTCTTGATGTTGAGTTGTATTTCGCTTGCGACCTAGCCCACCTCGCCTGGTATATTGACCTGTATCTAAGTAACTGTTCCACAATCGCTAAATCACAGACAGGCTTACGTTGAAGTTTCTTGAAACTTGTCGAAGGCTTTCGCCATTTTCAATTAATGTTATAGCACGAACAACTTCCACTTCGCTGAGATGCCTCATTTTCACTTAACTTAAGTCAAACTGTCAGTTGCAAACATTTTCGTTTGTTTATTGATCTCAACAAGGCTTTCCTAGCTCTTTGAATCAAATTTGGGAGACATTATTTCACTTTAGTTTTGGTAGTTCTGGTTCATTATTACGGATACTCCGGAAGTGTGCGATGCTGATAATTCCTCATGTGTCAATTATAACAATTAAATAGAGTGTTCAGATGTCCTTAATTTTATTTGCATGTAATTTCCGGTTTGAGTTTTATGGAGGCACAAATTAGTGACCCGCTAATTGTTTTGACCAGTGTAGTTCAACCAAACTTTAAAACATTTAATTAAATTACAAAAGAAAGCTCATATTAAATATAAATGTAGTAATTCGAACACCAATGCTTCCGATTCAGTCAATTTAAATCAATTTATTATAACTATTACCGATATTTTTAATGCGATATTCTCTTTGTCTGACTTATGCTCTCCAGGCCCCGATGGAATACCATCTCTATTCGTAAAAATTTTATTTACTCATTGTGTACACCGTTGCATATTTTATTTAATTCTTCGCTAAAAACCTCGGTTTTCCCTGCCATCTGGAAGCAAAGTTTTATACGACTAATTTATAAGAGTGGCGACAGAGAGAATATTGCAAACAATAGAGGGGTTTCAATCCAATCTATAATACCAAAACTGTTAGATAAAATTATTGCTGATCAAATGTTGTTTTCCTGTAAGAATTTAATATCGAATGAACAACACGGTTTCTGCTATGGAAGGTCTACGGTATCTAACTTGCTAGTATACTATACGTACATTATTAATTCCTTTAAAAATAATTCTCAGGTTGATGCTGTGTACACTGACTTCTCCAAAGCGTTCGACGGTGTTTCTCATACTGTCTTGATAAATAAACTGGAACGTATAGGCTTTGGATCATCGATAACTAAATGGATTTGTAGCTTTCTGGATGTTAGGATACAATTTGTAAAAATTAATAACTTCACCTCCAGAGCTATTAACGTGACTTCGGCGGTTCCTCAAGGTTCTCACTGTGTCCCAATACTGTTCCTGTTATTTGTTAACGATATAAATAAATACATAAAAATTGCAACTTCCTTCTATTCGCAGATGATTTGAAGATTTTTCGTGAAATAAAAAATAGCTCGGATGTCACATTCTTACAAGATGACGTAAATAACATTTATGAATCGTGTAGTGATAATGATTTGTTTCTAAACCTCGGTAAGTGTTCGTCAATTTCTTTCGGTAGAGGTCAAATTTCTAAAAATATTTACTCCATCAACGGGACGACCTACTTTCAGTCGAACACATTGAAGATCTTGGAGTAATATTTGACTGTAAACTAACCTTTTATAATCATATTGATACTATATGTTGCAAGTCATTGCAGACACTTGGTTTCATTACACGTTTTTATAAGGACTTTTCTGTGAATACTCGAAAACGACTTTTTATTGCATTGGTGAGATCACAGCTGGAATATGGTCCTTGTATTTGGTCCCCGTAATATAATGTTAAAATGAATCAAATTGAACGAGTCCAAAACAAGTTCTTTGTGTCAATATCGTTCAAAAATGGGATTAGAAGGGTTGGCTATAGTCGTAGTTACACGTTGTGTTCGCTACAATTGATCTCATTGCATGAGAGGCGTATATATGTCGATCTGTGTGTATTGTACAAAATTATACACGGTTTGATATGTTGTAGCGAGTTATTGGGTAAGTTAAACTTTAATATTCCGGCTAAAACAAGACATATCAAAATATTTAACGAGGATTTGTACCGTACAAACTATACCAGGTACTACTCCATTAATTGAATGATAAGAACATGTAATTTAGTTTGTTCCTCCCCTTATTTTAGATTATTTGATGCGTCATTGAATACATTTAAGTTTCATCTAAAATTAATGGATTTGTCGGCTCTTATTACCGATTTTTTATAAGCGTATCTTCAAAATCTATGTTTTTTAATTAGTGTATGTTAATATATACTTGTAGAATTAATTACTTTATTTGTATGTTATTTACTTTACTTTCTTTGTTATGATTTTTGTAAAAAAGGCATTGCCGTAAATAAATATTATATTATTATTAATTATTTATTATTAACACTGAACATCGTTGATAACAGACTAAATATCTGTGGTACTCTAATTAAAAATGTATTTGTGTGTTTTTGAACTTCATTTCAAATCAGTCTTGTACGCGTGGCGCACGAAGTAAAATTTCGAGTTTAGAAAAGCCCCGTGAAAATTTGTCGAGGGTCGCTGCGCGACCCTCGACAAATTTTCTACGCGGGGCTTTTCTAAACTCGAAATTTTACTTCATGCTTAGTCCGGGAGTGGAAACATTCGTTCAAAACTTCAAATTGAACTCCATTATAAAATCGACGAATCCCTGAAAGTTACGTAAATGAAAAATTCACTGAATATCATTATGTCATTACATTAACACGGATTAACACGCGGCACGGGTTCTTCTACCGAACGCGTAACACATAACTTATTTTTTTTTGCGAGACGTAAACTTGACACTTCTCTCTAACAACATTTTTCAGTTTCTAGCATACTCGATCATCTTCTAACACCCCCTCTATCGAGTGATCTTCATGGGTACTGATAAATTAACATAAACCCATCATTTTTACACAATTGTCGTGTTTATATTTAGTTAAAGCTTTTGTTAAAATATCAGCTAGCATATAGTCAGTACGTAAGTAGTCAATCGTTATGACTTTGTTCTCAATCAACTCTCGGGTGAAGTGGAATCGGATATCTATAGAATCCATAGAATTGAGTAAAAATGCTGTATATCACAAAAGAAGCAAGCATTCTTTTGTGATATACAGCATTTTTACTCAATTCTATGGCACTTTGATTATTACAAAATACTTGAATTGGAGATTGCACACATTTGTCGAAACCCGTGTGATTTAACAATCGTTGAATATAAATAATTTCTCGCGAAACCTCAGATAACGCTGCATATTCCGCTTCCATAGTAGACAAAGCAACAGAAGCTTGTTTCTTGGACTGCCAACTTATTGGGCCCCCCGATAACATAATAACATTTCCAGAACATGATTTAAGATCGTCTATGTCACCGGCCCAATCGGAGTCTGTGTATGCTTGAATACGTTCATTATTTTTCACATACCTGATTCCTTAGTGTGATGAGGCTTTTAAGTATCGCAATACTCGTTTTGCATACAACCAATGTTCTTGCCCAGGATTACAACAAAATCGACTTAAGGTACTGGCTGCATAGGCTATACCAGGACGGGTTGCGTTCGCCAAATATATTAAACCACCTATCAGTTCTCTGTGCGGTCGATCGTGCATTGTTTCTTTCTCTTCATCAGTTGTTGGACATACGTCCTTCGTAATCTTCAAGTTGGATTCCAACGGTGTTGACGTAGTTTTTGCATCTTCCATATTGAACCTCGTAAGCAGTTCGTCGACGTACTTCTCTTGAGAAATTCTAGTTCCATCTCGTTTAACGTTAATTCCCAGTACGTTGCTTGCTTGCCCAAGGTCAACCATCTTGAATTTTGCTTTCATTTTTATTGTAATGGCTTCCAGTGACTTTATTTTCTTTGATGCCAAAATTAAATCATCGACGTATATGATCATGATTGTCCTCTCTTCGTTTTCGCCGAATACATAAACACATGGATCTGAAGGGGTTCGAACACCTCCATTGTCTATGATATAACTATCTAGTTTCTTATACCATTCGCGCCCTGATTGTTTTAGACCATATAGTGGTTTCAATAATTTACACACTTTATCTTTGTGTTTGGACTTTATGAACATCTCCGGTTGTTCCATAAATACCTCGTCATTTAGATTTCCTTGTACATAAGCCAACAACAGATCTCCAACAGCAGCAGCGAATAACGTGCGGATAGTTTCATAATCAATGGAACGGTAGGTGTATAGAGGTGTATAGAGTTGTTCCGCAAGTGGAGTGAAATAACAGAGTTATTACGGGACTAACATTTGTGAAATCTAACAATAGCTAAGAACTAGCGATATTCTACAAGGTGCCGCAACGGTAGTGAAAATCAGTCTACAGGTGGTGTAGTTTCTTTGTGCGAACAAGTATTAGCAGTCAGTGTGTGCATTCCGCCAGCGGTCAAGGATCTCTTTTTTTTGCGATCACACCGTTTTTAGAGTATCTGTGAAACCGGCAGTTCTGGACGGTTTAGGCCCATAATTATCGTGTGAGCTCGATAGCGTAGTGGTTAAAGCAAGAACTGCCACGCAGAAAACCCGAGTTCGAATCTAGCGGATGACAATTTCTTTTTATAAGAGGAATTAATTAATTTTCTGGAAAATAGAAGAGAATACAATTTAAAACAAGTAGATATATACAATAGAGCGAGAAAATTTAATTATACATCGAAAAGGGCTGTAATCGAACGTTCGTAGAACGAGATTGCAAAGAGCGTTATTTGGTGGGGCAACGACATCTACAATTTAATTCCCGCAGCAGGCACGTCTAATTTCGAATGGTTGGCGGTAAAAAGAGAGGTCTGGAACGTGACGCAGAAGGCAATTGTACGCAGGCAGAGGATATTTTTAATAAGAGCAAGAAAGTTTTAAGGTCACCGGATTAAAGGAGAATAAGCGAAAAAAGGACAGATAGAAATTCAAGCATAAACGAATCAGATAATAGAGAAGAACAAGATAATATGGATGAACTGAAGAGGATGTTGATGGTACTCACAGATGAAATCCGAGAACTAAGAGAAGAGATAAAGAAAAAGGAAGATACATGGAAAGCAGAGAAGAGTGAGCTAATAGCAAGGATAGAAAGACTAGAAAGTCAGAAGGAAAGAGATGAGAAAGAACGAAGAAAGAACAATATAGTGATAACTGGGTTAAAAGTTGATGAAACCCAAGTTCAAAGAGAAGTAGAGGATTTTCTTAGAGAGAAATTAGTGGTCGAAACAAAAGTTGAGAAAGCGCACATAGTTAATAAAGAGAAAGCTATAATAGTAGCAAGAATTGATTCATGGCAAGCAAAACAAACAATTATGGCAGGGAAAGTAAATTTAAAAGGTACTAGAATTTACATCGATAATGACCTGACTCAAGAGGAAAGACGAATACAGAGGGAAATAAGAAGCATAGGTAGGGAGCAAAGAGAGAAAGGTAACCGTGTGAAGATAGGGTATCAAAAAATAACAATTAATGGTGAGTTGCACATATGGAATAAAGAAGTACATGGTGTGATACCCGCGTCACCAAAAGCCCCAAAAAAGTGATCACACCCCATCATTACAAAAAACTGCGAACGAACACGGCAATGATCAAGGATAAGAAAATGGCGCAAGAAATGGATGGTGTAAAGGTATCGATGTGGAATATGGCGGGTTTAAAGAGGAAATTGAGTCGGACGGAATGGTACGAGGAATTGACAGAATGGTTGGAAAATAAGGACATGGTAGGTTTGATCGAGACGTGGGTAGAAGACAAGGAGTGGGACATGGTAAAGGGGCGATTGCCGACAGGGTTTAGATGGGAATGTAAGGGTGCGACAAGGGAAACAGTGATGGGGAGGGCGAAAGGGGGGATAATAACAGGGGTGAGACTGGAACTAGAGGAAAGTAAGCAGGGGGGTATTGAAAGCTCGGAGGGTATAGAGGGGAGGGCATTTGTTAAGGGGGGCACGGAATGGAAGGTAGTAACAGTTTACAATCAGAAAAGGGGGAAAAAGATAATGAGACATATCAAAAGTTGGCTGCAGGAGGTAGGGAGTACAAAAAAATGTAATAATTGGAGGGGATTGGAATCTAAGAACGGGAAGCATGGGTACAAGAAGTGTAAATGAAAAGGGGGAGGAAAGAAGACGACGAAACTCGAAGGATACTATAGAAAGTAAGGAAGGAGAAGAGTGGGTGAACTGGGCAGAGGAACAGGCGTTGGAGATACTAAATGGGTGTGTGGAAGGAGACTGGGAAGGGGAAGTTACGTACGCAGGACCAAGGGGAAGCTCTGTCATCGATTACATGTTGGTGGGTGAAGAAACAAGGGAGGAGGTTAGGAAATTCATAATAGAGAATAGATGCGGCTCGGATCACTTCCCGATAACGCTGTCCATAGGATTGGGAAATAGAAGAAATGAAGAGAGAATATTAGAAAAATATAGTTGGACAGAGAAGGCGAAAGAAATATATACAAAACAAGTGGGAACGTTGAATTTTCAGGCGGTCAAGTCAATTAAAGAATTGAACGAAATAGTGAGACAAGCGATGGTCAAGCAGTATAGGAGCGAAAAAAGGGAGACGAGTGAATGGTTTGACGAGAGATGTAAAGTAGAAAAAATCCACCTCAGGGAGGTGGTGAGAAACTGGAGAAATGGAAGGGTGGAGTGGAAAGACAAGAAAGGGGCCGAAGAACACTTTAAAGAGGTGTGTGAATTAAAAAAAAAGGAGTGGATAGATAAAGAAATAAATGTTGTTAAAGAACTTAAAAATGAAAGACAGTTATGGGAATATATAAAGAGGAAGCAGCCAATTAATAGAGTTAAAGGGGAGGGAATTGGCATCAGACAGTGGGAGATGCACTTTCGCAGTCTCCTAAGGTCAGATGAAGAATATCGAGGGCTGGACACACAGAGAAGGCAGTTTGATAGCAATAACTTCACCATGGATGAATTGGAGAGAGCATTGCAGGGATTGAAATGGGGTAAGGCGGCGGGAGCAGATAATATAAAAGCAGAAGCCTGGAAGTTATGCAGTGTAGACGGAAAAAGGAAGCTGTTAGAACTCATTAATGCCATATGGAGAGGAGAGGAGGAATTTCCGGTGGAGTAGAGGGGAGGCGTAATAGTTCCGATTCATAAGGGAGGATCTTCCAAACAAGTAGAAAACTACAGGGGGATAACACTTATGGACTCTCTTTATAAAATCGCTATGAGTATGGTAAAGGAGCGACTTGAGGAGGAAGTGGAGGAGAAAGAGCTACTACCAGAAATACAGGGGGGTTTCCGAAAAGGGAGGTCCACAATAGACCAGATAGCTACATTGAACTGGCTGGTTGAAAGGGCGATGAAGAGAAAGGAGAGAATGTATCTGTTGTTTGTGGATCTGAAAGCGGCGTATGACACTGTGGATAGAAAGATATTGGTGGAGTGTCTGAGAACGAAAGGAGTGTCTGAGCAGGTGATTCAGTGGATAAGTGAAGTGTACAGAGAGACGTGGTGTAATGTAAGAGTGGGAGAGAATGAGTCGGAATGTATTAGAGTGGAAAGAGGAGTAAGGCAGGGGTGTCCACTTAGCCCTCTACTATTTAATTTATATGTGTCCGATATGGAGAAGGTGCTGGAAATGGGTCAGGCAGGAGGTATTGTGGTGGGCAGAAAAAAAAATTTGGAGCCTGGCATATGCGGACGATGTTGTTGTGTTTGCGAAGACAGTTGGAGAACTGAGAGAGATAGTAGAGAGGCTGGGGAGATACTTTGCAAAGAGGCGATTAAGTGTAAATGTGAACAAAACGAAGTGGATGTTATGTAAAAATGCGGGTGGAAGGAGAAAGGAAGAAGAGATTGTGTGGCAGGGAGAGATATTTGAAAGAGTGAAAGAGTTTAAATATCTCGGGTATGTGTTTAGTGAGTTTGGAGGCACGTCCCGACATATTGAATTTGTATGTAAGAAGGCGAGAGTGGCAATGGGGCGACTACGAAGTACATGGAGTGAAGTGTTAGCAGGAAATGTGAGAATGCAGATGGTATGGTGGGATGCATGTATAAAGTCTGTGGTGTTGTATGCGGCTGAAGTGTGGGGAGTGAGTGCGAGTGAGAGTGTAGAGCGAGTACAACTGCAGTACTTGAAACAGATCTTAGGGCTGGATCGTACAACTCCCAGTTACATAGTGCTTCAGGAGTGCCATAGAATGTCGGTGGGGTGGATGGCAGCTAAAAGAGTGGTGAAAATGGAGAGACGGATGTATGAGATGGGTGAAGAGAGAGTGGCGAGGGAAGCGTGGGTTATGTGTTACAGGGAATGGGTAAAGAATGAGGGTGTGAGATGGATGAAGGAAAGAGGGATGCTATATAGAAAGGCCGGGTGGTCATCGATACTGGTAGAGCAAAAGCTGTCCCAGGGGCAGAAAATAGAAGAAAAAGTAGCGGAAATCCTAGCTAATGTAGAGCTGCAAGAAAGGCAACAAAAAATTGCTAATAGCAAGACGTGTCCGAGGTACAAGGTAGTACAAGTTTGTATGGGACCACCGCGGTACATGTTTCGATTGAATGGGAATGAAGTGAAAGTGCTAGCGAGGTTTAGATGTGGAAACGAAGAGAAAGCTAATAAGGTTTGGATGGGAGAAGAGTTTGGGAAATGTGTGTACTGTAAGGATGGAATGGACGAATGGGATCATTGGATGAATGAGTGTGAATGGCTAAGAGAAAGGATGAGTAAGAGAGAAAGACGAATGTCCAGAGAAGAGTGTTTGAGCGAGAGTGGAAAGGGGATTGAGTTATGTAAAAAGTTGCGAGGGTGGAAGTCAGGGAGAGGTAGCTAAATGGACGCGGAAAGGGTTATGCGAGGAGAAATTTACGTTATTTATTTATGATATTTGTTTTAAGTATTTTTGTTTTTTTATTTTTGTATATACTGCAATGGGTGTAATGGGTACTCAATTGAATGCCAAATAAAGGTTTCTTTTTTTTTTTTTTTTAGTTTCATACCTTGCAACAGGTGCAAAGTCTTCGTCATAGTCTAATCCTGCCACTTGTGTATGTCCGCGTGCAACTAGTCTTGCCTTGTATTTCTTGATGCCACCATTAGTGTTCATTTTTGTTTTGCAGACCCATTTATTTGTTAGTACTTTTGTTTCATTTGGCCTAGGTACTAGAATCCATGTATTGTTTTCTACAAGTGAATCGTATTCCTTTTTCATAGCGGTTAGTCATAATTCTTTGTCGTCACGTTTGAGAACTTGTGGTGTCGTTGTGGGATCCATATACCCTTTACCTTCAATGTTGTAGACTTTTCGCTGCCTACCTCGCTGATTTGTTCTTCAGATCTTCGGCCTACCCGGTCTGCGATGTGGTTCATTAAATGCCCATTCTTCAACGTTGTCTTCTTCGGAATAGGAACCATCATCAGCGCCGTCGTTTTGATTGATTTCTTCTTCTTCTGATCGCTCAAAGATCTCAGCACCTTCTCCAGAATAAGAATCATCATTAACGCCGTCGTTGTGATTGGTTTCTTCTTCGGCTCGTTGAAGGATCTCCACATTGCGTTCCTTGTTTACAGGGTAATTTAAATCAGAAGTTGCACTTGTTCGCTCTATAGTTTCGCATTCCTCTATAAACCTTACGTCACGTGACTTGATAACTGCTTTGGTTCCTGGTTTCCAGAGTCTGTACGCCTTTTAAACTTCTGAATAACCCACGAGGATGTACGTGTCGCCTTTTGGTTGGAACTTGCCCCTTCTCTGGCCCTTATTCAGTGCTATTGCCTTGCTGCCCACAATCCTAAAAAAAACAACATACGGTTTTCGTTGCGTCCATGATTTGAATGGGGGTTTTCCGTCAAGACACTTTGTCGCGCATCTATTTCTGAGGTATGTGGCTGTATTGATAGCTTCCACCCACAAAGACTTCGGAAGTTTAGCCTGCAACATTATACATCTTGCCATCTCGACTAACGTTCGATTCGCTCGCTCCGCGATGCCATTCTGCTGAGGAGTATATTCAACACTCAACTGATGTATAATTCCCTCTCTTTCCCTATCCTCTTGCTTTAGGAAAGTCTTTGAACACTTAATTAAGAATAGATTAGACTGGTGGATGGAGAAAAATGAACTATACCCTTCTTCTCAGTTTGGGTTTAGAAAAGGCAAGTGTACTGTTGACAATATTTTAAAACTGACATCTAATATTCAATCCGCTTTTTTAAATCAGGATTTTACCGTTGCCCTTTTTATAGACATTTCAGCAGCATATGATTCAGTAATACCGCAAGTTCTCATTACTCGTCTGCATTCCATTGGAATTCCTTCTAATATTTGTAATTGCATCTGGTCTCTAATTAAAAATAAAATACTGTATCTTAGAGATGATTACTCTTTTTCTAATCCTCGCCCCTCATTTATTGGTCTCCCGCAAGGCTCTGTCCTTAGTCCGGTTCTTTATATTATATATACTTTCTCCCTTCAATATATCATATCTCCTTATTGCTCCAAACTGCAATATGCTGATGATGTTGCGCTATACTGCTCTGGAAAAAATATTCAGTCATTATATAATAGAATTAACCAAGCTTTATTTGAATTGTCAGACTGGCTTTCTGCAAACGGTTTGTCTCTTTCTCCTTGTAAATCTTACAATATTATATTTATGAGGAGAAATAGAAATCTGCCAAATTATAGTTTGTTTTTTGAAGGTGTTCCCATTCCTAAAGTCACACAAGTAAAATATCTAGGTATTATACTAGATTATTCGCTTTCTTGGAGACCATATATAACACAACTTCAGGTGAAAGTCAACAAATCTCTAAATATTTTCAAATGTCTGTGCCGTACTTGGTGGGGATCAGACCCAGGCACACTAATTATTTTATACAAATCTATAATTAGATCACAGTTAGAATATTGTATATTTGCTCTCTTCCCCTTAAATATTACCCTTTCTAAAATCATAGATAGACTCCAAACCTCCTCCCTTCGCATTATTTTGGGTTGCATGAAGTCTGCTCCTTCGAGAGCTTTGGAGGTAGAAAGTAGGGTTCCTTCTATCTTTGTTCGAGCTGATTATTTGGCCAGAAAATATTTTCTTAAATCTATCTCAAACAATACTTACATGGTAAATGATTCCCTTAAATCTATCTCAAACAATACTTACATGGTAAATGATTCCCTTAACCATTTATTAGAATTATATCAGAAAAAGCATAAACCATTATGTTCAATAGTAGAAAATTACGTCCTTGTCTCCTCATTTAATACCTTTATTTCTCCTAAAATCCCATTGAAAATAAAAAGAGTCATATTTTTATTTTCAAATGTCTTTCCTATTGATATTATTTATAACATAAATATCGTAAATAGTTGTCTTTCTAATATAGATCATAGGTTTAAGGAGATTGTTTCAGAGAGGTGGCCTGGTTATACATATTGCTTCACTGACGTTTCATTTTCGGATTTATCTGCAATGACTGGGTGTGGGATTTATATTAAAAATATAATATCCTACTCATTTAGAATTCCGCATACCTCCTCAATCCATACAGCGGAACTCTCAGCTATCCTTGAATGCGTAAAACTTATTCAAGAGCTTAAGTTTAAGAAATCTGTAATTTTTACAGACTCTAAATCTTCTCCCTTTTCTATTTATAAAAAGGGAATATTACCTAACAGACATCCAATATCTTCGAATATTCGTTCTTTGATATATAAAACGTATACTGAAGGGTTTAAAGTTATTCTTTGTTGGATCCCCAGTCATTCAGGGATTCAAGGAAATGAAACGGCAGATTACTTAGCTAAATCTACAGCAGCTCTTCCTCTTCTCGAACATTCATCCCCCTGTAAAGATTACTTTAACGTGCTTAAAACCAGTCTTAGATTGAAATGGCAGGATATTTGGTCTACATCATCTCATCACCTTAAATATTATTCGATACACCCAAAAAATCCTATTTACACTTGGTTCTTTGACCCGAAGGTCAAAGGGCGAAGGTTTGTTACTTCTATGATACGTTTAAAGATGGGTCATAATTCATCACCGAGTCATTTATTTAAAATAGGTGCGATCTCTTCCCCAAATTGTCCTTGTGGAGAATTTGGAGATTTAAATCATATTTTATTTTCCTGCAATAAATAAATTTATAAGTGTCAAATTCTGTATTCTGATCTTATTTTAGCTGGTCATTATGCCCCTCTGTCAATTCTATCTGTTCTGTCTTTCCCCTCTGTTAAAACATATTCTATCCTCTTTTCCTTTTTATCCGATACTAACATGTTTATCTAATTCTATGTTTGTAATTAGTCTATTTAAGGGTTATCCCTCCACTAATAATTTCCTTCCACTGTTTCAACCATGAAAAGTACCTTCAAATCAAGTAGCTGTGGCTGGTCGACAGAGCTGTTTAGCTGAGGCCATTAGTAACGCAACAAGAAGAAGAATTCCCTCTCTTTCCATAAAGCGCTTAAAGTCGTTTGATAAGTACACTCGCCCGTTGTCAGTACGAAGTGTCTTGATTAAATTTCCAGTTTGCTTCTCGACTCTTCGTTTATAGTTTTTGAATGCATTGAAAGCGTCCGATCTGTTCCGAAGCATAATGGTTTCTGTGTACCTGGAACAGTCATCGATAAATGTAATGAAATATTTCGCGCCTCCCAGTGATTCTATTTTCATCGGACCACAGATGTCCGAATGAACTAGTCCGAGAACTTCTTTTTCGCGATTTTTCGACGGTTTAAATGGCAATGCATGTATTTTACACTTTGCGCAAATCTCACAGTTGATTTCGCCTATTCTTGACGTTAAGTTTAACACGGAAACTATTTCTTTATTTTTCATATTCTTCAAGTCGTAAATGTTTAAATGTCCATATCTCTGGTGCCATCTAATTAGATTTTCGTTATCAGTTTTAGTTACATTTGCAGCTTGTTCTGGTCCTTCATTTATTACGTACATGTGATCGCGTTTCGATGCCGTTAGAACTACAGAACCGTCTTTGTGGTTAATTGTCGCAAAATCCTTTTTGAAAGTAACTGTATAACCTTTGTCAGTAATTATTACGTAAGTCTGGTACACACAATGTGTCATGTAACGTAAGAGGAATTGTCTTATGCCTGCTTTGCTTCGCGTTTAAATTTACGTTCCCGTTACCAACTGCTTGAACACAATGATCCGCTGCCGTAAACACATTTATTCGCGTATTCTTGTCCAAAGTCGCGAACTGTCTTTCGTCGTTACACATGTGTTTCGTTGCACCACTATCAAGGTACCATACTTTTTCTCGTTTAACAATGTTTGTATTACAAGATATGGCTGTCATTGCTCCCTTCGCGTTATTCGATTGGTCATTTTTCGGTTTAGATTTACAATAACGACTCATATGACCAATGTTGTTACAGTTATAACATTTTCCATTGAATTTCTTAGACATTGTTTTTGAACTGTCAGTCTTTGACACGATTGCGCGATGCGATCGCACTTTAGTTAACAAAGCATCATCTACGTAATTGTTCGATTTCGCGTCCCGATCGTTTTGTCTTGCTTCTTCTTCGATTAGTTTAATCTTTAAACTATCAAAACTCAGTATGTCGTCGCGTGACTCTATCGCAACACTAAAGTTTTCGTATTCAGACGGTAATGATCCTAATAACATTATCGAAATTAACTCATCTGGTATCTTGATTCCAGCTTCTTCTAATTGTTCCACCGTGTGCGTGAATTCTGTTACATACTGCGAAATGCTGAGTTCAGTTTTCTTCTCCATTCTTAAGAGTTGCTTGTAGAGCGCTGCCTTCCTTACAGGACCTCGAGATTCGAATTTTGCCTTGAGTCCATCCCATGCTTCTTTGGAAGTGGTAGCCTTCTTCACGTGGTTGAGCTGCCCGACAGTAATGCTAAGATTTATTAGTGCCAATGCCTTTGCGTCTTTGTTCGACTCATCATTTGTTTCAGATTTAACTTCTGTGCCATCAACATATTGCCACAAATCGTTGAACACAAGCACACTTCTCATTTGCACTTTCCACAATTCGTAATTGTTCTCAGTTAGGTTTTCAATATTGGAAAACCCGGTCGCGGTCGTCATTTTATTTATAATTTTAATTTACCGTTACACGAAATATCCTGGGCCCATAACCTGTCAGGATACGTAGGGTTCTGGTTAAATAAGTTAGCCGAACCACTCGTGTATTAACTAGAAATGTTTTTTATTAGGAAGGTATAACGGTAAACATTAACACGGATTAACACGCGGCGCGGGTTCTTCTACCGAACGCGTAACACAACTTTTTTTTTGCGAGACGTAAACTTGACACTTCTCTCTAACAACATTTTTCAGTTTCTAGCATACTCGATCATCTTCTAACACATTAAAACCGGGAAAGTCAGAGAGAAGTCGTGGTATTTTATTCAAATTGACGAAAATACTAACAAAAAAGCTATATGATATTATTAAATTTGTCAAAATCAACAGGCATCATAAAAATTACAAAACACGTAAACATTTATGAAAAAACACAATGAAAACAAAATAGGGGTTTCCCACAGAAAAAAGTTATATTAAAAGGTCAGGGAAAAAAGTCTTGAATCAGGGAAATGTCGGAAAACTTTAACATTTCAGATTGTGGCTACCATGTCGGTTTTACTTAAAATAATGTTAAACAAAATTTTGAAAACTAGATTATTATCTCTGTGGTTTTGAGGAAAAACCAATTAAGTGAGTTTTTTGGTCAAATTCATTTATGTGCGGACAATGATATTATCACATTTAGCACAATTTATACAAAACCTATTCAGTTAAGTGTCATTTTTGAGGAAAAACCAGTTATGTTACATTTTGTGAGAAAAACCAGTTATGTTCCATTTGAATGCATATTAAGTGTATTAACATCCAGTTTTCACCATATATGCCTAACGTTTGTACATATTCAGTGTATATAATTCATGAAAGAACATACATGAGTGTTATAATTCGATATATTTATATATCGAATGATTGCCTGGCCCAGGGATTTTTCCCCTCGGCCTGGAAAGAAATCATACATAGTGTCACTACCCAAAAAAAGTACTATCTCTGATCCGAGTGATCTACGACCCATTAGCCTAATTTTTACCCTTTCTAAAGTTATGGAGAAAGCTATTGAACCGCAAATAAAACGTTACTTGTCTGATAACTCCATCCTACCAATGACACAGTCAGGGTTTCGTCAAAACTATAGCTGTGTCACTAGCCTCACAGATATAACTGATAAAATTATCCTTTCTCAGGACAATGGTCTTTTATCACTGCTGATACTATTAGATTTTTCCAAGGCTTTCGATACACTGAATCATAACACATTATTATCTATTTTGTCCTTTATCGGATTTGATCTGATTTCTTGCAATCTGTTTAAAAACTACCTACAAAATCGATCGCAAATGGTGAAATCTAATAATTTTATGTCTGAGGAAGTAGAAGTAAATAGAGATGTCCCTCAAGGATCAGTTCTGAGCCCTCTTTTGTTTTCTATTTATACCTTACAAATATTTCCTAGCCTCAATATAAATAACGTCCATCTCTTTGCTGATGATACCCAACTGCTATACACACTTGCGGAGAAGGATGTAAATTCTGTATGTAACAAAATTAATCTGGATCTTTCCAATATATCAGCTAAATGCAGAGATCATGCACTAATAATTAATAATTCCAAAACGGAAGCTATACTCTTTGGTCCCAAAAAAATACGTGAGAGAGTTCTACCTCAAATATCAATAACGATGAACAACGATAATGTTGTGATAAAAGCATGTGTAAAAAGCCTAGGGCTTCAAATAGATTCTGATCTTAGATTCTACAACCATATATCCAAGGGCATCAATATAGCATATGCTAATCTTAGACTCATATTTTTAAATCGTCACTGTTTATCTCAGAGGCTGAAGACGATATTGTGTGATTCACTAGTGTTATCGCACTCCAATTACTGCGATGTTGAATTCAGTTTCTGTTTAGACAAAAAGACAATCGATAAAATTCAACTAGTACAAAACTCTTGTTTAAGATTGATCTTCGGCATTCGAAAGTACCAACGTATAAGTCACAAACTAAAAGAAATTGAATGGCTTAATATGAGTGATCGGCGTCTGTTGCACTTCGCGGTGTTTTTTCATAAATTAATTCTCTGTAAAACACCTCCTTACCTGTACGAAAAAATCAAGTTTCGTTCTGATGTGCATACTCTAAATTTACGCTTTAGAGGCTTCCTAACACCGCCTCAATACAAATTAACCTTTGCAGAAAGAGCATTTTCGGTCCAGGTCTCTAAAGTGTATAATAAACTACCTCCTGTGTATAAGGAAAGTAGTGTTATGGTTTTTCGCAAATTGTTTGCTAAGCATCTTCGTGAATCTATCACCAATTACTGACACCTCAGGTTAATATATACTTGCCTATTTTTGATTACTAGCTTTCTTGCCCAACCACCACAGTATTCATTGTAACGGTTGTATTTGTGTATATGTGTCATGTTGTACTTAAATTTAGTCTTGCATTGGCCTAAAGGCAGAACAGTGCTATTAATCACCAAGAAATTGGAATTAATGGCACTGATTTAGGTCCATTTGACGATATTAGAATGTTTTATTGTGTACCTATACACCTTATAATATGTATATTATCGGTCAATAAATGATTTATTATTATTATTATTATTATTATTATATGGACATTTTTCATGTTTGAAAAAGGAATTTACACAAGGTGTAAAAGAGTTTGAAAAAATAAGCTACAGACATTATGAAATTAACGTAAGTTTATCTTACAGATAAAAACAATTGGCTACAATTTTCTGTACATATCATGTAACGCAGTACAGTAACTAATTAGTCGAAGAGTAATCGACAGGTTGACGCGAAGAAATTCGGTTAGATCGTCTGACATTAAGAGGGCCAATTTTTGCCAGTTGTGTGTTTCTGGAATACAAGATGATCTCTGCGCCATCTCGTATTCCAGCAAAATTGCTGAAAGTAGTTTTGACTATGCATTGGTTTATAGTGCCTGCCGAATTTTATTATAACGAATAATAAAAATTATGAGCGCGGAGCGCGTTGTTTGTTTGTTTAGATAGCGCAAGACTAATGAATGGGTATTGAATTACACTAGACAAGTAAACTGAAGAAATAAATATTCGCGATTTTAATTTCAATCGACATACATCCAACTGTTTTTGCTTGTCTCATTTCCAATACTTATTTTTATTATATTATTATGAATTACAATCAATATAAATATATATTACAGATACACATTTATGTGTATACAAATTAAGAAAATATAATTGATGTATATTATTACCGACTTCATTCAGACTCCAGTTCAAAGGCACAAATTCATTATTTGTGTTGAATCGAATTAAATTAAAAGGTACACTTAACCAAGGCCGTAGCCAGAGGGGGGAATATGGGGTTCAAAACACCCCTCACCCCTCCCGAAATTTTTAAAATGTTAAATTTTTGTATGTAAAAGCTTTTACATACAAAAATTTAACATTTTAAACATTTCGGAAGGGGTGGGTTCAACCCCATATCTCCCCCTCTAAACTTAAACAGAATAAGACTACACTTACAATTTCACGGGTGTGAAAATATCAAAAGCAAATTAAATGAAATTTGAAGATATACACTTCAAATAGCCTAAATTATTACCCCTAGAAATATAAAACCCTTAACTTTTACCCTTCATATTTTTTCACCCCTTCCAAAAATATGTTATGATTTTTTTTAATTTGGTAATATTTCATATTGTTACTTTTTAGCTCAAAACATCTCTATAATACCTTCTTTTGATAAGTGAAATCAAAAAAACGTTTCGACACCCCGTTCGCCACTATACTATTGTTTTCCCTAAGATTTCAAAAATTATTATCTCAGAGAAAAAAAAAATACAAATCGAATAAAATTTAAAATACAAAAAAACGTTTGGAGCACTTTTTCACCACCGAAAAAGAAAAAAAAATCTCCTGCTCGTCGTGTATGGATCCATATGCAACAAATTAAACATTATTTTTTCCGAATTTGGCAAAGGGTCATAGATAAATAAAAATTGTTATTCTTATCAATAAACACACTCATGATAAAAAGAAATAATATATGATACATATCAACATTTAAGAATATTGTGATTGTGTTTCTGGATCTCGTCTAGCCATGCTTTCGTGTTGTTATGTTGCAGTATCAACATTTACATTTTTTATTAATTGCCACTCCTGATTCCTTACTTTAACAGTGTTGCAATAATTTATGATATCATAAGTAATCCTCTTTTTAATTTTCAAGAGGTTAATCTTGCAACAATTATTTCGCCACGCGGTCGCTTCTTCGAGCATTTTATTATTAAATCAAATTAATCTAGTGTTGCAATGCTGTGTCAATGTCAAAGTGAAAAATAATTTCAGGCACATATTAAATATTAACATGCCAAAGATTATCTCTGAATCAAAAAGGTTACAAATTCTGAAATCCTACAAACATTTTAGGCAAAGTAATCCAAATCTACAGCATCACAATATTATTACGATTTTAATAGATATTTTTGGGGTATGTCTAGTATTTTAATTATCATATATATTTAATTAAAGATAATTACGTTTCAGGTAGGGAGATCTTCATTACAATTAATTTTACGACAAAGACCTGACGAATTGAAATCTACTACTTCTGGCAAACGATCTAAAAACAGCCATTTTTGAAATCACCTAGCTAGAAAAGATCTGCAACAACTAATTTGGCAATATAACTCTAGAAATCAGTACTTTACTTTGAGAGATCTATTGATATGAAAGAAAATTATGAGTTCCATGGGAGTAGAACAACACTTTATAGGGTTGTTAAAAGTATGGGGTATAAATTGAAATTAATTAATGGGCGCAAAATTCTCTGTGAACAAAAACATGTTGTTGCAGCTAAAATTATTTTCCTTAGAAAATTTTTACAGTATCAAAATTCCAGTGAAGATATCCAATTCGTATACCTGGATGAAACATGGATATATCAGAATGGATCCGTGGTTTGACGCTGGGTACATGAAACGGATATAAAAAGTAATCCAACTAAATTCAAAAATGAAGGCAAACGCTTCACCATTCTACATGCTGGGTATAGGGGTGGGTTTTTGGATGGGTGCGATTTTTTATTACATTCGAAAAACAATGACCGAGATTACCATGCCACAATGGATGGTAATACTTTTCAAAATTGGGTAGTTAATCAACTTATTCCTGCTTTGGCTAAGCTTTCAGGGAAATGTGTAGTTATTATGGATAATGCTGCATGCCATTCTGTACAATTAGACAAAACTCCTTCATTTTCTTGTAAGAAATGCGAAATGCAGGAGTGGTTGGTTAAACACAATGTAAAATTCAATCAAAAATTAACCAAAAAGGAACTATGGGCTTTATTTATACCTTTTCGATCAAATGACATAATTTACGTAGTTGATGACATTTTGAGAAAGAACGGGCACGAAGTTCTTAGATTAGTGCCATACCATTGTCAATACAATCCAATTGAAATGGCATGGGGGTTTTGTAAGACTTACTACAATAAGCACATAAATTCTAAGCAACCATCTAAGGATCGTGTTCAGAATTTATGGCTTGAGTCTCTCTCAAAATGTACATTCGATATGTGGCAAAATTTCTGTGATCATTGTGAAAAACTTATTTCGGATGACTGGACAAAACACATGGGGAACCTTTCTTTTGAAACCATTCCTCCTTTTATTATTTCGCTTGGGGAATCTGGCTCAGAACAAACATCAGAAGATTCAGATGCAGGTTCTCTTGACTAAATAATAAAAGTGGAATGAGGGCTTAAAAATTGTTTGACATGAAAATTATCAGTATCACAAGAGGGTGCGAATAAATTTGCAATTCTACAAAAAAAATACTGAGGGCCAACAGAAGAGAGAATGACCAAAATTAAGGTGGATGGATGGAGTTGATCAAAATGTGTTAACGGGAAGACCCAAGCGAGAAATACAAATGGATGACGAAATATTATTGCTGTGTTTGTATGTGCAAAAACCAAGTAGTAAATTTTGTTAATCTTAAAACTGCATATTATTATCCTTTTATATCTGAAAATTTGTAAAACAGGCAACAGTGTAAGATCACAATAGTCAGAAATTATAATCTTAAAATCGAACATCTGACAGTGACATTTAAAAACCCTGATTTAAAACACAACCAGCCCCATTTACAATACTTAAACTGTCACTTTTCCGTAGCTAGGCGAGATCCAGAAACAAATGGAATATATTACATTTAAAGACAAGAAAAAATAAAAGGGTAATTTTAGGGGTTGATCTTCTTTGTGCTATTAATTAAGATGTATTCCTTAGTAATATTTTGTTTGATTTGATTTTGCTTTCTCGGAAATATTGATTTTGTAACGCCGCTCCCTTAACACTCGCGAGCGCGCTCGACCCTTTTCAGGTAGCCGAGTGTACGCACCACCGCTCGCATCCCCTACCACGCCGGACACGTGACGACCACGCCGGACACGTGATGCCCACACCACCCCTACCAGAAGACCACCCGCTGGAAACCCTATAAAACCCCGAGCGCACCGCTTAAAAGACAGACTATTAGCGCTCGTCTTTTCGGCCTAATCGTCTCTTCCTACGTGATTACTAGCACTCGTCTTTTCGGTCTAGTATTATCACTCTACAAATTATCAATCTACGAAGTACCTCCACGCTCTCACAAACACTCATCCCGAACGACGCTCTGTTCCGGGACGACGTACTGCCACGAGACGCCGCGTCCATCCGAGACGACACCCAGGCTACCACGCAGAAGAGGCCCTTCACCGCTAGCCGCTCGAACCACGAGGACTCTACTGCCGCACTACGCCCGCACCCACCCGTTACGACGAATCGACACAAAACCGATCACTCTGTACATACTTTCTTGTAAATAAACTCTTTTGAAACCACCACACGCCTTATAAACTGGCAGCCCAACGTGTGGCTCGAGAAGGTTTGACAAACAGAATAACGAGAAGTATGGCTAATGTCACGATGACCGAACAACAATTCCAGGACCTCATGAACCGGATGTTGGAAATTAGAACGGAAGCGCCGGTCCAGAGGGGAAGTTTTTCCAAATGCACGGCGAGATTTAAGGGAGAAACAGACAGCCAGGTGGTTGAAAGCTTCATAAACACGATCACGGTATATAAAAACACAGAATATATCAACGAAGCCGACGCTATACTAGGATTTCCGTTGCTGTTGGAAGCCCCGGCCGACACCTGGTGGGAAGGAATAAAAAGGAAAATCAAGACATGGGAGCAACTAATACACGCCATCAGAAGCGCTTTCGCTCCAGTAGTCCCAAACTACAAGATTTTCGCAACGATATGTGAAGAAAAACAGAATAGGCCGTCCAAAACAGACCAGTTCGTGATCTAAAAACGGGCACTCTTCAGCAAGCTGAGCCGCCCTATGGAAATAGAGCTGCAGCTGGACCTCATCTTCAGCTTACTCCATCTAGAGATGAGAAAAAGGATTCCAAGATCAACGTTCGACAACTATGAAAATCTGGTCACAAGAGTGAGGGAGGCAGAAAACTTACTCGAAGAAGAAAACCAAGCGAAAAAGCCGACCGGCTCTGAGAAAATCCGCTGCAGTTACTGCAAAAATAACGGACACCGCATGGAAGAATGCAGAAGGAAACAAAGAGAAACGATGACAGCCAACCCCGGTAACTTCGCATGTTACGGATGCGGGAGGCCGAACACCATCAGAAGCCGCTGCCCGGACTGCAGTGCGAAAACAAAAACAACGCAAATCTCATCTCTAGCAGCGACAATGGATCCAAGCAGACCACACGTATATATCCATGTAAACAGCAAGGCCGAATACTCCCTCTTCGACACGGGATCGCAGGTCACAGTCGCATCTCTGAGATTGTACGATGCACTAAAACGAAATGGAAACAAGTTCCAAGTGTACCAAGGAAACGTCGCCTTTGCCAACGGATGTGCACAGAACAGCACGATGCTGTACACAGAAGCAGATGTAACGATTAAAGGAAGAATAATTCCTACGAAATTCTTCATTCTACCGAACAGCCAAACTAGAGAGACGATTCTTGGGACGGATTTCATGAGAAGCGCTGGAATAACCCTGGACTTGGGACAACAGACGTGGACATTTTCGGAAGGCGAACACCCAGCATACGATGCCACGAGGCCCAAAATAGAAAAACTCCAGGCACAGCAGCCACAAGAAACAACAGAACAATTCCTATTTCCGGAACCCCCAAGGAAAATCCCAGGAGAAGATGTCGCAGTAATTCCTTACTACGAAACGATGGAAATCGCCACACTTAAAGTGGACTTGCGAGAAGAAGAAGGAAAAACACTGAAGCAGGACGAACGAGAAGCCCTCAACAATACCCTGCGAAAACATAAAGAAGCCTTCAGGTCTCCGAAGCCACCGACCACACTAGGATGTCACCGCATCCAAACCGGTGCACACCCTCCCACAAGCGCCAAGCCGTATAGAATGTCGCCGCCAAAACAAGATGAGCTGCAAGAGCAGGTGGTACAGATGCTGCAGGACGACATCATCCAGACATCCACCTCACCATGGGCCGCTCCGGTGGTAATGGTGCCAAAGCGGGACGGGACATCCAGGTTATGCGTGGACTACAGGGCTTTAAACGAGATCACAACACCCGACCGATATCCACTTCCGAGGATGGATGACCTAATACACAACGGTCCCACAGGAAAAGTTATGTCAACAATCGATCTTAAGAGCGGATATTGGCAGATCCCAGTGGTCAAAGAAGATCAGGAAAAAACAGCCTTTGTCTGCCCCTTTGGCCTATTCGAGTTCAAGAGGATGCCGTTTGGACTCCGGAACGCCCCAGCCACGTTCCAGAGAACGATGGATAGGCTGCGAGCTAGAATACCCCATGTACGGATGCTCGCATATTTGGATGACCTCATCATATTCTCCGACGATGTCACTCGCCACCTCCAGGATATAGACAAGGTCCTAACGTTATTGGAAGAAGAGTCCCTCTCAGCGAATAGGGAAAAAACCGTGTTCTGCCCCGAAAAAATCCGATTCTTGGGACATGTAATCACGGAAGAAGGCATCGCGGCGGATCCCGACAAAACACACTCAATCACGTCATGGAAGGACCCTCGGGACAAGAAGGAGGCAGTATCCTTTATCCAGACTTGTTCCTGGTATAGAAGATTCATCCCCAACTTTGCGGAAAGAGCTCAGCCCATCACCAAGCAGTTCAGGAAGAATGCCACGTGGAAATGGGAACAGCCACAACAAGAAGCAATGGCAGACCTAAAACAAGCACTGGTCACCGCCCCAATCCAGGTAGAAAACCGCTACAGCTACGGAACCGTTTCTTATCAGAACCGACGCCAGCGACTTTGCTATTGGAGCAGTGTTGGTCCAGGGGGAGGGACCGAACGAACACCCAATCGAGTACGCTAGCCGCTTACTGACACCCGCAGAGAAGAACTACACAACCACAGAGAAGGAAGCCTTAGCTATCGTATGGGCTCTGGGGAAATTCCGAGGATATGTGGAAGGTTCTCCTGTGACAGTCGCCACGGATCATCAGGCCTTACGTTGGCTGATGTCTTTGAAGGCACCATCGGGAAGACTAGCAAGATGGGCCTTACAACTTCAACCTTTTGAGCTAGAAATCAAATACATCCCAGGAAGAACGAACCATCTAGCGGATGCCCTCTCACGGATCCCCAGCGCTCAGATCACAGAAATCAATCCAATCCAGGTAGACATACCTCGTAGGACCACCAAAGACATACGGGAGGCTCAACACCAGGACGAAGCTCTGAAACGCATCATAGACGCCCTGGAGACGCAGCCCCGCACCGAAGATGCCGTATATTGGACCAATAAAGGGTACCTAATGGATCGAGGCATCTTATACCGATATAACCACAACGTAGACAGCGAAGAAGCACAGCAATGCATCCCACAACAGGAAGTCCCAGCATTGTTGGCGGAGTTCCACGATAGCCCCACTGCAGGACACTACGGATTTCGCGGAACGTACCACAGGATATCGCAGAAGTACTTTTGGCAAAAGATGAGCGATGATATCGCAAAACATCTCAAGAACTGCCTTGAGTGTCAGCGATACAAACCGACGAACCTGAAGCCTGCAGGCCTGATACAGACGACACCTCCAAACCAACGCTTCGAGACCGTCTCCTTCGACCTGTTCGGGCCACTGCCCACATCCCCGGAAGGATATACGACGATCCTTATTGCCGAAGACTTAGCGAGCCGTTGGATCGAGATCTTGCCGCTTAAAAAAGCCACAGCGCTTGAATGTGCCACCGTCCTCCTACAAGAGATATTCTTCCGCTACGGTATACCCAGAAGATGCATTTCGGACAACGGGACACAGTTTGTCAGCGCCGTCATGCAGCAACTGATGCACAGATTGGGAATTGACCACAATTTCACGGCTTCTTACCACCCGCAAGCCAACCCGGTGGAAAGGAAGAACCGAGATATGAAAACCCAGTTAGCTATTCTTGTTGGACCACATCATGATTCTTGGCCTCAAAAATTAGCAGCTATCCGTTTCGCCATGAATACGCACGTCACAGCTAGCACCGGATACAGCCCTGCCTACCTCACCTTTGGGAGAAATCTAAGGACCGCAGAAGATGTAAGCCGAGACATGAGGACCATAACCGCTTCCGACAACTTCGTTACTGAGATCAGTCCCTATCTCACGCGGATGAGAGATGCCCTAGAAGCAGCCCATCAAATAAACGATAAACAACAGGATCAGCGCAAGAAGTACGCAGATGCCGCCAGACGTCCCACTCCGGCATATGTACCTGGAGACCACGTATGGGTAGACACTCACCTCCTGAGTAATGCAAAAAACCAATTTACGTCCAAATTCGCCCCACGAAGAGATGGACCTTACGTGATTCTACAAGTGAAAGGAGCCGCCACATTTGAAGTCGCATCCCTGGACGACCCGAGCACCCCGATTGGCACTTTCCACGCCTCCGCACTCACCCCCTTCACGGGAAACATTCAGGAAGCCCAACCGATCCATCCCATTCGGAAGAGAGGACGCCCAAAGAAGACGTTTACTTCTGGTCCTCCTATCTAGAAGATCGCAGAACCAGAGGGGGAGGATGTAACGCCGCTCCCTTAACACTCGCGAGCGCGCTCGACCCTTTTCAGGTAGCCGAGTGTACGCACCACCGCTCGCATCCCCTACCACGCCGGACACGTGACGACCACGCCGGACACGTGATGCCCACACCACCCCTACCAGAAGACCACCCGCTGGAAACCCTATAAAACCCCGAGCGCACCGCTTAAAAGACAGACTATTAGCGCTCGTCTTTTCGGCCTAATCGTCTCTTCCTACGTGATTACTAGCACTCGTCTTTTCGGTCTAGTATTATCACTCTACAAATTATCAATCTACAAAGTACCTCCACGCTCTCACAAACACTCATCCCGAACGACGCTCTGTTCCGGGACGACATACTGCCACGAGACGCCGCGTCCATCCGAGACGACACCCAGGCTACCACGCAGAAGAGGCCCTTCACCGCTAGCCGCTCGAACCACGAGGACTCTACTGCCGCACTACGCCCGCACCCACCCGTTACGACGAATCGACACAAAACCGATCACTCTGTACATACTTTCTTGTAAATAAACTCTTTTGAAACCACCACACGCCTTATAATTTCCATATTTACGGGGTAAAAAAAATATTTTAGGGGTGAACAGGGTGACGAAACGTTTTTTTGATTAGGTTTATTAAAAGAGGGTAGAATAGAGATATTTTGAGATAAAAATGAATTTTATGCAACATTGCCAAAGTAGAAAAAAATTGATTACATTTTTAGAAGGGGTGAAAAAATATTATAGGTAAAAATTATGGGTCAATTTTTTTTGGTAATAACTTAGACATCTCTTATCGTGCATATCAAATTTTATTCGATTTGTATTTTTTTTTCTCTGAGATATTAATTTTTGAAATCTTAGGGTAAAACAATAGTTTAGTGGCGAACGGGGTGTCGAAACGTTTTTTTGATTTCACTTATCAAAAGAAGGTATAATAGAGATATTTTGAGCTAAAAAGTAACTTTTAAATATTGCCAAATTAAAAAAAATCATAACATATTTTTGGAAGGGGTGAAAAAATATGAAGGGTAAAAGTTAAGGGTTTTGTATTTCTTGGGGTAATAATTTACGCTATTTGAAGTGTATATTTTTAAATTTCATTTAATTTGCTTTTGTTTTTTCCGACATATGAATTTTTTAAAATCTATTGCTGGATCAATTGCTAACTTCACACCCGTTACAATTTCTTATTTATTTTGTATAAAATTTAAAACCGTGTCCAGTTAATTTGCAATTATTAGATCATTTATCATTTGAAAAGAATGCGTGTGTAAATAATGCATATAAAATATTATTTGAAGACTTCTTCTTCCTTACACTTAATGAATTGCTAATACGTTTGTTATAGTTTCTTCAGATTTTCTCTTTTCGTTTCAACGATATGTTCATCGTTCACACAACCATTCTCCTCTAATTTCTGAACGATCATAGTAATTGTCAGAGCTGGGCAGGATTCTAATCATTTAGGATTTGAATCCTGGATTCGAATCCTTATAGAAGATTCAAAATAGGTATTCGAATACTTTAGTTAAAAAGGATTCCTGATCCGGATTCGTTACATTTTTTAAAGAGGATTCGTATTCGAATCCAAGTGCGGGTGATTCGAATCCTTATTAAAAGATTCGAATATTTATAAAAGGATTTGAATACTTACAAAATGATCCGAATCGTCAAAAATAATTCGAATTAATTATTAGCATTCGCATGAATATTTTTTGTGTTTTTAACGTTCACGTTACATGAGTGTCTTATACGCGTGGCGCATGAAGTAAAATTTCGAGTTTAGAAAAGCCTGAAATTTTCAGGCTTTTCTAAACTCGAAATTTTACTTCATGCGCCACCGGTACAAAACACTGACATATTGTGAAGTTTAAAACACACCACTAAACTTTACATTGTATCAGTGTTTCGTACCGGTGGCGCATGAAGTAAAATTTCGAGTTTAGAAAAGCCTGAAAATTTGGTTTGGCCGCTCCGCGCTTCGCGCTACGCGACCAAACCAAATTTTCAGGCTTTTCTAAACTCGAAATTTTACTTCATGCTTAGCCTGGGAGTGGAAAACACTCGTTTCAAGCTTTTAATTGTATTCTTTTAATAAACCGAGCCTGGTAAAATGTACAATGTCTGCATATATATACTTAAACAAAAAATTGTCGTTATGAAAATGTTCGGTGTTAAATAAAACTCTCTGTATTAATTATTTACAAAATTGCATAATGATAAAAAAGATATGTTTAGGATATCTTACAAGTTTAAAACATTGTTGTATTCTAGAATTATTACTTAATCAAAAGTTTAATCCATGATTAGTGGTTGATTAAAGTTAATCAGTCGGGGGGCAAATGGGCCTAACTGTAGTATTTATGTACTATCACACCTCTGGTATTTTTTTAATAACATTTTATTACATCTTATTTTGTAAACCGTCCACCATATATTAATAAAGAAATTGACAAAATATGTTTACCAAAAAGTTGCTTTATTCTTATTTTTATCAATTTTAAGAAATTGACTAATTACTTACGGATAACGAGCAATTGTACTAATGTAAATTAATATTTACATGGGTCGTTAATTCGAAGGTCAATTAACCACTTACCAAAAATTCACTTAGCGTAATTAAAACGTGTTATACAGCATAATTGCTGCACACCAAACTGATTTCAGCAAACGAATTTCGTCGAAAGTTTAAACACAATAAAAAAACAGGTTTCGCAATAAACGATTTGTACGAGAAGTTCACGGACATTCAAACGTCCATCAAATACCGATTAAGACATAATTATGAAGAAGAAAAAATTATGAAATCGGGAATGTGTTATGCAAAAGTCTATTAATTGGTAAAATAATAATAAATGAATAAATAAACCTTACCATTTTAACGTAGGAAAGAAGGAAGAATGCCTGATGTTTTGAATAATATTTAAACCAAAATAGATTTATGATGCAATGCATTATGTTTGTTTAATTCTATAATTCTGTAGAATAATAAAATTAAAATATTTAAATTTGGGTTGCGAAAATGTTAGACAAACAAAAAATCTTATAAATAATGGTATCAACCGACTGAACAAAAAACAAACAAATAACGTTTTATCAACATTGTAATAACATTAAACATTGTTTTAATGTTGATGAAACGTTACTTAAATGTGTTTGCTCAGTGGGAAATATCCCACGGTAGGAACGTACCTTGACGCAGTGTGGGAGCAAGGATGGGTGAGGGCCAATGAACGGAGAGCGGAGACACGGGTCTCCTTCTCGGAGACCCGGATACCTGTGATGCTGTGAGGCGTTACCCTACCGCTGAACGTTCTAAGGCTGAAACAGCCTCCTTGCTATTACAGCCTCCTTCGTAGAATCACTTCACCTCTATACTGCCACCCTTGGCGAACTCTCTAGCTTTTCTGAGTCCCCTACAGTTCTTCGAATTAATTGGAACTCAAGGGTGATTCAAACCACCTTTCTATCTCTCTTCAAACCAAAACAACAACAAAATGGACAACAAAGACCAGGAAACTGGTCTCCAGGTGGGTACGCAAAAATCCCACCCTGCGTAAGCGGGCTGCTCCATCGGATCTGCAGGGGGCAACTGTCCATCCGTGTCCGGCCTTAAAGGCAAATACAGTCAGTCCGGAATGGACTTCAAAAGGTCGGGGAAGGCTACGGCTAAGGCTGGCACGAACCGACCTATCTACAACAAAGACCTGAAGCTCTCTAAAAGGGCCTTCAGGGATAGATGGGCAGCTCACAGAATTCGCCTAAGTTTCGAGTCCACTCCGGAGACCGAACTTTTCGACAAGGATAAGGAGGCTCTGGAGTGTTTTCGGAAAGTAATCAGGGAACACTGGGAGAAGCCTGCTGTGACCGAGGCGCCCAAGAGGCAGCGATCGCAGGGGGATACTCCACCGTGCCCTAAAAAGGCGAGGACTGGGCCGTCTCCAAAAACCACGCCCGGCCGCACTTACAGTGACATCCTCACGGAGCACACTGTATGGGCTGTAATTGATAGGAGCCACAGGGAGGGCTCAATCTCACCAGCTAACTGGCAGCTGGTAAAAGTGGCCCTCCTCAATGTCTATATGGAGGTCCTATCAACAAATCCAGGTACGGCTCCTAAGTGCCGAGACGCAGGGTGGCACCAGGGCTACGTCAAACTGGTGGCCTATGCAGATCAGAGATCCGCTGATCTGTTCAGGTTGGCCATAGAGAAGGTGGGTAAAGTCTGGCCAGATGCTAGGATCGAGACTGTCACAAGGGCCAAGATCCCAAACGGACCTCGGTGTAGGGCCTGGATCCCGATCGAGCTCGCGGACCCGCCGACGATACAGCAATTCATCCGCATGAGCAACCCAGAGTTGCCGACGGATGATTGGATCGTGGTAGGGGAGGCGAAGGGCAACACCATACTGGTGATAATCACCGTCAATGAGGAGTCCGTCGACCTTCTGTAGACCTGTGGGGGCTGATAAGCTACGGCTTTCGGTCGATCACCCTTAAAATTTACAAGAAAGACCGGGAGACCGTCAAAACTAATAAGGAGGCGGCCCCTGAAGAGCCGATTAAACCCGGGTCCCCATTCCGACATGGAAAGCGATCCGGTTCTTGGGACTTTAAGTCGGCTGCGCGCGCACTCGGAGAAGACTAGAGAGAGTGGGAGAGACGATCTTACTCTCTCTTCTAGCTCCGAAGACGACGACTTGAACACCACGGTCGTCAACCCCTAAGTGATCCAAATCAATCTGCATCACTGCAAGGCAGCCTCGGCTGCGCTAATCCTCACCCTACCAAGGGATAGGTATGATGTCGCCCTGGTTTAAGAACCATGGATCGTTGGAGATCGGGTTTACGGACTGGCTGTACAGCCAGAAGCAATTCTGTCTGCCCTCAGAAACCTGCACATGGACGAGTCGATATGCCTCTTCATAGGAGAGCTGCTGACGAGGAGGCACGTTGTCTTCTCTCTGGGTGGCTCAAACTCAAGAAGAGAGGTTAATAGGGGTGCCTCTACAGGGGGTCCTCTCTCCGCTACTATGAAACGTAGTCATAAAAGACCTACTGAAATAACTAGAGTCTGTAGGGTTTAGAGCAGTTGCCTACGCCGACGATGTGACCTTTATGGTCTCTGGCAAACACTTAAGTACCCTATCCGAACTTATGGTGCAGGCACTCTGCAAGGTGTCTCGCTGGTGTGAGAAGTGTGGACTAGGGGTAAACCCCCTTAAAACTGAGCTTGTATTCTTCACCAGAATGCTTAAAGGACTGAACTTCAAAGTTCCTACTCTAAACGGCAGGGAACTGGTGGTAAAAGAGGTGGTAAAAGAGCAAGGGCATTCTAACCGACAAGAAGCTTAGTTGGAAGCAAAATATTCATTAGAGAGCACGGAAAGCGCTCGTAAAAGAGCAGTGGGCAAGGACTGGGGACTGAAACCAGCCGTTGTTCACTGAATGTACACGGCCGTGGTAAGGCCCATTATGTTCTTCGGGGCCGCAGTCTGGTGGACTGCCGTGGACAAAAGAATCCATTAAACTGCACTGAGCAAGGCTCAAAGAGCCGCCGTATTGCTTATAACGGGGGCGGTCAGGTCCACCTCCTCCAAAGCGCTAGATACAATATTAAATCTAGCTCCAGTCGACCTCTACTGCAGATATGCTGCAGCTACCACAGCGATCAGAATCAATTCAGTTTGGATATGGAGCACTAGCAAACAGAACCATGAAAAAATCCTGAATGAGCTTGTCGATATCCCTCTGAAGACCGACTGCTGCACTCCAGAACTTAATTTTGAAAAAAGTTCTCCACTTCTATCCTGGACAAGACCAAATGGTTAGAGAGCAAGATAGTTCAAGGCAAGGACGTCTGGCGCTTTACGGATGGTTCCAAGTCTGAAAACAGAGTAGGGGGAGAAATGTTCTCACAAGATTTCAACCTCAAGAAGTCTTTTAGACTCCTAAACCACTGTAACATTCTTCAGGCAAAGGTCATAACCATCCGAGTGGTAGTGGACTGGATCCACAAAAATGACCGCATCAGGGAGCCGCCATCAAGATACTGAATAGTCCGTACTGGACCTCGAAGGTGGTCAGAGACTGTAAAAAATCGCTAAATAGGTTTGCAAATAACTGCGACGTGGGGCTCGTGTGGGTACCTAGTCACAGTGATATCAGGGGGAATTCAATCGCCGACGACCTTGCAAGGAAGGGGGCAAGAACGAAAGACCTGTCTACTGAACTCTCCACCCTCATTTCTCTTGTGGAATGCAAGAGACTACTTAGGATCCAAATGATAGCATAGGCGGAGAGATGATACGTGTCTCATAACAAGGCAGCTATGGCTTATATGGGATACCATAAACAGCAACAGATTAATTGCACTTAGCAGAATCGACTTAAAGAAGGTGGTAGGCATCCTCACAGGCCACTACCTCCTAGGCAGACATGCACAAAAGATGGGTCTTGAGCACAACAACTTTTGTAGAGGATGCCTGGATGTGGTGGAGGATGTACCGTCTCATCCTCCAGCACATCCAGGCATCCTCTACAAAAGTTGTTGTGCTCAAGACCCATCTTTTGTGCATGTCTGCCTAGGAGGTAGTGGCCCGTGAGGATGCCTACCATCTGGGACAATGCCCTGCTCTTAAAGGGAAAATAATCAAGTACCCTGGTATGTACTACGCGAATGGACTAACGGACCTCACACTAGATGTGAGAAATCTGATCGGGTTCATTAGGTACCGGATTGGTTTGTATAGGTGGGAAGGGCAGTCAATGGAATCATGGGAAAAGACAAGGCCAAGATCACCAAAGGCAGCTTAGTGGTCATTGAGGTAAAGGGGTTAGAGGATGACACTGATCAGAAACAGGTGTAGGAGGCAATCGCCAAGTTAACTAAGGGGAAAGGAAGCTATACCATACAAGGCATAAGAACGTACAGGGGCGGCCTACGAATCGCCATGGTGGAGTGCAGCAGGAAGGACGCATGGTCACTGCTAGCACATAAGACGGTTAAAATAGGTTGGATGAGCTGCAGGATTCAGGAGAGGCCAGAAAAACCCACTACATGTGGGAAGTGCTTGGACTACGGCCACTGGGCAGCTGAATGTAAAGGGGAGGACCGTAGTAGCCATTGTCATAAATGAGGCTACAAAGGGCATACGGAGGAGAAGTGCGAAAACTCACCAAAGTGTATACTGTGCGCCGAAAAAAGATGAAACGCGGATCACTTTCGCGGGAGTAAGGGGTGTCAAGCCCAAGAGAAGCTGGAGAGTGCTGCAGCTGAACATGAACCGATGTAAAGCTGCGCACGATCTGCTCCAACAGATCATGGTAGAAGAGGGGACCGACATAGTTCTACTTTCTGAGCCGAACGATGCCAGGATATGTGCGGGATGCTTCAGGGACGAAGTAGGGAGGGGGGACGTAGCGATAATACTGGGCGAGGAAGCGGGGAAGAAGGCAAATGGATGGGGCACGCCGGGGAAAGGAATTGTTTGAGTGAGGGTCGAGCAGGTAGTGTACTATAGCTGCTACTGCTCGCCCAATGCCCCTTTCGACGAGTTCAGGGCGTGGCTAACCCGGCTGTAGGATGAGCTAAACAAACACCAGGGAGCCCAGAGAGTAGCCACAGGGGACTTCAACGCCAAGTCCAGCTGTTGGGGACCGGTGACTACTGACAGAAGAGGGCGGGAGATGAACGAGCTCATGGTGGCATTCCAGGGCCTCAAACCCACCTTTACAAGGGGAGCATCGAACTCGTGGATTGACTTAACGGTAGTGGATGGACCCACTTGGCGAGGAACTGGCGCGTCACGGAGAGGCTTACAATGAGTGACCACGGCTTAATCAGGTTTGATACCAAACTAGATAACCCCGAAATTCCCTACACGGAATTCCGGTGGAACACAAACAAACTGGATAAGGAGAAGCTAGTAGGGGCACTAGCCGGTACCAACCCAGAGGGGGCGACAGCTGAGGAGCAGACGACTACCCTGGTCATGAGGGTGAGAGAGGCGTGCGAGCTAGCGATGCCTAGGAGGTCGCGAAAAGGAAAGAGGGGGGTGTATTGGTGGAACGAGGAGGTGGCGGCCGCCAAATCAGCCGCTTTGAGGTCGCGCCGTGCCTTTATGAGGGCCAGGAGAAGTGGGAACTGCACCGACAGAATGCTGGTGGAAAACAAGGAGGCAAAGAAGTTCCTCAAGGCTTTAATAGCCCGCAGTAAAGAGGCCAAGTGAAGGGAACTATGCAACACGGCGGAACCCTTCACGATAGATGAAATAAAAGGGGCTGCTAGGAACCTTCCTAGCAGGAAGGCATTAGGCCCGGATGGTCTGCCAAATGAGACCATTAGAGAAGCCGTCGAGTACAACCCAGACCAAACTAGATAGAGTCCACAGACTAGAGTTTACAGACTAAAGTCAACGAACAGACTAGATAGAGTTCACAGACTGGTATACAGACTAGATAGAGTCCACAGACTAGAGTCTACAGTCTAGATAGAGTGCACAGTCTAGCGTTTACAGACTAGACAGAGACCACAGACTAGAGTCTACAGATTAGATAGAGTCTGCAGACTAGATAGTCCACAGACTAGAGTCTACAGATTAGATACAGTCTACAGACTAGATAGAGTCCATAGACTAGAGTCTACAAACTAGATAGAGTTCACAGATTAGAGTTCACAGATTGAAGTTTAAGATGTCTGTAGTACAGCGCTTAGAGATTTTATTCTAGATATTAGAGTCTAGGGATGAGTATACAGACTATAGTCTTGTCTACAGACTAATTAGAGTCTAGATAATTTGTCTAGACTATTGTCTAGGGTGCGTGGAGTACAGAACTTAACTATTAGAGTCTAGATAATTAGAGTTTAGAGACTATAGTCTAGGCTGCCTAGAGTACAAAACAAAAGCATGCTACTTGCCTACTAAAATTCAATTGCGACTTATGTGCGCATTATTCCCTGCATAAATGCGACGAAAAACGAATCTTCGAAATAATTCGAAAACTACTTGCTTTAGGAATATAGTTGTAAATACTTTTTTGTGGGAAATGTTCGCCCCAATCGTACCATCTAATAAAAATGGGTCATTCTATTTAAAAAAATTGAATTACTAGAAATTGAAGAGGGCACTTCGATATTTACATTTTAAGAACACTTATTGTTAAAATTGACAGTTTTTAATTACTTTACTCAAAGAGGCATTCTCTAGGTACAAGTAGAGATTTAAATCATATTTTTATCTTATTCATAAGAGAAGTTACAGATAGATTTCAAGATGCCTTTTAGAGGTCAACATTTTAGAAATATATTTGTTTTCTTGAAAACTATAAGAGATAAGTGTACATATGTTACAATAAAATATGTTGTAATGTAAACAAGGAATCCAAAGAATTACTAATATATAGGGTGTTCTATTTTAAATAACAAATCTGGTTCTACGTCCGGTGGAACCGGTGACATAAAGTTAAAAATATTTCACATGAGGAGAACTAATTCAACCGTATGACAGGGATTTTTTAACCCCCATAAACTCCATAAACTTTTAACGAACGGTTTAACGTAGACACCCTGTATTTAATTAATTAGTTTGCTATTTCCTATTCTTAATTATATAAAAAAGAAAACTCAAACTAGTAAATTTTTTGTTGCAACTTATTTCAAGATCAAATTACCGTATACTGCTCTAGGAAATAAAACCGCGGATAATTGGTTACGTATGTGACTAAGAGCAAAACCATTTACGCAATGATTACTTTACCAGCAAGCTGTGAATTAATTGCTTTAGACAACGTGATTAGCAATCCATATAAGTAGTTTTTTTACAACTAAATACATACATGTACACAAGTATAATTATTTATGAATCCTTGAATATATACAGAAAATCTCAACTGTGTAAATACATGTAATGTTTATATTAATTGCGAGAAGCACGAGACAAAATATGTTTTTACAATTAATTCTAGAAATCAGCTTTTATCATAGATATGTAAGTAGTTAAATTCCTTAATCTTCACTGTTTTATTTTAATTCTAAATGTACATTTCGGGCACGATGTGCTCTTTTTCAAATGTTATTTTAACAATAGGAATTTAACTACTTATATATCTATTACTAACACTTCACGTTCTCCAACAAGAATAGCATTTTATCAATTCTACAGTTAATTAATCATTGCTCTACAGTTAATTTTGTTGCTCTTCCTTTTGAAATGAAATAAATAAAATAGAACACTAATAAATGACATATTTTAAGAATAAAATAGGTTTATCAGTAATTTTAATCACAAGATATGTCAATTATTCGTGTTCTATATTGTTTACTTCATTTCAAAAGGAAGTGCAACAAATTAACTGCAGAGCAATAATTATGTAACTGTAGATTGATAAAATGCTGATTTCTAGAATTAATTGTAAACAAATGTCTTTGAAGTAACGAACTGCAGTGATAATTGATGATATTTTGATGCATAGTTAAACATACTTTTGACAAAAGTATTGCTAAACATTTTTATTTATTAATACGTTGAATAACCCACTTAGCAAACATATCTAAGTAATGTTTCATCAACATTAATACCACGTTTAATGTTACTACAATGTTGATATAACGTTATTTGTTTGTTTTTGTTTAGTGGGAATATTGATCTGTAGACATTTTTACTTTCCCCCGTATGTAATACAAAGGGAAAGTATTGTTTTCGTGAAAATTATCGAATCAAAAATGTTAGCGGAAATATCCGTTTTGAGGTCCCCTGAGTCGAATAAGACCATTTTTGAAAAATGTCTGTCTGTCTGCCTGTGTGTCTGTGTGTGTGTCTGTGTGCGCTGTACCGCAAAAACCGCTAAAGATATCGAGATGAAACTTAAGCTTTTTGTTACAATCGGAAGAACTGAAAAGCTTTTGGTAAAAATCGGAAAACCGGAATTGGTACTTTACTCTTAGCGTTTTTCAGTTTTTTCAGATTTTTTCAATAAATGTTCATCACACAAAAAATTCTTTCAAATAAAAGTTGTAGAAAATAACAAAATGAAGATATATTGTTTATTTACTTTTTGTCATAGCACTCTTAGTTTTTGAGATATTTTAAAAGTTGTTTGTTTTATCTAGTTATTGATGTGTGACACTGTATGTGTTCATACAATTGTTGTTGTTTCAAATAAAAGTTGTAGGAAATAAAAAAACTAAAGATTTTTTATGGACTTACTTTTTGTCATAGCACTCTTAGTTTTTGAGATATTTAATAAATAGTGTTTTTTATCTAGTCATTGATTTGTGTCAGTGTGTGTGTTGATACAATTGGAAAATGTTTCAAATAAAAGTTGTAGGTAATAAAATATTAAAGAGTTTTTGTATCTTCACTTTTTGTCATAGCACTCTTAGTTTTTGAGATATTCAATAAATAATGTTTTTTTATCTAGTCATTGGTTTGTGTCAGTATGTGTTGATCCAATTGAAAAATGTTTCAAATAAAAGTTGTAGTTATCAAAAAGTTGAAGACATTTTGAAAATAATAATGCTACAAATATTTTAAAACTGATTTAATACGCAATTTACGGGGGAAAGTACTATGATGGACACATCACCATTTTTTTATTTTTTTATTGGTATCTGCACACGAAGAGCTGAATACGAATTGCCCCCATGCTAATATAATTTAATATAACATAATCTCATAAACACTCCTATTTTTACATGTACCAAAATGATGACAAATTCAATTCGCCTAAGTAGAAAAAAAAAACAAGTGATAAGTGTCCGTGCACTCTTGATTACCACGGTGACCTCTAAAGCCGACCAGCTACAATATAACAGACAATTAAATATTAATTCCCATTTATAAATAAAATCATCGGAGCAAGACTACGAACTACGACAAGAAAAAAAACACAAATCGAGTTTTCATTTTCGAGTTCGTAAATCCCGTGGGGAAATCCATGACGTCTTTCCTGCAGGCCCAAAAACCGAAATGTGCTGCTCACAAAAGCCGAAAGAAGAACCAGTTTGTCAGTTTGTTGCGTTGTGCGACACAGAGCGGTCAGACCTTACTTAATGCATGCATGCGCTGAGCGCTAAGCGTTCAAAACAATAACAAGTCGAACAAGAGGTTCGGAGTTTGTTGTTTTAATAATCGTGGAAGATTTTGAGAGTTTCGGGTGTTTGAGGGCGAGATGGTTTTACATGCGAGGTTTATCCTCGCGTTTTGTGTTTTATTCGTAATCGTTGTTTATGGAGAAAAATGTAAGTATTTTTTTTAATATCATATAAATTATTTAAAAAATATATATGCAGAGTATTGATAACTACACAGACAGTTCAATCATTTGATCGAGCCGTATTGTACAAATACGAAAACGTGAGGTTTAATAAATAAATTGCAGACTAGAATTGTCCCGACCTGTCACAATACAATATTTACATCAGGACTGGCCAACCTAAATTGCTTCGAGGGACAAAATTTACCCTTAGAATGGTTCAAGGGCCGCATCACAGATTTTCTTTTGCAAAATCAAGTTTTTTTGATATTTCATTTATTATTAAGAAATTGTATAGACTTGTTTTGCAATTTTTTACATTTTTTAAAAGTTCAGGAATCTAAAATTCTGTTTTGATTGTTTTTTTTTGTACAGGGAATTTTTCTTTTCGGTATAGATATCCCTGCGCATATGCTGGAAAATGTTCAAGCATGATTCATATATGAAATAAGTAGTATATTTTGAACTTCACTTTGAATTAGTGTTTTGTACGCGTGGCGAATGAAGTAAAATTTAGAGTTTAGAAAAGCCTTAAAATTTGGATTGATCGCTTCGCTACTCGATCAATCCAAATTTTCAGGCTTTTCTAAACCCGAAATTTTACCTTATGCTTAATCTGGCAGTAGAAAACACTCGTTTAAAGCTTCGAATTGAATTCTTCTAAAAAACAACGAATATGCATACTTAAAAGAAAAACTCCCTGTATACAGTGATTTTTTTAGCTTATCATATGCATAAGCTGTAACATTTCCGACATTCGTTCATTTTAAAAGAGTTCAATTTGAAGCTTTAAACGAGTGTTTTCCACTCCCAGACTAAGCATGAAGTAAAAATTCGAGTTTAGAAAAGCCCCGTGAAAAGTTGTCGAGGGTCGCACAGCGACCAAAGACAAATTTTCTGGGCTTTTCTAAACTCGAAATTTTACTTGATGCGCCGCGCGTATAAAACAGATTTCAAGTGAAGTTCGAATATACATAAATTTCACAATATTTTAGTGTTTTATACGCGTGGCGCATGAAGTAAAATTTCGAGTTTAGAAAAGCCCGGAAAATTTGTCTCGGGTCGCTACGCGACCCTCGATAAATTTTTACGGGGCTTTTCTAAACTCGAAATTTTACTTCATGCTTAGTCTGGGAGTGGAAAATACTTGTTTAAAGCTTCAAATTGAACTTTGAAAAAAACAAGGAATATCTAAAGATTTACAGAAAATGGACTGAATTTGGAATACGTATACTTAAAAGAAAATCTCCCTGTACAGGGTGGTTGTTTTTCGTTGATATTATAGGGTATAGGCTAAACGGGAAGGGATACAAAAAAACTAAGATGTGTGTCCCGTTCTCATTTTTAGTGTTTAGTTTAATGGCGCAATCAGATCTACGCTAACTAGATTGCTTTAGAAGATACAGGGTGATTCTTAAAATCTGCTGGTTTTATTATTTCTTATGACTCAGTTATTTATAGTGATAAAAAAATATTTTAAACACGAACGTTTTTTGCCTTTTTACGTAGAATCCAGTGGTGCACTTAAAAATAATATAGTTGTTTTAATTTTTGAGATCTTATCAAAACTAACATTTTCTTAAATGGGACACCCTGTATCTGAGTATCTCAAAATATTGAATTTTTTCTTGTGATTGCAACGATATGTAACACTTAATATTTTGCTTTGTCCCAAATAGCTAAAATATCAAATAACAAAAACAAAAAATATTTCCTAGATGGCCATGAATTGAATGATTATTTTTTTCTTTTATAATAGGTATATTGAAAACCCAGTTAACAAGAATATTAAAACATTGATAAACTGAAACAACAACTACAAAAAACAAACAAAAATTTATAATAACTTAACAATTTTCTCATATACTTATACAGTGATTTTTTCTTTTAAATATACATATGCAAGCTCTGCAAATTTTCCGATATTAGTTGCTTCTTAAAAGAGTTCAATTTGAAACTTTAAATGAGTGTTATCCACTCCCAGGCTAAGCATGAAGTAAAATTTCGAGTTTAGAAAAGCCCCGTGAAAATTTGTCGAGGGTCGCGCAGCGACCCGAGACAAATTTTCTGGGCTTTTCTAAACTCGAAATTTTACTTCATGCGCCACCCGTATAAAACACCGATTTCAAGTGAATTTTAAATATACATAAATTTCACAATATTTTAATGTTTTGTACGCGTGGCGCATGAAGTAAAATTTCGAGTTTAGAAAAGCCCAGAAAATTTGTCTCGGATCGCTGCGCGACCCTCGACAAATTTTCACGGGGCTTTTCTAAACTCGAAATTTTACTTCATGCTTAGCCTGGGAGTGGAAAACACCCATTTAAAGCAATATCTTTGTTAATATTGCGGCTAGATACCGTCGGATCAGCAGTAACAGAAGCTAATGAATTTATTCTATCTCTTTCTCTATTTTCTTTACTGTAAATCTTATTTATTGGTTTTCCAAATGATCCATACTCACTTAAATTGTGATATAATCTTTGAAATATTTGTTTTCTGGCTGTCGTCGTTCCGGATAACGCTCAAAATATAGGTCTAAAGTTGCGTCTTTATTTTTATAACTATTTAGCTATTTAGGACAGAGCAAAATATTAAGTGTTACATATTGTTGCATTCACAAGAAAAAATGCAATTTTTTGAGGTACTTAGATACAGGGTGTCCTATTTTAGAAAATGCTAGTTTTGATAATATCTCAAAAATGAAAACATCTATATTTTTTTTTAAGTATACCACTGAATTCTACGTAAAAAGTCATAAAACTTTCGTATTCAACTTCATTTTTATTTCTATTAATAACCAAGTCACAAAAGATAATAAAAACCTGCACATTTTGAGAATCACCCTATATCTTCTAAACTAATCTAGTTGTCACTGACGATGCCACTATGAAGCATTAGATGGCGTTAGCTATCGAAATCATTAATAGGTTTCACATATTGGCTTGAAATGGTCAGAAATGTTCAGTATTCTTCAGCACTGGGTCGGGACCACACTAAAGAGGACCTTGAAGTCCGAAACGCGTCTGTTGGTATCTGGTGCCGGAATACTGAACACAAATTCAATTTTAATCTAGTTAGTTTAGATCTGATTGCGCCATTAAACTAAACACTAAATAAGAGAACGGGACACATATCTTAGTTTTTTTGTATCTCTTACCGTTTAGCCTATACCTATAATATCAACGAACAAAAAAACACCCTGTACATAATTTTCTGTTTCTATCAAATAAAAGTAATGTACACATGTAAGACAATTGTTATTTTGGGTAAAGTAGACCACAAAGTGTTTCTCTGTAAACAAGTTTATTATTAATTATTTACAAAATTACAGGATTAAAGAATACCTGTAAACAAGAAACGACAATTTATGTCCACTGTTACGGTATTTGTAAGTATTTCTTTTGATCTGGTCCAAACGTCTCGAATCTGTTGACTGCTGATGACAGCGCACGGCACGCGCAGATCTCGCAAAGTGCACAAAATAAATTGTATAAAGAAAGTATATTTCTTTACATCTCCCCTCCCCCAGGGCGAAACGATTTTCTTTTTTATTCTTCTTCTTCTGTGTCCGCTTCTTCAGTTGGTATAAGTTTTGATATATGGAATAAACTGGTTTCCAAGTTCCTCTTATTGGTCCTGATTTTATATATGGTGTTTGATATTTTTTCTATTATTTCAAAAGGTCCAATTCTCAGATGATCAAGTTTTCTTCTATTTAATTTATTGCCATTTTCTATATATACCATGTCTTTTACATTGTACTCATGATGTTTTCTATTTTTGTCGTACTGTTTTTTATTGTAATCATGTGATTTTATTGATCTTTCTAAAGCAGATTTTCTATCTTTAACCCACTCATTTTTGTTTTTATTTCTTTTCAATTCTTCTGGTATGATGCTTGTGTCTGTGCCATTTAATAAGTACTCTGGTGCAAATCCCGTTGTTGAATGTTCAATTTTATTGTATTTATCTAAACATTCTCTTGCAATTGTTGTCCATGCTTTTTTATATTTTTTTTCATTTATCTTACATCTTATTTTATTGACTAAAGTTTGATTAAGTCTTTCATTTAAACCGTTTGAGGATGGTGAATTAACTGCGGTGAATATCAATTTAACATTGTTTCTTTCTAAGAATTTTTTAAATTCATTTGAATTTATTCCAGGATATTGGTCAGTTAATATCGTTCCAATTTTGTCTGTTTCTAACACTTTTTGAATAAGTTTAATGAAATCTGTGGAATTCTGTGTCTTTGAAGTTAAAATGAATGCATATCTAGTGAAATGATCGACTAGTAGATGGAGATATTTTTTTGTTGATTTTCGTCCTCCAAATCCTCCGATGGTGTCAATAGACATTATCTCAAATGGTTCAGTCGGTGGTCCCAATTGAGACAATAATCCAAATTTTTTTCCTCTTGTTTTATTTTGTATACATACATCACAATTTCTACATATTCTTTTGATATTTTCTGTTAAATTTTTTGATGTATAGTACGGACATATTCTGTACATTGTCTGTCTTACTCCTGTATGGCACCATTCTGTGTGAATTTCTTTAATCAGCTTGATACTCAATTCTTCAGAAAAAATTATTTTCTCTTTAGATTTAACTTTTTATAGTATATTCCATTCTTCTTTATTAATTTTGATTTTATTTTCCGTATTATTTCATTTTTTTCTTGGTCTGTTCTTATTTCATCAATTTGAGTTATGTTAACTATTTTTAGCATTTCTTCAGTATTATCATTTGAATCTAATACTGGATTTCGGCTCAGACAGTCTGCTTCAACGTTATTTTTTCCTGGCATATATTTTATTTGGAAGTTATATTGTGATAAGTAATAAGTTAATTCGCCTAATTCCTCATCTGTTCTCGCTTTTACATTCAAGTTTTCAAGCGGTTTGTGGTCGGAATATACTTCAAACTTTCTTCCAATTAGCCAATGTTGCCAATATTTGACTGCTTCTTTAATCGCCAAACACTCCAGATATATTGCTTTCTTTTTCTTTTGGGTTTCATTCAATTTTTTTGAAAAATATGCTACAGGTTTTTCTTGTCCATTTCTTTGTACTTGTTTCAGTATCGCTCCAATTCCTTCAAGTGATGCATCAGAATAAATTTTTATTGGCAAATCCTTGTCGAATATCTCCAAAATTGGTTGAGAACATAACAACTTCTTCATTTCTGTAAAAGCATTTTCACATTCCTCCGACCATATGAATTTTGTATCTTTTCTCAATAATCTATGTAATGGTTCTAATTTTATTGAACTATTTGGTATGTACGCATGGTAAAAGTTGATTTTTCCTAAAAATTGTCTGATATTTTTCTGAGTTCTTGGAGTTGGAAAATTCTGTATTGAAATCAGATTATCTTTTATTGGTCTTACTGTGTTATTTTCTATTATGTGCCCTAAGTATTTAACAGAATTCGAAGCAAATGTACATTTTTTAAATTTCAATCTAAATCCTTCTTTTATAATTGCTTCCAATACCTGCTCTATATTTTTAAGGTGTTTTTCAAAATTTGATGAATAAATCAATATATCGTCAATATAATTTTCTGTAAATTCCGTTAGTTTGTGTTTTCTTAAAATACTACTCAGTACCCTTTGGAATATTGCTGGTGATGTTTTTAAACCAAATGGAAGACATGTCCACTGATAATGTCCTTCTTGTGTTACAAAACCAGTTTTTTTTCTGTCCTCGATTCGGAGTGGTATCGCCCAGAAGGCAGAATTTATATCTAATGTGGTAAAATATTTGCAATTTCTGGCTTTAATTATTAGGTCATCTATAAGTGGAAATGGTTGAGCTTGTGGTACAATGTTCTTGTTTATATCTCTAAAATCAATGCATAGACGGCTTTTCTTTCCTTCATCTCTTTTGTATGCTAGTGTTACTGGTGCAGCAAATGGGCTGTATGATTCTTCAATTATATTCTTTTCTAATAGCTTTGCTACTTGTGTTTCTATCTCTCTTTTGTCCTCTATTGAACATCGATATGGCCTTTTACAGCAATATTTGTCTACTATCAAATCTATTCTCGCCTCATAATCTTTTACTACGCCTATATCGTATTTATCTTTTGCAAATATAGTTTTATATTGTTCTATTAGATTTTCAATTTTATTTTTTTTATGTCATCTAGATGTTTTAGATTTATTTCGAATTCATTTGTTTCTATATGTTCATTGAAATTAACTAAACACTTTTTAGTTTTATTATGATTAATGTTCATAGTAATATTCTTTTCTGCTTTTTCTGAGTGTTTAATTTGTTGTTGTGATATTTGTAGGTTTTCATCTTGGATTAGTTTGAATTTTTTTATAATGTCTAATCCTATAACAAAGTCTTCACAGTTATCTTCTCCTATAATGAATACATCTATGTAATCTTCTATATTGAAGATTTTTGCTTTTATGGTTACTAATCCTTTTGTTTCTGTCACACCATTGATTGTTTTCAAATATATTTTATTTACATCTTTTATCTTTTTTCTAATTTTGCAAAATTTTGGATTGATTAGGGAGACCTGGGAACCTGGATCATATGTTCCCATTACCTCTAGCTTATCTTCTAATAATATTTTTACTTTAATCAATGGTGTACTTACTCGTTTTTTGCTTCAGCATTTAGATTTACTTCAATAATTGAGTTGCTTTCAATTCCTTCTTTCTTTTTAAACCAACATGTCTCTTCGGGATGATATCTGATACCTTTATTTAAGCTTTCACAATTCTTGCACGGCTGTTTTCTTTCGTATCTCTTCTTGTTGTCACGTTTATCTTCGTTCTTCTTTGAAAAACTGCCTTTATTAATCAAATATTCATATTTTCTAATGTCACGCAATAGTTCAGTCGAGTTGTTACATTTTTCTTTGTCAATTTTATTTCTAATGAACTCTGGCAATCCTGCGGCTATAAGTAACACTAGGACCTTTGAAGAAATCTCATTGTCTATATCTAGTAACAACTTTTCTTTTCTCATAGCATATTCAATTAATGAACCTTCTTTATATCTATAATATATAGCATATGTTCCTGTATTCCATCCTTTGTCAGCAAATGATTCTAGAAATCTCCTTCTCCATTCATTCCATCCTGCTTCTATTGTTAATATTGTCAGAGTCGCTGAGTACCAGTCTGAGCATGTCTTATCTAGAAATAGTCTCAACATTTCAATCTTTGTAATATCCTGATCAATTTCTAACCTTTTGCATTCATTTTCAAATGTCTCTAACCATTGTTTGGCATTTGAGTTTTTAAATGTCAACTTTTCAATCATAAATTTATCTGCTATGTTTTTTAAATTCAGTTGGTTTTCATTGTTATGAATGGGTAGTACTTTATCTGTTTTTATTATTTGTTCTAAATATAAGTCATTAAACATTATATTACCCTCTTTATCAAAGTATGTCTTTTCCATTTCCGTTGTAAGTGTGATCCATACATTTCTTTCCTGACCAATTTGAGTTATACTTTTTTTTACCCTTTTATAAACATCCGTCTTCATTAGTATTCTATGTTCACTTATAAAACTAACATCATATGGCAGCACATACTTCCTATTATCCTCTGTAGTAATCGAGGTTATGATTACGACACTTGTCTTCTTATCTTTTGGGGAAACCACATATTGGAATGCGAATTTCAATTTTGTTACCATTATAAACCAAAAATTGTCGTTTTGTAAGACAATTGTTATTTTGGGTAAAGTAGACCACAAAGTGTTTCTCTGTAAACAAGTTTATTATTAATTATTTACAAAATTACAGGATTAAAGAATACCTGTAAACAAGAAACGACAATTTATGTCCACTGTTACGGTATTTGTAAGTATTTCTTTTGATCTGGTCCAAACGTCTCGAATCTGTTGACTGCTGATGACAGCGCACGGCACGCGCAGATCTCGCAAAGTGCACAAAATAAATTGTATAAAGAAAGTATATTTCTTTACACACATACCACTAAATTTTATTTTCTGCGTATGTTGTAATAAGCAAAATAAAATTTCTAAAATTCCTATCAATATTTTAGAAAACTAATTACAAATTATTTAGTAAACAGAAAACACCATCACCTACTACCACACATATATAAAAAAAAGTTCCTAATTATAAATGGCGATTATTTGTACAATGATTTAATGTCCCTTTGAAAAAATTATAAAAACCCCACAGCATAAGTTTAAAAAAAATGCTCGATGGTTATAAGAATTTACATGTTATCATGATTTAGTTAACCAAAAAAAAAACAGTAAAATTACTGTTTTTGTGGAGGAGGTGGGGGGTAACTTAGCACAAACATAATTTCTTTTTTTAATTCTAGAAAAAATTATAGAAATGCACAACCATCTTACTTTTAACGAGTTAATTGTTAAAGCAAGTTAAATTTTGTATTTTAATATATAATGTGCAACTATATTATATAAAAGAAATGAACGAAAAAAAAAGAAAAAAAAAAACAAACTTAAAGCTTAAAGCCTTACAACAATGACAATAGTACCGATAAGTCTGACATTATTTCGATGAGGGATTTTTTGGTATATCTACTCTATTATTGAAACCATTAAACGTTCTATCATTCTAATATACAGGGTGTCCCAGACCACCCGTATCAGCCTTTTATTGAGAAAACAACTTAAACTTAACCTAAAGAATCGAATGGTAATATTGTTTTTTTCGTAAAAAGGTTGGCATCCCTGAAAGTTTGCTTAAAAATATCAATAACTCTAGATTTTTAAATTGCACAATAGGTCAAACGTGGTAGCATTGAAAAGGTTACTAAATAATAAGCAACTTTTGCAGGAAACATAATTTTGTTACTAGCATCGATTTTGAGTAATATCTGATTAAAGTTAATCAATTAAAAGTTTTAATGGCTAACTTATTTTTAAAGATTGAGTTTTAAATGTCATATGTAAAGTTGTTTAAATTAAAAACACTGGGTATTGTTTCACAAATTAAAACTTTATTCCGACTAGTTTCGGTTTGTTAGACCATTTTCAAAGGAATTCCTTTGAAAATGATCTAACAAACCGAAAGTAGTCGGAATAAGGTTTTAATTTGTGAAACAATACCAAGTGTTTTTAATTTAAATAACTTTACATATTCTAATATGTTTCACCAAGTGCCAGATGAGAAATTAATTCAAGAAATTTTCAAATGTCAGTTAGACCTCTCAGATACATTCCAACTAAGTCCACGAAGTCGTTAAAGCAATATTCGACTCCAACTCCGTCTCCGACTCCTCTATTTTTAAGGAAATCCTATGCCAACTCCAACTGCTACTTCGAAGCATGTGAACATTTTAAAACTTTACTTAATAATGCAATTTTTGCAATACAAATAAATGTTTAATGGTCACTACATCTGTATAATTGCAATCTAATAGTTTTTTGAAAATAAAAATCGATTTTTTTTCTCTTGTATGTAAATTACATAAATTTCCATTATAATTTAAACTGTAATTTTGTTCAAATTTTAGAAAAAAAGAATAAAATATATTCAGCACAACTACATGTAAATAATAATATTGAAAATCCGAGTTGGGATTGTACGAAATTTCCAACTCTACGGCTCCGATTTGCTCATCACAAAAATACTTAAATTCCGACGCCACAGTATTGACTTTAACTTCGACTTAGAGTTCACAGCACTGGTTCAAACTGTTTTCCATTTACTTCTAAACACTGTTGAACTGTTCTGGTCCTAAAACCAGTGGCCCTAAGTATCTACATTAAAAACAAGCTAGTTACAAAAATATTTTTCCTATAAAAGTTATTTACTTTTCAAAGACCTTTTAAATTATACCACTTTTGACCTATCGTAGATATGTAGATAATCTAGTACCCGTTTACAATAATAGTGTTGGGGTTTTCCTTATTTCTTTACAAATATTTTCCACTTCTCCCTATTTTTCGATATCTTTTTTGCTTCAACCTATGTTATTCCTCTCTTCTCTATTGCTCTTGTCGTCACTATTAAAGAATTGAATGGTAATATTGTTTTTTCGCATCCCTGAAAGTTTGCTTAAAAATATCAATAACTCTAGATTTTTAAATTCCACAATAGGTCAAACGTGGTATCATTGAATAGGTTACTAAAAAATAAGCAACTTTTACAGGAAACATAATTTTGTTACTTGCATCGATTTTAAGTAATATATGATTTAAGTTAATCAATTAAAAGTTTTAATGGCTAACTTATTTTAAAAGATTGTGTTTCAAATGTCACATGTAAAGTTATTTAAATTAAAAACACTTGGTATTGTTTCACAAACTAAGACTTTATTCCGACTAGTTTCGGTTTGTTAGACCATTTTCAAAGGAATTCCTTTGAAAATGGTCAAACAAACCGAAAGTAGTCGGAATAAAGTTTTAATTTGTGAAACAATACCAAGTGTTTTTAATTTAAATAACTTTACATATTCTAATATGTTTCACCAAGTGCCAGATGAGAAATTAATTCAAGAAATTTTCAAATGTCAGTTAGACCTCTCAGATACATTCCAACTAAGTCCACGAAGTCGTTAAAGCAATATTCGACTCCAACTCCGTCTCCGACTCTTCTATTTTTCGAAAATCCTACGTCAACTCCGACTGCTACTTCGAAGCATGTGAACATTTTAAAACTTTGCCTAATAATGCAATTTTTGCAACACAAATAAATGTTTAATGGTTACTACATCTGTATAATTGCAATCTAATAGTTTTTTGGAAAAAAAAATCGATTTTTTTTCTCTTGTATGTAAATTACATAAATTTCCATTATAATTTAAACTTTATTTGGGTTAAAATTTTAGAAAAAAAAGAATAAAATATATTCAGCACAATTACATGTAAATAATTATATTGAAAATCCGAGTTGGGATTGTACGAAATTTCCAACTCTACGGCTCCGATTTGCTCATCACAAAAATACTTAAACTCCGACCCCACAGTTTTGACTCTAACCTCGACTTAGAGTTCACAGCACTGGTTTAAACTGTTTTCCATTTACTTCTAAACACTGTTGAACTGTTCTGGTCCTAAAACCAGTGGCCCTAAGTATCTACATTAAAAACAAGCTAGCTATAAGATATTGATATTTGGTAACTTCAATCCAAAATTACTCAAAACATACGCCAGTTACAAAAATATTTTTACTATAAAAGTTATTTACTTTTCAAAGACCTTTTAAATTATACCACTTTTGACCTATCATAAATATGTAGATAATCTAGTACCCGTTTACAATAATGGTGTTGGGGTTTTCTTTATTTCTTTACAAATATTTTCCACTTCTCCCTATTTTTTCGATATCTTTTTTGCCTCCACCCATGTTATTCCTCTCTTCTCTATTGCTCTTTTCGTCATTTGGTCTCATGCTAGTCTGGGCCTACCTCGTTGCTTTTTTCTCTGTGTTTTTGCTCTCCATACTCTTTTCACTTGTCGTGTTTCTTCCATTCTCTGTAAGTGTCCCCACCAATGCAATTGTCTTTCTTCTATGAAGTCCAGTGTAGACTGTATTCCAAGATCATTTCTTATTTCTCTGTTCTTCATTCTGTCTCTTTTTGTTACTCCTCTGGCTCTTCTTAGATATTTCATTTCAGTTGCTTGTATCTTGCTTTCTTGACTCTTGATTAACGTCCACGATTCACATCCATAGGTAAGCACCGGTCTATATATTGACTTGAATATCTTAGTGCTTCTTAATATTTGTCGTTGGTTTATGAATCCGTTTCTTAATATGTAATATAGTTTTTATGCTTTTTCTATTCTTGTGTTTACTTCCTGTTCCTGTGTTCCTTTGCTGTCTATATTTATTCCTAAGTATTTGTATGTGGGTACCTGTTCTATTTTTGTCCTCTCTATTTTTATGCTCATCGTCTTTTGTTCCTCTCCTATTGGCATCGTTTTAGTCTTTCCTTTGTTCATTTTCATACCATATTTTTTTAATGGCTCGTTCCATATTTGTAGGTTTTGCTTAAGTTCTTTTTGGTTCTTCGCAAATGTTACTATATCGTCTACAAATACTCTTTCTGACACTGTGACTTTTTGTTAATTGTTGTACCTTATTGTTATACCGTTACATAGTGTATTGCATTCTTTTATTATTTCGTTCATGTATATTATAAACAATCCGGGGCTTAGTTCTCCTCCTTGCCGTAGTCCTCCCTTTTTTGTAAATGGTTCTGTTATATTATTCTTGTATATTGTATTGTTCTTGTAGATTTCTTTAATTATCCTAATTGTTTTTCTACTCACTCCCTTTTTGGTTCATGTCTCCCATAATTTGTTTCTTGGTATTTTATCAAATGCTTTCTCTAGGTCAATATAAGCTAGGTATACTCTTTTTTTTCTTCTGTAGCATCTTTTGTGTCAGTTGTTTTACCAAAAATATGTGGTCCTGGCTACTTCTTCCTGTTCTGAATCCACTTTGTGCTTCTTCTAGCGCCTTCTCTGTTACTGCTCTTATTCGTTTGTCTATTATCTGTTCTAGTATTTTCATGTTCGTGTGTAGTAACGTTATACCTCTGTAATTCTCACAGTTCTTTCTGTCTCCTCTTTTATGTATTGGTACAATTAGTGCCATCTGCCAGTCTTTGGGTATCTGCTCTGCTTCCCATATCTTATTGTAGATTTTCACAAGTAGTTCTGTTCCCTTTTTCCCAATGTTTTTTATCATTTCTCCTGTTATTTGGTCTTGTCTTAGAGCTTTTCCGTTTTTTAGTTTTCCTATTATCTCCATTAGCTCTTCTACATTTGTTAGATCTTTGTTGTCATCTTCATTTGCTTCATCCTCATTTCCATAATTTCCTTCTCTCCCTGTAACAGCTCCTGAAAATATTTTTTTCATCTCTTCTTGATTCCTTCCTCTTCGTTAATTATATCCCCATTTTTACTCTTAATATAGTTTAATTCTTGTGTTTTATTTCCTTCTAGTGTCTTCATTGCTTTGTAGAACAGTTTCTGGTTTCCCTTGCTGTCTTGCTCTAGTTTTTCCCCAAAGTCCTCCCATTATTTCTTCTTTGCCGCTGATAGCAGTTCTTTCGTTCTTCCTCTTTCCACTTTATATTTCACATAATTTTCAGTTGCCTGTTGCTTGAATAATTTTTCCATGCTACCTTTTTTAGTTTTATCCGCTCTTTTATCTCTTCCGTCCACCTTGCTGTTTGTTTATTTCTCTTACTTTCGCGGTTTACTCCACAGATTTTTGCTGCGGCTTCTAGCGTTACATGTTTAAACAGTGCCCACATTTGTTCTAAATTTTTATTTTCTGCTTCATTCTCAATTAATTCTATATTGTTTTCGAGTGCCTCTCTATATTTTTCTGCTGTTTCTCTATCACTTAGTTTGTACGCTCTTATTTTTGTGTTCACCTCTTCGTTTCGTTGTGTTGTTTGTCTTGTTTGTTCCCTTTCTGTTTTCTCTCTTATTCTGCTTACAACTACGTAATGGTCGCTTCCTATTTCCGCACCCCTCATTACTTTTGTATCTCCTATTTCCTTTCTGTTTCTTGCTTCTACTATTACATAGTCGATAATGGACTTTTCATTTCTACTACTTACTTCTCTTGTGTATTTATGAATGTTCTTATGTTGAAACAATGTGTTCGTTATTATAAGGTTGTTCATTGTGCAGTAATCTAGCATCCGTTTTCCATTGTTGTTTCTAGTGCTTTCTCCATATTGTCCTAATACTTTCTCATATTCCTTGTCTTTGGTTCCTACTCTTGCATTTAAATCTCCAGCGACATATATTCTTCCTTTTGCTTCTTCGGTTACTAGGTCTAACTCTTTCCAAAATGAATCCTTTTCTCCTTTTTCATCGTCATTGGGCCCATACGCTATGATTATTGTTTTTATTTTGGTCATGTCTTTTTTTTCTTCTCTCGTATTGCTATTTTCAGTATGCGTTCTGATTTTGGTTCCCAATTGTATAATTGGTGTTCCAAGGATTTGTGAATTATGCATCCGACACCTGCTGCTGCTCTTTTTTTCTTCTTTTACCCCGCTAAAGATCACTATGTGTCCGTTGTCCAATTTGATTAATCCATTGCCTTTTTTTCATTATTGCTACGATTTCTAGGCGCATCTCTTCAAATTCCCCTTCAAGTTCCTTTTCTTTTCCATTTATTGCTCTGACATTCCATGGTCCTATTTTCTATGTTCTATTGCTGCTATCCTATTTATCGTTATGTGTCTTATCTTGTTTACTTTATTTTCTTTTGTCCTTGTCGTTTATTTGGGTTTCGTCGTTTTCTTATTCATATGTTTTATTATTAGTTTTTTGCAGGATTCGTTGGTTGATTCGGTATCAGTCCCTTCTCTTTTTTATTCCATTTAAATTCTTGCCCGTTCATTGTCAATTACTTATATCCCACTCTGATACTGTGTACCTTATTTATTCCCTCTCTTGAAAATCTTCTTATTCCATTTTGTATTTCTCTTTCATTTCCAGTTAGGTCGTTGTTTATGAATATTTTCTTACCCTTGAGTTTATTTTTGGACTTCATTATTTCATGCTTCTTCTCCCATGATTCTCTCTCTGCAATTATCATTTCTGTTGTTGTCCCTTTATTTATTTTCGTTGCATTAAGTATTTTAACTTCTACATTCATTTCTTTGTATATAAGTTCTTCTACTTTTTCTTCTCTGTTGTCATCCTTTATATTTACCCCTTTTACTACTATATTGCTCTTCTTCTTTCCCTTTTCTGTGTTTTCTAGTATGTTTTCCAAGTTTTCTATTCTTGCATGCTGTTGTGTTTTTTCTTCCTCCCATCTCTCTTCGTTCCTTCGCATTTCCTTTCTTATTTATTTTATTTCTTCCTTGAATTTCTCGTTCTTATTTCTCATTTCTTTCATTAGCTCTTTCATCATCTCTTTTAACTCATCCATTCCGTCCTTTTCTAGTTTCAGAATTTCCGTGTTGTGTTGGTTTGCTGTTTTTATTATTCTTTCTGATTAAAAATAGCCTTATAGCAATGACAATAGTACCGATAAGTCTGACATTATTTCGATGAGGGATTTTCTGATATCTAAGAAAATAACTACTCTATTATTTAAACCATTATTTTTTTTATATATTATATTTAAAGTTTTGACTTCAGATGGATTTCAATTGAAATATTCAATGATATTCATGTTGATTAGATTTTACATTTTTATAAACGATGCTTGCCAAATTTAGTGTATTTTCTCTATATGATAAATTGTATGTTTGAAATTGATGTAATATCAAATTAATTTTGTATAAAAAAATCCAGAATATTTTTAATATTTGCTATAATTACTTTACATTTTCAGAGTTGCCAACTTGGAATATTTTCCATGGCACTCTAAAGATTTTTTTAATTGAACACACGATACAAATTCAAACATATTTTTCTCGTATCCTACATTAAAATTATATAAATCTACAAAAACAAAAGCAGAAGAACGAACGACATGCCTACAATTGTTTTTGTATGAGTGTATTTATTGAACTTCACTGTAAATCAGTGTTTTTAAGCGTGTCGCATGAAGTAAAATTTCGAGTTTAGAAAAGCCTCCGCTTCGCTACGCGGCCAATCCAAATTCTTAGGCTTTTCTAAACTCGAAATTTTACTTTATGCTTAGTCTGGGAGTGGAAAACACCCGTTAAAAGCCTCAAATTAATTGAAACAACGAATTCCCGCAAATTTAAAAAAACTTTGTATACATCGGGATATGTATACTCAAAAGAAAAACGCTCTGTAATTGTTATTAATAATACGGAATAACATAATACGCCAATTAAACTGTTCAACAATATGTGTTGTAATTGAGTGTGAAAAAATGAATAAATAATTAATGAAATACATTTTATCTTTTCCCATTATCATTACTCTATAAATAACTATGTTCATGTAAATAATTATGCTTTTCAAAATTTGAATTTTCCATCAATCTGATTTGGATTTAGATTATTACCAAACCGATGCCGCGATGCACGCAACTAAATTAATAACTTAACCTAAATTTCTATTTTTTTAGTTCAATAACAAACGTATTGATAATGTTTAAGTTGGTCTATAAAAGTAATTGGGTAATCATGTAAATTTGGAAGTGCAATAGATAAAAATAATTACGCGTGTTATGAATTGTGATTACTAACTAATAAACAAATATTAACAGTGCCGAGATTCTTTTCGCAATCTACAACAAGTTAGTCTTACAAAGACTATATCAAACACTCATTGAAACAACTACTTCCCGAGCTAATATCCCAACGGACATTGAATTATTCAGCAAGTGTTTGCTGTTACATACAGTAACCTACTGCAAATGTAATAATTTGGGTCAAATTATTCAGGCTATCTATAGACGCGTTTCGAGATTTATCTCTCATCAGTATAGCTCTACCATTCCCTTTAAACAATTTGACATCTTAGACTGGCGTTACCGTTCAAACATAAGTATAAATGAAATTGCCAATTCTTGATTGCTGAATACTGTTTGATATAGTCTTTGTAAGACTAACTTGTTGTAGATTGCGAAAAGAATCTCCTCACTTTTAATGTTTGAAGTATTCTGCATTCAAGAATTGGCAATTTTATTTATACTTATATTTGAACGGTAACGTGACCGCCAGTCTAAGGTGTCAAATTGTCTAGAGGGAATCTCTATATATAAAAATTGAATTTGTGTTCAGTATTCCGGCACCAGGTACCCACAGACGCGTTTCGGACTTCAAGGTCCTCTTCAGTGTGGTCCCGACCCAGTGCTGAGGAATACTGAACATTTCTAACTATTTCAAGCCCATATGTGAAAACTATATTAGATGGCGTTAGCTGTCGAAATCATTTATAATCTCTATATATAGCCTAAATAATTTGACCCAAATTGTTACATTTGCAGTAGGTTACTGTATGTAACAGCAAACACTTGTTGTATAATTCAATGTCCGTCGGACTATTAGCTCGGGAAGTAGTTGTTTCAATGAGTGTTTGATATAGTGTTTGTAAGACTAACTTGTTGTAGATTGTGAAAAGAATCTCGGCACTTTTAATGTTTGAAGTATTCTGCAACCAAGAATTGGCAATTTCATTTATACTTAATAAACAAATATCAGTGCTTATTTAAATAATGGGTATTGACAATTTTCAAACGTTGCATACATAGTTCATTCATTTGAAATCAATAGAAGTTTATGAAACAGGTTGTCCAGTTTAATGGACATTTCCGGATGATTTGTGTTCGATAAATTACAATCACCATGTCCATTTTTAAAATAATCTCATCCTGTATTTTTACAGGCCCCATACGTTCAGACCTTGTGGTTCTTATTATTATAGCTAGCTATGTGGTAAACTTTAAACTTTTTTTGTTATGATCTGCAAAACAAAACGTTTCAAAAATGGTTGTGTAATATATTATTGTTATTCTATAAATTATGTTAATTCAATGGGATTCATCAATATATTTATTTTAATACTCGATAGTAGTTTTTTACATTGTTCTCGAGGAACGGGTGTTTTTTTGTTAAAATTATTGTATTGGAGAAGGTAGTATTCGTTTGAATGTTTAAGAATAAACACAGTTAAGTTAACCACTCTGAACTATCATTTAAATCTCCCGTAATACAGAACAGTTGGCGACGAGGATTTAGCGACAAGGACGAAGGGTTGTGTGCGTTTGCAAACTTGGTTAAAGTGCCGAGTACCTATTTCGCGAAAGTTAAGTGCCGTGCGCAGATTTTTAGACGCGCGGTCGTCCATATTGACGATAAGAGAAAAATGCCACGAATTTTCCAAGTACGTAAAATCGTACAATTTCTATAAAAGTGAGTGATAAAAGTGGAATTATTGGCTCCCTAAATGAATTCAATCATGAGGGTAGGGATTTTTCAGTTTTTAAAGTGAAACTGGAACAATTTATAATTGCTAACAGCTTTGAAAAAGATGAAGTAAAAAAACGTACAATTTTATTAAATCTTCTCCACGAAAAGAACATATATTTTATTACGCAATTTATGCGTTCCACGAAAGGTAGCTGATATAAAATATAGTGATTTACTGGACAAATTAAAAACACATTGCAGTCCGGTGCCAACATATTTTGCATCGCGATTGGAATTTTATAATGCGAAACGAAGTGATCATGAATCGCGTAACTGTATGTACAAAAACTATAATTGTAACACTTACATTATGTAATAAATATCATAATTTATTTAATTCAACGCTTGGAACTTTTTATAAAGGTAAAATCTCTTTAAAAATTAAAGCCAATGCTCAGCAAAAATTTTATAAGCCAAGGCCAATTCCATTAGCATTAAAGCCTAAAGTCGAAGCGGAAATTGATCGCCTAATTAAAAATGGAGTACTCGAACCAGTAGTATATTCATTGGTTAAGGGTCTTTTTTGATGTACGAAAATCGTCATTTTTTATTCCAGCCTTCCCAGAAAAGCTAGAGTTACGAAAAAATTCATATATAATCTTGACCTCATTTTAGGACCTGTGTGCATAGCTTATGATTCTAGCTATTATCGTTTTTCTGAAAAAAAAATCATAAAAATTGCAATAATTTTTAATCACGAAATAATCTTCAGAAATTCTCACGGATTTGCAAAATCGATGCACACCGGACCTATTTTTACCCCCTGAACATTTTTGTAAAGTTAGATTTTCACGAAATGGCCTGGGAAGGCTCAAATAGAAATTTTCACTCGTTTTGCAATTTTCCGCATACCGTCACGCTACCTAGTGGTTGTATAGCGGAAATGGGGTATTTTTCAGTTCAGGGTTTAATAGATGGCGATCTTACGTGACAACAGTTTGCGGGATTTCTTTGAAAATGTCGTTATCTTAACGATTCTATGAGACTGATCGCAGATTTTTATGATCTGTTATCGTGGCTTTTTAGATAATTTGCACTTTTTCTAATCTTTGCTATTCAAACTGCTGTTTTTACAGCAAACTTATTACGAAATTGCTATCTTAATAGCAATTCTGAGTTGTTTTCACAACTTTTATTATTTTATTATAGAATCTTGTTTACACGTGTGTTTTTTGACATGCCATTCTTGGTGGAGAGAGGTAACAGAGAAGATCCGTATGATGTTTCTGGTAGACGGATTGTGAACATTGCCTCATTTTGTTTTAGAATATTTAGAACATAACTGCTCATATATTGCTCAATACTAACTCAAACAAAATATTATGCCACTTATTAATTATATACAGACTCCACCAAAAAAATGTATTTTTTGTGTTTGTTTTACATTTATATACTGATCACACATGTAATACTGTCTTCAGTTAAGCACATAGTTACTTTAGATGTTCAAAATGTTGGCCGTTGGCAGTCAGACAGATAACAGAATGACAAGTGGTCGCTGCAATTTACATCGGTCAACGTCTCAATGGAGCTTGCTGCACAAGCCGCTGTAATCTCCCGGCGAAGGTCCTCCAGCACCTACAAGGCCGTAGCCAGGTATTTTTTTTAACTACGAATCCCCCCGAAATATTCAAATACTAAAATTTTTAAAAATTACAAAATCTTCGCTGTAATTTTCCAAAATGGAATTATTTGGGGAGTGAATTTAAGCTCCCCTATCCCTCCCCTTGACTACGGCCTTGTTGGTACTGGAGGAACTTCGGCAGCAGATTACCGCGGTTCGTGCAGCGATCTTCATTGACACGTTGACCGACATAACTGCGAGGACCGTGGTGTTCCTTTATGCGACTGGCCGCCAAGGGCCAACATTTTGCACATCTAAAGTAACCATGTGCTTAACTGAAGACTGTACTACAAGTATGATGAGTATTTTAATGTAAAAGAAACTCACAATACATAGTTATCGTTCTTTAAAGAGTGTATACATTTTTCTGGCGGACTCTGTATGTATAGTAATTGTAACATTTACTGTAATTTCCTGTAGCTAACTTTTTGAAATTTTCTACGATAACATTTATTTATAGATGTAAACGTAAAATAAAGGTTTTTATTTAGGTAACCATTCTTGTCTTTTTTATTCCTTGAGAATTGAAGCATGGGCTTATATGCTGGAGAAAACAAATTGTAGTTATGGATATAATAACCACAATTGCATTTCCTATTTAGACGTATTCCATAAGCAATAAAATAGAATGCATTATTCATCGAGTGTTACATTGCAAGTGCTGATTACTTTAATCAGTCAGCGAATAAACTTCTTAAAAAAAGTATTTTTATTCACAAATTGTTTATACATTTGCATTACGATAAATGAGACATGCTTAAGATATCTTACAAATTTAAAACATTTTGTCAGCTGTTTGATTTAATTGTGGTTAACTTCTCAGCCATAATTAAGTTCCTGCGGTGCAGGCGGGCAAAAGCCTGAATAATACACTATTCTGTCACCGTTTCTACCTACTAAAATACCAATAACATAAGTATTTGCTAGTATTGCTACTTTTGATTTCCAGTGCAAGTAAAAGTAATGGTTCTCACTGATCAGGGGGTCTATTCACAGCATTGATGCAATTTGTCGTCGGTGAGAAGTCGCACTGAAACGTCGTTTTGGAAACAATTTACTATACCGTATAGAGTAATTTCAGTGCAACTTCTCACTGATGACAAATTGCGTGGGTGCTGTGAATATCCCCCGAGTATTTTTGCAAATACCAAAATAAAAACAAATATTACATAACCTCCTTATCCATTTGCCTCTCAGCTATGTGATTATTACAGCAAAACCCAGTACTAATAAGTAGAGTCAAACATGAATCCTAAAATATCGAAATCACATTACGATCACATATTATTTTATTTTTCACTTTCACTTTATACAAAATCGGATACACAATTCAAAATAACCAACCAAACTATGAAATTGCAAGGATTTGACAGAAGTAAAATTAAAAGAACAGCGCAAAACGTTAGAAAGAGATGGATGCACAGCTAGTCTGGCTCGAAAATAAAAATGTATCGAGAAATAAATAAATGTTTTCCCCTTTTACTCCCCTCAGCCCAACAACGCGTAAAAAACCGGTTCCGTGCCGCTAACAAACGAAGTATCGCATGATGAGTAATTTTATAGAAATCATATATGATGAACAACTGTGTTGTAAAACCAATTCCATGTCCACCATCGCCACCAGGGGCGCATTTTCCTTTAGACTCGATTTCGTCAAGGTCAAAAAGTGAAAAAGACCCTTAAGGTTTTCAATGACGTAAGGTCGACTATATTGGTTTATTAATTTAATAACCTTGACTTTTGACGTCACAAGAAGAATTCCACGCGTGACGTCATTGGTCAAGGTTTCCAATCACGTAAGTTCGATTATATTAGTCTGAGTCAACCTTATTAGTTTAATAACCTTGGCTTTTGACGTCACATGAAGAATTCCACTGGTGACAACATTGGTCCAAGCCTTTAATCACGTAAGGTTGGCTATATTGGTCTGAGTCGACCTTATTAGTTTAATAACCTTGACTTTTGATGTCACAAAAAGAATTCCACGCATGACGTCATTGATCAAGGTCTTCAATCACGTAAGGTCGACTGTATTGGTTCCAATCGACCTTGTAAGTTTAATAAGCTTGACTTTGACGTCATATGAAGAACTCCACGTGTGGCATCATTGATCAAGGACGAGGCAATGCAACTCTCTGGCAGGACTCCAGCCAGAGAGTTGCATTGACTCGTCCTTGATCAGTGATGCCACACGTGGAGTTCTTCATATGACGTTCTTCATATGAGTCAAGCTTATTAAACTTACAAGGTCGATTGGAACCAATACAGTTGACCTTACGACCATAGCAAAGAACAACAATTCGGGGAGGGTTTTATTGGTAAAAATATAGTTTTTTATCTTAAAGTTTGATCTTTACACTTTAACATACAAACATTTACCATTTTGAAAATTTCGGGGTGGGTTGCCCCATTTTTATGTATGCGTATGTAAAATTGAATATATTTGTTATTGAATTATTAATAACAATTTAATCAAGACCTACCTTTATTGATATTTTCATAACATTACCCGTTCATTAAAATGTTCAACATTCAACATGTTTGGATTTCTTTGTGATGTATATTGATATCTAATGAACGGTACCCCGGTCGGTCTATTTTGTACGATTGCAAAAATCCCAAACACGTTCACGATTAACAATCCGGTCATCAGAGAATTCTTTAACAGTTGGCAGTAAACTCCCAACTGTTGTCTCTGACGAACGGGCTCATTGAAGAAATTCATTACTATGAGTACAAACCAGCGACGGGTCGCAGCCTAACTTCAGGGTCGGCCACAGCGCCAAGGCACACAACATTTGAGGTTGGGGTCACGCTTTATAAACACAAGGGATTGCACAACAAAGTCACCTTTCAATAACGGATACATATTACCTTGGGTCTCTAGATTACCCTGAAGTTAGGCTGCGAGCCGCCGCTGGTACAAACAATAAAATATATACAAATAAAACAGTAATATAATTAAAAAAATAGTTACAAGAGTAGATGTAATAATTACAAATAACAATATACGAGTAAAATAAATCCAAAAAATACATACATAACAGGGATTATAGAAAAATAGTGCGCAAAAAACGGTTAAAAATTCATTATAAAGAAATTCGTTGCCTCGAAGACAGCACCATCTTACAGAATGACATAGAACTATTGTCGAAAAATGCAATTAACATTTGGTGTAATAAAACGTTTTAGTAGATTACTATTGCCAGTTTACAACTAATAATTTAATAACGTAGTACCCCTAATCTTAAATCCTACACATAATATTTTGTAGTGTATACATTGAACTATTTAATTCAATAACACTAATTACTTTTTTGTATTCAATGGGCCCGTTTATCAAAATGTTTATTCAACATGTTTTGATTTATTTGTGATGCATGTTGGTATCTGATGAACGGTAGTTGGCCATTTTGAAATCTTTAACCCGCCAACACCAATCGATCAATTTTCTATGATTCCAAAAATCCCAAACACTTTTACGATTAACAGTCCGGTCATCACACAATTTCCCAACAGTTGGCAGTAAACTCCCAACTGTTGTTTTTAATGAACGAGCCCAATTAGTAATCGTACTTTAAAAATAAAAAAGAAATGAATACAAAGAAGTAATAACTGGCCTTATACATAACCCTAGTTATGGCTTACAAATTATAAATGCAAATACCTGATCAGTAAATTTTTAACTTTATTTGAAACCAGTGTTTTATACTCGTGGCGCATGAAGTAAAATTTCGAGTTTAGAAAAGCCTGAAAATTTGGTTTGGTCGCGTAGCGCTATGCGCTACGCGACCAAACCAAATTTTCAGGCTTTTCTAAACTCGAAATTTTACTTCATGCTTAGTCTGGGAGTGGAGACACTCGTTAGAAGTAACTGTCAATTAAATAATTTAGCAGAAGAAATTCATTTTTACAAACATAGCATAAACGAAAACAGTGTAACATAACCTGTAAATTACGAGATTACAATTATTTTATAAAAATAATGACATACCATGGAATTGATACAACAAGTGATAAACGTTAACACGAATGCATTTAGAATTTTTCCCTCTACAAAAAAGGTAAATTGTTTCTAAAATAAATAGGGGAGCCTATGTTACTTCCGCCAAGTCAACACCCGGTATATTAAAAATGGAAACATTACATTTTTAACATTGTATAATTGTTGAAACTGTTGCTGTAATACAGCATCGTTGTGTACACATTTCATGGACATTGAACATACGGAGAGTTTTTCATTTAAGTAAACATGACTTAATTATATGCTGTAAATCTTTAGATATTCGTTGTTTTTTTTAAAAGAGTTCAACCAAAAGCTTTAAATGAGTGTTTTCCACTCCCAGACTAAGCATGAAGTAAAATTTCGAGTTTAGAAAAGCCCCGTGAAAATTTGTCGAGGGTCGCGCAGCGACCCGAGACAAATTTTCTGGGCTTTTCTAAACTCGAAATTTTACTTCATGCGCCACGCGTATAAGTGGCTGATTTAAATTGAAGTTCATGCACTTGTTAACAATATTTTAATGTTTTCAGAGTTTAAGGGCACTGGGCACTTAGGTTGCGGGGTACTGTCTCCCTAGACTACACATTACTTTTTGTAAGACAGTTTTTTTCTTGTTGCCAAGAATTTTTTGACCCATTTAAACCCAGAAAAGAATTTTGCATTAAGATTACGAGATAAACATTCCTATAACGTTCACTTAATTGCTGCACATCGGGTTGTATACAATACTGATTCTATGCATTTATCGTATGCAACTTAACATACATATATTCCTATGTTGGGTTGCGTACAAATAAGAGTAATCGCTCGTGTTGCATAGACGTTGCTTTGTCAACGATGCAGCAACATTTTTCTTTGAACTTTAGCACGCAACGTTTCTGCAGGCGGACATTCAGCGTTTATTCAACGTTTTTTCAACATTCATGCAACTTAAAACGCAACGTTTCGTGTTGCGCGGTAACATTGATGCAACGTGTCATGCAACGCTTCTTTGCTCAGTGGGTTACATGATAGATCAAAATAATCCTAAACCTTGGGGGATTTAATTGTCACCAATTTAAAACGATTAAGATATTTAATTTGTTTGTAAACAAATCCTGAAAATAGCTATTTTCTGAGTGATTTATTTACTCCTTTTTAGTCAACAAAAACTTGTACTACGTAAAATTCAAGGGTGTCCGTACATTCTGCATTTAATTAGCTAAACATTCATTAAAAAAAATGTCGCTACGCGACCACACCAAATTTTCAGGCTGTTCTAAACTCGAAATTTTACTTCATGCTTAGTCTGGGAGTGGAGACACTCGTTAGAAGTAAGTCAATTAAATAATTTAGCAGAAGAAATTCATTTTTACAAACATAAACGAAAACAGTGTAACATAACCTGTAAATTACGAGATTACAATGAAGTTAGAAAACATGAAAATGCATTGCTGCCACGTTCATTTCATCAATAGTACAGAACTAGTAGCATATGCAGTATATTTGGACGACGATTTGATGAATCTATCTAACTGGAGTACACCAATTGTACCAATTTTAAAAGCAAATGGGGATGTTAGAATTTGCGGAGACTATAAAATAACAATAAATCCGGTTTTGGAAAATTCTGATTATCCATTAACTCGGGTAGAATATATTTTCTCAAAATTAGAGGGGGGGGGAAGAGATTTTCTAAGATTGATTTATCAGAGGCGTATCAACAAGTTCTTTTAACGGAAGAATCACGAGAATATGTAACGATTGTGACGCATACGGGACTTTTACGACATACCAGACTTCCGTATGGTATTAAATGTGCTCCGTCTAAATTCCAACGAATTATTAATTGATATTTCAGGTGTAGTATGTTTTCTGGATGATGTTCTTATTACGGGTAGAAATGATTCTGAACATTTAGAGCGACTGGAATTAGTATTCAAAAGACTTTCGGAATCCGGTTTAAGCTTAAAAATAAATAAATGTAGTTTTAAAATTCAATTACGTATCTTGGTTACAGAATTGATCATGCATACTACCACTGAAAAAACGAACGCAATTAATAATTGTCCACAACCTAAAAATACTAGTGAACTAAAATCGTTTTTAGGCATGGCTAATTATTACTGTAAATTTGTTAAAAATTGTGCATTAATCTTACAACCTTTATATAAATTGCTCAGTAAAGATAACTCGTATGTTTAGTCACCAGAATGTGAACAAGCTTTTAAAAGAATTAAAAATGTTTTAATGTCATTAGATGTTTTGGTGCACTACAATTCTGATTTGCCGATTAAATTGACGGTAGATGCTTCAAATTCAGGTATAGGTGCAGTTCTAGCGCATGTGTACGAAAACAAAGACGAAAAGCCGATTGCTTACGCGTCAAGGCTTTTACAAAAGGCGGAATTAAATTATTCCCATCTGAATAAAGAAGCAATACAGAATAGGTTGTTATGATAAAGTCCCAATAAAATGTGAAATGTACAGTTGCGAGAGAAAACAACTAGTACAGCAAAATATATGGCTATGTGAACTGGACTCGCTTTGATTTTTTAAATTGTCAATCAAATTAACAAATCTGCGGAAATGTCAAACCAAATTTATGTAACGTCGGCATGCCTCATATGACTGAAACGCAAAAAGCGATAATAACGGCCCTTTTTAGAGAAGGTATTAGCATTAGAGACATTGCTAATGTCAAAGAAAATGTATTTAAGGTTGCAGTTTACTAAAGTGAGACAGACTCTGCCCAGCCATTTGCCAGAGTGAGATAGACCTATATTTCTATTCTCAGCATAAGAAGGTAAACGTAATATACCATGGACATTTTTTTAATGAATGTTGAGCTAATTGAATGCAGAATGTACGGACACCCTTGAATTTTACGTAGTACAAGTTTTTGTTGACTAAAAAGGAGTAAATACATCACTCGAAAAATAGCTATTTTCAGGATTTTTTTACAAAAAAATTAAATATCTTAATCGTTTTAAATTGGTGACAATAAATTCCCCCAAGTTTTCGGATTATTTTGATGTATCATGTAATATTGTTCCATAATCAGAACATGAATCGTGCTGGAACTAGTGACTACCAAAAACATTGGATTTTACCCATAATAAATCGCAACCTTAACGTCGACATGCCTCAACTGACTGAAACGCAAAAAGCGATAATAACGACCCGTTTAGAGACGGTATTACCATTAGAGACATTGCATGTCAACAAAAGCACCGTCTTATTGACAAAAAAAAAAATGTTTACTAACGTGTACAGCAGTGGTCTCCAAACTACGGCCCGCGGGCCAAATCCGGCCCGCGACTTGCATGAATCCGGCCCGCGATTGTTTGTAATTTTTTTTGTAAATGTTATATTTTGAAATATTGTAACAATTGTTCCTTAAATTTTTCATAATTTTATAAAATTAATCGGATCTTGGCCGACTTTATTATGTAGAATTGTATTTGTGGCCCCCGAAAAAGTTAGTTTGGAGACCCAGGGTGTACAGGGTGGTCTTATTTCGATGTTGCTTATAGGCATCTCGGTAAATATAAGAGTTAGAAAACAACAGATGGCGCAGTCGCGATCTCTTTTTTTTAAACTAGGATAATGCCGGAAACAAAAATGCATCATCTTGTTTCTTTCAGAAGTTATTGGGCAAAATCGGGTTGTCTTGATTTTTAACTTTAATTAATATCTTGCGTAATTTGTGAGATAGATAAAAACTATAAATAATGTTTTTTTCAAAATTTATTAAAATGTTTATTTATTAAGATAAAAACTTATTTTAAATGTTCGAACTGATAGCCATTATATTTAATGCATCTTTGGCATCTACCTCTTAGGAATGGCGTTATATATTTCCTATGAAAATCATGTTGCTCCAATACATCTAAATTAATTAAGGCTGCTTGTAAATTTTGCCCTTCAGGTATCCCTATCAAAAAATCTAACGGTGTCAGTGTTGCAATTAAGGCCTTAACCAGAGGGGAGGGGGTATGGGGGGTTCAAACAAATTTTACTTCATGCTTAATCTGGGAGTGGATAACACTCGTTTAAAACTTCAAATTGAACTCTTTTAAAAAACAACGAGTATCTGAAGATTTACAGCATATACGGTGTTATTGGGATATGTATACTTAAAACAAAAGTCTCTGTATGTTTCTAGGAAAATCTATTCTGAAGCGAAGAAATTAATTTCGCGAACAAAAAAAATAATAATAACGAATTTATAAAGCATTAGCTGTGGATATATAAGGCTTTGATTTGCTCAAAAAGAAACAAGACCAGTTTCAAAATCTGCAATTTAATTTTTTGAAACTCAATTACTTCGTTTTTTTCTTCATTAAAACAAAGATTGATATTTTTTCAACAAATCCTGTGAATTTAAAAAAAATACAATTTTTCCTTAATATTTCATTAGCGTTTTTATTTGCACGAAATTAAATGAATTTTTAATTAAACGAATAAAGCATTAGTCACGTTTATTTGAATTGCCAAATGTACCGATTGGGCAAATAAGCGAGGTAAGCGGCTGTATCTCAGAAACTAATGATCGTAGAGAGTTGCGGTAAAAAATTGTATAAGTGGGCAAGGGAAAATGCTGAACATTATTTTCAGGTTTCCAAGATGGCTGCCAGTGGGCGTTTCCACCATCTTGAATTACATAAAGTTACGTTTCTCGCGATTTTCCCCAATGAATATAACAAAAAAGTATTTGCGTTTTAATGTTAACTTAAAGTGGAACATTTTTTCTCTATCTTTCGAAATAAAGTGGTGGAGGGTATCTGAATGTTGTTTTAAATAAATGCCTGTAACTTCGAAACGGCTTAATGGATTTGGATATATTTGGTATAATTGAAAAGAGCATATCTTGGACTCTTAGGTTTCTCGTAATTATGGCACGGCCGCCGATAGAGGCCGTTATTCGATATTATACCCTTTTCTCAAAATATTTAAATGCGATGATATGATTTTTTTTAGACTAGAAAATAGACAAATGACCAACCAATAAGCCTACGCAAACCGCATTATAATATCTAATAATAATAATAATAATAATCTTAGTAATAAAGATATTATAAATTCTATAAATTCTATAAATTCTATAAATTCTATAAATTCTATAAATTCTATAAATTCTATAAATTCTATAAATTCTATAAATTCTATAAATTCTATAAATTCTATAAATTCTATAAATTCTATAAATTCTATAAATTCTATAAATTCTATAAATTCTATAAATTCTATAAATTCTATAAATTCTATAAATTCTATAAATTCTATAAATTCTATAAATTCTATAAATTCTATAAATTCTATAAATTCTATAAATTCTATAAATTCTATAAATTCTATAAATTCTATAAATTCTATAAATTCTATAAATTCTATAAATTCTATAAATTCTATAAATTCTATAAATTCTATAAATTCTATAAATTCTATAAATTCTATAAATTCTATAAATTCTATAAATTCTATAAATTCTATAAATTCTATAAATTCTATAAATTCTATAAATTCTATAAATTCTATAAATTCTATAAATTCTATAAATTCTATAAATTCTATAAATTCTATAAATTCTATAAATTCTATAAATTCTATAAATTCTATAAATTCTATAAATTCTATAAATTCGCTTCTAGAGAAAAAAATGTAGACTTTCAAACATTACTAATTTTTTTTTGTAAACATTAAAAATTCGTTGCTTGATTGAGTTACATGAAGATCAAATTTATTCGGCTTGATTTGCTGAAGAAAAAATTAACCAAATTTCTAAATCTGCAAATTCGATAAATTCAAATTCAAAACTATTTGAATTCGAGAAAATAAGCTTACGCTTCTTATAGTTTGCACACTTTAAACATAATATATAAAATTACGAAAAAACTATTCGTGAACAGTTTTTTCGTAATTTTATATATTATCTGCAAATTCGTTTCTTGAAATTCGATTGCGCCCTTTTTTTCTTCACTGAAACAAAGATTGATATTTTTAACACATCTGTGAATTTTTAAAAAATTAAAATTTTTCTTTAATATTTCACTAGCGTTTTTATTTGCAATTAATTAACTTTTAATATTCACAAAAATATCAGTTTTGTTTGGATCTCTAACTTTGTTTCTCTAAAAGCTATTTTTTTAATGTCCTCTAATTGTTTTATGATTTTCGATGTCTTTATTAATATTTCTTGAATAATTTTCTCACTTATCACTTGGTGAAACATTTTTAAATATTGATAATGAAGGTTTATATTAAATTACACTTGGTTTGTTTCACAATTTTTTACTTTACTATTTACTCGACTAGTTTCGCGTTTTACAGCATTATCACTTCTGATAATGCTGTACAACGCGACACTAGTCGAGTAAATAGTCTTTATTAAGTTATAAAACAATGAGAAATGTAAAAAATATGTTTTAGAAATCTATTAATACAATTGCCGCTAATATTATTATAGTATAATGCTAATTAATTTCCATGAAACCAGTACAAATATGATACTATAATTTCGTATTAATGAAACAAAATCTACAAGATATTAATTAGTTTGTTTTGAATTATTGGCAGAAAAATCTGGGCAGCATCGCATTTTCATATGCACTAACTTCATTCTAATTAAATTTTATTTATTTAGAGGTTGTTACATTGTTTATGTTTGTGAAAATATTTATTCCGCTGAATTATTTCATTAAAATTTATTTCTAACGAGTGTTTCCACTCCCAGGTTAAACATGAAGTAAAATTTCGAGTTTAGATAAGCCTGAAATTTTACTTCATGCTTAGTCTGGGAGTGGAATCACTCGTTCTAAACTTCATACTGCACGTTTTTATATAAAATCGACGAATTCCTGAAATTTTACAGCATATACATTATGTATATTTAAAAGACAAATTCACAGTTTGTAATACAATAAGTTATTCATAAATATTAGGCTTTTCTAAACTCGAAATTTATTTCATGCGCCACGCGTATAAAACGCGGATTTCACGTTCAAAAGCTAAAAATATACTGCTTAGGTATGGACATTTATAAATATATAATAAATCACAGCATTATAATTAAATGAATTCGTTTTGCTATGGCATTTAAGGTTATGTATAACATGGATCTCGTGCATTAAACTAGGAGTACCGTGTTATTAAATTATTAGTTGTAAGCTAACAACAGTAATCTATCAAAATGTTTCATTAACCCATTAAGCGCCATTGATGCATACACGCAACATTATTAATTTTTGGTTAATTAAATTACTAAATAAGTTAATTTGATATATGTTGTTTGACCTGACTTGAAAATGTATGAAGAAAAATGTAGATAAATTGTTATTTAAATATTTCGATTATTACCCATTTAAAAAAAAATTATGTGAGTGTATTTCTAACTTCACAATATTTCAGTGTTTTATGCGCGTGGCGCATGAAGTCAAATTTCGAGTTTAGAAAAGCCTGAAAATTTGGTTTGGCCGCTCTGCGCTTCGCGCTACGCGAGCAAACCAAATTTTCAGGCTTTTCTAAACTCGAAATTTTACTTCATGCTTAGTCTGGGAGTGGATTCACCCGTTCTAAACTTCATACTGCACGTTTTTATATAAAATCGACGAATTCCTAAAATTTTACAGCATATACATTATGTATATTTAAAAGAAAAATTCACAGTTTGTAATACAATAAGTTATTCATAAATATTATAAAGAAAAGTGCAGAATTTTACCTAAAATCAACTTTCAGAGTTATGTCTATAATTGCTTGGCCGTTATTGGGTTAATACGAAAATGTTTATAACATCCTTAGCACAGCGTTAAAGCTGTATGCTAACGTCTATTAATAAGGCGGTTCGTTTTTTTTTCCACAAAACCAAATATACATATTTTGCACCTAAGTCGATTAAGTTAATCAGTGATTAGTACTCCTTAAAAACACAGCAGTTTTATGTATAAATTATTTGCAAAATCGCATAATGATAAAAGAAAAATGTTTAGCATATCTTACAAATTTAAAACATTCTTATATTGTAGAATTATGACGTAATCAGAGGTTTAATCAATGATTAGTGCTTGATTAAAGTTAATCAGTCGGGGTGCAAATGGGCCTTAGTGGGGAATTAAATAAGGGCAGTTTTGTTTTCTATTTTACAAAAAAAAAACGTTTACAAAAAGAGCAAAAACAATATTTTTAACTGTACCTTGGTTGCAATGGAATAATTTATTAAAATTAAGCATGATCAAAAATTGCTATTGTCTTCCGTATTATATTATTTAGCAGATTAAAAGCTAGTTTCTAATCTATAGAAACACTATTTTTTAAGATAAATTCACAAAAGTATATATTTTTGAAATATGCGAAAAACACTCTTTTCAACTGTGCCGAAGTCAACTATGATTTACATTTTAAAAAAAAATTGGCCATAACTCAAAACTGTGTGCATAAAATAAAAAAATGCCTACGCCACTGGATTTTACTTATAAAAGTGTCTTAAGAAGGTATTTGTCTATCTTACAAATTAGGCGAAGTTATAAATTAAATTTAAAAATCAATAAGACCCTATTTTTTGGGCAGGTGGTGGCCGAGCGGTAACGTCACCGGGCTGTATCGCTCGGCAAACCACAAGTTCGGGTTCGATTCCCGTGCACGGGGAGACTTTATTTGAAAAATAATGTCTCGTCGTGACCCTGGGTGTGGTATGAATGTGTGTGATTGTCCGAATGAGTGGGGCAGTACAATAAGCCACCTAGGCTGGAGTGCATCCGGATCCGCCCCCACAGGAAAAAAAAGACCCGATTTTGCTCTTTAACCTATAAAAAACAAGATAAGATGGTGCATTTTGTTATCGGCATTATCCTAGTCTGAAAAATGAGATCGCGATTGCGCCATCGGTTTCTTTATAACTCTTATATTTACCGAGGCGCCCATAAGCAACATCGAAATTACAAGAAAAAAATACGATATTTTAGAAGTGGCTAAAGCTCCCTGCTGTATTTTTTTTTTCTCTCTCGCAACTGTACAGGGTGGTCTAATTTCGATGTTGCTTATGGGCATCTCGGTAAATATAAGATTAACAAAAAATCCGATGGAGCAGTCGCGATCTCTTTTTTTGAGACTAGGATAATGACGTAAACAAAAATGTACCATCTGGTTTCTTTCAGAAGTTATAGGGCAAAATAGGGTTTTCTTGATTTTTAACTTTAATTCGTATCTTGCGTAATTTGTGAGATAGATAAAAACTATAAATACCTTCTTAAGACACTTTTTTAAGTAGAATCCAGTGACGTAGGCATTTTTTTATGCATACATTTTCGAGTTATAGCTAAATTATTTTTTATTTAAATGTAAATCATAGTTTGCTTTGACACAGTTAAAAGGAGTGTTTTTCACTGATTTCAAAAATATATACTTTTGTGAATTTATCTTGAAAAATAGTGTTCTTATAGAGTAGAAACTAAATTTTAATCTGCTAAATAATATAATACGGAAGACAATAGCCATTTTTAATCATTTGCATGCTCAATTTTAATTATTTTATTCTATTGCAACAGCAATGAGTTCTGTTCTTCCAACAAGATGGAGAAGATTACTTTTGAATGCAAATTTAGGGAGCAATTGGTTGAGAACATTTAGACCAGTTAGGTGGCCTGCTAGATCTCTAGATCTAACACCGTTAGATTTTTCTATGGGGATACCTGCAGGACAAAATTTACAAGCAGCCTAAATTAACTTAGACGTATAGGAACATTTTCATGGTTTTCATAGGAACTGTTCCCAACATTCAAATTTGTGTCGCCATTCAAGCTGTAAGAGGTAGATGCCAAAGATGCATTAAAAATAATGGCCATCAGTTCGAATATTTTAAATAAGTTTTTTTTTCTTAATATATAAGAATTTTAATAAATATTAAAAATAATAAAATATTTATTACTCAAAAAAGAATTATTATTATTTAAAATATCATTAGTTTATAATGTTTATCATAATTAAAACTGAGAATGCAAATGATCAAAAATGGCTATTATCTTCTATATTATATTATTTAGCTGATTAAAAACTAGTTTTTACTCTATAGTAACACTGTTTCTTAAGATAAATTCACAGAAGTATATATTTTTGAAATCAGTAAAAAACACTCTCATCAACTATGTCAAAGCCAACTATGATTTACATTTAAAAAAAAATAATTTGGCTATAACTCGAAAATGTGTGCATAAAATAAAAAAATGCCTACGTCACTGGACTCTACTCAAAAAAGTGTCTTAAGAAGGTATTTATTGTTTTTGTCTATTTCACAAATTACGCAAGGTATTAATTAAAGTTAAATATCAAGAAAACCCGATGTTGCCCTATAACTTCTGAAAAAAACAAGATGGTGTATTTTTGTTTTCGGCATAGTCCTAGTCTCAAAAAAAGAGATCGCGACTGCGTCATCGGTTTTCCTCTAACTCTTATATTTACCGAGATGCCCATAAACAACATCGAAATTAGACCACCCTGTACATACCCCTTACTTGTTTATAATATTTAATATTCTTATGAATCATATTGTATATTATTGTTATTTCAGTTTTGGAATGTGAAAAATATTTGATTAACAAATTATTTGCTATTTCCAATATTATCTGCCGACCGAGGCAAAAACAAACAAATAACGTTATATCAACACTGTAGCAACATTAAACGTTGTTTTAATGTTGATGAAACATTACTTAATTGTGTTTGCTCAGTGGGTGTACATACAACGAGATAAGTTGTACAGATAATATAGGAAATAGCAAATAATTTGTAAATCAAATATTTTTCACATTCCAAATCTATTCTTAGTAATTATAATCTCGTTTTTATTTATTCCATGTTATGCGTCCACGAAATAATTGTCTTATCTTATCATTAAAAGAAGTAACTTTGGTCTGTTGTTGAGGATATTCTACTTCTGCAGTTCTACATTCAACATATTTGGATTTTGTTTGTGATGTATGTTGATATATGATGACCGATAGTCCGGCTATTTTGATTTTGTGTGTTGTTTGTTTTCGTTTTAGCTGTAAATAAAATACATTTATCGATGGATAATGCCCAATTACACATTATTTTATTCAATGGCAGAGAAAATTTAGTTCCATTGCTGAATATAATTAGTTAATACTTATTTACACAAACAATACTGTATTTTTTTTTCTTGAATGACTTTCTCATTTATCACTTGAGAAACATTTTGAAATAATATTAAAGGATATATTAAAAACACTTGGTTTGTTTCACTATTTGTTTCTATTTATTCGACTAGTTTCGCTTTTTACGGCATTATCAAGAGTGGATTACAGAAGAAACCGACTGGCTTATATATAATCAGGTAATAAATTTTGCAATTGGGGAATTCAAAATCTCCTCGTTGTCGTGGACGAGGTGTTTTCCACATTTTACGGCTCTATTAATTTCTAATCCCTCTCTGAGATTTTTTTTTTTTAATATTTTCGGCTTTTGCCTGGCCTTAGTTTCTACCATTGGCCAACATTACTTTATAAAATTATAACCATGTCATTATTTCTATTTATTTAATTTCCAACCCATTAATCTTATTCATACTTGGAAAAAAGGTAAACATGGACATTCTTCTCGCCTAGGGGCTCGTCAAGGTAATTTAAGTAAGACAATCAAAACTAAGCCACGGGTAAATGGGAAACCCACACAGGTAAAAACATAGGATTCACATTCATATTTACCATTCATTCACACTTTTAACTTATATCCTAACATTAATACTTTGAAAGAATTCAAAAACTTTCATATAAACGTCTAACTTTTTTGATTCCAAAATAGTCATATAATTAAATGGAAGCGTTAAATTCATACTAATTGATTTAAATAGTGTTTCTCTCTCTCGACAAAATCTGCTGCAGTTCATAGCGACGTATTCTAGTGTTCCCCTCTCGCCACATTCACAAAATGCATCATCTTTCCGATTAATTTTATATAAATAGAAAGGGCATAAACCATGATTACATCGAAGTCTACAAATGGTTTTAACGAATAACTTGGAGATAATCTCTGTTTTATAAAACCAAGGACTTGCTGGTACAATAGGGTTGAAACCGTTTCTTTTTTGGAATAACTCCCTAAATTCTTTATCAAGTACCTTATTTACTTTATTATACAGATCAGTTGGTGTTGGTGGGTAACTTACCCTTTTTATACCTTGTAGACCATTTGTTGCTAATAAGTCCGCCCTTTCATTGCCAGTAATACCGGCATGGTCTTTCACCCATAATAGAGAGATATTTTTATTGAAAGAATTAAAATATCTTATGATTTCTGTTGTGATTAAATTTAGACTGGAGGAAAAATTAAAGTGTTTATAAAAATCTACAATGCTTTTATTGTCGGTGAGTACTAAAATATGTGAGTAATTTGTGAAATCAACCTGAATTAGATATTTGAGCGCTTCTAAAATTGCAATTGATTCCGCTGTATATACCGAGGAGAAGCATATCTCCGTATTTTTTTGTGGATCGTAGTATGCTCCACCATATTGATCGTTACAGTGAGATCCGTCTGTAAATATTTGATATGAATTCAGCCATTTTGTGTTAATATGTTCCAAAAAGTTAATGTTTGTCAATTCTTTACAATTCGAAGACGATTCATAAATATAGTGGCATGCAATGGGTTTTATGAGTATATTATATGGAATTGTATATATTAGATTCTTATCTCTGCTAATACCTGTTGTGTCATAATCTGAAAGAGATCTGTAACAATCAACTAGGATTGGGCTCTTTTTAACAATCCAATAGCGTGCCGTTAAATCCAGCATATGATGTTGAATAACATTGTTTAATAACTTAGACTTTCAACTTTTTCATTTTATTAAAAATTTTAAACCTAATTGTTTGCGTCTAATTGAGAGTGGCCTCTCGTTTGTTTCTGAAAGTAGAAAATTTATTGGGCTACTGCGAAGCGCTCCTACACAAAATCTTAAACATTTATATTGCAGTCTGTCTAACTTTTCAAGATAGCAATTAAATATTTACACCTTTTTCAGCTCTAGATATTATATGTGATACTTGTTTGTTCCATAACAGTTTGCTGTCCATGTATATTCCCAAAAATTTGACACACTTACTATGTTTGTATTCTATATCATCTAGAATTATTGAGTCTGCAGCAAACCTTTGTCGAGTGAAAGTACTTAACTGAGATTTTTCATTGCATATTGAAAGCCCATTATCAACACAATAGTTTGTAAAAAATTTTAATGCCGTTTCCAATAGCTTAAAGCTACTCTGTATATTTTTATTCTGTGTATAAATACAAATATCATCGGCGTATTGAATAATATTAACGGAAGAATCAAAGATTAAATTTAAGTCGAATAGAAAAATAGCGTATAATATTGGACTCAGTATGCTGCCCTGAGGAAGTCCCACACTTGATATCTGCGGTCCAAACACCTTCCCATTTGTGTGTAAGTATAGCTGTCTATCACTAAATATATTTATCAATAATTCGATCAATGCAATTGGGAAGCCTTTTCTTTTTAACTTGAAAGATAACAAGTTTAAATTTACACTGTCGTATGCATTTTTAAGATCAACAAAAAGTGCAGTGGTTGATTCATTATTAGAAAAATCTGTCTGTATATCCGTGACAAAAGTACCTATTGCATCCTGAGTTGAGTGAAATCTTCTAAAGCCAAATTGATTTTTAGGAAACAATTCCTGTTTTTCTATCCACCACGCAATTCTGTTTTTAATTATTCTTTCAAATGTTTTCAATAAACATAAGGATAAAGAGATTGGCCTATAAGATGATATTAATTTAGGATCTTTGTTTGGTTTCAAGAAAGTAACAATTTTATATTCTTTCCATTCTCGTGGTATATTACGAAGTTGAAAAATATTATTAAATATACCGACTAATTGAATTTTGGCATTAAGAGGCAGCTTCTCAATCATACAGTCGGAGATTCCATCTATACCCGGGGCAGCGTTTTTATTACTTTTTACATTCAACATGAATTCATGTAATTCAATTGTATTCAATAAAAAGTGATTATCCACAGGTAAAAGGTGGAATTGAACAATATTTTGAACTGATGGAGGGGCTAATTTATTTAATAATTCTTCGCACCAACTCCCATCTGATTTATTGGCACATTACGATTCAATTTTGAGCAAAATTGAGAGAAAGAATTTCTCTTACTATTAGACACTACCTTTTTTGCCATTGCTACTCGCTTTTTGTACTCCACCATGTTACTAATATTGGGGTTTGTCTTAAATCTTCTTAGAGCTCTCCCCTGGTTTTCAATTGCGATCCGACACTCATCATTCCACCATGCTTTAGAGAATTTTGATAATTTTGGAGTGTCATTATATATAGGGATAGACTGTTTGCATGCCTGATGCATAAATTTAAGAAAATCAGAGTAGTTAATATTATTGTTTGCTAAGGATGTCTCAGTAAGATCATACATACATGTATTATATTCAGTCCAATCGGCTTTCTTTAAATTCCATTTTCTATCCATAATGAAGGTTTTTATACATGGAGTGATATTTACTATAATATTAATAGCATAATGATCCGACCCTAATGTATTGTCTAAAGTTTTCCAAGAAGTTGATAATGCTATGTCTGAAGACGAAATGGTCAAATCAATTGCCGATGCTTCGTGGTCTAAGCGTTTTAATAACGTAGGGGACCCATCATTTTAAAAGTACAAATTACAGTCCTCAATAACCTCTAATAAATTATTTCCTTTGTTATCAACTCTTGAGTCTCCCCAAGCATGATGACAATTAAAATCTCCTCCGACTAAAAATGAACCCTGTATACTATTGAAAAATAAATTCCAAGAATGTTTACTTATGGATACACTTGGACTACAATAAATGCTTATGAATTTAATATTTTCATTATTTTCAAATGTCACCGAGATACCCACCGAATTTACTCCGGGGATTTTAAAAAATGTATCATAAGGTTCGTAAGGTATATTCTTATTTAAAAGGATACATGCTCCTGCTTTTCCATTAATGTTGTCATTTCTGAATATGTTAAATCCCCAAAAAACTAAAACTACTGTGAGGATAAAACCAAGATTCACTAATTAAACACATATGTGTATTTTTTTCAAAAACTAAATGTTCTAATAAACCTTTCTTATTTTTAAGTGATCTTGCATTCCACTCTAATATATCTAGACTGTTCATTGCAATGTTTTGATTAGGATTGATTCTATTTGTTTTTTATAACTGATTCAAAGTCGGGAGTATCAGGGTTAGATGTCAAAGAATTAATAACCGTCCTATAAATCTCATTAATCAACGAAGACATGGGATTACTACTGCTCGTACCTGGCCTGTTAACTGTATTATTATTTATTGCAATTCCATTAGGAACTTCAATTTGAGGCTTCGAAATAATCCTTTTATGTTCGATAAGAGTGTCCACCATTTTTTGAGAATATTCGAAATCGGGACGTCTACGTTTTGTTTTACTATTACTAGAATTCAGTTCAGGAAAGTCATTGGGCCCTCGAATTAAATTATTTGACACAGTATTTAACACAGTATTTGACAGATTATTTGACACCGCATTAGAAAAGGACGATTTATGTTTATTCACAGCATCACGATATGAAATATTTTCGTTACTCATTATGGTATTTATGGATTTTTGCTTTTGAAATTCTGGGCATACAGAGTGATCTGTAGAGCTATGCTCACCCTCGCAATGAATACATTTAATAGCTGTAAAATTCTGACAAGCATCGGAATCGTGGTCCCCAAAACATTTTACGCAGCGCTTAGCATTAGACTTACAATGCGTACTAATGTGGCCATAACGCAAGCAACGAAGACACTGTATTACTCTTTGAACATATGGTTCCACTGGGCATGCCACTCGATAAATAGATACCAAAGAGGGAAGTTTTTGCCCTTTAAAGGTAACCAAAACTGATTGCGTAGGAATATAAGCGTTCTGACCATCTATTACTTTAACTTCAATGATTGTAAACTTTCCTCCGAAAAGCGGTTTAATTTCATTTATTAACTCATTAGCAGGTATTGACGTATCAATGCCCTTTATTACGCCTAACCTTCTTATCATAAATTGAGGAATGTAAGCATTTATATTTTTATTCTTCAAAGAAGCAGACTCTATCAACTTATTGGCAGATGAAAACGTTCTTAAAACAATTTTTACTCTATTCCTCCCCAGTGGGGCAATTTCAATTATTTGCTCGTCAATGTCCTTATGATTATACAAAATTAATTTCCCAATCGACATGGGATGTAATTTTCCCAATGCAGAATCTGTTTGATTACCCTCCAGATACACTTGAAATGGGCCTATGTCATTCACATCATAACGATATTCTATTTTAACCTTCTCATTCGAGTTCACGGAATTATTATTTTTTGTTGAAATATTTGGTTTATTTATATATGTCTTTGCAGATATCGTATTAACCTCGGTCAAATCTACACGTGGAATGCGTCCACTGCACGATTCATCGCGAGATTCTGCTAATATTTTACATGATTCGTTATCTGTAGTTGTATCCATACTATCCATAGAATCATTATTAATAATACTTAATGATTGAGATAATATGCCGGGTTGTATTAAAAATTGTTTTTGCTTATCTGTTTCTACCACTGGGTTTCCCGAAGGAAAATCAGCCGACGCCGCCATGGGACCTAGCTCCTGATTGTCTTTTAGTAATCCCCACTCACAATAGTTATTATTTACACGCGGATAGGAGTTTATCAATTTTATTTGTTTTTATCACACAATTCACTACTCGAACGCAGCGCGCTCAAAAACGATCTACACTCGTCGAAGAACCGAATTGGGTGGCTGAGATTTATAATTCGTCCCTTATTACCTGAGCATAAAATCTTAAAATTATTGGTATCTATAAAATGATTGTTGTTAATACAGTGTTTGGCTATTCCTGTATTATGTTTATTATTTAAAATTGATTTCTTATGTTCTTCTAATCGTGTATGAAATGATCGTCCCGTCTGTCCTATATGTCACATTCACTACACTTAATTTCGTACACTCCGCACTTTGTTCTTTTGTCCACGGGGGATTTATTGTTTATTAGAAGTTTCCCTAAATTAGTTTGGTTTCTACATGAGATACTAAACTCGTTACCCTTCACAGTATTAATTATTCTATTTGACAAATCTTTCAAGTAATTTAATTTGATCCATTTTGTTTCTTTAATATCTTGAATGTAGCAATATTTCATTAGTTGTTTTTTCTTTTTATTTTTCAAACCTGATTATATATAAGCCGGTTTCTTCGGTATTCCACTCTTGATAATGCCGAAAAATGCGAAACTAGTCGAGTAAATAGAAACAAATAGTGAATCAAACCAAGTGTTTTTAATTTATCCTTAAATATTAAACAATACTCTATTTACACAAACACTATTATTTTCAGACCTTGCAGTAATTCACGAATTTTCTTACGTTTAGTAATGTCATAATAGATATTATTAAATACATAATTTCGCACATCCATAACATCGGCTAGCTTAACAGTTTAACCCGCCAATACCAATCGCCAACATCAATCGGTCTAAATAGCACGATTGCAAAAATGGCGACCGCTGCCCTAGCATGTTCACGATTAACAGTCAGGTCTTCAGAAAATTCCCCACCAGTTGGCAGTAAACTCCCAACTGTTATCTCTGATGAAAGAGCCCATTCTAAATTTAAATTGTAAACCAAAACTCTAAATCTTTTATATTTAATATCTGAATCTAATCATCATCAAATTGTAAATTATCTATATTATTGAAATTAAATATCAAGTTAAAACGTTAAACATCGAATCTTTGTGATTGAGCCTAATTAATACAACCGCGACTTTAATTTGTATTCAGGAAATTCAAAATAAATAAAAGAACAGTAACAACAAACAAACGTTCATTACAAATGTTATAATTGAGGGGCTCATTGAAAAAGTAGTGCAATTGACATGAGATTTATTTGTGTAAATTGGAGATAATATTTAACTTTTATAAACAAATCTGTGGACGTTTAATCAATAACATTCCCACTGATCAAATCCATTTAAGTAATGTTTCATCAACATTAAAACAATGTTTAATGTTGCTACAATGTTGATATACCGTTATTTGTTGGTTTTTTGCTCAGTGGGTTGTATATTTGTAGACAATGGCGTAGCCAAGAAGGGATTACGGGGGGTTAGAACCCCCCCCTCCAATTCCAATTTTGAAAAAAATCTCGATTTTTAGTGCATTTTTAACTTCACTACAAATCAGTGTTTTATACGCGTGGCGCATGAAGTAAAATTTCGAGTTTAGAAAAGCCCCGTGAAAATTTGTCTCGGGTCGCTGCGCGACCCTCGACAAATTTTCTACGCGGGGCTTTTCTAAACTCGAAATTTTACTTCATGCTTAGTCTGGGAGTGGACAACACTTGTTCTTAGAAGTTTCAAATTAAAGGATCACTAGATTACTAAGTTTATTACCATTTTACAACGGCTACAGCTCGAAGGACCAATCATGGTCTTCGGAGACTGAAGGACTATAGGTAATCGAAGTTTTTTTACAAGAAAACAACGAACATCCGAAGGTTTACAGCATAGATAGGAAAGAAAACATCCAATTTTAAAAAAATATCGAAGCTGGGTTGGTTTTTAGTGCGTTTTTAACTTCACTTTAAATCAGTGTTTTATATGCGTGGCGCATGAAGTAAAATTTCGAGTTTAAAAAAGCCCCGTGAAAATTTCTACGTGGGGCTTTTCTAAACTCGAAATTTTACTTCATGCTTCGTCTGGGAGTGGAAACCCTCGTGAAACGATCAATCAGAAATTTATTTTACAGTTTCCTTTAGTGTAAAATTGAAGACATAAAATACATTTGTTGTGAAAACTAGGACAAACTCAAAATCGTGTGCATTCAAATACAATCAATCAAACAATCAGTTGATTTTATACAATCAAGATAAAACTCACAGAATTTGCTTAGAATTAATTGCACTTGCATTTGCTTTACAGAAAATTAAATTGTGTCAACGCAGATTTCCAAAATATTAAGCCAAAGTTGAAATTATTTAATAAATCAAATTTTAAGGCTCTATATTTTACTTCATGCTTAATCTGGGAGTGGAAAACCCTTGTTAGGCAGCTATTAGAATCTTTAATGACAACACTGATTTTTTAAAGAAAGTAGAAAATAAACACAGACCGTAGTTATTTTCATATTCTTTATGAGTTTCGTTAATCATCTTGTTGTTAATTTTTTTTAATCTGGTGTTGTCATTGAAAGTTTTAATAGTTTTTTAGCAAGGGTTTGCCCATTTCGAATACTTTTTTAAAAATTTTGGGTTTACAGTAAACTAAACAATTCGGGACCAAAACATAACATTGTATAAATATAATAATAAAGCGTGTCTCAACAAGAGCGCTGGATTTAATTATAGATAAATCGACTGCACTATAAACTGGAATCTACAGCCTATTCTACAGAGTAGAGGCCACAGACTAGAGTAAACAGACTAAAGTCTAGGTATAGTTTAGAGTCTACATAAGTCGACTGAAAACAGACTAGAATCTACAGCCTAGTCCTCAGAGTAGACTCTAGTTTCTAGACTAGAGTCCACAGACTAGCCTAGGCTGTCTAATGACTCCAGTTTAGAATCTACATGAGTCGACTGCTTGATGTCTAAAATGCAAATTTTAGAGTCTGGGTCGACTGTTCAAAGTCTATTGTATAGGGTATCTAGAATACAGAGCTTACAGATTAGAGTCTAGAAATAAGTCTACATATTATAGTCTAGTCCATAGACTAGAGTCTACAGACTAAATAGAATCCCCAGACTAGAGTTTACAGACTAGATAGAGTCCACAAACTAGAGCTTAAGGACTAAATAGAATCTACAGACTAGAGTATACAGACTAGATAGTGTCTACAGACCAGATAGAGTCAACATATTAGAGTCTAGGGACTGGATAGAGACCACAAACTAGTCTATAGACTAGACAGAGTCCACAGACTAGATAGAGTTTACAGTCTATGGACTAGATAAAGTCTACAGACTAGATAGAACCCACAAACTAGAGTCTACAGACGGGCTAGAGTCTACAGACTAGATAGAATCCACAAACTAGAGTCTACAGACTAGATAGAGTCCACATACTAGAGTTAACAGACCAAATTAAGTCCAAAGACTAGTTTACAGACTAGATAAAGTCCACAGACTAGAATTTACAGACTAGAGTCAACAATCAGACTGGATAGAGTTCACAGACTGGCATACAGACTAGATAGAGTCCACAGACTAGAGTCTACAGTCTAAATAGAGTGCACAGTCTAGCGTTTACAGACTAGACAGAGCCCACTGACTAGATAGTCTACAAATTAGATAGAGTCTACAGACTAGAGTCTACAGATTAAATACAGTCAACAGACTAGATAGAGTCCATAGACTAGAGTCTACAGACTAGATAGCGTCCACATACTAGAGTTTACAGACCAAATTGAGTCCAAAGACTAGTTTACAGACTAGATAGAGTCCACAGACTAGAGTTTACAGACTAGAGTCAACAAACAGATTAGATAGAGTTCACAGGCTGGTATACAGACTAGATAGAGTCCATAGACTAGAGTCTACAGTCTAAATAGAGTGCACAGTCTAGCGTTTAGAGACTAGACAGAGCCCACAGACTAGATAGTCTACAAATTAGATAGAGTCTACAGACTAGATAGTCTACAGATTAGATACAGTCTACATACTAGATAGAGTCCATAGACTAGAGTCTATAGACTGGATAGAGTCCACGGATTAAAGTATACAAACTAGTCAACAGACTAGTCTAGACTGTCTAGAAACTTTAGTTTAGTCTACGTAAGTCGACTGCCAAAATGCAGAGTTTAGAGTCTGGGTCAAATGTCAGAACTCTAGAGGTTAAGATGTCTATAGTACAGCGCTTAGAGATTCTGTTATAGATATTAAAGTCAAGGGATGAGTATACAGACTATAGTTTTGTCTACAGACTGATTAGAGTCTAGATACTTAGTCTAGACTATTGTCTAGCCTGCCTGGAGTACAGAACTTAACTATTAGAGTCTAGATAATTAAAGTCTGGAGACTATAGTCTAGGCTGCCTAGAGTACAAAACAAAAGCATACTTTTTTTAATTGTTTTTGGCTTTTGCCTGGCCTTGTGAACTTGCCCATTAGCCAACATCATTTATTTATATTTGTATTTTTAATTGTTAACATTACAATTTGTAGTATGCTATTATTTAATACTCACGACGAGAAATTATTTTTAAATAGTCTCCCCGTGCACGGGAATCGAACCCGAGTTTGTGGCTCGCCGAGCGATACAGCCCGACGACGTTACCTGCCCGAAGCATACTATTTGCCTACTAGATTCGGATTTCGTCGCATTTATGCAGCGAATAATGCGCGCATAAGTCGCAATTGAATGTTAGTAAGCATACTATTTGCCTACTAACATTCTCTTATGCGCGCATTATTCGCTGCATAAATGCGACGAAAACCGAATCTTCGAAATAATTCGAAAACTACTTGCTTCAGGAGTATAATTGTAAATTCCTTTCTGTAGGAAAATTTCCCCCTAATCGTACCATGTGATAAAAAATGAGTCATCATTTAAAAAAATTGAATTACAAGATATTGAAGAGGGCACTTCGATATTGTCATTTTAAGAACACTAATTGTTAATTACTTTAAGTAAAACACTTTGTTTATAACTTTCAAAAATTGTTTATTTTGTATTCACAACAAATGTTTCGCCACACTGTGGCTTCTTCAGGTGAAGAACAAGTGATTAACTTAACCTAATTATAACGTATATATAGGGCTAGCTGATAAGTAAGAGGGGTGGGGGTTACAGTTTTAAATTGAGCAATGGGGAGTTATTAATATCTGTCTGATCGTTTAGTAATTGATCGCTGAATTTTCTTTTGTTTATTTCGGTGCTTTCCAGGATGTTTAGTTTTCTTCCTTTCTTCTCGATGTATAGTATTTGGAAGTCTTCGTTGAAGTTGTGGCCTTCATCTAGCAAGTGGTTGGAATAAGTCGAGTTGTTTTTGTTTTTCTCGAAGCTGGTTTTATGTTCGTTCATCCTTTCTTGAAAGGCTCTCCCAGTTTGGCCGACGTATACTTTAGGGCAGTCACCGCAACTTAACAAATAGACACTGCTATGTCGAGCTCTGGATATCCTATCTTTATTATTTTTTATGTATTTTCCTAATTTGTTGTCTGTTTTATACGCAATTTAAATATTTAGTTTTTCTAATTTTTTAGTGATAATATTAGTTTCTTTGCCTGTGTATGTGAAAGATGAATAATTTGTTTGGGGGTTATTTTTTATTAAGGGGTAAATTGAATTTATTATTGTTTGTTTTTGTTTTTTATTTAATATTTTATCTATTATTGATTTTTTGAAACCATTACTAGTTGCTATTTGATAAATTATGTTTAACCTTTTTTTGTAATTTTCTTTTGACATAGGAATTGATAAAAGTCTGTGGATCATACTGTTGTAGGCTGCAAGTTTTTGTGAAAATGGGTGTGTTGAATTAAAATGTATTGTACTATCTGTGTGTGTTGGTTTATGGAATATTGAAAAATTATGTTTATTGTTTATTTTCTTAATTGTTAAATCTAAGAAATTGATCGAATTATCAACTTCTGTTTCTAATGTAAATTGTATTTTGTTATGTTGTGAATTGATTATTTGTAGAAATGTGTTTAATTGTCTGTCTGTACCTTCGAAAGCCGCTATTATATCATCAACGTACCTGTACCAGTAAATACATTTCTTGAAAGTCGGTAATTGCGATAATCCGATTTCGAGATTATCCATAAATATCTTCGCCAACAGGGGGCTAAGGGGGTTACCCATAGATAATCCTTCCTCTTGGCGAAAATATTTACCGTCAAACTGCAGGTAGTTTTGTGAAAGGCACAAATCCAGATTATTTAAGATTTCCGATGAAATAACGGGATTCGTGTTATTTTTAATGAGTTTTTCTTTAATTATGTTGGAAACTTCTGTTGGTGGTACGTTTGTAAATAAATTTTTTACATCGAAAGAGACTAACTTAACGCTGTTTGGTAAATGTACATTTTCAATTTTATTCGTTAATTCTAAACTATTTTTAATTGTGTATTTTGGTTTGAAATTAGTGTGTTTTATAATGAGATTGTTGAGTTTTTTGGCTATTTTTGTACAGGGGCATTTATATATGAAACTACAGCTCTAATCGGATTGTTCTCCTTATGTAGTTTAATTAAACCATAAAGTTTGGGAGACTGAGGGTTCATATTTATTAATGAATATTTTTCTTTTTCCGAGAACAATGCGTTAGAGTTATTTACTGTTATTCTTGTTTGTTTATGGAATTTTTTAGTTGGATCTTTATTAATTTGTGTGATACTATTTTCAGAGTTAATTGTTAAAATTGACAGTTTCTAATTACTTTACTCATAGAGGCATTTTCTAGGTACAAGTAGAGATATAAATCATATTTTTATCTTATTCTTAAGAGAAATTACAGACAGATTTGAGGATGCCTTTTAGAGGTCAACATTTTATAAATATACTCAATGACATTAGAAGCGTAACACCGAGAAGGAGTTATTATTTTAACTTGATTTTTTGCCAGTATGGTAGTCTTACATCAAGAATAAAATGATTACATTTTCAAGAAATTTTATTAAAAAACAATCTAAAAAAATTAATAATGTGTTTGGCGACCTCTTTGCTGTATACATTCCTATAGACGTCTGGGCATCGACAAAATGAGATGGTCGATGTCTTCTTGAGGCATCTCGTTCCAAGCAACTTGAATTTCATCGATCAACTGTGCTAGAGTCTGTGGAGGATGGTGCAAAGAGAATATTCTTCTTCCCATGATATCCCACACATGTTCAATGGGATTTAAATCCGGCGAACGGGGCGGCCACGCCAAAACATTAACACCAGCTTCATTAAGAAAGTTCATAGTTCGACGAGCAATATGGGGACGTGCGTTATCTTGTTGAAAAAGTACGTCTAGGCGGCCATCTAAATAAGGCAACAAAGTCGGTCGTATGACGTCGTCAACATAACGCGCAGCTGTCATACTGCCTCGAATTAATACAAGAGGTGATCGACTACCATAAGCAATAGCCCCCCAAACCATTACTCCAGCAGTCCTGTGTACATGCCTCTCAATAGCAAACCTAAGATCAGGTCGTTCTCCACGGTAGCGTCGTACCCTTCTACGGCCATCATGCGTGCCTAGACAAAATCGTGATTCATCGCTGAATACGACATCGTGCCATTCTGCCTCCCAATGCTGCCGTTCTCTGTTCTCTGCACCAGTCCAACCTTTCGCATACTAACGGGCCTACCTTCTTCTCCAATCCATTGATCACCGATTTGACGCGTAGTAGCGAAACGGTCTCGCAGGGCTATTTGTCTTAAGCGCCGATCTTGACGTTCTGTGGTACGCCTTGGTTGACCAATTGGTCTTCTTCTTGCTCCTCTACCTTATTCTGTCCATACCTGATACACACGTATTACAGTTGCTGCAGTGGAATCAATACGGCGCGATAGGACATACCGACATCTCGATAAGCAACAACTCGACCCCGGTCAAAATCACTCAAATGGTGATATTGTGGACGTCTTCGGACTCGAGGCATTTTATTTAAGCTTAACACACTCAACGGAAACACGAAAACTAAAAACATCTGTACTAAACAGCTCATATAAATAGTTTTATCAAAAAAGAAAAAGTGAAATATTTTTTTTGTTCACAATAAATATAAAAGGCACAAGTTTGAAACTGTTATCAATGTATGCTTTAAATATAGTCACTCTGTTGCTAAAATATGAATTCAAAAAAATCATTCCTTCTTGGTGTTACGCTTCTAATGTCATTGAGTATATATTTGTTTTCTTGAAAACTATAACAGATACGTGTACATATGTTCGAATAAAATATGTTGCAATTTAAACGAGGAATCCAAATAATTACTAATATATAGGGTGTTCCATTTAAAATAACAAATTTGGTGCTACTTCCGGTGGAACCGGACGTGATATAAAGTTAAAAATATTTCACATAAGGAGAACTAATTCAACCGTACGACAAGGGTTTTTTCAAATTTTTAGTGCAACGGCCACCTCATAAACTTTTAACGAACGGTTTAACGTATGCACCCTGTATAACTTAAAACCTCGCTTATCCCATTATGCAAATTTTGAATCTTTAGTAGAATCATACACTGGGGTAGTTCGCCTAACATAAATAAAATGTTCCTAAATCAAAAACGTGCACTTAGGATTATACTGGGTCTCAAAGTGCTACATCATGTAGGTCCTTATTTCCATCAAACAACTTATTAACTGTTACTGGAATTTATATATTAGAGTGCCTAATGTTTGTATGGAAACGAAAGCACCTATTTTTCAGACGAAACTCAGATTTATATTTACAATACACGACGTAAAGGTAACCTTAACTACCCTATACACCGATATTCACTTACCAAAAAAAGGCGTGAATTACACATGCATAAAATTATTTAATAAAGTACCAGCAAACCTGAAAAATGAGCAGTGTTTCAAAACCTACAAATCTAAAATATATATTCTTGTGAGAGATATTGAACCCTATACTCTAAACGAGTTCTTAGAACTTAATCTAATGTAAAGAATACTTTTGTTGTACTCTTTATTTGTTTTAAGTTCTATTCTGGGTGTGTGATTTCAGCGAAGTAATTATCCAAGTTTAACAGAAGAGTGTTGCTTTATTTGAGACTTAGAAATTTGACTTTAACAGTTAGTTTGATTTGTAATTTATAATATGAATGAAGACTTTTAGAGTTTTGAATTTGATTGTTTCTAACCTTCTCGACTGAAGTCTAGAAACTAACTCTCCAAAATCTAGTGCGGACGCACATAATGCTGAACGAAGAATTAGATAAGATAAGATAATGACTATTGATAGAAAATTAGAAAGATTCAAAAGCGGAATTAAATGTTTGCCGTTCCCAGTATTATCTGCGTTCGCTCGTAATTATAAAATAAACATAAACACAATATACATAAATGAAGAGATATGAATATAACAGATAAATAAGATAATCGAAAATATATAATAAGACAGAACATTGAAATAATAATAATACAATAATAAAGAACTTTGAATAAAATACTTAAGAACCTTTCTTCAATACTTTATTTAATAAATAATAAAGTATTGAAGAAAGGTTCTAAGTATTTTATTCAAAGTTATAATTATCTTCAAGTAACTCAATCAATCCAAACAATAATAAAGACAATAACATAATGCATTGGTCATTACACTAAATTATTTACATTTGCCTATTGTTTAAGCATGTTTTCTCTTATGTGACGCATATTCGTATGTTAAGTATTCATGTATATTTTGTATGTTTATATTTATATTAGAATAAAGATTTAAAAGAATATATTTTGTTGATCCAAATTATAATATTCTATCTAAACTGTTTTTTCTTTCTGCGCTTCAGTTAGAACCCCCCCCCCCCCGCCTCATGTAAAAATCCTGGCTACGCCACTGTTTGTAGATATCTGTACTTATATCAAATTTTAAGATAATTGCACTTATACCACTTGTCCACTGCGCTCCGCAATTATAAAATAACATTTGGATTGATTGAGTTACTTGAAGATCAATACTTTATTTTGTAACCAAACGTAAATGAAGTGTATGATTTGTAATTTAAATGTATAGTTAAATTTACGAATAAAGCACTAATAACCTTTCATCATACTTTTATTTGAATTACAAAATGTACATTTCGGATTATCAATGGGTTAACACTGAAGAAAAGGTTATTAATTTAATTTGATCAGCTCATAACTCAATAAATCAATTTGTTCAAATTAAACTTCTAGTGATTGATTAAGCTTTACAAGAGATTGGAAATTTGCAAAAATCATTGATATCCTCAAAATTGTGAACATTTTCAGCTAAAATTAGTTTATTACCACCATAATCACACCCCCTACCGACACCCTCTAATTCCCTCATTTTTTAGTGTATATATATCAGTGTAAAATGTATATTTTTCTATTAGTATCAAACCATTGATAATGGACACTTCGTGTCCGAAATGTACATTTGGTAACAAAATAAAGTATTGAAGAAAGGTTCTAAGTGTTTTTTAATTAAAGTATAAAATAACAGTTTGCACAATCGTATAATCCCTTTTTTTAAATTATCTTTTCTCTTGCTTTAGAAGTATTCATAAATTTATTATAAACAATCTCAATTCTAATTGATTTTTAATGTTACATTTATGCACGTGGTTTGAAGCTAATCACTTAATTTAATAAAAACAGTAGTGATTAATCGAGACATCCACAATTTACATTATATGCAGTGTTTGCATTAATGTAATCTGGTATTCCCCAGGTAACAAAATATTTCCCAATTCCCCATCATTGAGCATATGTTCTTGATATTGCCCATTACGTCACGCGGTGTATCCACTTTCCAATTTCAATATTTACTGTTCAATTAACCAGAATTCGGTGTAATTCACCGACCAATCCCACAACATCACACAGTTATAATAATGCAATTATTTTCTCAACACTATTACTATAGAAACCGTAAAAGGACTTTGTAATAATCAATGAATTATCTATTAGATTACCTAATACCGTTTGATCATTAATTTAACTTTGTAATAATGCAAATTAAAATGCCATTGACATTCAACGCTAACTGAAATGTGTGATTTGTAATTTAAATGTATAGTTAAATTGACGAATAAAGTACTAATAACCATTCATCATACTTTTATTTGAATTACAAAATGTACATTTCGGATTATCAATGGGTTAACACTGAAAAAAAGGTTATTAATTTCATTTGATCAGCTCGTAACTCAATAAATCAATTTGTTCAAATTAAACTTCTAGTGATTGATTAAGCTTTACAAGAGATTGGAAATTTGCAAAAATCATTGAAATCCCCAAAATTGTGAACATTAATAAATCACATGAAAGTTTTAAAGTACGGGGTTATTCAAAATAAAGGAACAGATTTTAAACATTTATTTCTTCCAAACTACAGAAGATAGAAACACAATTTCAACGTATACAGCGTTTAACATAAAGTGCAATTGGATTTGCTGATTGTTTGCAGAATATTTACGAAATATAATAACGAATTAAAGTGAATTAATATAAATTTTAATTTCATTGCAGCGTTTAAATATTCATTGCAGCGTATAAATATTTCATTGCAGCGATTAAATATTCATTGCAGCGTATAAATATTTCATTGCAGCGTTTAGTAAATTTCATTGCAGCGTTTAGTAAATTTTATTACAGCGTTTGGTAAATTTACAGTGTTTGGTAAATTTACAGCGTTTGGTGTATTTGGTCACGAAATTCGTTGTTTTTATAAACGCGTTCAATTTGAAGCTTCTAAAGAGTGCTTCATTAAGCTAATCTTCGAGTGTATAAAAGTCATATTCCGATTTTATTTATTAATAAAATCGAATGTATAATAAAAATATCGTCCATTTAAAATTATTTGCGTTGTATTTAAACTTCACAAAAAATGAACATTTGTAATATTTATTAACGTGAAATCAACGTTAAGTAGTATATTTTGAATTACGCTTAAAATCAGTGTTTTATACGCGTGGCGCATGAAGTAAAATTTCGAGTTTAGAAAAGCCCCGTGAAAATTTGTCTCGGGTCGCTGGCGCGACCCTCGACAAATTTTCTACGCGGGGCTTTTCTAAACTCGAAATTTTACTTCATACTTAGTCTGGGAGTGGAAACACTTGTTTGAAGCTTCAAACTTCAACAATTTGTTGTAGAATCGTACATTTAATTTTATATATTCACTATCACAACATTCAAACTGGGATACCACAAGGGTCCGTGTTAGGGCCCTTGATATACAAAATTTTCATTTGCGACCTGGATGTAATTTTAGTGTAATTAATATTTTAATAATTGTGTTTTTATTCCAGTTGCTAAAAGTGGCCAAGTGCCATTCAAAAACATAAGCGATATATTTTGAACATCGTAATATTTAAGTGTTTTATACGCATGGCGCATGAAGTAAAATTTCGAGTTTAGAAAAGCCCCGTGAAAATTTGTCGAATGTATAATGAAAATATCGTCCATTTCAAATTATTTGCGTTGTATTTAAACTTCATAAAAAATAAACATTTGTAATATTTATTAATGTGAAATCAAAGTTAAGTAGTATATTTTGAATTACGCTTAAAATCAGTGTTGTATACGCGTGGCGCATGAAGTAAAATTTCGAGTTTAGAAAAGCCCCGTGAAAATTTGTCTCGGGTCGCTGGCGCGACCCTCGACAAATTTTCTACGCGGGGCTTTTCTAAACTCGAAATTTTACTTCATGCTTAAGCTGGGAGTGGAAACACTCGTTAGAAACTTCAAATTTGAATCTTTTATGAAAGAACAATGAATGACTGAAACTTTACAACAAATACATCGGGATAATGTGTACTTATAAGATAAATTCCCAGTATGCAAACTTTTCAGAATTTTAATGAATGGTCGTAAAACATAAATTTCCTTGTTGGGTATTTCCACATTGTTTTCGAATGTGATTTCCTTAATTATAGCAATTACGTGAACGTAATAATCATAAAATGTCCATAATTTCAATTTAATTAACAATAACTCGAGTAAATCGCGACTAATTACAAAATGTGTATAAAAAATACTAATATAAGTTAGTTGAACAGGAAACCTATTCTACCCATTGTAAACGTAAATTCTAGTTATTTGTATAAAACTATATTCATTTATTTTTTATTTTTTACAGTTAGGGTATGTGTTGTGGACGGAAGAGGAGGTTTCAAAAGAGCGGCAAAATACTGTCCGGTTCTAGACGATGTCCAAAGCAAAATCGAATGTGTTGTCGGTATAGACAGGTATGTAAATATTATTGTATTATATATACATTATATATTATTGTACAATATTTGCAGATTAGACTGTCTGAGGCGAATATCAAAAGGAAAAGCCGACTTCTCCGTGTTTTCCCCGGAAGATCTAGTCACCGCGACCAATTCGGAAATCGAAGTTTTGATCAGCAATGAAATGAAGTTTACAGATGGTAATGAATGAATAATCATTGCCCACTGAGCAAAAAACAAACAAATAACGTTATATCAACATTAAAAGTGCCGAGATTATTTTCGCAATCTACAACAAGTTAGTCTTACAAAGACTATATATCAAACACATTAAAACAACTACTTCCCGAGCTAATACCCCGACGGACGTTGAATTATGCAACAAGTGTTTGCTGTTTCATACATTAACCTACTGCAAATGTAACAATTTGGGTCAAATTATTCAGGCCATCTACAGACACGTTTCGAAATTTATCTCTCATCACTATAAGTGACCGCCAGTCTAAGGTGTCAAATTATTTAGAGGAAATGGCAAAGCTATACTGATAAGAGATAAATCTTGAAATGCGTCTATAAATGGCCTGAATAATTTAACCCAAATTGTTACATTTGCAGTAGGTTAATGTATGAAACAGCAAACACTTGTTGCATAATTTAACGTCCGTCAGGCTATTAGCTCAGGACGTAGTTGTTTTAATGAATGTTTGATATAGTCTTTGTAAGACTAACTTGTTGTAGATTGCGAAAAGAATCTCGGCACTTTTAATGTATGAAGTATTCTGCAACCAAGAATTGGCAATTTAATTTATACTTATACCAACATTGTAGCAACATTAAACGTTATTTTAATGTTGATGAAACATTATTTGAACGTGTTTGTTCAGTGGATAGCTTGATTCGAAACGTTAGACCTCAATTTATTACTATTATACATATAATCTGTTTTTTTTTAATATGACTAATCAAATTTGACATTTTAAGAATTTAGTGATGTGATGCAGGTTGCAGCGACGTCTCGCAGCCTAACTTCAGGGTCGGCCACAGCGCCAAGGCACACACAATTTGAGGTTGGGATAGCGCTTTATAACTACAAGGAATTGCGCAATAAAGTCACCTTTCAGTCACGGATACATATTACCTTGAGTCTCTGGCCTACCCTGAAGTTAGGCTGCGAGCCGCCGCTGGCAGGTTGTGTGTTTTAGGTTAGGACAAAATTAATCGCATGTTATGTTGTAAATCAACTTTTAATTTGAGGTTATGTGAAGGGGAATCTGACATTAATATGAAAATTCAATTAACTCACAAAGATTACGGTTACAAATGTATTTACATATCACTGCCTCAAATTATTTGTATCTATAGTCTGTTTAAAAACTAGAAGGAGTAAGTGCCAAAGCCCAATTTACACTATAAAAAGTTACCAGAAATATCACTAGATAAATTTGGCGGCAATTTTAAATAATTTCATAATTACTCTTTAAATAAAATCAAATATATAGTAAAAAATATTTAAAAATTAATAATAAACAATATTTTTTTACACAATTTGTTTATTAAATTCAAAATTAACAAATAACATAAATTTTGGAAGAGTGCCTAGTGTCACGTATACAACCCTGGAACACTCGCCCAGTGTTAAAGTGTCTGCCTCTTGACTTGGTCTTGTACTCCTCCAGTAATTCCCGGAATGACTGGTTCACTCGAGTGTTAAGTGCCTCACCTTACCGTGGTGCTGGAGCTCGGGTAAGAAGCGCAATGTCCAAAACTGTTTAATCGGTCCGCGGATGCTAATCGGTGCTCCCTTGTCCCACCCCCTGTCTATTCAATGGTCCAGAAAGTCCGACATGTGCTCCTTACTTGCTAGCAAGGGGACATGTTCTATTTTCACACATACGGTTTATTAATGTAACAAGACATTAATAAACCGTATGTGTGAAAATAGAACCTGTAACCTTGTTAGCAAGTAAGGAGCACATGTCGGACTTTCTAGACCATTGAATGGACATAGGGTTGGGGCAAGGGAGCACCGATTAGCATCCGCGGACCGATTAAACAGTTTTGGACGTTGCGCTTCTTACCCTAGCTCCAGCACCACGGCAAGGTGAGGCACTTAACACTGGAGTGAACCAGTCATTCCGGGAATTACTGGAGGAGTACAAGACCAAGTCAAGAGGCAGACACTTTAACACTGGGCGAGTGTTCCACTAGGCACAAGGTTTAAAATTAAAATGTATGCACAAGGTTGGGCAAGATACCAGAATTATAAAAATATAATTTCAAAATATGTTAAATGTTAGTCAGATGAGTCACTTTCATCTTAGATTAGATTAGATATTCGTAGGAGTGGCCTCATTGGCCTGTAACACCGCGACCTTTGCAGATCTATCGTGGAACCCTATTATCCTAGACGACGTGCTCAAGCTTCGCCTCTTTGATTAGCCCTATTAACACTGACAGTGAGCCTTGGGTGTAGCTCTCTGCGCTTGGTTTAGTGTTGCCCAGCTTTAGGTATCTAACCCGTGCTAGGGCCTCACATTAGCACAGGATGTGGAGAGGATCCTCCTCTTCTTCCTGGCAGAATCTACATATTGTATCCTCTGCCAGACCTATTTTGCTCATGTGTTTGTTGAGCCTACAGTGTCCTGTCAGTATAGCTTTAACCGTTTTCTCTCTTGGTTGAGATCAGTCGTGAAAGCCGGCGATTGTTTTTTGAGGAAATGTTTCGCCTGCCTCTGCCCTGGTGTATTTGTCCACTAGGTTTGAGTTTGTGTCTCCGTCCATTTTTTTATGGATTGTGTGACTGTGGTTTTTGCAGGAGGGTTCCGGGCTAATGAATGCGCTTGATGAGCCTTGTTTGGCCAGTTCGTCTGCTTTTTTGTTCCCTTGATGACCCTTGTGTCCTGGGACCTAAACCATTGTCACTTGTCACATTGTCGACCGCCCATTTCGTTGAGAGCGCTTACACAGTCCCACACTAGCTTGGAATCGACCTGTGTGGTGCTTAGTGCCCTTAGCAGCGCTTGGCTGTCCGAGAAAATAGCTACTGATCGACTTTTGTTGTCTTGCCTTGCTATTTCTCCAACGCAGAGGTGGACCGCGATCGCCTCTGCCTTGAACGCGGTGGTGTCCCTTGCCAGACTGACTGAAATCTTTGTCTCGGGTTTTGTGCTGTATATTCCGTCTCCGGCTCCTTCATCTGTCTTCGAGCCGTCAGTATACCAGTTTGATTCCGCGTTGGTAGGTGGGCCCTTCTCCCAATCTTCCCTCTGCGGGATCATCACTTTGTATTTCCTGTCGAAATTATATTTCTTGACCATGGCATCGCTTGGCATTCCTGTTGTAGGGTTTGCCTTTAGCTCGTCTTCTAGCCTTTGGTACCTTTTCCGGTGTGATCGGTTTATGGGAGCTTGTCCTCGCATTAGTCTGTATGTTACGACCCTGGCTTCCCCTTGTATGAAGATGTGCAGTGGTGGTAGATTCAGGATCATTTCTAGGGCTGCTGTCGGGGTAGTGCTTAGGGCTCCTGTGACACTGAGATATGCTAGTCTTTGTGTGCTGTTCAGGAGCCTTATCGCCCCCTGCTGCTCCGTCCTTGTCCACCACACTACTGCCCCGTAGGATATCAGGGGCCTGATTACCCTTGTATATAACCAGAGGGTCATTTTAGGATTAAGCCCCCAGTTTTTCCCGCACATTCTTCGACACCTTCCCAATGCCATTGAGGCTTTTTTTGGCGGTTTTCGTGATGTGCGTCCTCCACGTGATTTTATCGTCGAAGATTACCCCTAGGTACTTCGCCTCCTTAGTGAAGGGAATTTTTGTGCCCCCGAGCGTCGGTGGCCTTAGACCTTCTAGCGCTCTTCTTTTTGCGAACAAAACAATCTGTGTTTTTTCGGGATTGACCGTCAGTCGTTCCCTTCGACACCAGTTTCTACTAAGTTTAGGGCCCTTTGTGTTCGTTGTGAGATAACTCCTGCGAACCGGCCTCTGATGACTATGGCCAAGTCATCCGCATACCCTAGGCAGTGGATGCCTTCTTCGGACAGTTTCCTTAGTAAGTCCACAAGAGTTGCCCATAGCAGTGGAGATAGAACCTCTCCCGGCGGGCAGCCTCCGCCGGCTCTAGCTTCAATGGTGTGCCCTCCTAGAGTGGATGTAATTGTCCTTTTCTCCAGGCTAGCCCTTATCCATTGGTAGAGGCTTGGCGGGACGCCTTTTCTTGCTTTTGCCTCTATAAGCGAGTTGGTTGTGACATTATTGAACGCCCCTTCTATATCTAGAAATGTGACCATAGCTATCTCTTTGTCCTCCACTGACTTTGTGATGAGCCTGTTTAGGTCGTCCAGCGCCGAGTCCGTGGACTTTCCTGGCTGGTAAGCGTACTGACGGTCTTTCATCTTGAAGGGAAATTAAGAATGGTTCTATTAAATTGTCTATGATACTATCCAATTTGGACTTTTTTAATTCCTCTTTGATGACATGCTCAACACAAATTTTTCAATGCATAGTTGTTACATTTTGCAGTGCTTGTAATTTTTTAGATTTTTTATATCTGCCAATTCAAACGTTTGGTTTTTAGATGCCACTTCATTTTTGATTTGAGCCCATATTAGTTCAATTGGGTTCAATTTGCAATGATACGGTGGTAACCTTAATATAGTTTTCTTATATCTTGAACAAGTTTCTCATCTTTCACGTGGTGAAACATATTTAACTATGATTTAATAAAGAAAACACTTGGTTAAATTTCACTAATATTTTGGTTTTTTATTCCAACTAGTTTCGACTTTGAGTCATTCTCAAGGAGTCACTCCTTGAGAATGACTCAAAGTCGAAACTAGTTGGAATAAAAAACCAAAATATTAGTGAAATTTAACCAAGTGTTTTCTTTATTAAATCATAGTTTTCTTATGAACCTTAGCTATTTCATCTGTTACGTACAAATTATATTTTTCTTTGTGCAAACTGATGACATTTGAAAGCTCAGACCGGGAGATATCTTTATCAAACTGGATATTTTTTAATTGTAACCAATCCTGCATATCCTTTTTCTCTAAAGATTTTGTTTGAATTTTTTCTAATTTGCGATTGTCCATTACAATGACAGCATTATCTGGCAATGTGTTTAATAAATTAGAAAACCATTCCTCAAATACCATTGCATTCATTTTCTCATGGTAATCGGCAGTTTTTTTACCCTCAAATAACAACAATGCTCTATCAACAAAACCCAGCTTAGATCCAACGTGCAGAATTATAAGGCGCTTGCCTTTTCCTGATACATTTTTGAGCCTCATTGATTGCCCTTCAGTGAATGCCTGACGTCAATTTGTTACACTATAACCCACCCACACTTTTGTGTGGCCTTCATTGACCCATATTTCATCCAGATAAGAAATTGGCCGACCTTCCATTCTGTACTTCTTAGTTGTGGGTAAGTATTTTCTTCTCCATCGTACGATATCGTCACGTTCAATTAAAATACTTCTACGGTTTCTTGCCATATATCTGTAAAATAAAGCATATTTACATGATATTCAAAATACACTGCCGAGCATAAAACTAGGGTCAATCCGTAATTTTAATTTTTTTAAATTTTTTTTAAAAATGTTTAGTTTTTTTACGTGTTTTTTCGGTTGTAACAGTTCACTAACTGATTGAATAAACAAAAAAGTTTTTGTCGTTCAAAGTTTATTGAAAGTAATGAAAATGAATAATTTCAATTTGATATGCTAAGTAATAAAAATGAACAAGTTTACTTTAATTTGCTTCTGTTGAAACAAAAGAAAGTTTAAGGACTTCAGTAGCCAGTATTCCCTCCTCTGGCAATGCACAGCTTGCAAACGACGAGGCATGCTCTGGATCAGATTTTGGATCATATTCTGCGGAAGATTGTCCTATTCCTGCACCAGTATGTCGCGAAGCTCTCTAGAATTTCTGGAGGCCTGCACATGTCTCGAAAAACGTTTTCCCATCTCATCCCAAACATACTCAATTGGATTTAAATCTGGACCACAAGCAGGCCAAACAAATCGCGTTATTTGACCTCGTCAAGAGCAGTGTGGGGCCTTGCGTTATCATGCATAAATGTTGCGTCGTCGCCAAGAATAACCACTAACGGTAAAACATGGTTTTCTAGAATCTCTGTCAGGTACCTATACGCAGTAAAGTGCCATTCTCGATAAAGACTAACTCCGTATGCGTGTCAAAAGATATGCCTCCTCATGCCATAACTGATCCTCCACCAAATGGAAGTCGCTCGGCAATACATGCTTGAGCATATCTCTCGCCTTGTTGTCGCCACACTCTTACACGTCTATCTGAGCCCGTAAGACAGAATCGCGATTCATCGGCAAACAATACGCGACTCCAATCCACTATTGTCCAAGTCAAGTGTTCTCGTGCAAAATTCAACCTCACTATATGGTGTTCACGGGAAAGCGAAGGTCCAGTAGCTCTAGTTCGACAAGATAATCCAACAGCATGAAGTTTCCTCCTAACTGTTCACTCACTTGTGTTTACATTTCTCACATCTTGCAGATGATTTTGAAGGGAAACTGCCGTGACCGTTCAGTTTCTGAGAGCACTAGAAACGAGAAAGCGGTCATCTCTAGCTGTTGTAGTCTGCCTCGTAATGAACCAGGTCTTTCGAGTGAGCAGACCAGTCTCTTCGTACCGCCGCCGTACTCGCAGTATCGCGCAGACCGCGGCCGTCTTCTAAAGCCGCCACAATTCGTGCCGCAACAACAGGACTTATGCTCATTGCAAAACACTAACAATGACAACAATAAACAAACAATTAGCAACAGATAGATGTCATCACAGAAACAAAAACTATGCTTGTTTGTTTCAACAAAAGCATATGAAAGTAAACTTGTTCATTTTCATTACTTAGCATATCAAATTGAAATTGTTCATTTTCATTACTTTCAATAAACTTTGAACAATACAAACTTTTTTGGTTATTCGAGCAATCAGTTAGTAAGCTGTTACAACCGAAAAAAAAGGAAAAAACTAAACATTTCTAAAAAAATTTAAAAAAAATCAATTAAGGAGTGACCCTACTTTTATGCTCGCAGTGTATAATATGGAATTTATATAATAATGTATTTCTATCTTACTTAAAATTAATTTGTTTCATAAAACTATACAAAGTAGAACGACTCATCTTCGGTATGCCTGCATGATCGTTTAGTTCTTTTAAAACTTTATTCGAAGTTGGTAGTTCATTTTTATAGAAGAAACTATGCACCATTTGGCGCACTGATCTCTTCACTACGTTATCAAAACTTGCAATTATGGCAGGTCGTCCTCCAAGCTGTTTAATGTTACAAATCTCTCCGGATTTCCTATATTCTCTAATGGTACGATAGACAGTGGAAGTAACAACTCCTAAAAACTAAACATTTTAATATTTAATGCATATTCTTGTGCCATTTGATATCTTACCTACTGCACCGACAATGTTTGATACAACAGCAATTATTATCATATGTGGATCATCTGCTTATACATATTTATTATGCACTGTTTTTCGTACAGAGATAAATTACCCAAATCTAAGCTCTTGTGCTTTTTTGTCACTAAGCTTGTACTAGGTCCATAATCCATCACAACAATATAAACAAAACTAACTTTTAATAATGCTAAAGAAACACCACACAGAAGGTTATTACGAAACACACAAATGTTACAACTCAGGAACGCTTCGAATGAAGGTTATGATAGCTCTTACGTCTAATAACGACGTAATTAGCATAGTGTAAGATGGGCGTGCTCTCAGCCAATCAGAGTTATAGGTTTTGGCGCGTGACATTTAAAACGCTCCTCCTAGTTATTAACCAGATCATACTACCAATTTTATAAAGTGTCTCTGAGGATCAGGTAGGATAGGAGAATCAGGTAATATTTCTTACTCAGGAATATCTGTCTTCTTTATTATCTGTCAAGGAAATTTTCTTTTAGGTATACATGTTACGATTTTTCAATGTAAATTTTCAGACATTCGTGATCTTATTAAAAACTTTCAATTCAAAAACTCTAACGAGTGTTTTCCACTCCCAGTCTAAGCATGAAGTAAAATTTCGAGTTTAGAAAAGCCTGAAAATTTGGTTTGGTCGCGTAGCGCGAAGCGCGGAGCGACCAAGCCAAATCAGGCTTTTCTAAACTCGAAATTTTTCTTCATGCGCCACGCATATAAAACACTGATTTAAACTGAAGTTCAAAATACACTTCGACTTAGTTTTGTTTAGTTCATTAATTTTACAAATGTTTTTATGAAATATGTGAAAGTATACTTAAAAGAAAAAATGCCTGTATGCGTTGTAAAGTTGCAAGTTGTAGCGTTCTCTTTTTTGAAATTCTCTGCATCGTGACAATTTATTTGACAATTTATTATAGTATATCCAAGAATCCAGGCAATGTGTTAATGGGTTTAAAGTCCTCGCATTGTTGCCAAGAGTACATGTAAATTATCAACATAACCTAAAAACCTGTCCGAAAACGTTAGGTTACTGGATGCCTAATGTTGAGTTATCAGTGGTTAAAAAGTGGTGAATTATGGTTAAGCTTTAGTGAAGCAGCAGGAGAGGGCCCAGATCCACACCAAATAACATAAAACTGCCATTTATCAATACGAATTTGAACGTGCATTGAAATGTTCTAAGAAATTCACTTTTCCTCGTACTCGGAGTTTTCGCCTGGATTGATTACGAGTGGTGAAGTGGCAACGCTGTGGGGTATTACCAAGAAAACTTCATATATTTAACGCTTGCTTTAAGGTTGCGTTTAGGGAGTTTAGAGATGTCGGAATATCAATGAAAACAACTAGATATTACTTGCATTCTCGGACGAACTTTATTTATTTGTCGTATTTATATCTCAAAATTTGATGTTTAAAATACCCTACTGTTAAAGCAGGATTACAACTGTTCGCAGTAAATACACCCTAAGTTTGGTCATATTAAAAAAAACAGAGTTTACCTACTTTATAAGTATATATTTTTTAGATAAATACGAGTACAAAGTAGTAGCTATAATTAGTGATGATGCTGGAATTAGTTCAAAGAATAGTTTGAAAGGAAAGCATTTTTGCCATCCCGGTTATGGATATGAAACAGATTGGACTAACATATTAGCTAATGTAAGTACAGTTGCTAAAATCTTATACCTACATGTTTATCAACCGTTTCACTACGAGGAGCGTATCCATACGTTTAGGTTGTATGTGGTCCATGTGCGAAGAGCGTATATTTTCAAAAGTCTGTAAATCATGAGTGGAGTGCGCACGAAGTTTATGTACACTTCTGTGCAATAAAATTAAGCACAAGTCTTATAACAATTTTTCACAATATTCTAGTTGTATAATTCGGGTCTCTGTTAATTGCCTAGCAGAAGTTTCAATAAATGATAAAACATCATAACTTAAAAATAACACCTTTATTAAAAAACCAAAACTAAGACCTTTTAAAATACACGCTTGTAATAAATACAACAAAGGCGATATAGAACCATCTTCTATTTTAGTTAGAATTCGAATTTATAAATTGTTGTCTGAATAACGCGGCATTTTGACATTAAGGAAATTGACATATTTACATATTTTCGTAACTAGGAAACTCATCATGTCCGTTTTAAACTATCATTAGGGGTCAATTTTACCACTCCATTTTTACCACTCCATTTTTACCACTCCATTTTTACCACTCTATATTTACCACTATATTTTTGTACCACTATATTTTTTTCCACCATTTTATTACCATCATATTTTATTACAGATCATATTTTTCCTGATTTACATCATAATTGGGTACATCCAAATTGGATGTTGTGACCAACGGCCCTAAGATACTTAGCAATAAATTCGTCTTCGTCTTTACGGGTTTCATAATCGCGCACGATGTTGGAAATTCGTTCTTCCGCTTTGACGCTGGACAGATTTTCAGTCCTCTTAATTTTTCTTCCCAAGTCCAACTCTCGAAGCATCGTCTCAGTATCCCCTTGCTCCTTCTGCAACTCCGCCAAGAACGCGTAGAGGCTGGGATGATCCTTGCCGACGACTACTGCGAACCGATTGTGCCACCCCTCGCTCATGTTGTTAGTTCTTGACTTGTTCTGCAGCACGGCCTCGTACATGTTCCACAGCCTTGGTGGGTACCTGAATAAATAATCGATAAGAAATCACAGTATCATAGTATCACAGTATCATAAAATACCTAGGTGCAGTTGCACGACGTCTTCCTCTCGCCTCTTATATAATTATCCTCAAAATAATCTGCAATTTCTTGGAAAGCGTCAAATGTCAAGTTTAAATTAACATTTGACAGACACATGTCAAACCAGGTAATCAAAAAATCAAAAATAGAACCGAATGAATGTTTTATACACACTTGTAAATACTTCAGAAATATTTGTAACATAACTAATGGTAAAAAATTGGTAGTAAATAAAATACGGTAGTAAAAAATATATGGTGCTAAAGATGGAGTGGTAAAAATGTCGTACAATCTTAAACTATAACATATTTTGTGTGTTTAATTTTATTGCACAGAAGTGTATCTCTTCAATCAGCAGTCTATACAGTATAATTTAGAAAAAATCCATGGCCAACTTTTATTTGTTTAATAAAATAAAACACTAACTTTGTTTGGTTAACACAATATTTTTATTTTCGAGATTACAGTTTTGTTTGTTTTGTTTTTTGTTTGCATTTTCCTGAATATAAATGTAATGCAAGCCTATGGCCTATGAAATGTTTACACACGGTACGAGCCTGTGGTACGAAATACGTACGGATACGCATTTAGTTTTCAAACACCGTACACGGGGCACGCATTTGATATTCACACTTCGTAGCGAAAGGGTTAATGTTCTTGTAGTTTCTAGAGGCGTCAGTGGTTCCACAAACCTGCAACCGATCCATCAGCTTAACAGAAAACAGAATTCAGGCTTCCTCGAAATTTTTCAAATCCGCCTGCAAAGCCGGACCTTGGGTTAGAGAACCAGATCAGGATGCGTTGCTAAGTAAGTTGTATCGTAGTTAAGATGACAATATGCTGAGTTTTATACATTTAGATAGCGGTCGACTTCTAAAAAATCTCTTCTTCACTGCAACGTATAGTCGGCGCAACCCAAATCTGAACGCCAAAATTTAATGGTGTAATTTATACTTTGCATCATAGTCGTTCGTCGCAATTAAGTTTGACAGCTCTCAAAAATTATTGACAATATTCAATATCCCCCCCTCTCCTTGTAATACCACTGGCCAAAGCCAGCATCAACGCAATGAAAAAAAAGACCTTTATTGGCATTAATATTCTCTTTTACACTTTAACGTACAATTGTATAACCCTTTTCCTCCTTACAGCCCTATTTTTTCCCTTCCTTTCTTCCTTTCCCATTCCAATCTTTCCAAAATATTTACGCCTGTCCCGTCCTCTCTTATCCATTAAGTAACCCTATTATTCCCTTCTATCCATTCTTTACATACCGCCTTGCATTTCTTCCCCAAGTGTTGCAGTTACAGTTTTACATCATTTGCACAATTATATATCGATATGTAGGATTCATTGGTTTGCCTGGACCACATCGGACTTCCCAAGGAAGCCACACTTATGGTCACAGGAAGGGTTTTGCACGGAATTCCTCCGTGACTGACATTTTTCAATTTTTCTGTCAAAGACAGTTTCAATTAACTTGTTCCCATGTATCCCGTCCGCATCCGCGTAGCAAACACCTTCCGTACTTTTCACCCATCCAAATCTTTCTTCCTCTCTCATCCGATCCAAATCTCGCCCTAGCCAGCCGTACCTTTTCCTTCCTAGGTATATCTAGATTGCTCAGATACCTTGGCACACTTCCATGTACCTGCCACCGTTTGTACCATCGATTGTATCCACTCCGGTCTATACTATCCTGCTGTTCCTACCTCTTTACTTCCCTCCATTTATACTTCATCCACGCCGCCACATCCACTCCTTTTTCAAATCACTCATTCACCACAATTTCCAAAACCCCTGCCTTCTCATACACTCTTCTTCTCTCCATCCTCCACCCACTTGCTCCTTCTCTCATGCACGTCTGCCACACCTCTTTCACTAGCCTTTCATCACCAATTTCACTTGCTCTTTTCTCATACCTCGCCACTCTCTCCATTGCTTCTACATTCACACTTGTTCGATTCGTTTTTTGAAGCAGAATATATTTTGGTGTGGATCTTTCCACACCCAGTATCTGTTTTAGGAAAAACCCTTGCTCTTTCTCTATACATTCATACAATCGTACGCCGCACACCTCCACCCCATACAATAAAATTGACTTCACACAGGCATGCCACAGTTTACACGCCATTTTAAAAATCTCCTCAGGCCATTTTCCTCATTTCTACATTAGGATATGCCACGCTTTCCTCGCTTTTAGTTGAACCCATCTGACGTGCTCCCTGTACCCCCCATTCCAACTAAATACAAACCCTAGATATTTAAACTCTTTCACTTTCTCAATACTTTCACCTTTCTACATAAATTTCTTCCTACTTCCCTCTCTTCCCCTGTTCTTAAATCTTATGCACTTCGTTTTTTCTACATTGACACTTAATCCTCGCTTATCGATGTATTTTTCCACTCTTTTTAACATCTCATACATTTCTCCCCATTCGCTCGACAGTAATACCACATCGTCTGCGTACGCCAACATCAACACCTACAATTTTCCTATAACCACACCGCTCGGCTGTCCTTTTCTCAATTCTTTTTCCATTTCGCTCAAGTAAATGTTGAATAATAACGAGCTTAGCAGGCATCCCTGTCCCACTTCCATCCATACTCTGAACTTCTCCAATACTTCCCGGACTTTCTCCCAGTTCTTGTTTATATATACTATGCCTATCTCCAATTGTACTCCTCCCTTCTGACACCCCATCCACACTATCCCTTCCACTCCTTCCTTAAATTCTAAATCTTCAGCCTGTCTCTCCACTTTTGCTTGTCCCCACGTTTCCCGATACATACTTCTCACCCATTCCACCATTACCTCGCTCTCGCCTCTTCTCTTTAAACATTCAATCAATTTATCTCTCGGAACCGAATCATACGCCGCTTTCAAATCTACAAATACCGCATACACACTTCTTTTTCTCTCCAGTTCCCTCTCAACCACCCTCGCAAGCGTAAATATTTGATCCCTCGTCCCCCTTCCTCTTCTAGAGCCTTCCTGAGTTTCCGGCAGGAGTTTCTTTTCCTATAATTCTTTTTCCAGTCGGGTCTTCACCACCGTCTTTGCTATCTTGTACCGGATACACATTATGGTTATTCCTCTATAGTTTTCCACATCTTTTTTATTTCCCGTCTTGTGTATCGGGCACATTACTCACACTCTCCACGAGTCCGGAACTTCCTTGTTTCCTCTCCACTTTTGGTTTAGCAGCTCTCTGAATCGTCGTTTTCCCTCTACTCCAATCCTCTTCCACATTTCCGCTTTTAGACCATCCATTCCGACGGCTTTCCCATTTTTCACTTCTTTAAAACCCTTCTCTACTTCCTCTTCCGTAAACTCTTCCGCTTCTCCTATTTCCCCTCGACTTCCGACCCCTACTGGTTCGACACAGTTCTCTAGGGATATATTTTTCCAGTCTTCCAGATTTACTTCTATTCTCCCTGTTACTTCTCCTCTCCTTAAAACATTCCACATTTGCCTTTCATATTGACACTCTCCTAATTCTGCTGCTATTTTGTTAATTGCCTGCTTTTGTTTATCTTCGCATACCTTCTTGTACTTTGTCCTCGCCGTTACCACCTACTTTGTTTCCCCTCTTCCACTTCTCCACTTATTTACCCTCCTTACTCCTCTTTTTGCCTCTCTACACTCCTTGTCGAACCACGAGGGGGGTCGTGGTTCGACAAGGAGGAGTGTCCAAAGAGTGTCCTCCTCCTCTGCCCTTCTTCACCTTTCTCATACATCCTGCTATTTTCTCCTCCATTTCCTCCATGCTTTTCACATCCCTCCAGTCGATCCTCTCTAAACGTTCCCCCATCCTTTCTAAGTCTCTTTTGCCATCTGCAAATTTCCAATACTCTTGCTCCCCGTGCTGCCTCCTCTGTTTCCCTACCCATATTGCTACCGATATTGGCAGGTGATCGGAGCCTAGTACCTCTTCAACCTCCATTCTATTGACCTTCACCTTGTTTATACCATTTGTCAGTATAAAGTCTATAACCAACACTCCCCGTGGTCCTATGTATGTTTTTTTTCCCAACCCAATCGCCTTCTGTGCACCCATTTAACACATCCTATCCCTCGTCTACCACCCACTCGGCCATCATCCTTCCCTCCCTATTAATCACTTTATCCTGCGACTGCCTTTCTATTATTTCTCCCGTATCCCCCACTCCTCTCTTAACTTCACCTATTCTCGCATTAAAGTCTCCACCAATCACACAGCTTTTCCCCTCACTAGTTTTTTTATCCAGTGCTTTCCGACTTTCTCCCAGTTCTTGTTTATACTATGCGTATCTCCACCCCATCCACACTATCCCTTCCCCTCCCTCCTTAAATTCTAAATCTTCAGCCTGTAACTCATCCATTGACCCAACAATAAACCCTCCTTTCGTGGATTTTATAAAAGAGTTAAATTTAAAGTTCGAACGAGTGTTTCCACTCCCAGACTAAGCATGAAGTAAAATTTCGAGTTTAGAAAAGCCCCGCGTAGAAAATTTGTCGAGGGTCGCGCAGCGACCCGAGACAAATTTTCACGGGGCTTTTCTAAACTCGAAATTTTACTTTATGCGCCACGCGTATAAAACACTGAAATGTTGTGAAGTTATAAATACACTTAAAAAAATCTGTTTCCCTACCCAATAAGTCCCTTTTGCCATCTGCAAATTTCCACCACTCTTGCTCCCCGTGCTGCCTCCTCTGTTTCTCTACCCATATTGCTATCGATATTGGCAGGTGATCGGAGCCTAGTACCTCTTCAACCTTCATTCTATTGACCTTCGCCTTGTTTATACCATTTGTCAGTATAAAGTCTTTAACCGACGCTTCCCGTCGTCCTAGGTATGTTTTTTTTCCCAACCCAATCGCCTTCTGTGCACCCATTTAACACATCCCACCCCTCGTCTACCATCCACTCGGCCATCATCCTCCCCTCCCTATTAATCACTTTATCCTGCGACTGCCTTTCTATTATTTCTCCCGTATCCCCCACTCCTCTTTTAATTTCACCTATTCTCGCATTAAAGTCTCCACCAATCACACAGCTTTTCCCCTCACTAGTTTTTTTTTATCCAGTTCTTCCCGGACTTTCTTCCAGTTCTTGTTTATATATACTATGCCTATCTCCACCCCTTCTGACACCCCATCCACACTATCCCTTCCACTCTTTCCTTAAATTCTAAATCTCCAGCGTCTAACCCCTCCCTTGACCCCACAATAAACCCTCCTTTCGCTCTTCCTCTTATTGTCCATCTAAACCCTGCTGGTAGCTTCCTTTTCACCTTTTCCCACTCTTTGATCACTAACCACGTCTCTACTAATTCCACTACATCCTTCCCATACACCCACTCCTCCAAGTCTCTCTGCCACCTCTGTCCCTTACATTTCGATTTTATTCCCGCTATATTCCAAAACCCTATCTTTATTTGCTCATTGCCCACCCTATTAGTGCCACTTCTAATACGACTTTGTATATTCCTTACTTTAACTGTTTTTTTGTTGCCCACCCTCCCATCACTAGCCTACCCTTATCCTTATTCCACTCCCACCATTCTTCATCAACCTTCAATCTTCGATACGCCACTTTAACCTGTTTTCCCTTCCCTCTTTCCTCTCTAGCTACCGCTATTATTTTAGCTTGAACTTCTCTTTTCTCCCTAGTCAGGTCATTATTGATGAGAAATCCTGCTTCTTTTCTTTTTTAAGTTGCTTTTCTTTATCATAATATTTCTCTTAGCCTCCCAATGTTTACACTTCAGTAAGATTGGCCTCCTCCTGCCGATTTTTTCCTCCCCCAATCTCACCCCTACTTCGAATTGTCTTGGCGTTTCTAGCTCCCTTTCTAGCTTCTTTACCGCCGTCGCTATATTCTCTCTCTCTTTCACTCCATCTTTTATAATGTTACACTTACTTCTCTATTTTTCTCTTGCTTCCTCTTTTCTTTCTAATGTTTCTATTCTAGCCCTCAGCACACTTCTTTGCTCTTTCCACTCCTTTTTTTTGGCCTTAGCTCCTTTTTCCGCTCCTTTTCCTTCTGCTTTAGCTCCTCTTTCCACTTCTTTTTCTTCTACCTTAGCTCCTCTTTCCACTCCTTTTCCTTCTGCCTTAGCTCCTCTTTTCACTCCTTTTTCTTCTACCTTAGCTTCTCTTTCCACTCCTTTTCCTTCTGCCTTAGCTCCTCTTTTAACTCCTTTTTCTTCTGCCTTAGCTTCTCTTTCCACTCCTTTTTCTTCTGCCTTAGCTCCTCTTTCCACTCCTTTTCCTTCTGCCTTAGCTCCTCTTTTCACTCCTTTTTCTTCTGCCTTAGCTTCTCTTTCCACTCCTTTTCCTTCTGCCTTAGCTCCTCTTTTAACTCCTTTTTCTTCTTCCTTAGCTCCTCTTTCCACTCCTTTTTCTTCTGCCTTAGCTCCTCTTTCCACTCCTTTTCCTTCTGCCTTAGCTCCTTTTTTCACTCCTTTTTCTTCTGCCTTAGCTTCTCTTTCCACTCCTTTTCCTTCTGCCTTAGCTCCTCTTTTCACTCCTTTTTCTTCTGCCTTAGCTCCTCTTTCCACTCCTTTTTCTTCTGCCTTGGCTCACCTTTTCACTTCTTTTTCTTCTGCCTTAGCTCCTCTTTCGACTCCTTTTCCTTTTGCCTTAGCTCCTCTTTCCACTCCTTTCCTTCTGCCTTAGCTCCTCTTTCCACTCCTTTTCCTTCTGCCTTAGCTCCTCTTTTCACTCCTTTTTCTTCTGCCTTAGCTCCTCTTTCCACTTCTTTTCTTTCTGCTTTAGCTCCTCTTTTCACTCCTTTTTCTTCAGCCTTAGCTCCTCTTTCCACTCCTTTTCCTTCTGCCGTAGCTCCTCTTTCCACTCCTTTTCCTTCTGCCTTAGCTCCTCTTTTCACTCCTTTTTCTTCTGCCTTAGCTTCTCTTTCCACTCCTTTTCCTTCTGCCTTAGCTCCTCTTTTAACTCTTCATTATACCGTTTCATTTCGTTTTCCATCCACTCCAGCTTGTTTAATATTCTGCCTATTTTCTCCTCCATATTATTTCTAGCACTCACATCTGCCTTTCTTTTCTTCTTATTCTTGTTTAATTGCTTAAAATTATGCCTTAAATCCCCACAGTTGCTGGTTCTTGCTCTCCTTTCCATCGGCAAAATAAACGGAATTGTTTCGGATTCGAACCCACATCCGCGGCGTGAAAAGCAGCACCTCAGCTCACCTGGCTAATGTGTTTCACCCGCAATAACATTTAGGTCGCGACTTATGTTGGTTTAAGAAGCTGAGCCCCGCGCACACACGCGCCCTGTCGTTGCCCTCGCTTCACTCCGTTCTAACCTCCAAACGACACCGCACTGCTTTTTGTCCTCACTATTCACCGTTCTCTGACACCGTTCTCACTTCACTCTCGCACCCCGACAGCAGTTGCCTCTACAACCCTTCACTTCTCCACCCTTTTCCAATCCCTCAACACTCGCTTTTGCTATCGACACAATCACTTCCCTTCCGCTCTCCGCTCTCCATTAATGTTTCATGTTAATCAGCGCAATGAATTTCAGTAACAAATACCATGACAACCAAAGAGCGTTCACATTTGGGTTGCGTCGACTGTACTTAACAAATTTAAATGTGTCTCATAGAGGATCGTTTTTTTTTACTTCATAGAATCAAAATATCCAAATTTATGCCAATTATGCAATTCCCCGAGATCATGCTCAACAACGGATAAATACTGGGGAAGAAGAGGACCGCTTTATTGCCTAACCGATGGCTACGGTGACGTAAGTTGGGCGCGTTTGGATGACGTGCAAGCTCACTTCAACCTGAGCTTTTCTTCCGGAAGAATGTCTCCTGAAGGTTACAGCTACCTTTGCCCTGATGACAGCATAATGCCCTTGAACTCGACCAACAATCCATGCGTTTGGGTGGTTAAACCATGGCCGGTAATTGCAACACAACGGTAAACGTCAACAAATTAATATATATTTTTGGATTAATTATTTGGGCCACGTTGACCCAGAAAACTGGTTCATCTCTGAACTTGAGTTCAAGATGACAATTTCTATTGTTGTGAAGTCTTTTTAAAACTCAAGTTCAGAGATGAACCAGCTCAAGGTGTTTGGTGCAACTAGCCCTTATTTTCTAATATTTCTAAAGTTATAAATTATAAAAACGAATTAAAATTTTTGAATTGTACGACTGTTTCTGAACTATTTGATGTTTATTGTTACAAGTTAACCGACAGGACCTCGTTCTCACGCGCGTACAATCTTCTCTTATTCTTCACCATGGAAACCAAACAAAAACAAAAGGTCGGTCGCGGATTGCTAGTCCTGTCCCAATCTCCCGTGTAATGGCACCAGCATCGAAGCGCGAAAATTCGAATAACTCAATACTCCATCCAATTAAGTGCTTCATAATCATGAAAGGACAAATAATTCAAATCACTTTGTTTGAAATAATGAACAAAAATGATTAATCGAAAACAGACTTTAAACCTTTCTCATTCCCAAGTTGAAAACAAGTTTATTAAAATGGTCACGTGGAGTCGGCTTGGCGAAGACGTCAGCTAGTTCAAGTTCTGATGGTACATAGCTGACTTTGATGATCCCTTCCTCAAGCTTTAATAATAATAATAATAATAATAACTTTATTTATGCCCACAGGTACATAAGTCTATACAAGAGAAACAATAATACATCTAATATTTAAATTTAACAAAGAAATCTTCTATGGAATAAAACGCATTTTCTATTAACATTGACTTAATTTCATACTTAAAATCATTTGGCGTTAGCTGTTTATATTTTTCTGGAATTGAGTTATATAAACGTATTCCAAAAAATCGAGTGCTGTTTTGAGTACGTTTCAATCGGTTAAATAAGGGACGTATTGCACCTACATTTCTTGTTTTTATTGTACTGTTACTTAGATCTTGGTTAGTGCAGTAATGGTCTATGTTTTCATGAATATGCATTAGACATTCCATTATATATATAGATGGGAGTTTAAGTACTTTCAGTTGCCCGAAGTGGTCTTTACAATCTTCAGTATAACCCAGATTACAAAGAATTCGAATTGCTTTACGCTGAGCCGAAAATACATTGAGTGAGCCTGGGGAGTGTCCCCAAACAATTATGCCATATCGTATATATAACTCTATTAATGAGTGATAGCACATTTTGAGAGTTTCAAAATCAACAACTGGCGAGAGCCGACGAAGTAAGAATATATTCTTATTTTTTGTCAAAACAATCTTAGAAGTATGAGATTTCCAAGTTAATTTACTATCCAGATAAAACCCTAAAACTTTTACCTCGAGAGTCAAGTTTTGATCAGGTACCCTTTTCAAGTTAAACTGTATATTTGTTGTTTTGTCATTATTAAGTAATAGTTTATTTGCATAGAACCAATTAGTAGCCTGATTGACTATGACAGAGCATTCGTTTCTAAGTTCGTCTTGCGACCTTCCTTCATTTATCAATGTAGTATCATCTGCAAATATTATAATATTGTCAGCTTCTCACGGATGTGATGAAATTTGATGTCCACGTGCTTTGTTCTCTTGTGAAAGACTGAATTTTTTCACAAGACAAAGCGCTCCTTGGTTGTCCATCGTCAAAGTTGTGGCTTCATAGACTGGTTCTCCGATGTCTTTCAGGAAATGATGAATTCAGGTTGCCTCTTTCGTTGCTTCCGAGGCGGTGACGTACTCAGCTTCCGTCGTTAACAATGTCACAGCCTTCGGCATTTGGCTTCTCCAGGTGACCGCCCCATCAGATAGAAGCGGGCTACGTTCCTCGGCGGGTGTCCAGGTCATTACCAAAATCTGAGTCGGAATATCCCATAACCTGGGACATTTCCGTATCTCGGCGATACTCAATCCCAAGGTTTTCTGTACCCTTCAAGTATTAAAGGATGCGCTTGACGGCTTTCCAGTGAGTCAGGTCATTGTTTGATGTGTACCTACTAATCTGATTCGTGGCGAACATTATGTCTGGTCGTGTGACAATAGCTGCGATCATTAATGATCCCACAGCCTCCCGGCACGGAAAGGCGTTCTCGCCACTTTCGTCGTCGTCCAGCTTCTTCAGTCTCACGTGCGGATTAGCTGGAGTGCTGACGACTGCTGCATCATGCATACGAAACTTCTCGATCACCTTACGAATGTAATTAGACTGGTGAATTAATATACGACGATCTTTGGTTTCACTTATCTCGTTTAGGATCTCCATCCCAATACAATGTCCAGGTGGCGAAACCGTTATCTCGAATTGTTTCCGCAAATCATTCACGAAGCTGTGAAGCATCATCTGACGACATGACGAGTCCGTCATCGACGTAGAGAATCAGGATGATTGTCGAGTTGGCGTTACTTCTCCTGTAGACGCATTTGTCTGCTTCTCCTCGTTGGAACATTTCGCCTAGCATGAACTGATTGAACTTCTCGTTCCAGCAACGCGATGCCTGCTTTAATCCATAGAGCGACTTCAGCAGCTTGCAGACTTCATCACCGCTGACATCAGCGCCCTCTGGTGGGTCCATGTAGATGGTCTCTCGTAGGTCCCCATATAGGAATGCCGTGCGTACATCGAACTGAAGGATTTTGTAATCGTTCTTGACTGCTGTTGCCAACAAGATTCGTATCGATTCAAATCTTGTCGTGGGTGAGAATATCTCGTCGTAGTCAACTCCCTTCTCTTGAGAAAATCCTTTAGCACACAGTCTGTCCTTGAACCTTGGCTTGTTCGATGTTGCATCCTTAATGAAAAAAACCCATTTAGACCCGATGATTTTCATGTTGCCAGTTCTCTTCACAAGTTGCCTAGTGTTCTTCCTCTCTAAGGCGTTGAGCTCCTCAGTGATTGCGTTTGACCACTCCCTAGACTCCCTGCTGCCCATGGCTTCCGAATATGACTGCGGCTCCTGCACCACAGTGATATTCGCGTTATATCTCGGTGGGCGTCGTAAGTTTGCTCTACTCTTCAGACTGTAGTTTCTGGTGTTATCGGTTGCTGCCCGGTGGTCCTCTTCAGCGGATTCGGCGTTTCTCTGGAGCCCGTCGACTCGGCCTGCTCTACCCGGGACCAGTTGAGGCTCGACGATCTCTGGTTTAGGATTCCTCGCCGGCGGCTGCCGTACCTTGGGAGCTGCACCTTGGTGAGCCGCCAATTCCAGGATCATCATCAGTAATGTTCTCGGCAATTTTCACTGGTACGATACGAATCGGAATTATCCTCTTCTCGGCATCGATCGTTGTGTGTTCATCAAAGATCACGTTCCTCGACACCCTGACCTATCTCTTCACAGGATCAAACAGTCGGTAGTTGTCAGAATTACCGTCGTACCCAGCAAACATGAGTTTGCTGGATTTGTCGTCGAGTCTGGTCCTTTGACTGTCGCGAATGTGCATGAATGCAGTACATCCGAACTTCTTTAAGTGTGACAGAGTCGGCTTCCTCCCCGTGAAGGTCTCGTACGGCGTCTTGTTCGCTTTCTCGCTCGTGGGAGTCCGGTTGAGGATGTAGACACCCGTGTTAACCGCTTCGCCCCAGAGGTACTTCGGTACACTCGTCGCGTGCATCATGGATCTGGCACTCTCCATGACCGTGCGCATTTCCCTCTCGATACGCCCATTTTGCTGCGGCGTATACGGCGACGTATTCTCCAGGATGATGCCCTCAATCTTCAGGTAGCCCAGCAGATCTTCATTGATGTACTCGCGACCGTTGTTACAGTGCAAAGCCTTGACCTTGCAACCGTGCTGTTTCTTCAGCATCCGCACGTACTCCTTGAAGCGAGCCAAGACGTTGGATTTGTGCTTCATGGTGCTGACAGTGAGGTACGACGTCGCGCTGTCCTTGAACAAAACAAAATAACTCGCCCCTCCAGATTATTCGGTCGATATAGGTCCGCACACGTAAGAAAATACACGTTCTCCAACTTCCTCCTTACGGATTTCTCTGGATGGATGTGAAAAACAGTGCTGTTTGCCATACAAGCAAGATTCACAAAGAATCTCTTCCTCGTCGCTCAGTGTTTGCCAGTTATGACCCCACTCTTGATCATGCCTCGAATACGCGTAAAGTTTACATGGCCAAGTCTGTCGTGCCACGCCTTCAAGCTGTTTTCTGAAACTTGATAGACTTGATGGGTAGCGACCATTCTGAACAACATTCGATATACGTTGTGGTCATCGAGAATTGCACTAGCAACGAGTTTTAAGTTGTCTAGGATTTCGGCGCTCTGCCCTTTCTTGACAATTGACCAACCCTTCTTGGTTACAACGGTTTCCGAGAACAGGTTTCTCTTCAAGTCCGGGACAAATAGGACGTTCGTAATGATCGATTTGTGCCACTCACCTTTAACAAATTTTTCAATCTCGATATCTCCTTTTCCCATGACAGGAACTGACACGTTGCCGCCTCGAGCGACTTCTGACAGGTTGGAAAACTGCTCAACCCTGACGACATGTGGGCAGAGGCTCCGCTGTCCATGATCCACGTATCTTCCACGTTGTATCTTCCTCCAGCAAACTCCACGATGAATGAAGAGTACTCCTTATGGTCATTTGTTGACTTTTGCTGCGGCTTGCTCCCGCAGAAGCGCGCGATGTGTCCCCTCTTCCGACACAGGTAGCAGACGACAGTGGATTTCTTCTTTGGTTTGTTCTGGTTGTCCGACTTCTGGCTGCCCGGTCCCCCTGCTGACATCTTGGTCTGCTTCGATTTCTGCCAGACGAGATTGAAAATGCGGTTTCAAATTGTCCAGACAATGACAGGTTTGCATCTTCGTCAATCAACCTGGACGTCAGATTTTCCAGCGTCTGTCTGTCATAGCTGACTGACAACCACGCTTGTCGAAAATTAAGGAACTTCAGCGGCAATGTGATGCAAATCTTTGTCATTATCGCCGCGTCACTGACTGCCTCACCAATGTTCTTCAGCTTTTTCCCCAAATTTTCGACGTTTGCGATGTGTTGCGCCATGTTCTCGTTGTCCTTCATACGGTACTGATGGAACCGCTCGTGTGCGATCATCTTGCTCGACTCGGACCGTTGAAAATAGATGGAATCAAGTTAATCAATTATTTGATGAGCAGACTCGATCACTGTTATCTGCGTATATTCCAGCGCAGATGTCAGGATGAACATGGCCGTTGCGTCGCTCTTCATCCCGATTTTCTGCGGCTCCCCATCTTCCGCTGGCTTCTGCTCGACCCCGTCGACGATGTTGTAGAGTCCCTTTGCCCGTAGCGCGCAGTTGATTTGGAACCGCCACTGGTTGCAATTACTCCCGTTGAACTTGCTCATGTCCAGCCTCTCAGCCATCGTGACGTCGCTACAGCGCCAAACACGTGACTCACGTGCGTAACAGGTCCTCCAAACGGCCAAAACCTCAACTATCAGTGCGAGCAGCACGACACTTGCGCCCTCAAGCTGTGACGAACACGCTTCCACAGTCCAATTTTAGGTTAGGTTCGCGGCGACCCGGAATCCGACTCACAGATTAACGACTTCGCGCGTGTCGTGGGCCCATAACGTTTTGAATAATACGACTGTTTCTGAACTATTTGATGTTTATTGTACCGTTTTCGTGTTACAAGTTAACCGACAGGACCTCGGCCTCACGCGCGTACAATCTTCGCTTATTCTTCACCATGGAAACAAAAACAAAAGGTCGGTCGCGGATTGCTAGTCCTGTCCCAATCTCCCGTGTAATGGTACCAGTATCGAAGCGCGAAAATTCGAATAGCTCAATAAAAATTAATTGACTTTCTGCAAAAAATTAGTCTCATTGAGACAAGTCTCGAAACTTCTACTTCTTGAGCTAATACCCCGACAGATATTGAATTATACAATGAATATTTGAGTTCCAGATATTCTTATTTATGATACAATTGACTGCATTAACGGATATGTAACAGCTATATAAATAATATAGTTGTTACATATCCGTTAATGCAGTCAATTGTAACATAAATAAAAATATCTGGAACTCAAATACACCTAAATTATTTGGATTGATTGAGTTACTTGAAGATAATTATACTTTGATTAAAAAACACTTAGAACCTTTCTTCAATACTTTATTTTGTAACCAAATGTACATTTCGGACACGAAGTGTCCATTATCAATGGTTTGATACTAATACCAAGTATTAGTATCAAACCATTGATAATGGACACTTCGTGTCCGAAATGTACATTTGGTTACAAAATAAAGTTTTGAAGAAAGGTTCTAAGTGTTTTTTAATCAAAACACCTAAATTACATTAGTAACTGTTCTTTTTTTTTAGGAAAAAGGCTCAAGATATCCAAGACTTCTTCAAAACGTTAAACCAGAAGAACCCGAACCGCTGGGAGAACGCCTTCCTCAGCCTGATCGAAAACTTCAAACAAGACGTCACTCCTTTGGAACCAGTGGTGCCAATTGAAACCTACCTAACAAATGCGCCAGGTTTCTTGAGTGCGAACAGCTTTTCAGGATGCCATCCACCGAGAACCATCAGAGTCTGCACGACCACGAACATCGCATTCGCAAAATGCGGTTGGATGAGAGAGGTCGCTTCGGTTTATGGAGTTGAACCAGATATGGATTGTATCAAAGCAGCGAATTTTACACATTGCATGGATGCTATTATGAATAATTTTGCTGATTTGGTTTTTGTGCATCCGGATTATGAAAGTGTTGCCGTCAAGTAAGTGAATAGTTTTCATCAGCGGCGGCTCGGAGCCTAACTTCAGGGTAGGCCAGAGACGCAAGGTAATATGTATCCGTTATTGAAAGGTGACTTTGTTGTGCAATTCCTTGTAAAGGGTGTTTTTTTTTAGACGTGTGGTTTTCAAGTCGGCACTACTTTTTTCGGAGATGGTCTTTTTAACAGCTGTCACTTTTATGCTCAGTTTGGTTTGCCATTTCATAATGAATAGACTTACTCCTGAACGTTTGCAAATCGTGCAAATTTATTACCAAAATAATGGTTCGGTTCGCGCGACGCATCGCGCGCTGCGTCCAATATTCGGTCGACATAATCGCCCAGCAGAGTCGGTAATTCGAGCAACCATGAATCGGTTTCGCACCACGTTTACTCTAGTGGATAGTGCGCATCCTCAGAGACACCGTACAGTGCACACCGAAGACGCTATCGCTGCTGTGGAGCAGAGTATCGAAGAAGACCTGAATGAGTCTATCCGCCATCGCGCGCAACAATTGGAGCTGTGTCCATCAACTTTATGGAAGATTTTGCGGAAGGATCTTGGTTTGCGTGCTTACAAAATCCAACCCGTGCAAGCATTGAAGCCAAACGACCATCAAGCGCGTCGCACGTTCGGTGAATGGGCCCAAAACGAGATGGCCACCGATCCCGATATTCACAAGAAAATTTTGTTCAGCGATGAAGCTCACTTTTGGTTAAATGGGTATGTCAATAAGCAAAATTGTCGCTTCTGGAGTAAAGATAATCCACAAGTCATTGTTGAGACGCCGCACAGTGGTCGGAATTTTAAAAAAAGTGGGATTTAATATAAAAAACCGTTTGTAAATCATGAAACTTTGTGGATGAACGTATTTTGAGTGTATAAAAAAAGATTCTGAATGTCAAATATTGAAAAGTCAAAAATTCAAAATGGCCGACGAAATATGGCGGACTGAGCCAAAAATTTCCGATGAAATTTGTGATTTGGTACGATATTCCTGATCTGGTATGGCTAAAAAAAATGATTTACTAATTTCCAAACAATATTGAACAGGTATACTGTTTTTATTTTTTTTTATTTTTTTATTTTGGGTTTTACGTCATTTATTTCCGCTGCTAAGGCCAATCATGACGCCGGAGATTAGGTCTACAGCTATCCGGGAATTTTGCCGAACCCGGTGGGAGTTCCAACCCACCGGTAGGGATCTTTAACGTGCACGCAACATCCAGGCAGTACACGGGTCCTACATGCATTTAACGTCATATCCGAGAAGACGGAGTGTTTGGCATTTTTATCCTAACCTATATACCTATATAGATGCAGACAACTTGTTAGGCCGGTATTTGAACCCCGGTCCGTGGCGTGGCAGTACAACACTCTAACCACATTTGTCATATATGGCTTTAAATAAAAACAGAGGGCAGCTTGGTGGTGTACAAGCTGCCCTGTGTTTTTATTTAAAGCCATATATGACAAATGCATTTTTGTATCAAAACGTTCCGTTTTTTTGACTTATGATTTTTTCCAAAGTCTTGCTTCACTGTGTTATCAAAATTATGTTTTGTACTGATTTTTTCAATAAATTTAAGCGCCATTTACATGAATACTTATGGAAATATTCGTTTCTTTCTAAAAAAATGCTCTTTTTACCTAGAAAAGAAGCATTTTTAAAAGGCTGCAGCTTTGACCGGAGCAGGTCGGAGCAGCTGTTTGTTTCAGGAATAAAATCTGTGAAGTATATACTATTTAGTGCCATAGGAATTTCAGAGGGCACGAGGGGGGCGATATTTTTTTTTCTCAGTCAATGTTAACGTTTTAAGCGAGGTAATTTGAACACATTACATGGACAAATTCTATTTTAATCAACTCTCTGCGTTTCTATAAGAATCTATTATTATTTTTCAAATTATTTATCTTATTATTTATCACTTAAGAAGTTTAGATGGCACCAAAAAGGCAATATTTTAGCAAATTTTAATTGACGTGAATAAACGCAACAAAAATTACATTTTCAGAGGCTGAACAATAATAAACAAAACTTTCTTTACAAAAACTTAAACTAATTTAAATCTTAATTTAAAAACATATATCACAGTTGTTTACGTAATTCGATTAATGTTTATAAATTTACATGACAGTCAAATTAATGATATATTGTATGAAACAACGTACCTGTTTTCAATTTTCAACTGCACTGGAAGAACTTTCACTGACGTTAAGCGACATCTTGTCGTTGTAAACAAATCTAATAACACTGACAATTTCTCGCGTATACAGCGCCATCTGTATATTCTAGAGGCATTTCCTAGCCACTGCTACCAATATTAAACAGCTACTCCGACCTGCTCCGTTCAAAGCTGCAGCCTTTTAAGAATGCGTCTTATCTAGGTAAAAAGAGCATTTTTTTGAAGAAAAAAACGAATATTTCCATAATTATTCATGTAAATGGCGCTTAAATTTATTGAAAAAATCAATACAAAACATAATTTCGATAACACAGTGAAGCAAGACCTTGGAAAAAATCATAAGTAAAAAAAAACGGAACGTTTTGATACAAAAATTCATTTTTCATATATGGCTTTAAATAAAAACAGTAAACCTGTTCAATATTGTTTGGAAATTAGTAAATCATTTATTTTACCTATACCAGATCAGGAATATCGTACCAAATCACAAATTTCATCGGAAATTAATGGCTCAGTCCGCCATATTTCGTCGGCCATTTTGAATTTTCGACTTTTCAATATTTGACATTCAGAATCTTTTTTATACACTCAAAACACGTTCATCCACAAAGTTTCATGATTTACAAACGGTTTTTTATATTAAATCCCACTTTTTTTTTAAATTCCGACCACTGTGCGCCGTTACATCCTCAAAAAATCACTGTTTGGTGTGCTCTATGGGCAGAGGGAATCATTGGTCCATATTTCTTCAAAAATGAAGCCGGCCATAATGTTACAGTCAATGGGGAACGCTTTAGAGCCATGATTAATGACTTTTTCGTGCCTGAATTGGAGGGCGTTGATGTGGACGACCTATGGTTCCAACAAGACGGCGCTACATGCCATACAGCCAACGCAACAATCACTTTGTTGCAGGAAACTTTTGGTGAGCGCATTATCTCGCGTCGTGGACCTGTGGCGTGGCCTCCAGGATCGTGCGATTTAACACCGCTGGACTATTTCTTGTGGGGTTATGTGAAGTCGCCTGTGTACGCAAAAAAGCCCGAGACGATTGACGCCTTGGAAGAGAATATTCGGCGCGTTATTGCTGACATACGGCCCCAATTGCTGCAAAAAGTGGTCGGAAATTGGGCCTCTCGGCTGGAATTTATTCGAGCCAGCCGCGGCGCCCACTTGCCCGAAATCATTTTTAAAACATAATGGCAAATATGATAAAGCTAAATTCTTGGCCATAACATTAAAATATATGCGTTTTATTTCTTCTTGAAAACCACACGTTTAAAAAAAGCACCCTTTATTTATACAACCCAACCTCACATTTTGTGTGCCTTGGCGCTGTGGCCGACCCTGAAATTAGGCTGCGAGCCGTCGCTGGTTTTCATACTTATGTTATCAACAACTTAGGACCAGCTGCACCAAACACACTGAATGGGTTCATCTCTGAACTCGAGTTCAAAGTGACATAACAATAGAAACGAATCTAATGTTTCACCACGGGTTAAGTGAGAAATTAATTAAAGAAATAGAAACGAGTTCAAAGTGACATTGCAACAATAGAATTCTGGATATTTAAAACACTTGGTTTGTTTCACTAGTTTATATTTTCTCCGACTAGTTTCGACCATTGGTTATCTTCAAGGAGGAATGATAAATATCCAGAATTATTTCAAAAATATTGATAATGAAGGTTTAAATTAAATTACACTTGGTTTGTTTCACAATTTTTTACTTTACTATTTACTCGACTAGTTTCGCGTTTTACAGCATTATCAGCATTCAAGAAATATTTCAAAAATGTTACACCACGGGTTAAGTAAGAAATTAATTAAGCACAACTATAGAAACTGTCATTTTGAACGCGAGTTCAAAGTGACATTACAACAATAAAAACTACCGTTTTAAACTCGAGTCCAGAGATGAACCCAGTTCTAGATTTTTTGGTACAAATAGGAGAAATTCCAATTCAAAATATTTGAATTCAAGAAAATAAGCTTACGTTTCTTAACTAGGCCCACTGAGCAAAAAACAAACAAATAACGTTATATCAACATTGTAGCAACATTAAACGTTGTATTAACCCATTAACGGCCGAGCAATTATAGAGTTAACTCTAAAAGTAGATTTTAGGTAAAATTCTACACTTCTTTATATGATTTCTACGAATGACTTATTGTATTACATTCTATGAAGTTTTCTTTTAAATTTAAATAATGTATATGCAGTAAATGTAAGGCATTCGTCTATTTTGTATAAAAACGTGTAATATAAAGTTTAGAACGTGTATTTCCACTCCCAGGCTAAGCATGAAGTAAAATTTCGAGTTTAGAAAAGCCCCGCGTAGAAAATTTGTCGAGGGTCGCGCAGCGACCCGAGACAAATTTTCACGGGGCTTTTCTAAACTCGAAATTTTATTTCATGCGCCACGCGTATAATACACTGATTTAAAGTAAAGTTAAAAACGCACTGAAAACCAACGCGACTTCGATATTTTTCAAAATTGGATGTGTTCTTTCCTATCCATGCTGTAAACCTTCAGATATTCGAAGACCATGATTGGTCCTTCGAGCTGTAGCCTTTGTAAAATGGTAATAAACTTAGTAATCTAGAGTGATCCTTCAATTTTAAACTGCTAAGAACGAGTGTTGTCCACTCCCAGACTAAGCATGAAGTAAAATTTCGAGTTTAGAAAAGCCCCGTGAAAATTTGTCGAGGGTCGCGCAGCGACCCTCGACAAATTTTCACGGGGCTTTTCTAAACTCGAAATTTTACTTCATGCGCCACGCGTATAAAACACTGATTTAAATTAAAGTTAAAAACGCACTGAAAACCAACCCAACTTCGATATCTTTCAAAATTGGATGTGTTCTTTCCTATCCATGCTGTAAACCTTCAGATATTCGTTCTTTTCTTGTAAAAAAACTTCGATTCCATGTAGTCCTTCGGTCTCCGAAGACCATGATTGGTCCTTCGAGCTGTAGCCTTTGTAAAATGGTAATAAACTTAGTAATCTAGAGTGATCCTTCAATTTGAAACTGCTAAGAACGAGTGTTGTCCACTCCCAGACTAAGCATGAAGTAAAATTTCGAGTTTAGAAAAGCCCCGCGTAGAAAATTTGTCGAGGGTCGCGCAGCGACCCGAGACAAATTTTCACGGGGCTTTTCTAAACTCGAAATTTTACTTCATGCGCCACGCGCATTAAACACTGAAATATTGTGAAGTTAGAAATACACTGAAAACATTTTATTTAAATGAGTAATTATCAAGATATTTAAATAACAAAATATTTACGTTTTTTTTAAAACATTTTCAAGTCAAGTTAAATAATATAATATATCAAATTAAGTTATTTAGTAATTTAATCAACATAAAATTATGACCAGGTTGACCTAATGAACACCCCTCTCTTCGAAGCCGTATAAATAGTTTTTAACGTGTAATTTGTATTTACTTTAGTTTGAGAATTACTACTAGATAGTCGAAACTAGTCACACAATTAAATGTAAAATTCAGTGGTTAAACAAAGTAAAAAGTGTTTTATTTACAAGTGTATAAAATTAATAATGCATCAATGGCACATAATGGGTTAATGTTGATGAAACATTACTTGAATGTGTTTTCTCAGTGGGGACCTAACTCTATTCTATATTTTCAGCAAATATAATTTAAAACCAATAATTTACGAAACCGTAGCCGATAAAGACCGATACAAAATAGTACCAATCGTTCGCAAAGATTCCAGTTTTAAAGTTTTCGATGATTTGAAGGGAGCGAAAGCCTGCTTTCCAAAATACGACGGCGTCGCGTGGAATTCAGTAATTAGCAAACTGAAAGATGAGCAAAAGTTGGGAGGATGTGATTACGATCAACATCTTTTAGAGTACTTCTCAGGAAGTTGTGTCCCTGGGCTTCCCGATAGTTTATCACGAATTGGATCTAGTTTGTGCCATAAAGGCAATTTTGAAGATGAATATGGAGCGATTAGATGCCTGGGAGAAGGGCATGGAGATGTGGCGTTTATTTCCGAGAATAGTTTAGATACATTTTTTGATGGTAAGACGAATTACATATCGCTTTTATATATAAAGACCCTAGAAGCTAAGGGGTATAAGTGCTACATTTATATAATTTGAGTTACCCAAGATGTGAGTTTTGGAAACATTAATTTATTTCTTGGATTTTGGAGGCGTTCACTTCGTGGTACATCTTCAATTTTGATATAAAGAAAACTCTTAACTTTTTTATACCACTTTTATTTTACTTCAGTGACTAGTTTCAACTAGTCACTGAAGTAAAATAAAAGTGGTATAAAAAAGTTAAGAGTTTTCTTTATATCAAAATTAATTTATTTGTAAATTAAACGCTTTTTATTTTGTTTAACCACTATATTTTGCACTTAATTTGTGACTATTGTTTCGGCTATCTAGTAGTTATTATAAAACTAACTTTTAGTTTGATAAGGACTACCAGATAGTCGAAACTATAGTCACAAATTAAGTACAAAATCTAGTAGTTAAACAAAGTTTAATTTACAAGTGTATCTAAGATATACCACAAAGTGAACAACTACAACACAAAACTATTAATTTATTTGTTGGCAACGAGATGTTACTGATTTTAGTATATAATAGGTAATACTCCCACTGAGCAAAAAACAAACAAACATTGTAACAACATTAAACGTTGTATTAGTGTTAATGAAACATTACTTCGATGTGTTTGCTCAATGGGCTAGTTTAAACAAGATAAATTCAAATTCAAAACTATTTGAATTTCAGAAAATAAGTTTACGCTTCTTATAGTTTGCACACTTTTAACATAATATATAAAATTACGAAAAAACTATTCGTGAAAATGCAATCAATGTCTTAATTAATAAGACAACTTAAGAAGATAAATATCCATTGAAACAACTACTTCCCGTGCAAATACACCTCCGGATATTATTATTATCAAAATCCGGAGGTGTATTTGCACGGAAAGTAGTTGTTTCACCGGATATTTATCGTCTTAAGTTGTCTTATTAATTAAGGGCTATTTTAATATAAGAAATTGAATGCAAATTTTTCTTAAATGACTATATTTTCACAACTTTGAAATTGTTCGGTAATTACATCAAGAAATATCAATGAATTTGCCGCGATTCGTATATTTTTGTATTGCGCTAGTGCAGCTGGTTTAGGAGCTATGTCCATGCGCGACTTTGCATAAACTCGCGAGCGGTGAGTTGGTGTAAGAAGACCAAAGCTCGCAGTTGAGAGAACATCGTGAGTGTTTGCGTCGTCCCACTGAGCAAAAAACTAACAAAAAACGTTTTATGAACATTGTTACAACATTATACGTTGTTGAAACATTATTTAAATGTTGTATTGTGGAGGCTTCTACTTCGTTATACATGTTAATTTATTAATAAAAAACGGTTTAACTTTGTTGTATAACACAATTTATTTTTATGTGACTGCAGTTTCGGCAAATTTAGCTTGCCATTATCATACATGTACATGTTTGATAATGGCAAGCTTAATTTGCCGAAACTGCAGTCACATAAAAATAAATTGTGTTATACGAACAAAGTTAATCCGTGTTTATTAATAAATTATTTAAATGTGTTTGCTCAGTGGGGTGTTATCGTTATAGTTCCTTATCTTTAAGTTAGAAGAGAAGGAAACTCAAAGACCGGAAGCATAGAGCACCACGGTAAGTCCCGAGGTTCGCTGCACCGCTACCGTAGAACGTAAACTCGGATACAGTCCACTATTCCACTGAACACAAAAACATTTTAAATATTGCATGAATATTGAACATGATACTAAAATAAAACATTGTATTCAAATTTTTTACAACAAAGTTTTAGCAACGTTACAAACATTGTATAGTATGTTCAATAAAAAAAAACCTCTAGAGTGCCTTGATTTTAATTATTTTTAAATTTAAGTTGGCTACACGCCTTAGGAATTGACATATAAAACGTCAAACATGATAATTATAATATAAAATTTCAGAGCTGCCAACTTACAATATTTTCCATGGCACTCTAGATTTTTTTTTAATGAACATACCATATAAACGTTTTCCATGCAATATTAAAAAAAAGACCATTATTGGCATAATACTACATCTACACTAATCGCTGCCCCCTCTCTTCCTCCTGCTTTTCCTCTCTTCCCCCAACTTCTCCAGCGTCCTTACCCCGGTCCCGTCCTCTCTCATCCATTCCGTCATTCTTCTATTCCCTCTTATTCCCACCCATTCATTGCTCCTTCACCCCCTCGCACTCCTCCGCCAAATGACTCTGCGTATCCCTCCCCCGCTCACACATTACACACTTCCCATACTCTTCCCCCATCCACACCTTCCTTCCTCTCTCCCCTGACCCACACCTCGCCCACGCCAGCACCACCTCCCTACTCCATCCCCCCTCCATCAAATACCTCGGCATTCTCTTATGCACCTGCCACCTCCCGTACCTATCGTATTCACTCTCTCTACACCCCTGGCTTTCCTGAGCTTCCACCTCCTTCTCCTTCTCTTTCGCCCACGCATCCACCTTTACCCCATTCCCCAGCCACTCCATCACCTTCGTCTCCGACAAACCCACTCTCTCATACATTCTCCTTCTTTCGCTCCTCCACCTACCCTCTCTGAGCTTCACGCACGCCACCTACACCGCCTTCACCAATCTCTCTTCTTATAGATCCCATAGCTTCATCTCATACATAGCCATTCTCACCCTTTCCTCATACTCTAGTTTCTCTTTATTCGTTTCCTGCAGCAATATGTATCCGGGTGTCGACCTTTCCAGCCCCAACATACGCTTCAAGAACCACAACTGCTCCCTCTCCATATATTCATACCCTCTCATCCCCCACACTTCCACCCCATACATAACCACTGACCTCACACACGCATCCCATCCACTTCCCCCACTTTTCCCACGCCTTTCTAGCTTTCCCCTGCACCCACCTCACATGCTCCTCATACCCTCCCGTCCCTTTGAACATAAACCCTAAATAATTGTTTTTTTTATCTCTCTCAATCACCCCCCCCCCCCCCTTCCACTCTAATTCCTCCACCCTCCCCTCCCTCCCTTTATTTCTGAATCTCATCCATTTCGTTTTTCTAACGTTCACGCTCAACCTCCTCTTATCTATAAATCTCTTCGCCCTTTTCAGCATATCCTTTATCCCTTCTCACTCTCTTGCCACCAGCACCATATCATCCGCATATGCCAACATCCACACCTCACTTCTACCAATCACCACCCCCCCCCCCCGCCTGTCCTTTCCTCATCACCTCCTCTAATTCAGTCGTATAGAGGTTAAACAACACCGGGCTCAATGGGCACCCCTGCTTAAGCCCCTCCCACGTCCTAAACTTTTCAGACTCTTCCATTCCCACTTTTGCCACAGCCCATGTTTCCTCATACACTCCTCTCACCTACTTTACCATTCCCTCACTCACCCCTCTTCTCCTCAGACGGAGTAACAATCCTACTCTTGGTACCGCGTCGTACGCCGCCTTCAGGTCCACAAACACCGCATACACGCTCCCTTTCTCTTCCATCACCTTCGCTACCATTTTTGCCAGGGTAAAGACCTGCTTCCTCGCCCCCCTACCCCTCCTAAAACCCCCCTGCGTCTCCGGCAGCAGCCCCTTCTCTTCCACCTCCTCCTCTAGCCTATTTTTTACCACCATCATAGCTATCTTGTATCCCGTGCTCATCACTGTTATCCCCCTATAGCAATCCGCATCCTTCTGATACCCTCCTTTATATATCGGGCACATCTTCCCCACCCTCCATGCTGCCGGTATGTTCACTCTTCCCCTCCACATCTGGTTCAGTAGCTCCCTGAATTTCTTCTACCCCCCTTCCCCAATCTCCTTCCACATCTCTGCCTTCAGCCCATCCCTTCCTGCTGCCTTCCCTCCCTTCACCTCCTTAAACGCTCTTTCGACCTCCTTCTCCGTGAACTCTTCCTCTCCATCCCCTCGCCTGTCTTCTACCATGCCTACTGGCACTCCACTACCTTCTCTGCACTTCCTTGTCCATTCCTTCAACGATATCCCTAACTGCCTCTTCCTTTCCCCTCTCCTCAGCACCTTCCACATTTCCGCCTCGTTCCTGCATTCCCTCAATTCCTCGCTCACTCTTTCCACCGCCTGCAGCTTCTTCCTCTCACATATACCATCATACCTTTTCCTTGCCGCCACCAAAGAAATGGAAGAGAATAGGGGAACTCTTCCATTTCTTACGCATTCTCCTACTGCCTTCCTCAACACCCTCTTCGCATGCTTACACTCCTCATCGAATCACGTATTCCCCCCTCTTCTTTCTCCCTTCTTTTTCCTTCCACATCCCACTATTATCTCCTCCATTGTATTGACCTCTTCCCATTGAATCCTCGCCGGCCTCTTCCTCATATCCTCCATCACCTTTACCCCACACTCAAGGTATTCGTTTTCTTGCCCTCTTTCCTCTTCTCTTCCCTTTTCCATCCACATCGCCACAGTTAACGGTAGGTGGTCAGATCCTAGCACCTCTTCCACCTCGATGCCTCTTATATCTCTTCTTTCTATCCTCTTGACCACCACATAATCAATTACTGATGCCCCTCTTGGTCCAATATACGTTTTTCTCCCCTCTCAATCGCCCTCCGTGCATCCGTTCAAAATCTCCCATCCCTCCTTTATCACCCACTCCTTCATCCTCCTGCCCTCCCCATTTATACATTTATCCTGTGAACTCCTCTTCACCACCAAACCGTCCTCTCCAATCCCTCCCCCCGCTTCCCCTATTCTGGCATTAAAATCCCCCCCCCCACCATCCATTTTCCTCATTCGCCCGCCCTCTCATCTATTTTCTTTCTTATGTCCGTCCAATTCTTGTTTACATACACTACCCCTACATCAACCCGCTATCCTCCCTGCTGATAATTTACCCACACTAGCCCTTCGCATCCCTCCATCATCTCCCCCTTGCCTCCTTCCCTATCCTCTCTCCATCCAACGATCATTTACCCCTTGGCCCTCCTTCTCCTCGCACATTTTACTGCCTCTATCATCTCCCATCTAAACCCCCTAGGTAACCATTATTTCACTTCTCCCCATTCCTTCTTCACCATCCAAGTTTCTACTATCCCCACTATGTCCTTCCCGATTACCCACTTCTCAAAGTCTTCCTTCCACTTGTACTCCTGCCCTTTAGACTTTATTCCCGGTACATTCTAAAACCCTATCGTTATCGCCCCTTCTTTCCACACTCTCCCACACTGCTTCCTAGTCCCCTGCTCCTCTCATAGCCCTTCTGCCCCTGTCATACCTCCCTTCAATATATGTTCTCCCCATTTCTCCTGGCCCCTTCCTCCCTCTTATTTTGTTCCATCTCTGCACTTTTTCCAATTCCCTCCTCTCCCCCTATTACCTCCTTCCTTCTTATTTTTTTTGCCTCCTCCTTCCTCTCTACTTCTGCCTTCTTCTTATTCCATCTCCACTCTTCCCCATTCACTATAACTTTCTGATACCCGATCCTCATTTCCCCCTTTCCCTCTCCCGTCTAGCTTCCTCCCTTATGCATTTCTACACTCTGCTCTCCTCCTTCGTTAAATCATCATCTATGAAAATTGATTCTTGTGCACGTTTTAGCTTACTTTTATTCTTCATTATTTTAGTTTTGTCTTCTAGCTTCCCAAGTCTCACCTCCACCAACTTTCCCACCCTATCCACAACATGACTCTTCTGTACCTCCGCCTCTACTCCCAGCGTTTCCTTCAGAAACCCCGCAACTTCTCTCTTCTCCTGGAAAACCTTTCCTCTGATCAGTATGTTGTTCTTCCTTTTCTGCCTCTCCCTCTTCTCTGTCTGATCCTCCAGCTCTACTATCCTTGTGCACTTTTAACTTACTTTTATTCTTCATTATTTTAATATTGTCCTCTAAATTCCCAAGTCTCACCACCACCAACTTTCCCACCCTATCCACAACATGACTTTCCTGTACCTCCGCCTCTACTCCCAGCGTCTTCTTCAGCAACCCTGCAACTTCTCTCTTCTCTTTTTGTGCACTTTTTAACTTACTTTTATTCTTCATTATTTTAATTTTGTCTTCTAGCTTCCCAAGTCTCACCTCCACCAACTTTCCCACCCTATCCACAACATGACTTTCCTGTACCTCCGCCTCTACTCCTAGCGTCTCCTTCAGAACCCCCGCAACTTCTCTCTTCTCCTGGAAAACTTTTCCTCTGATCAGTATGTTGTTCCTCCTTTCCTGCCTTTCCCTCTTCTCCGCCTGATCCTCCAGCTCTACTATCCTTGTGCACTTTTAACTTACTTTTATTCTTCATTATTTTAATTTTGTCCTCTAGATTCCCAAGTCTCACCACCACCAACTTTCCCACCCTATCCACAACATGACTTTCCTGTACCTCCGCCTCTACTCCCAGCGTCTCCTTCAGAAACCCCGCAACTTCCCTCTTCTCCTGGAAAACCTTTCCTCTGATCAGTATGTTGTTCCTCCTTTCCTGCCTCTCCCACTTCTCCGCCTGATCTTCCAGCTCTACTATCCTTTGCTTTAATTGTTCTCTTTCCTTTCTCCATGTTTCTTTTATTTCCCTCATCCCCTCTTTCCACATCTCCCTTGCTTCCCTTATCTCCTCCTTCCAATTCTCCCTCTCCTTCCTTATCTCTTCCTTAATTAACTCCACTATCTCCCTCCAATTCCCGTTGCATCCTTTACTCTCCCCTTCACCACTCTTTTTTTCCCTTCCTGTCTCTCCTTCCTTCTCAAATGACGTGTCTGCCACCTTCCTCTTATCCAACCCCTCTCCCGACCACCCCTATCGTTGTGGCGACTTCTGTAACCCTGCTCCTCCACTAAACACCTCCTTTCTTCTAGCCTCCTCCTACTGCTTTTCCCATTTCTCCACCTCTTTTCTTCTAGCCTCCTCCTCCTGCTTTTCCAACTTCTCCACCTCCTTTCTTCTAGCCTCCTCCTCCTGCTTTTCCAATTTCTCCACCTCCTTTCTTCTAGCCTCCTCCTCCTGCTTTTCCCATTTCTCCACCTCCTTTCTTCTAGCCTCCTCCTCCTGCTTTTCCCATTTCTCCACCTCCTTTCTTCTAGCCTCCTCCTCCTGCTTTTCCCATTTCTCCACCTCCTTTCTTCTAGCCTCCTCCTCCTGCTTATCCCATTTCTCCGCCTCCTTTCTTCTAGCCTACCCCTCCTGCTTTTCCCATTTCTCCACCTCCTTTCTTTCCTTCTGCTTTTTGCATCCCGCCATGTTATATCGTTACAATTTGTCGATTTAAGTTTGGTCCTCGTCTATTACTTGGATTCCTGTTCTTCTTTATTCACTTTTCACTTTCACTGGTAATTAATTAACGTCGTTTTATCTTTCGCGTAATTGGATTATCATGGCGACTCTAACATCACTTTTCGTGTAATATTGATTTATATACATTACCGAAATGTAAACATGATACTAAAATTCAACATTGTTTTATAACGTTTCAAAAATATTGCGGCAACGTAACACAACGTTATATAATCATTACAATTTTACTTTTATGCAACGTAAACATTGGATATACAGGGTATCTCAGACCGCCCGTACCAGCCTTTTATTTCGACAATGCTTGGTCGAATGTGACTGGGACAAAAAATGATATTACCAAAGTGAACCCAAGGAATCCACTGATGAATTTATTTTTTACCGGAATAATCCGGAAGTACCCGGAACCGGAACTTTAAAATTTCAAATGGCAGCATAGGTCGAGTATGGTATTAATTAATAAGTCTTTTTAAAAGAAACAACTTTTATTAAAATGTTTTTTTAATATTTTGCATATTTACAAAAGTAAACAAAAAAAAAACTGAATTGAAAACTAGTTATCCATTCAACACTCAATTTCCTCAAGGAGGCTTTGCTTTTTTGTTATGTCAAAATAATTGATGCTCGTAAATATTTGAAGTAAAATAAATTATTATTATCAAAGTATTGAATGTGTCAACATGGTTTTTACAAACCTCGAAGATTTATTTCGGTAAAAAATAAATTCATCAGTGGATTCCTTGGGTTCACTTTGGTAATAAAATATTTGTTCCAGTCACATTCGACCAAGCGTTGTCGAAATAAAAGGCTGGTACGGGTGGTCTGAGACACCCTGTATATTGAAAATGGTAACATTGCATTTTCAACATTGTATAATTGTTAAAACTGTTGCTATAATGCAGCATCGTTCGTGGACATTGAACATACAGAGAGTTTTTTATTCAAGTAAACATGTCCCAATTATATGTTGTAAATCTTCAGATGTTTGTTGTTTTTTTTTTTTAAGAGTTCAACTGAAAACATTAAACGAGTGTTTTCCACTCCCAGACTAAGCATGAAGTAAAATTTCGAGTTTAGAAAAGCCCCGTGAAAATTTGTCGAGGGTCGCGCAGCGACCCGAGACAAATTTTCTGGGCTTTTCTAAACTCGAAATTTTACTTCATGCGCCACGCGTATAAGCCGCTGATTTCAATTGAAGTTCATGCACTTGTTAGCAATTTTTAATGTTTTCAGAGTTTAAGGGTACTAGGTACTTAGGTTCCCGGGTACTGTCTCGCCTAGACTATACATTACTTTTTGTTAGACAGTTTTTTTTTTTATTGTTTTTTGTTACCAATATATAATTGTATTTTTTGACCCATTTAAACCCAGAAACCTTCCTATAACGTTCACTTAATTGCTGCACATCGGGTTATATACAATACAGTACTAAGTACTTAGGTTCAGGGGTACTATCTCCCCTAGACTATACATTACTTTATGTAAGACAGTTTTTTTTTTATTGTTTTCTTGTTACCAATATATATTTGTATTTTTGACCTATTTAAACCCAGAAACTCTTCCTATAACGTTCACTTAATTGCTGCACATCGGGTTATATACAATACGGATTCTATGCATTCATCGTATGCAACTTAACATACATACATACATTCGTATATTGGGTTGCATACAAATAAGAGTAATCGCTCGTGTTGCATAGGCGTTGCTTTGTTAACGGTGTAGCAACATTTTTCTTTGAACGTTGGCATACAACGTTTCTGCAGGCGGACATTCAGCGTTTATTCAACGTTTTTTCAACTTTCATGCAACTTAAAACGCAACGTTTCGTGTTACGCGGTAACATTGATGCAACGTGTCACGCAACGTTTCTCTGTTCAGTGGGATAACAACCCTTTTTACTGCCATCAGAAATAAATGGTCTCAAAATCCAGTTTTATGCACTTGTATCCCTTAGCTTGCAGGATCCTCTTATTACATTGCAACATAATAATTGTTGGCAGATGTTCCTATTAATCACGATTCACGAGGAATTATTGTCTCGGTTTTATAAGCAAAAAATCTGAAAACACCACTATGTTATTATTATAGATCATCGAGAATTTAAATCAAAACTACGCAAAGAAAATTTCCGCACTTTATGCGACGACCGTAAATCCTGCTTTATAAAGTGGGCGCCGATTGGTCTGGGCTTAACCTCTAACAACAAATCAGAAATGTGGATCAAAGAAACCGTGGATGCCCTTCTTCAAGTCGACATGCTTTTCGGGAAAAACTACAAAAGCGTGACGACTCCGTTTACGATGTTTGGGTTGTTCAACGAGCAAAAGGATGTGCTTTTCCACGATGCGACATTGAGGCTACGGACGGTTCCAGAATCGAAAGATAGGGAAAATGTGCCTAAAAAGTATGATTATAGTTTGATTAAAAGCCTCAGGATTTGCTCTTCGTGTGGTAGGAATGTTGCTAATTTATTTGTGTTTGTGTTCTTGTTTCCTATGTTTATTCAAGTATTTTTTAGATAGAGAAATTATGAAAGATTTTTTGTGCTGTGATATTAAAGTATACTGATTTTTTTACTAATAGTTGTTTTATTTAGATAAGCCACTGCATACGGAAACATTTTTAACCTTGCACGAATATTGAACATGATCCTAAAAAAATAAATTGATTGTGAGTTATGTGAAGATCAAATTAATTTGACGAATAAAGCACTAATAACCTTTCTTCACACTTTTATTTGAATAACCAGTAATATATCTCGAAAACTAATGTTAGTAGAATAGGCGAGAAAAATAGTTCTGTGCAAAACGCATTCATTAATATGTAATATCTAGTTAGTTTATTGTAAATTTTGACTCAGTGTTAAATAACTTCTGTGCATCTCTCACACTCGTAATTGGTGGTAATTTGTAATGTAATTCAGGAGATTTTGACGATTTTATTAATTAATCTTGTCGATATTCACTCGTTTTGCATTGCTGTCAGCAGTTTTTGCGTGCATTAATCCCGTGGTTCTTCACCTTTGACCGTGAAAGATATTCAATGTCGATTTATCTATCAATATAATTTAATCACATTCCTCCTTTACCAGTGTTCCATTGTTTACTGTTTTGTGTATTCCTATCCGTCGCTCAGTGTTGTTTGTTTTTATTTAGTCACCTACTACGAGCGCAGTAGGTGTGAAGTAATTGTGTCCCAGTTTTTTTGTTTTACATTCCTTTTTTCGCATTCCCGTCCTATTACATCTCACATATTTTTATAAAATGGTTCTGAGTTGCTTTATATTTAAATTAAATATGAGTCCACGATCTGATTCACTTAAATGCCATGGTGGATGTAATAAATGGTTTCATGTGGATTGTATTAGCACTACATTAGAGTATTACTTAAGGGGAATATAACAGTGGTCTGAAATTTAATGTTAGGTTTATTTAAAAACTAAAGGTCCTAGAAAGTTGAAATTTTGACAGCGTATATTAAGCCCAATTATCTAGTAAAATATCGAAGTACTTTTTCTTTAAACAATTTGCTTTCAAAGGTATGAAAAAAATAATGTTAAATTTTTCAAAATTAAAAAAAATATTCCCATATCTTCCTAGTTTATACTATAAGGAATATAATGTGAACATTTCATAAGAATGCGATAGCTCATGCCCGAGTCAGGTTAAAATAAAAATCTTGAAAAATAAGACCGTAAAATACCGCCGCCTTGCGGATCTTCTCTTAGTTGAACGCGTTGTACACTCATCTGCACAATTATTGGAGGGGCGAGCAGCATGCGACCAGCGTTTATCCCTGGGCCGGTGAACGCTGCGCGGCTTCGCGTTTGTTTTTCTTTTCTTTTTTCAATCATAGTTAACAAAATCGGCTCGCGTCGTTAGCATTTATTCTCGTAAAATTAATATTTTGCAATTATAATCGATATTTTCTTGTACTAGTGTTTTATTTTCATGCTTTCTGACTGCTAATGGAATAAGTATTTTTTTATACTGCATGTTCACTAATATAGAAAACACGAAATGTTTCACTAATTTAAATAAAGATGTGTAATATAGCTTTAATATTGTCTTTCCTTATTATTTGACAGTGTCGGTATTATTAAATTTTTTTAAAAAGTTTTTCAAGCTGATTAATAAGCCAGAAGAAATCGAATAACAATCAGTCTTGTTCAAATCATTATTTCGTCTTAAATCTTTCGTTATTAAAACAGTTGTTAAATGCCATTAAACTTCTCGCAATAAAACTATTAAAGTAAATTGTAAAGTTTCTAGCAATCGGACCTATTTGAACCAACTGTGACTTCATCAACGAATCAATGATATCAAAACTATATGAATAGTAAGAATAACACCAATATGGCGTTGTCGTAGATTAATGTTACAAATCAACTATTTTTTACTGAGCACAGGTAATATTTGTTTGGCAAATGTTTAAAAAAAATGTAGGGTTTAACTGCGTGCTTATTCATCGTTAATTATTTTAGAAAAAATAGAACTATAATAATAAAAAGGTAGTTATTATAATGCATTTCAAATAACAAGCTTCTTGCTCAACATTGCACCGAGCCCAATATATTTTTTTCAAATTTGGCTGATTTATGATGAGTCATATTTTGATAGTAAGTAAGTAAGGAATAAATGAATTGTAATTGAATGTTATTGCAATCCTCTATTTATACAGCTCAGTCAACTTAGCCCCCCGAAGTTCGACTTTTTAAAAAATAACTGTTGCGCTAGACGGGCCTTAGCTAGCGCTAGCTAGCGCAACAAAAATTAGAGCTAGCGCCGTTTAGACAAGAAAGTTACGGGGGTTTGAACTTTCGGGGGGCTAGGTTGATGCTAGCCCCCCGAGTTTGGATTTTTCAAGTTTTCTTACAATATTCGGATTCCTCAGAGCTAGCGCCAGCTAGCGCTACCAATTTAAAAGCTAGCGCCACCCCCACAACCCCAAAAGATTATAAACCATTTTAAACCCTAGCCCCCCGAAATTTTTTTAATCAAATTGGGTGCAAAAGATTGCTTAGAGCTAACGCCAGCAGAATATGAAAAAAATATTCTCTCTAAAATATCAGGTAAAAAAAAGTTCACATCCAAACTTTGATGTGAGAGCTTTCAGCTCCTGTATGCGTATTACCATTTACTTGCTGAATTTCAATACAAAATCATGATTGGCATATAAAATACCGCTTCCAAGAAATATGTTGGCGTTGTAATTACTTTATGTATGTTAAAGACACTGGCTATTACAAAGATGATGCCTAGAAAACAGTAGCCTAACTGACAAGTTTTTTTCAGCAAAGTCGTACTTCGGGGGGCTAAGTTGACTGAGCCGTATAATGTAAGCAAGAACTATCAAAACATTTAAGCTAAATATTTGATATGTAACATGGATTAGATATTTAGGTTTGCTTAGAGAGTTGCTCCTTCATCAGGCAAGAAATGAATCTTAAACTTAATATGAGTAATAACCTAATAATATTTAAGTTGAATACAACATAATAACATACAGGGAGTTTTTCTTTAAAGTATACGTTTTCCAAATTTAGCTTATTTTCTTTAAATCTTTAGATATTCCTGGTTTTTTAAAAAAGTTCAATTCAAGGCTTTAAAGGAGTGTTTTCCACTCCCAGACTAAGCATGAAGTAAAATTTCGAGTTTAGAAAAGCCCCGTGAAAATTTGTCGAGGGTCGCGCAGCGACCCGAGACAAATTTTCTGGGCTTTTCTAAACTCGAAATTTTACTTCATGCGCCACGCGTATAAAACGCTGATTTCAAGTAAAGTTCAAATATACGTAAATTTAACAAAAGTGTTCTATACGCGTGGCGCATTAAGTAAAATTTCGAGTTTAGAAAAGCCCACGGGGCTTTTCTAAACTCGAAATTGTACTTCCTGCTTAGCCTGGGAGTGGAAAACACTCGCTTAAAGCTTCAAATTGAATTCCTGTAAAATCAACATATATCTAAAGATTTAAAGAAAATAAAGTGAATCTGGAATACGTATACTTTAAAGAAAAACTCCCTGTATATTGTAGAATTACGATATTGAGATAGATTGTGTTAGAATGAAAATAAAGTCAATTGAAAGCAACAAAAGAAGCTTAATCACAATTTTGTAGCATCGAAAAGATACCCATGTTTTGATTAGGTACATACATAACCCGATGTGTACTAGGTAAATTTTCAGGCATTCATTGTTTTTGAAAAGCGTTCAGTTTGAAACTCCCAACGAGTGTATTCCACCGAGTAATAACGATTTAAGTTATCACGTAGTAAAAAAAAACAACCGCGAGGTACGCCACTGTCTTGCTAGCACTAGCTATCTCTTGAATAACTTTCTCATTTATCACTTAGTGAAACATTTTGAAATAATAATAATAAAGGATAAATTAAAAACACTTGGTTTGTTTCACTATTTGTTTCTATTTACTTGACTAGTTTCGCTTTTTACGGTATTATCAAGAGTGAACTTTGATAATGCCGTAAAAAGCGAAACTAGTCCAGTAAATAGAAACAAATAGTGAAACAATCCAAGTGATTTTAATTTATCCTTTAATATTACTAGCTATGTCGTTGTTAGTGTTCAGTATAGCAATTACAATGCCAAAAAAAATTTTGAAATCGTGCGGTTAGTTTCCGAGTTATAACGATTTCAATTATCAAAAACAATCGTCAGTTACGCCACTGTCTTACTAGCGCAAGCTATCTCGTTGCCAGCGTTTACAAACATTAGTATAGTAATTACAGTGCCAAAAGAGTTTTTTAAATCATACGGTAAGTTCTTAAGTTATAACGATTTAAATTAGCTAGGAGTGAAAACACAATTGTCAGTTACGCTACTGTCTTCTAGGCATCATGTTTCTAATAGCCAGTGTCTATGAACATAAATAAAGTAATTACAACGCCGAAATATTTGTTGGAAGCGGTATATTATATGCCAAACATCATTTTGTATTAAAATTCAGGAAGTAAATGGTAATACTCATACAGGATCTGAAAGCTCTCGCATCAAAAGTTAGATGTGAACTTCATTTATCTGATATTTTTGAAAGAATATTTTTATCATATTCTGTTGGCGCTAGCTCTAAGTTATATTTTCCACCCAATTTGATTTAAAACATCTCATTTTGGGGGGCCAGGGTTAAAAATGTTTTATCATTTTTTGGGGTTGTGGGAGTGGCGTTGGCTTTTAAATTGGTGGCGCTAGCTCTGAGGAATCCGAATAGTGTAATAAAACTTAAAACATCCAAACTCGGGGGGCTAGCATCAACCTAGCCCCCCGAAAGTTTAAATCCCCGTAGTTTTCTTGTCTAAATGGCGCTAGCTCTAATTTTTGTGGCGCTAGCTAAGGCCGGTCTAGCGCAATCGCTTTTTTCAAAAAAGTCGAACTTCGGGGGGCTAAGTTGACTGAGCCTATTTATAAACATCATCATTTTGTAAACCCTGTACTAAACATACGAGAAATAGGGCAGCTCTCCGTTTAATTTTTTTCAATCTATTATTTATCTGTTGCATTCATAAAAACTAAAATATTTGACCGAATATAAATTGAAATTCTCCCCAAAATTTGGGCTATTTACCTAATTTGGCAGAGGCCAAATTAATACACATTATTTTCATGGCAATAGCAGTTAGGGAAGATAATATTCCCATTTAAAAAATATCATTGAAAATCCCATGTTCCGTTTTTTTCATATATGTCCGGCATATAAATATTCACAATGAGCTTATGAACATGAATTATTTTATTATTATATTTTTAAGAAATAATCTATAATTTAATAAAATAAAACACATAGTTTGTTCGGCTGTCGAAACTGGAGTCTTAAAAGTAAAAATAATGTGTTATAATGACAAGAATAAGAATCATCAGTTTTGTAAATACCGAATAATACAGGATCGCTTTATAACGAATTGAAAACAATACATAGCTTGTATGTATTATCAGCGTGTTTAAATAATACGAATCGACACTTTCTTTCGGTCCGTCTTTTTTATACGCTTTTTTTTTCGTCTATTCCACGCGACGCGAGACCCCACCCGTTCATTCCAAGGAGCAATGCACAAATGCACAGCGAACTGCCGCTTTTCTCTCTGCCTGTATTCGCCCCACTTGTGCTGTAAATTTGGCATCGGATGAGCTTCTCTAAACTATGTGGGTCTTTCCAACACGATCGACTTGTTACACTGCAATAATCCCCTTAAGTGAACATAAAAATCGTACTGGCGGAGATTACTGGAGTTGTTCAACATGCTTACCTACTGATCCAACCCCAACCAATAAGTCGAAAACTACATACTCTAATTCTATAACAGATACTATTAATCAGTTCTTAAACAAGAACTAGCAACTTTGTTTAAAGCGGAATTTCAAACAGTAATGCATGATCTACTTAGTGAAATTAATGATATTAAAGCTAGGCTTACTAAATTAGAGAATACAGAGATTTCTAGTAAACAATGTAACGTTATTTATTTATATTTATATTGAGGGCCCGTAACTGACGCTCTTCCATCTCGGCGACGATGTTAGTCGCCGAGATGGAAGAGCGTCAGTTACGGGCCCTCAACGTTATGGTATATAATCTCCCCGAATCCACTGGCTCAATTGAACATAAAATAGAAAAGGACACCATTGCTATAAATAACATAATTGGTGAGAAAATAACAAATTTCAAGCCACGTAAAATAATTCGTGTTGGAAAACATGACTCCAATAAAGTAAGACCCGTCAAAATTATATTTAACGACAAAGAATCAGCTATAAATTTGATGAAAATATTTAAAGAGCTGAATACAGGGTTTGTCATATTTGCAAATGACAGGACAAAACTACAACGCGAACATTTGAATAAATTAAGACGCGAACTTGCTTTGCGTGAAGAAAACGGTGAAAATGACATCACAATTAAATTCATCAATGGCAATCCACCTATTGTGAAATCACAAAATAAAATCCAACAAAAAAACTAGTGATATATTTTCAAAACCTTGGAGGCATGAGATCAAAGCTTAATAATATTAAAAGTAACATTAACCTTTCTGTTTACGATATAATTATTTTAGTGGAATATGGCTAGACCAATCAATAAATAATTCTGAACTAGGCCTTCATGGATTTTCAATATATAGATTCGACAGATCGCCAATTTCGAGCAATAAGAGTCGAGGAAGTGGAGTTTTAATCGCAGTTCGATCACACCTTCAGAGCAATTATATTGATATTTTTACCACTATTGAAGCTGTGTTTGTTCGAGTTGGTGCCAATTTAATCATATCAGCAGCGTATATTCCTCCCGCATCAAATCTGACTATGTATGAAACGTATTGCTCGGCGATTGAATATGTCTGTTGTCAGTACACTGATTATAAGTATTTTTTGTGTGGCGATTTAAATTTGCCTAATGCATCTTGGAACAATGACGGTAAATCAATCTTATCGGACGCCAATCACTGTAAGCAGGCCCAACTACTAGCCGAATGTCTTGAGTATCACAACTTGCCGCAAGTAAATCCATTGCCTAACAGCCGTGGTATCTATCTAGATGTGGCATTTTCCAATTTAACGACCTTAGAATTCTCCAAGTCGCATGATCCAATTGCACCATGTAGTATTCATCATATTGCCTACACAATATCATTAAATTGCAGTGTGAATCCGACAGATAATCTTGAACTCGATAGCTTCGAATATGATTTTAAAGCTGCCAATTACATTATCATTAATGATTACTTATCGACTATAAATTGGGACAATGTCTTAAGAAACAAAAACTTAAATGAGGCTGTTGAACAATTCTATAACATCATCGAATACGCAGTAAATACATATGTCCCTATAAAACGGATTAGGTCCTCATCGTACCCTAAATGGTTCAACAAAAATCTAATTGATTTAATAAAGTGTAAGAGACATTGTCAGTTTAAAGCTAGCGGATTACAGCATCATTACCTTCAGTTCCAATCGTTACGTGCCCAATGTAAGGACCTCGGTGAAAAGCTATATGTTGAATACATTAAAAAGGTTGAAGATAAGATCAGTGTTAATTCAAGATCTTTTTGGAGGCATGTCAACGATTCACGGAAAACAGATGGCTACCCTACGGTTATGTATTTCAAGGAAATATCTAGTGATTCTGGCGAAGACTGTGCAAACCTATTTGCGGAATATTTTTCGGAAGTGTATTCTAATGATCATGTACCAAGTGCAAGTGTGCGTTACCATCCTAATAATAGTGTTAACATGACCAGTTTTAAGGTAAACATGGCGGATATCTTTAACTCTATTCAGTTGTTACCTGATTCGTGTAGCTATGGTCCTGATCATTTACCAGCGTATTTCATTAAACGATGTGTCTACCCTATATGTACTCCACTCCACATATTATTCGAAGCCTCTATTGAATCTGGCGTATTTCCTAGTTATTGGAAAACAAGTTTTATCACACCATTATTCTAGAAAGGAAATCGGGGCGACGTTAAGAACTACAGAGGTACAGCAACACCGTCAGTAATACCAAAATTATTTGATAAAATAATTTCTGAGCAGTTGTTATGGGCATGTAAGAATGTGATTTGCAATGAACAACATGGATTTTGTGAAGGAAAATCTACTTTAACGAATCTTATTTTATATCAGTCATTTTTGTTAAGTGCATTTGAGGATGGGAAACAGGTCGACTCGGTTTACACTGACTTTTCAAAAGCATTTGATCGTGTTTCCCATTTCATTTTAATCAATAAACTCGTAAATCTTGGTTTCGGGCCGCAAGTTACAAAGTGGTTGTTCAGTTACTTAAATAATAGGCAACAATTTGTGAAACTTAACAGCTTTGTTTCAAATCCAATTACGGTAACTTCTGGTGTCCCTCAAGGATCTCATTGTGGCCCTATTTTATTCCTATTATTTATTAACGACATTACCAGTTACGTTGTTCATTGCAAGTTACTCTTGTTTGCTGACGATCTAAAGATATTTCGTATTATTAACAATCCTGCTGACCGGATATTGATGCAATCCGATCTTGATCATTTACATCAACGGTGATGTGATAATTCTCTATTTCTGAATATCAATAAATGTTATGCAATATCGTTTGGCAGAGGTCACATATCCGAAAACCAATATTATATTGATAATCAACTTTTATCATCAGTAAAACACATTAAAGACTTGGGTGTAACCTTCGATTGTCAACAAATGTTATCAATATGCTTCGCAAAAGACAAACGTCTTTTGCGAAGCATATTGATAACATTTGTTGTAAACAGTGCCATGCAAACTTTAGGCTTTATTTTTAGGTATGGTACAAACTTTTCCATTCGCACACAAAAAATACTTTATATCACATTAGTAAGAACTCCAGTAGAATACGCGTCATGTATATGCTTTCCACATTATTCCAACCGTAAAGACCAAATCGAACGAGTGCAAAACAAATTCCTATTAAATATTAGTTACAAATTTGGCATTTTAAGAATAAATTTTAGTCACACTCATATGCTGGCTACAATTAACTTAGCCAGCCTTGAAAATAGGAGCATTTATTTTGATTTCTGTGTTCTTTTCAAAATTTTAAATTCGATAATAGACTGCTATGAGTTGCTCCATTTAATTAATTTCAAGGTGCCTAGCAATACACGTACTAACCTAACATTTCGTGAGCATTTTCACCGCTCAAACTTTGGCAGAAATAGTCCATTGAGCAGAATGATGAGACATTATAATATAATTGATCGACTCAGAACCATCACTCTCTTTGGGATTTCATTTACAGCCTTCAAATCTCAATTTAGATCTATTGATTTTTCAATTCTTAGTTGAGATACAATTTATTTCTATATTATTCATTTACTATAGTGCTACTATTGTTTATTTCTTTTATTTTTACTTTAATTAGTTACTTTAAACTTGTGTTTGATTTATATTATGTATATTCACACCCCACTTGTTATATTTTTGTGGAACATTATTGTTGCGTTGAAGTTCTATATATATGTATACACTATTGTAAATGGTGAAACCGTTAAATAAATAAATAATCCATTGATAATGGTCACTTTGTGTCCGAAATGTACATTTGGTAATTCAAATAAAAGTGTGAAGAAAGGTTATTAGTGCTTTATTCGTCAAATGATCCTAAAATAAAACATTGTATTAAAATTATTACAACAGAGTTTTAGCAACGTTACAAACATTGTATAAACGTTTTCCGTGCAATATTGATTTATATACATTACCTAAATGTTAAAAATAATACTAAAATTCAACATTGTTTTATATCGTTTTAAAAATATTGCGGCAAAGTAACACAACGTTGTATAATCATTACAATTTGACTTTTATGCAGCGTAAACATTGGATATATACTGAAAATGGTAACATTGCATTTTCAACCTTGTATAATTGTTGAAACTGTTGCTGTAATGCAACATCTTGGTTTACACGTTTCATGGACATTGAACATACAGAGAGTTTTTCATTTAAGTATATCATAAACCTTTATTTGGCATAAACTTGTACAAATTATATACTATATAATACACTCTTCTATTCTACTTCCAATGCGAGCTCCTCTGCTGTCCGCCACTGTTTTGCATCTAGCTACACCTCCCTGCCTTTTGCCTTACCAACTCTTTCACCACCTCTATTTTTCTTCCGCTCTCATCTAAAGTCTCCACACGTCTCTTACCCTTCATACTCCCCTCTATAAACACATTTTTGCAGCGTCCATTCCACAAAACACACACCTTGTAAACATTTCCCCCATCCATACTTTCCTTCCTCTCTCTTTATTGCCACACCTAAATCTCGCGAACATACGCACCTCCTGCACACTCTAATTCGTGATATACCGGGGATGGCTTCCGAAGACTTGCAGGTCCTTATAACTGGGGTTGTAATTGCTCCCTTGGATGCTCTCTTGCCTTATCTGCAGCTCTACATCTTTTCTCCCCCCTTCCCAATTTCTCTTCTACGAAACCCACCGACCACCCCACTTTTTTGTATATGTTTTCCCTTTCGCTCATCCATCTTCCTCCTCTGCCCGTCCTTTGCTATCCCCTGTAACACCCCTACCACGCCTGCTTCACCAACCTCTCCTCCCCTAAGCCATACACCTTCCTCTCGAATTTCACCACCCTTATTATCGCCGTCCATTCTACCGACATACGCTGGCACTCTTGCAATACTATGTAGTTCGGTGTTGTTCTCTCTAACCCTAGTATTGTTTTCAAGTATCGCAGGTGTACCCTCTCTATTTTTTCAAATCCATTCACACCCCATACTTCCGCCGCATACATCATAATAGCTTTTATGCACGCATCCCACCAAGTCAGTTTTATCAATACATTCTCCTCTAGCATTCCTTCCCATACTCTCCGCATTCGCGCCATAGCTACTCTCACTTTCTTAGACACCCACTCTATATGTGACGCTCTGCTCCCACTCTCTGAAAACACGTACCGTCTGGATCTAGATCATAAAGGGGTGTGTACCTAGACACAGCAATTAGGCCCCAATGGGCCCTTTTCGCATCCCCCCCTAGGGTTGTGTCACTCCTCAGCTCAGCCATGCCACTCTGTCGAGAAAGGCCAGCAGAGCAGCGGTTGACTCTTCCCTAATGTCGGCCATCTGGACCCCAGAATTTCCTCCCTTTGCGAGGCGAGTGCTGGGCAATCACAGAGGATGTGCTCTGCAGTCTCGTCCTCCTCATGACAGCCTTTATAATCTGGCGAGTCAACGACTCCCATTTTGTAGAGATGCCCATTTAGTCCACAATGGCCCGTGAGAACGGCCGTTATGCGTCTCAGATTATTTCTGCTCATTTGCAGGTATTGTAGTGCCGTCTTTTTGTTCGGATACCCTAAGGTTTCCCTAGACATCCTACAGTCCTTAATGTCATCCCAGCGTTCCCTGAATTTCTTCAGGATTTCGTTGTGGATCAATTCGTATAGGGTCGAGATGGTGGGTTTTACTAGCGGCTGTGGCAAGGAAATAGTTTCCCCAGCCACTGCTCTAGCCAGTTTATCCGCCTTTCGATTGCCTACATTAATGTCATGGGCCTTCACCCATGATATCTCGATTCTGTTTTCTGCGGCAGCAAGCCTGAGTTTGCTGTGGCAGTCCAGAACTGTCTCCGATGTCGTTACTCTGTTTTTCAGAGCCATCAGAGCCTGCCTGCTATCTGTTAGAATGAGTAGCTTTTTGTTTCTCACGTTGCGGTTCTGTATGGTTTCAGCTGCAAGTGCTATTCCCATCACTTTTAGTTGTGCGATGGTCGTGTTCTCTCCCATTGGAGTCTTTAGGTTGATGCCCAGGTTCCTGGAGTATATCCCCAGTCCCGAGCGTCCTTCTTTACATGATGCGTCGGTGTAAATGCGATTTGCCGATCATCGAGGGATGGACGCGTACCTCGTATCCTTCCGGTATGGTATTTGTGGGCGAGCACAGGTCGTATCTAGCCTCTAACAGAGGTATATCTTTGCAGACATTCCTCCAGAGGCCGCCTCTAGCCATCCCACATGTGTTACGTGTCCATAACCCTTCAGCTTGGAGACGGAGTATGATATTTATGGCCTCCTTCTTCACATACAGATCCAGCGGTGGAAGACATAGCATGACTTCCATTGCCAGAGTCGGGGTAGTGCGCATTACACCCGTCGCGCCAAGCCAGGCTATTCTTTGTACCTGGGATAGGCGCCTCATTGTGGTCTGTAGTTTCGTTCTTGACCACCCCACAGAGGCGCCATAAGCAAGCATTGGCCTTATTATCGCTGTGTAGACCCATAGTGTCGCTTTTGGTTTCACGTACCGTAAGTATTTAAATTCGTTCACTCTATCTACTTCCATTCCCATCCATCTCATTACCTCATTCGTCCTCCTCCCACCCCTATTATTACATACCATCCACTTTGTTTTTTTAACATTCACTGTCAATCCTCTTCTCACAAAATACCTTTCAAGCCTCTCTTTCACTTCCCTTAATTCACTCATCGACTTTGCCAATACTACTACATCATCTGCATATGACAGGCTCCAGACCTTTTCACTCCCTACTACTATTCCTCCTGCCTGACACCTCTCCAGTACTGCCTCCAGATCAGCCACATACAGATTAAATAGTAGCGGGCTTAACGGGCATCCCTGTCTCATCCCTCTTTGCACCTCAAAGCACTTAGACAACGACTCTCCCACTCTTACTTTACACCATGTACTCCTGTAGACTTCGTTCAACCAATTAACCACTTGCTCTGATATACCCATTTCTTTCAGTCTCTCTATCAACCACTTCCTCTCTACCGAATCATACGCACCCTTCAGGTCTATGAACATCGAAAGCACTTTCTCCTTCTTGCTCATCTCTTTGATAATCCAGTTTAGTGTAGCTAATCTGCTCCACAGTGGATCGTCCTCTTCTGAAGCCCGCTTGTAATTCCGGGAGCAGTTGTTTTTCTTCCGCTTCAATTTCCAATCTCTCCTGCACCAAGAGCATCATCATTTTGTACAGGCTGTCCATTAGAGTAATTCCTCTATTGTTATTCATCATCATACTATCCCCTCCCTTGTGTATCGGAATAATTACCCCTTCCCGCCACTCTCTCGGCATTTGATCTTCACCTCTCCATATCTTATTCAGTAACGCTAACATTGTTGTTTTTTCTGATTTACTGCATAACTTCCACGCCTCTGCCTTTATTCCATCCGGCCTCGCCGCTTTCCCACCCTTAATCCCCTTAGTACCCGCTCCAACTCTTCTTCGCTAAAGTCATTCTTCTTCTCGAACCTCCCCCTTCTATCGGCTGTAATTCCTATCCCTTCTTCTTCCCCTGACAGTTTTTGGAAATGTTTTTTTCCACTCCCCCACTGAAAAGCTATCGCCTTTCACCCTATTTCTTGGCGTTCTGTCTTTTATGTAGCTCCAGAGATTCTTCTCTTCTCTTATGTTTCTCACTATCTCCAACTCCGCTTTCATCCACTTTTGCCGCTTGCTCTCCCACACCTCCTTATATAGTCTCCTGGTATCACAGAACTCCTTCTCTCCAATCCTCCCTTCCCTCCACCCTCTCGTAATTCTTCTTAGCCTCCTTATCCCTTTTTTACATTCATCGTCGAACCACTGCGTTTTGTAGTGCGCGCTACTCCACTTGCTTTTCCTGACCATTGCCCGTTCTACTGTTCCCTTTAACATTTCCAACGATTAAACTCCCTCAAAGCTAACTTCTTTGATCTTCTTCGCATACTCCATTTTTGCTCTAGCAGACCAAGACCACCCTCCCCCCCCCATCTTTCTCACCTGCCTTCGTTTCTTCCCCAACCACCACTGTTACCGAACAGTGATCCGAACCCATTGGATCTTCCACTTTAAAATACCTAACATCTTCCCTAATCTCTTCCCCCACTAAAATATAGTCTATCACCGATTGTCCCCTCGGCCCAACATATGTAATTTCTCCCTCCCAATCGCCAGCTGTGTTTCCGTTTAATAGCTCTAGCCCCTGATCATTCGTCCACTCAATCCATTCCCTGCCTTCCTTAGTCACCATGGCGTCTTTGGACTTCCTTGTCCTCCTTCAGTTGCCCTCCTGGTTTACACTTAAAGTCCCGAGATTTCCTATCCTAACGTTCCAATCCCCTCCCACTATAACATTGCCTGGATCTTCTACCGCCTTTAGCATTCGTATGACGCACTCTCTGATCTCTTTACCCCTCTGTTGATTGTATACCGTTATCATCCTATACCGCTGTTTTCTTAACATAAAATATCGGCTTACAACCCCTTCTCTTTTATCCCTCGTCAGCTGTTCTTCCAACTCCTCACACCATGTTTTTATTCCGGATATAATCCCTCCCTTAGCCCTTCCTCTAGTGCTATCTCTTGTTGCCCCTATACATTCCCATCTAAACCCATTTGGCATCTTGTCTTTTATCCCCACCCATTCCACGTCCTCCGCCCACGTTTCAAGAATACCCACAAAATGTTTATCCCTTACCCACTCCTCCATCACCTTTCCCCACTGTCCACCTTCTAGCTTCTTCTTTAACCCTGCGATATTCCAGAAAGATACGATAACCCCCTCCCTCCCTTTTTTCCCTTCACCCCCCTTGTCTTCTCTCTTTGAGTTATTCCTTCGCCCTGTTTTTCATTTAAGTAAACATGTCCCAATTATATGCTGTGAATGTTCAGATATTCGTTTTTTTTTTTTAAGAGTTAATCTAGAAGCTTTGAACGAGTGTTTATCACTTCCAGATTAAGCATGAAGTAAAATTTCGAGTTTAGAAGAGCCCCGTGAAAATTTTCTGGGCTTTTCTAAACTCGAAATTTTACTTCATGCGCCACGCGTATAAGACGCTGATTCCAATTGAAGTTCATGCACTTGTTAACAATATTTTATTGTTTTCAGAGTTCAAGGGTACTAGGTACTTAGGTTCCAGGGTACTGTCTCCCCTAGACTATGCATTACTTTTTGTAAGACAGTATTTTTCTTGTTTTCTTGTTACCAATATATATTTGTATTTCTTGACCTATTTATACCCAGAAATAAATGTTGCATCCTCAGAGAATAACAGTTTGGTGCTGATTTTGAAGCGGTGGCATCATTGGCCCATTTTTCTTTGACAATGCTGCTGGAAACGCCATTTCGGTCAACGATGAGCGCTACAGAGGCATTATAAACGATTTTTTGTAGCCGGAAATTGAAGACATGGACTTGGTTTCAACAGGATGGTGCGCCATGCCACACAGCTCATGCCACAATTGATCTTTTGCGCACCAAGTTCGGTAATCGTGTTATCAGTCGTCTCGGCGAAGTCAATTTGCCATGCCGGAGCTGCGATTTGACGTCGTTAGACTTTTTTTCGTGGGGTGCCGTGAAGGACCGATGCGATGCGAATAATCCATTAATGATTCAGGCCCTAAGGGCGAATATCGAGCAAGCCATAGGATTGACATTATGCGCTACTGCGAAGCCAACCGAGGCAGCCACATGAAAGAAATTGTGTTCCATAATTAATGGGAATGTTTGCTCTTTCGAATAAAGCAATAATATACCAAAGACATGATTTTTACTAATTTTTTTGAATTTTTAAAAAGAAACCACTATATGGACCACCCTTGATTTGCAAGGGGGGGCAGTTTTTTTTTGTTAATTAGCAAAGTTATAGAGAACTTTCATTGATATTTACTGCCACCTAATAGATGTTCTGTTAATCCACATAACCACTATACTATTTTATTTGATGGTTTTAATATAACTTAAACTTTAAAACTGGCTTTATTTTTTTGTCAGTCACTTACACCCCTTCGCTTTTAGATGATTTAAATCTTGGTTTTCATGCTACTTGTTCCTTTGACCACTTCGGACATTTTCTTCAGATAAATTTATTCATATTATCATTAAGTAATTATTACAAAGAGAGGTAACCAGTAGGGTTTTCAGCGTCACGTACTAGCCGGCTGGAAAATACTGCCACGGGTATACGGGGGAGACGGTAGAGACTTTATAAATAAATATTTAACGTGCAATTTACTATTTTCAGTGCATACTACAAATGTACTTTAATTGTTAAAATTGAATTTGTGCTCAGTATTCCGGCACCAGATACCCACAGACGCGTTTCGGACTTCAGTGTGGTCCCGACCCAGTGCTGAGGAATACTGAACATTTCTGACTATTTCAAGCCAATATGTGAAAACTATTAATGGATTTCGATAGCTAACGCCATCTACTGCTTCATAGTGGCATCGTCAGTGACACGTGGACAAAACAGTGACCTGTATATGCACTATGTGCATTCGTGTCACTGACGATGCCACTATGAAGCAGTAGATGGCGTTAGCTATCTAAATCCATTAATACTTTAATTGTTCTTCATAATATTGCAAGTTCTCAAAAGTTTTAATTTATGTTTATATTTTTTAAAAATTATAATTAGTGTGCCTTGTAAAAAACTGACAAATGTTATTTATTATGATGTTATGCCATTAATAATAACGAAACAACAAATAAGTACCTACGTTACAACTTACTGTAGAATAAAAGTAAAGGAAGAATGTAAATATTTTATTATTTCAATATTTCGATTATTAATCATGTTTTTAGGTTTATTTGTAACTGCACAACATTTCAGTATTTTATAAGCGTGGCGCATGAAGTAAAATTTCGAGTTTAGAAAAGCCCCGTGAAAATTTGCCGAGGGTCGCTGCGCGACCCTCGACAAATTTTCTGCGCGGGGCTTTTCTAAACTCGAAATTTTACTTCATGCTTAGTTTGGAATTGGAAACACTCGTTCAAACTTTAAATTAAATTTTTTTATAAAATCGACGTATGTAATTTAGTAAATCATTCATTAAAATCATAAAAAAAGATGCAACATTTTACCCAAAATCAACTTTTAGAGTTAACTTTATAATTTGCTCGACTCTTAATGAGTTATTATTCTATTCCTAAGAAAAACAGTATTTATTAAATATTAAAGTTTCATTTAATATAATAACAAACTGTAAATAAATCAATAAAAATCCCGACATGTTGAAAATCTTGACGGTCCATTCCCAGACTAAGCATGACGTAAAATTTCGAGTTTAGAAAAGCCCCGCGTAGAAAATTTGTCGAGGGTCGCGCAGCGACCCGAGACAAATTTTCACGGGGCTTTTCTAAACTCGAAATTTTGCTTCATGCGCCACGCGTATAAAACACTGAAATATTGCAAAGTTTAAAAAATACTAGCTTTTATTTTGTTCAGTTGGTTGACAAATTGCGTTGAATCTTTTAAGCTGATTATACGTACTAATTCTATTTATAAGTTTTGATCAGTATTAAAAGTCAAATTTTGTTTTAAGGCACACTACATTTATTGCCAAAAAATCATGTGAACAAGATTTATTATAATTTGCTTCTAGCATAAATCTTAAATTAATTAAACCAACATATCGAGCATAATTGGATTCAGCAAAACAATGTTCAATATAATAAAATCAGAAAAGTATATGCAGTCTTTTAACAATTTAAACTTGACTATTATTTAGCAATGAAGTTAATTTTGAAAAAAAATATATAATTAGTGTCAATTTATGGTATTGAAACTGCGATTGACTTTGTTTTTTAATTCATTCAAGTCGATCAATAAATAACAGAGTTATGGCGTTATGCGTTTTTTTATCGAACACCTGGTATAATAATGCACATTGTTTTATTTGTCTCTGCATCAGACTCAATCGCCCTTTCAACACAATCAAATCGCAAATCTGCAATGCTCGAAAATTAATCAAAATTAAATTAAAAAAGCGCTGAGATAAAAGGTGTCAAAACGCTGTTGCGGTGCGTCAGTTTTTGTAGATACAAAAATGGTTAACTAATGTAAATAATCAAGTGGTGGAGAGAGAGAGCATTACTTAAATGGATTTGCTCAGTGGGTTAATTACTATTAATATTAGTGATACAAATCATTATTAATACTATTATTATTAATCCCGAGGCTGAAAGAGTTCGGTTGATAAGTCTTTTAGCCTCAGGATTAGTATAAATCTTCATAGTAATAATAACAATTTAAATAGTTAAAATTTAAATGAGAAAAAGTGTGTCGCGGTTGTCCACCCGGTCGACCCCCATTTCCAATCGATTCCATCTAGAAAAGCGTGCAGCCTTTCCATAAACTTATTCCTCCCCGTTTTATCGATCATTTTCCAGTTTGTTTGAAACCAACACAACACGTACACACATAATAATAAGCGAGTACCTGCATGTCGTCATTTCGATATCTTCTTGCCAATCCGCTACAAACACGTTCCTCAAGAGCGATGCAACACTAAGTCCCTATGTCTACAACAACTATAAAAGTAAGTAAACACCATAGATTAAATGCTTATTCAGAAACTTTAGTGATGTGTATAATAACCTTTAAAAAGTGACGAGTTTGATCACATGGCAAGTATGACACGTCATTTAAGGTGACACATTATTTATTCTTGCGCCCAGTTGCACCAAAAACGTTGAACCCGAGTTCAAGCCGAACTTGAGTTCAAGAGGACAGTTCCTATTGTTCTAATGTTAATTTCTTGAATTAATTTCTCATCTGGCACTTGGTGAAACATATTAGAATATGTAAAGTTATTTAAATTAAAAACACTTGGTATTAAAAGTGCGATTCTCTTCGCAATCTACAACAAGTTAGTCTTACAAAGACTGTATCAAACACTCATTGAAACAACTACTTCCCGAGCTAATACCCCGACGGACATTGAATTATACAACAAGTGTTTGCTGTTACATACAGTAACCTACTGCAAATGCAACAATTTGAGTCAAATTATTCAGGCCATCTATAGACGCGTTTCGAGATTTATCTCTCATCAGTATAGCTTTGCCATTCCCTCTAAGTAATTTGACACCTTAGACTGGCGGTCACGTTACCGTTCAAACATAAGTATAAATGAAATTGCCAATTCTTGGTTGCAGAATACTTCAAACATTAAAAGTGCGATTCTCTTCGCAATCTACAACAAGTTAGTCTTACAAAGACTGTATCAAACACTCATTGAAACAACTACTTAGAGGGAATGGCAAAGCTATACTGATGAGAGATAAATCTCGAAACGCGTCTACTGTATGTAACAGCAAACACTTGTTGTATAATTCAATGTCCGTCGGGGTATTAGCTCGGGAAGTAGTTGTTTCAATGAGTGTTTGATACAGTCTTTGTAAGACTAACTTGTTGTAGATTGCGAAGAGAATCGCACTTTTAATGTTTGAAGTATTCTGCAACCAAGAATTGGCAATTTCATTTATACTTACACTTGGTATTGTTTCACAAATTAAAACTTTATTCCGACTAGTTTTGGTTTGTTAGACCATTTTCAAAGGAATGTGACTGTTTGCGTTTCCAAAATACTTTCGATGGAGCTGTACATTTCGATGGTCGTGTTTATGGTGCCAGCCACCCTTTGAAGAGAAAGTCGAAGGAATGCTGTTATCGGGGTGGACGCTCAATTTCCGGCCGATTCCGGGAAGAATAACAACCCCCTTTGCATACCGCTTCACCCCCGCTACGAGTTCGAAAGATGTGCCCTCAGAAGTAGAAGAAAACATTTGCATTCAAACCGTTGAACTATTAAGAGCTATTTTGTATATATTTTACCGTTTTGTAAAAAGTTGTAAATATAGCTAATTTTCGCGAATTAATTGTGGAGCTTCGCGATTTGATTTAAATTTCAACTAGCTCGCTTACAGCGAGCACTGGTCAATCCCAACAGTGACATTCCTTTGAAAATGGTCTAACAAACCGAAACTAGTCGGAATAAAGTTTGAGTTTGTGAAACAATACCAAGTGTTTTTAATTTAAATAACTTTACATGTTCTAATGTTACTTAGAACTGAAGTTCATAGTTGAACCAGTTCAACTTGTTTGGTGCAACCGGCCCTTAGTATCGTATGTTCAATAAAAAAATCTTCTAGAGTACCATGATTTTATCTTTTTTTAAATTTAGGTTGGCTACACGCTTCAGGAATTGACATATGAAACGTCATAGATAATTTTAGAGTTGCCAACCTACAATATTTTCCAAGGCACTCTAGAGGTTTTTTTTTTATCGAACAAACGATATTATTGTTTGTATTGCCTAATTAATGTAATAGTATTGATCAGAGCTGGGACGAATCCTCGTAAAAAGTATTCGAATCACGAATCCGAATCACCTAATATGATTCGAATCACGAATACTAGAATAAAGGATTCGTAAGAGATAAATATGATTCGAATCAAAGATTCGAATCCTGTTTTTTCGAATCACGAATACAAATCCATTAAGAATAAATTTAATTTTATTATTTTTTTGCAACCATTATTATATAAATATCGTTACCAGTTGTTTTAACAAAAATATTCAAAACAATTTTTTTTATTTTGTACAACAATCGAAATATCATTGGATAAACAATTATACGTTTTCGAAATGTGCTCTGGGGCTTTAAAAATTCGAAACATGCGTAATAAATTCGATTTTTTGCTCTAGGGCTTTAAAAATTTAGTATCGCGCGTGGGATTAATTGAGTTGACAGGTGCTGTGAGTGAGGTTAGCTTAGGTTCACGTTTCCGCGATTCAATTCGATTATCTCACAAACGGAGCGTGCTATGGAAACAATTGTTTTGGAGAAAATGTAGAAAATCTTTTGTCTAAAACAATTTTTTTGAATTTGTACATCAATCGAAATATCGTTGGATAAACAATTATACGTTTTGGAAATGTGCTCTGGGGCTTTAAATATTCGAAACATGCGTAATAAATACGATTTTTCGCTCTACGGCTTTTAAAATTTAGTACCGCGCGTGGGATTAATTGAGTTGACAGGTGCTGTGAGTGAGGTTAGGTTAGGTTCACGTTTCCGCGATTCAGTTCGATTATCTCACAAACGGAGCGTGCTATGGAAACAATTGTTTTGGAGAAAATGTAGAAAATCTGATGCTGAAAGTCTTTTGTCTGAAACAATTTTTTTGAATTTGTACAACAATCGAAATATCGTTGGATAAACAATTATACGTTTTGGAAATGTGTTCTAGAGCTTTAAAAATTCGAAACATGAGTAATAAATTCGATTTTTTGCTCTAGGTCTTTAAAAATTTAGTATCGCGCATGGGATTAATTGAGTTGACAGGTGCTGTGAGTGAGGTTAGGTTAGGTTCACGTTTCCGCGATTCAATTCGATTATCTCACAAACGGAGCGTGCTATGGAAACAATTGTTTTGGAGAAAATGTAGAAAATCTGATGCTGAAAGTCGTTTGTCTAAAACAATTTTTTTGAATTTGTACATCAATCGAAATATCGTTGGATAAACAATTATACGTTTTTTAAATGTGCTCTAGGGCTTTAAAAATTTAGAATCAAGCGTGGGATTGTTTGAGTTGACAGAAACTTTGAGTAGGGTTAGGTTAGGTTGACGTTTTCGCGATTCAAGTCGATCATCTCTTAAACGTAGCGTGCTATGTAAAAAATTGATGTCGTTGGAAAATGCAATGATTAATTAGTTGAGTTTGTGTTTGAATATTTTTAATATATTCAATTTTTGCGCTAGAGTTCTAAAAACTTGGATTTAGGTGTAAGATTAATCGGAGTTTAAGGTGCTAATTTACAGAACTAATCAAAATCGAGACTTAGTTTTAATTTATTGAATTTTAGAATGCAGTTCCTCTAGAATACTAGAATAAAGGATTCGTAAGAGATAAATATGATTCGAATCAAAGATTCGAATCCTGTTTTTTCGAATCACGAATACAAATCCTTTAAGAATAAATTTAATTTTATATTTTTTTGCAACCATTATTATATAAATATCGTTACCAGTTATTTTAACAAAAATATTCAAAACCTTATTAATTATTACCACTGAGCATCGTTGATAACAGACTAAATATCTGACTCCCTTAATTAAACACAGTTATATTCCTTTCTTCACTTTTATTTTTCTTGCTAGATGTACATTTCGGGTACTAAGTACCCATTATCAATAGCTATCCTAACAGTTAGCTATTGATAATGGGTACTTAGTACCCGAAATGTACATCTAGCAAGAAAAATAAAAGTGAAGAAAGGAATATAACTGTGTTTAATTAAGTGACTTAACACCTTCACGTAACTCATACAACTACATTAATCTGACTCCCTGTTACTCTGATTAAAGATGTATTTGTGTGTTTCTGAACTTCACTTCGAATCAGTGTTCTATACGCGTGACGCATGAAGTAAAATTTCGAGTTTAGAAAAGCCCGAAAATTTGTCTCGGGTCGCTGCGCGACCCTCGACAAATTTTCACGGGGCTTTTCTAAACTCGAAATGTTACTTCATGCTTAGCCTGGGAGTGGAAAACTCTCGTTTAAAGCTTCAAATTGAACATTAAAAAAAAAAACGAGGAATATATAAAGATTTACAGAAAATAGGCTGAATTTGGAATACGTATACTTAAAAGAAAAACTCCCTGTATCTGTTTTGTAATGTTGGGTTTTGGGAGGTTTACATGGGAACAATAATAACTACTTTTATTCCTGGTTCAACTACTCTGTACGATGATTTATTTAACACTGCCTCTGTACACTCAATTCCTGCTTACAGAACGTATAAATACTTGCACAATGTTGTTGCTAAGTGATTAATAATTATTCAGCATTATGGGCTTGCAATTTGTTCCAATTTGTTGTAATAGTTTATTGAACTATTAATTTCAAACCCATCAATAATTATTACTCACTACAGTTTGCTCCGTAAAAATATGAATAATTATAAACCATAATAAAGATAACAATTAATTCTCTAAAAACACTCGTTAATTAATATTATACACAATTGGCGTTTTTTAAACAATGGCGGCGACAAAGAAAAAACATGTATTTTTAATCTTCTAGTAGAAATGCGTTTTATGTTAAAAGAAGTAAACTATCTATCTTTCAGCTAGTAGTACAAGCTCTTTCTGCTAGCAGCAATCGTCGTTTAGTAGTAGATGAAACAACTACTATTTTGTTCCTTCTACTATGACTAGGACTTGCTGCAACTAGTTGTAGTACAGGCTCCGTCTGCTGGTGGCAAGACACGATAAGCCCATCTGAACTAGGCGCTCTGTTAATAGCAGTAGTTCTTTCTGCTAGTAGAAATTGTGTTTTTTGCTATAAAAAACGACTGCTAGGTCTTTCTGCTACTAGTAGTAGTACAGGCACCATCTGCCGGTGGCTAGATTTGAAGCTAGAACCATCTGAACCATAAGCCTTGTCTGATAATAGCGGTAGTTGTTTCTGCTAGTAGAAATAGCGTATTCTGCTAAAGAGTGAACATTTCTATCAGTAGTAGTAGTTATTTCAGCTAGTAGTACAATTTCTTTGTGCTAGTAGCGTTCGTCCTTTCAGTGGTAGAAAGAACAACTACTATTTTGTTCCTTCTACTACTACTACGAGTAGGTCTTACTACTACTAGTATGGACGGAACCTGTTCTACAGGTTCCGTCTTCTGATGGTAAGATATTTGAAGCTAAAACCATCTGAATTAGAAGCTCCGTTAATAGCGGTAGTTCTTTCTGCTGTAGTAATTCTTTTAGCTAGTAGCAGTTGTTCCCAAGACCGTAGCCGGAGGAGGGGGAGGATGTGGGGGTTCATACCCCCCTTGAAATTTTCAAAATGATAAATTTTTGTATGTAAAAGCGGGACTGTAAGAGCAAAAACAATATTTTTCCCTAAGCCCCCCCACGAAATTTTTATAACCCCCTCCGATTTCTTTTTCTGGCTGCGGCCTTGACCCTTCTTTCAGCTTAACACTAGTTTTTTTTATTCTACTACCACTAGTTTTTTCTGTTACTAGTGGTAGTAGTAGTACAGGTCCCGTCTGCGGAACTAGAAGCTCTGTCTTCTAATAGCGGCAGTTCTTTCTGCTAGTGGAGAAATCGTTTTTAACTGAAAAAAGTAAACGTTACATTTTGTAGCAGTGGTTCTTTCGGCTAATAGTACAGGGTGGGGCATAGGAATCAAGTGTTTTTGAAATAATAATAAAACTGTTATTTTTTACTCTAAAAAAAAATTATTGGTAGTATGGTAGCTAATAATAAAGCATTTTGAAATATTCAAGAACGGAAAATTACATCTGGCATATGATGTCCGTTTTCATTGATACACTGTTGCAGCCGTTCACGAAAATTGCCCTCCACTCTTTCCAGCATGTCTCTGTTGATTAGGGAGATTTCATGGCGAATCGCTTCCTTCAATTCGTCTAACATACGGGGCTTGGCCTCGTAAACACTTGACTTGAGGTACCCCCATAGAAAAAAATCACAAATCGATAAGTCGGGAGACTGAGGAGGCCACAAAACATCACCAAATCTCGAAATTAGACGATTTGGAAACAGGCGGCGAAGAACAGCCTTAGATGTTCTGGCGGTGTGTGCCGTGGCCCCATCTTGCTGGAACCACAAATCTTGAATATTCACACCTCTTCTTTGCAATTCAGGTATGAAAAAGGTATTCACCATATGAATGTAACGCTCAGATGTTACTGTAACGGTGACCCCATTATCTTCAAAAAAATATGGGCCAATGATGCCTAATTTTCCCACCGCACACCAAACTGTTACCTTAGGACTATGCAATGGCATCTCATGTAAATGTCGTGGATTCTCGTCAGCCCAGTACCGGCAATTTTGTTTATTGACGGTCCCATTAAGGTGGAAATGGGCTTCATCACTCATTACTAACATGTTTTCATTCTCCTCAAAAAGTTGAAGCATTTGTTGTGCGAAATTCAAGCGTTGGGCGTAATCTCTTACATTTAATTGTTGCGCAACCGCTATTTTGTATAGGTGAAAATGTAATTTACCATGCAAAATCCGTCGTACAGTGCGATTGCTGATTTGAAGTGCAGCTGAATGTCGACGTGCAGAGCGGCATGGGCTTCGCAGTAATGCTTGTCTCACCCTTTGAATGTTCTCAGGAGTACGCACAGTACGTTGATGACCGGGCGGCTTTCTTTTCATTATTGAACCTCCTGTTCGAAGGTTATTGACCCAGCGTAAGATGCTGTCTCGGACAGGAACAGAGTCATTACGATGGATATTAAATCTTCTGCGAAATTCACGCTGTACTGCAGTCACCGACTCGCCACTTCGAACAAAACAATCATAGGCGAACATGCGTTGCTCTAGCGTCCACCGCCCCATGTTGGCAAATGGCAACTGAGAAAGTGAAATGCTTCGAGTCGAGGAATGGATTGTAATAAACCGCGCTCCCCTCCCTTTTCTAATGGCCGAGTACTACCCAAACCAAAAACACTTGGTTCCTATGCCCCACCCTGTACTTAGTAGTACTAGTTCAGGCCTCGTCTACTGGTAGCAAGATATCTGAAGCTACAACCATCTGAGATAGAAGTTCTGGCTGGTAATAGTGCTAGTTGTTTCTGCTAGTAGAAATAGTGTTTTCCGCAAAACAGCCTATTTTCTGTAAATCTTTAGATATTCCTTGCTTTTTATTAAGTTCAATTCGAAGCTTTAAACGAGTGTTTTCCACTCCCAGACTAAGCATGAAGTAAAATTTCGAGTTTAGAAAAGCCCCGTGAAAATTTGTCGAGGGTCGCGCAGCGACCCGAGACAAATTTTCTGGGCTTTTCTAAACTCGAAATTTTACTTCATGCGCCACGTATATAAAACACTGACTTAACGAGAAATTTAAAAACACACAAAAGACATTTTTCATATTAATCCTCACAATTAATTCGAATTATATTTAACGATTCAAATCCTTTTGTAAGTATTCGAATCCTTTTATAAATATTCGAATCCTTTTATAAATATTCGAATCCTTTTATAAATATTCGAATCCTTTTATAAGGATTCGAATCACCCACATACGGATTCGAATACGAATCGTCTTAAAAAAACGGAACGAATCCGAATCACGAATCCAGCTGAACTAAAGGATTGGAATGCCTCTTTTGAATCCTCTAAAAGGATTCGAATCCTGAATGATTCGAATCCTGCCCAGCTCTGGTATTTACCTACTAAGATATTATAAGCTAAGAGCTCTGTGTTCTGTGCAATAAAAAGTGATGACATGTTCAACAGGCACATTATTCATATTTGAAATCAATTACTAACTTTTTTATAGCAACGATGTTTGTAGATATCGACCGAATCTATTGAAAAATGTTGACAATTTCTTCTTGTTACAATTCATTTGAGCTACACAAGTTGTCTTCACACGTCGATTAAACAGAATTAAGTCAAATAAAGGTTGCTGTAAAGTCATGAAATGTTTCAGAAAAAGTGTGAATTGTCTACATTTTAAAAATAATGTAATTCTTACCAGAAACGGATACAGTTTAATTCTAATTTTATTAAATCTTTGATTTGGTTGGCATTCACTTTGTATTAATTAATACCTTGCGATCATTCAAATTATGATTCAGAGTAGACGGCATTTTTTTCTGCTCTTGCCCAGAATGTTAATTGAATACATTTGAGGTTATGGTAAACTATGTGTTAACAGTCAGTAATGCCAATCTAATTTAAAATTCAAAGCCTACTCTAAATCATGTTCTGAATATTGTGAAATTAAAAATATACTGCTAAATCACTATTGAAAATAAACTGCTAAAGCAGGATTAAAAATATACTAAGCTAACCCGCTTAGTAATCTAGTATCAACATTAAAACAACGTTTAATGTTCTGGTTCTGGTTCTTTGGGGAGTGCGTATTTCTGCATTGCACTTTGGTCTCATTAGGCCCATTGTGCTACCTCCCGTCGATTACCCAGCCTCAGCTCAGCCAGCCTACCTGGTTTAGGTAGTCTAGCAAAGCCGAGGTGGGTAGATCCCTTATGCAGGCCTTCTTTTACCTAGTAAGGAGCCTCTAGTTGACGAGAGTGCCGGGAAATCGCTGAGAATGTGTCCGGCAGTATTCCATGTTACACTCTCTGTAGGATGGAGAGTCAACTATCCCCATCCTGTATAGGTGTGCGTTTAGCCCGCAGTGACCAGTCAGGGCGGCAATTATGGTCAGCTGCAGGTACTGTTTCGATGATCTCTCGTTGGGATACAATAGTGTTTCCTTAGAGAGCTTGCAGCCCTCGCTGTCATCCCAAGGCTTCCTGAATTTCTTCAGTGCGTTGGTTTGTAGCATATTACACAGCGACAGAGGCGCAAGGCGCACTACCGGCTCCGGTGAGAGTGTGATGGTCGGTGTTTACATAACAACGCATCGAATATAAGCAGTCGACCAAGACTGTTTATTCAATGGCGCTTGATATGATTAACACCGCGTATTATAAAACAATAATTATAAATACGCGCGAGGACTACGTACACCAAAGTGCAGCGTCAACAAGGACGCCAGGGTGCGTTGTACTCGCGACCTTACTCTTCCTCGTATAAAACATCACTGTATTTCTGTACGAGCATCAATCATTCATTGATCATATCTAAGTATGTAACTGTATATATCTGTGCTAAATATATTTTATTAGTATGACCACGTCTACTACAACCCCCGATCAACCACTGAATATTGCAAGAGAATGTCCATCCCAGCCGCTGTTCTTGCCAGTGCGTCAGCTCTCGTGTTACCTGTGTTCAAGTCGTGCCCCTTCACCCAGCAGACTTCAATGTTGTTATACATTGCTGCTTGCCTGAGTTTTCTGTGGCACTCTAATGTTGTCTCTGAAGTTGTATGTGATTCCTTCAGAGACAGTAGCGTTTGCCTGCTGTCCGTTATGATCAGTATGTTTTCATTTGACACTTTGCGGTTTATGATGTTCTCAGCCGCAAGTGTTATACCCATCGTCTTTAATTGTGTGATGGTGGCATGCTTTTCCATCGGGACCTTTGTTTGGACTTTTAGAGTCCTGGAGAAGACTCCAATCCCTGATCTATCCATGCTTTTGGATCCATCTGTGTAAATCCTTATGGCCGACTCTCTCATATGTTTAGTGGGTTGAATGGTAACCGCGTAGGGTGCATTCCGAATGAGTGTCGGTCTACAGTAGTCAGTGTTAGCCTCTATAAGAGGTATGTTTTTGCAGAGACTCCTCCAGAGGTGTCATCTGACTTCCCCACAGCGGTTACTGTTCCAGATCCCACTGCCTTGAAGGCGAAGTATGGTCGCCACGGCCTCCCTCTCCACGTGAATATCAAGTGGTGGAAGGCATAGCATGACCTCCATCGCCATCGTTGGAGTAGTATGCATGGCGCTTGTTATGCTTAGACAGACTGCCCGCTGCACTTGCGAGAGTCTCTTCCTTGTAGTTAGCGGTTTGGTCCTGGGCCACCAAACTAAAGCTCCGTATGTTAGCATGGGCCTTATGATGGCTGTGTATAACCACATTGTCGTGCGCGGTTTCAACCCCCAGGTTTTCCCCACTGCCCGACGGCATTTCCAAAAGGCTCTTATGGCTTTGTTTGTTTTGATGTTGATGTGCTTCTTTTAGCTCAGTTTCCTGTCGAGAGTGATGCCCAGGTATTTCACCTCGTTACTGTACTGCAGCATCGTATTCAATAATTTTAATGCTTTTTTCGTCACCTTTCTTTTCTTGGTGAACAAGACCATTTCCGTCTTGGTAGGGTTTACCGATAGGGAGTGATCTTTGCACCACCGCGAAACTGTATTTAGAGCTCCTTGCATTTGGTCGCGAATTTGCCACTTACAATCATGGCTAGATCATCAGCATAGGCTGTCACACAGAAGCCTAGTTGAAGTTGTTCGGGAAGGCTGTCCAGAACCATGTTCCATAGTAGGGGTGATAAGACACCTCCTTGTGGACAGCCTCTGTTAATTTTACTGGTGATCCGTTCCCCACCCTGTTCTACTGTGACTATACGGTTGGCCAGTGCGTTGTCAATCCAGTCACACATTTTAGATGGTACTCTACGCTTATTAAGCGCGTTTCTTACCTTCGGTATGGTCGTTTTATCAAACGCGCCTTCAATGTCAACAAAAACACCACCCAGGTGGATTCCTTGATATCCAGTGATCTCTCAATCCTGCTCACTACGTTATGTAGGGCAGAGTCGGTAGATCTTCCCCGTGTGTATGCGTGTTGTGACATTGTCCGGGGTTATCTAGTTAGAGCTGTTGCTCTTATGTGCCATTCACACATTCTTTCCTGCGTTTTCATACGAAACGAAGAAAGTATGCCTATATGCCTTGGGAGCAGTGTAGTCAGCTCTGCCAGGGTTCGGTATGAATACTACCTTAGCTTGTTTCCAGGCCTTTGGGACATAGCCCAGCGCCAGACTGGATCGGAACTGCATCACTACGTGCTTAAGCAGTATTTCCCGTACCCACTGTAGCAGGGCGGGAAAGATGCCGTCCGGTCCGGGTGCTTAAAAGGCGGAAAAGCTGTTAATTGCCTTTAGGGTGTTCTCTTCGTTTACCACTTCAGGGGCTAGCTTCCAATCTTCTGTTGTTCCTGAAGTGATTCCAGTTTCCCCCCTGGCTTGCTTAGAAGGTATGGTGCAGTCAGGGAAGTGCGTCTTGAGCAACGGTAGCAGACTCTCCAGGAGGTCATCAGTCATATCGCCGTCCTCCTTTCTCCGGACTCTCATAGACTGTTAGTGGTCTTGTGATAAAGCCTTCTTAAGTCTGCTAACCTCTTGCGTGCTTTCGATGCTTTCACAGAAAGCTCGCCATGATGCTCTTTGACATTGCCTTATGAGTTTTTTGTACTCTTTAAGGCGGGCCTTGTAAAAAGCCCAGTCAGAGCTCTGTTTAGAGCGTTGAGCTCTATTATATGCTTTCCTGGCCTCATCTCTGAATGAGTCGAGATCTGGGGTCCACCATGGGTTAGCTCTCCCTGTCTCCACCGTCCTTTTAAGTGGGCAGGACAATTTGTAAGTCCTAATTATCTTTGCCTGCACTTCCTCCGCAAGGAGATCTAGGCTGGCGCAGTCCTTAGGGTACTGCGTATTTATATCCCGCAGCCCCTCACCGAGGTGCACAATGTATGCATCTTTATCCGTTTCTTTAGGCCTATCTAAAAAGTGACCCATCTGTGGTCAGACATGGACGCTTCTCGACTGACCTCCCATCTGTCTATTTTATAAGATATACCTAGGCTAGCTATTGTGATATCGATCACCGTCTGGCTGCGAGCGTTCACGAAAGTAGATTCCGTCCCGCGGTTAAGTATCTCTATATCGTTACTTATTAAAAGGTCATGCAAGGACTTGCCTCTTTTATCTGAAATCCTGCTCCCCCATGCGATATGGTGCGAATTTGAGTCGCAGCCCATGATAAGCGGTAGTCCCTCTCTCCTGCAGTACTCAACAAGCCCTTCCATTCTCCTTGTTGGGGGCGGAAGGGTGGAGTCTCCAGGTAGGTAGAAGTTTATCTGAAGTCCTGCTCCCCCATGCGATATGGTGCGAGTTTGAGTCGCAGCCCATGATAAGCGGTAGTCCCTCTCTCCTGCAGTACTCAAGAAGTCTTTCCATTCCCCTTGTTGAGGGCGGAAGGGTGGAGTCTCCAGGTAGGTAGAAATTTATCGGAAGTCCTGCTCCCCCATGCGATATGGTGCGAGTTTGAGTCGCAGCCCATGATAAGCGGTAGTCCCTCTCTCCTGCAGTACTCAATAAACCCTTCTATTCCCCTTGTTAGGGGCGGAAGGGTGGAGTCTCCAGGTAGGTAGACCGCCGCTAGGACTACGTCTCTACCTTTGCCCATTGCTTCACTAACTCTTATCACGGTGGTGTCGCCATCGGAAAGTTGTGGCAGCAAATGGTCTCCTATTTACCTAGGTACATAGATGGCAGTCCTAGGTTTCGTGTTTGGCCTGTAAAATAAATTACCGGTTTACTTGCCCATACCACAGATCCTAGATCTTACGATCCAGGGTTCCTGTATGAAGGCCACAGTGTCCTTAGTCGTATCGAGTGTTGCCGTAGCCGCTCTTGAATGACTCAGGTTACATTGGATAAAATAAATTACCTTCTTAGCCATTACGCTGGTGGTAACTGATCGGTCCTAATCCAGTCACTTCGACTCAACGAGTGTGGACTCGGCCGAGTCAGAAAGCGACGCGTCGGTCGTTTCTGACGTTAGAGGTGACTCGATCAGCACATCCTCCAGTCTCGGCTCTTCCCTAACCGGCGGGATTTGTAGCTGCTCCAGTATGGATACAGCACCCACGTGCTCAGCCTGCTGAGCGGCAATATTTCTTAGAAGTGGTGAGTTGGATGCCTCAGGTGCGCTTTTAGTTGCCCTCTGAGTTACAGCACCCTCCTCCTCCTTTTCCTTTCTGGGATCCTTGCTAACCCTCAAGATCAGGGAGGTAATCCTATAACTTGGGCGATTTCCCCTGCCATTTAGAATTTTACGATCCTCCTCTGCTACTCCAAAGACGAGTAGTTGCCCAGGCGGGTCCTCAGACACAGCTCGGTGAAAGATCGGCCATTGTCAGATTTTAAGTTCGGGATTATGTCCCGCCAACCTTCTTATGACTTTATCCTCCCCTTCAGGAATCTCAAAATCCTCCCTAGGAACCCAGAGGTAAAATAAATTACCGGTTAACTTGCCCATACCACAGATCCTAGATCTTACGATCCAGGGTTGCTGTATGAGGGCCACAGTGTCCTTAGTGGTATCGAAACGGCGGCACAGTGTTGCCGTAGCCGCTCTTAAATGACTCAGGTTATATTGGATAAAACAGATTACCTTGTTAGCCATTACGCTGGTGGTAACTGATCGGTCCTAATCCAGTCACCTTTTAACTCAACGTATGTGGACTCGTCCGAGTCAGAAAGGGAGGCGTCGGTCGTTTCTGACGTTAAAGGTGACTCGATCAGCACATCCTCCAGTCTTGGCTCTTCCCTAACCGGCGAGATTTGTAGCTGCTCCAGTATGGATACAGCAGCCACGTGCTCAGCCTGCTGAGGGGCAATATTTCTTAGAAGTGGTGAGTTGGATGCCTCAGGTGCGCTTTTAGTCGCCCTCTGAGTTACAACACCCTCCTCCTCCTCTTCCTTTCTGGGATCCTTGCTGACCCTCAAGATCAGGGAGGTAATCCTATAACTTGGGCGATTTCCCCTGCCATTTAGAATTTTACGATCCTCCTCTCCTACTCCAAAGACGAGTAGTTGCCCAGGCGGGTCCTCAGACACAGCCCGGTGAAGGATCGGCCATTCTCCGATTTTAAGTTCGCGATTTTGTCCCGCCAACCTTCTTATGACTTTATCCTCCCCTTCAGGAATCTCAAAATCCTCCCTAGGAACCCAGAGGTAAAATAAATTACCGGTTAACTTGCCCATACCACAGATCCTAGATCTTACGATCCAGGGTTCCTGTATGAGGGCCACAGTGTCCTTAGTGGTATCGAAACGGCGGCACAGTGTTGTCGTAGCCGCTCTTGAATGACTCAGGTTACATTGGATAAAATGGATTACCTTGTTAGCCATTACGCTGGTGGTAACTGATCGGTCCTAATCCAGTCACCTTTCGACTCAACAAGTGTGGACTCGTCTGAGTCAGATAGGGAGGCGTCGGTCGTTTCTGACGTTAGAGGTGACTCGATCAGCACATCCTCCAGTCTCGGCTCTTCCCTAACCGGCGAGATTTGTAGCTGCTCCAGTATGGATACAGCAGCCACGTGCTCAGCCTGCTAAGGGGCAATATTTCTTAGAAGTGGTGAGTTGGATGCCTCAGGTGCGCTTTTAGTCGCCCTCTGAGTTACAACACCCTCCTCCTCCTCTTCCTTTCTGGGACCCTCAAGATCAGGGAGATAAACCTATAACTTAGGCCATTTATAATTTTACGATCCTCCTCTCCTACTCTAAAGACGAGTAGTTGCCCGGGCGGGTCCTCAGACACAGCCCGGTGAAGGATCGGCCATTCTCCGATTTTAATTCCGGGATTTTGTCCCGCCAACCTTCTTATGACTTTATCCTCCCCTTCAGGAATCTCAAAATCCTCCCTAGGAACCCAGAGGGTGGACTTCGCGATTTTGGACAGCGGTCTTCAGCTATGGCTAAAAGTCGAGCCTCAGGCCACGGTTTGATCATCGCCACCGTCTTCACAAGCCGATTCACAGTGCTCTGGTCCTCACAGTGAATTTTGACAAACTCGCCTGCATAGGACCAGGCGACAATGTTGATATAACGTGATTTGTTAGTTTTTTGCTTAGTGGAAAGCGTATTTTAAAATTTACAATATTTCAGTGTTTTCTACGCGTGGCGCATGAAGTAAAATTTCGAGTTTAGAAAAGCCCCGTGAAAATTTGTCTCGAGTCGCTGCGCGACCCTCGACAAATTTTCTACGCGGGGCTTTTCTAAACTCGAAATTTTACTTCATGCTTAGTCTGGGATTTTATAAACTATCTAAGTAACTTTTAACTACCCACTGAACACAGAAACATTTTTAACCTTGCTTAAATGTTGAACATGATACCTTATCGACTTTTCACTTTACTTCTGTCAGACAATTACAAGACGAGTACGACACAAGCACGAGACGTGCACGACACGAGATAAGCACGACACGAGCACAAGACGTGCACGACACGAGTATATTAAACTTCAGACTGAATGAGTGTTTTATACGTGTGGCGCATGAAGTAAAATTTCGAGTTTAGAAAAGCCCCGTGAAAATTTGTCTCGGGTCGCTGCGCGACCCGAGACAAATTTTCTACGCGGGGCTTTTCTAAACTCGAAATTTTACTTCATGCTTAGTCTGGGAGTGGAAACACTCGTTTAAAGCTTCAAATTAAACTTTAATCGAAATCAACGAATTTCTGAAGGTTCACAGCGGATAATAAGGGAAAATCTATTTACTTCAGTTCCCAACACTGGTCAGGACCACACTAACGAATACCTTAACGTTTAGTGGGTATCCACTAAACACAAATTCAATTTTAATTTAATTTATGTTTATTTTACACACAGAATGCGCAAAGAACGTCGAAAACCAGGGAGCCGAGCAAGGATAGGCAGACGAAAAAAGATGAGACACAAACCAAGACAATCAAAACAATCAGCAAAACAAAATCGGACCTAGCGACTCCCAGCAGTAACAGAAGCAAGAGTGAAACAACAGCAGATGGCAGAATTAGCAACAGACAACCCAAAAAGGATGACGTTACAAAGATATCAACCAGGAGCAGCAGAGTTAAGAAAATTGAAAGTGACAAACCACAGAAAGCTTCGCTGAAACCAAAAACACTTTCCTCCACACGAAAAGATGGAGATAAAACAATCAAAGCACCGACTAGTACCAGATTAAAAACGGATTCTAACAAACCACAAATCAGTAGCAGATCAAAGACGGGTGCGGATAAATCGAGTGTAAGAACTGCGAAAGTTGATTCAAATAAAACCCTCAACAGTAGCAGGTTGAAGGTAAGCTCGAGGAAACCAGGGAGTCCTAGCAGTAGGGTCAAGAAGACCCAATACATACCGAACACAAAGAAAATGATGCACAACGCGTTAAAGAGTTTATCGAAAGAAAATAGTTTCGTGCAGGAACCAGCTTCTTTGGATAGCAGCGCTTGCGACAGACCTAGTTTCGTAGAGGAACCCGCTTCTCTGGACAGCAGCACTTCGGAAAGACCTAGGACTGCCACTTTGAGGAAAGGGAGTATAGTCAACATGAACATAGCTGGACCTGATGTTCCTAAGGTTAAGAAAAAGTCTGCCTCTTTGGATAAACGTAACAGTAGAGATCTTAAGGTTAAAAAAAGAAAAGCAGTTGAAAAAATTGATAGTATTGATGAGATTAATCAAAAAGAATATCACGTTCTTGATGGTAATGATGAGATAAATCAAAAAGGAAGTGAAAAAAATGATAGTATTGATGGTAAAAGTGAGATTAATCAAAAAGGAAGTAAAAAAACTGATAGACTTGATGATAAAGGTGAGATTAATCAAAAAGAAAGTAAAAGAAAGCCAAAAATGGAACGCATTGGATCTGGAGATCATTTGGGAAGTGAAAGCAGGAAAGAGAAGAGACAAAAAGATGTTATACCACCTAAAGAAAATGTAGCTCTCTCAAAAAATACTTTATCTAAGGAAAAAACTAATGTAGATCATTCAGCAAGTGAAAGTAGGAAAGAAAAGAGGCAAAAAGATGTTTTACTACCCAAAGTTAATGTAACTATATTGAAAGATAAGGAAAAAACGAATCTAAGCAATGCAAAAATTATTGAAGGAATCGATAACTTCCTCAGAACTAAAACCCCTGAAGAAGCCGACGATGACGATTACAATTACGAGGAAGACTTCGACTCCTACGCCTCGGATTTCGATGAATACCAATCAACATCAGAGACGACCTCTGATTACACATCTGAAGAAGCCGAGATTTCAACTTCCTCGAGCACAACAGACGAAGCGGAGACGAAGCCTAGGATTAATTCAGCTGAAGAGGAGCGAAAATTGGATTCGGGAAACTTCGACCTACCAGAAATGAAACACAAACAAATCTTAGGAAACATTACGGAGACAACTGAGTTAAATAATGGGAGTTTATCTGATGAAGGTTTCGAGGAGATTAAGTCGTTGCAGTTCGTGAATTTTTTAGGAGCGAAGAAAAAGCGGGATTTTCAAAGGAGCCAAAGCAGGAGGAACAAACGCGGGGAGGAGCTATTAGGGATGATCCGCTTAGATCAGAGGAATTTCACCCTCCTGGATATACCTCCTGTTAGTTACGACACTTACATCAAATCGTTCGGAAACAGAAATTCGATGCAGGTAACCTCGCAAACCCACGAAGATGATGTTAGCGAAGAGACGCAAACCGAAAGTATCTCGAGTGAGAATAAATGGACGCAGTTTCCGATTAAGTTTCCGAAGAGTGCGAATCCTGGGAATTTGGTCGTGATGAATTATAAAGGAGTTGGGGGTGATTTAGGTAAAGAGATAGAACAAATGCCGAAATTCAATGAGTATAATTTAGCCGCGTTTTTGAGGAATTCGGGGCAAGTGGTGTTGGCGCTTTTAGAGGAAAACGAGGGGCTGCATCTTCACAACAAGGATTTAGCAAGGAATACAAACATACAAGAAAATCTAGTTAAGGACAGTACTAATACTAATGAAAATCAAGAACGTGATGGTGCAGAATTTAATCAAAAAACTCAAGATGTAGCAACCAATAATTTTATGAAAATAGGAGATGATTTTAACGAAAGCCATATTGATACTGAAATGACTGAACAAATACCAACGAGTGATCAATCTTTTTGTGATGGTGGTGTTCTTTTGTGCACGGATTTTTTGAAACCTAGGAAAGTGTCCTGTTTGAGTTTTTCCGCTGGTGGTTTGTTGAAGTTGGTCAGTGTGCATCCACCTGAAAATGGTAGGGATACAGCGATCGAAGGATTCGAGTTGAAAAGTGTCGGGTGTGTCTGGGATCCTAGTGACTTTGCGGTTCCTGAAGATCTCTTCGCCGGTTTCGGGAGTGTTAATTGTGCGTGCTTTGCGGCGACGAACAATAAAGTGATTTTCGGTGGACTTAAAGATGGGTAAGTTAAAAATGACGGTTACTTCCCACTGAACAAACACATTCAAATAATGTTTCATCAACATTAATTAAAAATAGGCCTTTATGGGCATAATACTACATTACATCTACAGCTACGCTAATCGCTGCCCCTTCTCTTCCTCCTGCTTTCTCTCTCTTTCCCCAACTTGTCTATCTTGGTCGTTTCTAGCTTGAAACAACTTTTCAGCCGCAATGCCGGTCTACTGTCAATTTTTATAGTATTCAACAGTTTTTGTTTTTTGTTTTTTTTTTGTCTTTCATTTTTGGTACTTCCTGGATGTGTGTATGTGTGTGCTGTCCAAGATATTTTTGACATACGGCGATAGCAGGACAGCTAGATCCATTTATGACCGCTGTCTGTAGCGTCCGGGAGGTCCAGCATAGCACCTTAACAGGAGGTATCTGGGGCAGACCTGAGTCTTCGGATGATGGATGTTTGAGGGGAACGATTGTCCAAGTCAGAGCTGTAGACCTTCCTGAGGTAACCTCTGTGTGCCTATCTTGAATAGGGCTAACTTACACACGGCGCGGTTAACTCAGCCCTGGTGCTTGTTGCTGCTAAATGAGGAGTCGGGGGGTGGGCCTTAAAAAGCCCAGGGTGCCTACTAGCCCTATCCTCTCTCATCCATTCCGTCACTCTTCTATTTCCTCTTATTCCCACCTATTCCTCCTTCACCCTCTTCCACTACTCTGCCAAATGACTTCACGTATCCCTCCCCCGCTCACACGTTACACACTTCCCATACTCTTCCCCATCCACACCTTCCTTCCTCTAGCAATCCGCATCCTTCTAATCCCCTCCTTTATGTATCGGGCACATCCTCCCCACCTTCCATGCTGCCGGTGTGCTCACTCATCCCCTCCACATCTGGTTCAGTAGCTCCGTGAATTTTTTCTTCCCCCCTTCCCCAATCTCCTTCCACATCTCTGCCTTTAGCCCATCCCTTCCTGCTGCCTTCCCTCCCTTCAGCTCCTTGAGCGCTCTTTCGACCTCCTTCTCCGTAAACTCTTCCTCTTTATCCCCTCGCCTGTATTCTCCCATCCCTACTGGCACTCCACTACCTTCTCTGCACTTGTTTGTCCATTCTTTCAACGATATCCCTAACTGCCTCTTTCTTTCCCCTCTCCTCAGCACCTTCCACATTTCCGCCTCGTTCCTGCATTCCCTTAATTCCTCGCTCACTCTTTCCACCGCTTGCAGCTTCTTCCTCTCACATATACCATTCTATCTTTTCCTTGCGGCCACCACTTTCCCCTCTTCTCCTCCATTTCTTACGCGTTCTCCCACAGCCTTCCTCAACTCCTTCTTTGCCTGCCTACACTCCTCATCGAACCACGTATTCCCCCCTCGTCTCTCTCCCTTCCTTTTCCTTCCACATCCCACTATTATATTTTCCATCTCCTCCATTGTATTGACTTCTCTCCTCCATTGTATTGAATCCTTGCCAGCCTCTTCCTCATATCCTCTATCGCCTTTACCCCACACCTTAGGTATTCGTTTTCTTGCCCCCTTTCCTCTTCTCTTTCCTTCTCCATCCACATCTCCACAGTTACCGGTAGGTGGTCAGATCCTAGCGCCTCTTCCACCTCCATGCCTCTTATATCTCCTCTTTCTATCCCCTTGACCACCACATAATCATTTACTGATGCCCCTCTAATAATAATAATAAAAACAATCTTTATTGTCTAACAGATATACCATAAAAGGACAAATAACAAAAAGTATATACAATTCATAAACATAAATTACAATAATTGATAAGTAATAAGTAAATATAGTTAATAAAATCATTACAAAATATATATTACCATAAATAAAAACAAAATCTTTTCACAGAAAAGCCGTTACAGAAAAATATCCTTAGATATAAGATTTGCATTACGGCACATATGCGTAATGGGCGCTCTTAGTAACACATTTGTGTTTGCGGTAGGTATAAAAAACGTGGTGTTTTTCTCCCCTCTCAATCGCCCTCCGTGCATCCATCAAAATCTCCCATCCCTCCTCCATCACCCACTCCTTCATCCTTCTGCCCTCCCCATTTATACATTTATCCTGTGAACTCCTCTTCACCACCGAACCGGCCTCTTCAATCCCTTCCGCCGCTACCTCTATTCTGGCATTGAAATCCCCCCACCATCTATTTTCCTCCTTCGCCCGCTCTCTTATCTATTTTCTTTCTTATGTCTGTCCAATTCTTGTTTTCGTACACCACCCCTACATCAACCCGATATCCTCCCTGTTGATAATTTACCCACACTAGCCCTTCGCATTCCTCCATCGTCTCCCCCTTGCCTCCTTCCCTATCCTCTCTCCATCCAACAATCATTCCCCCCTTGGTCCTCCCTCTTCTCGCACATTTTACTGCCTCTATCATCTCCCATCTAAACCCCCTCGGTAGCCATTCTTTCACTTCTCCCCATTCCTTCTCCACCATCTGTCCAATTCGTGTTTACGTACACCACCCCTACATCAACCCGATATCCTCCCTGTTGATAATTTACCCACACTAGCCCTTCGCATTCCTCCATCGTCTCCCCCTTGCCTCCTTCCCTATCCTTTCTCCATCCAACAATCATTCCCCCCTTGGTCCTCCCTCTCCTCACACATTTTACTGCCTCTATCATCTCCCATCTAAACCCCCTCGGTAGCCATTCTTTCACTTCTCCCCATTCCTTCTCCGCCATCCAAGTACTAACCCCACTAAGTCCTTTCGGGTTACCCACTTCTCAAAGTCTTTCTTTCACTTGTACTCCTGCCCTTTAGACTTTATTCCCGCTACATTCCAAAACCCTACCGTTATCGACCCTTCTTTCCCCACTCGCCCACATTTGCTCCCTGGTCCCCCTGCTTCTCTCATAGCTCTTCTGTCCCTGTTTTACATCCCCTCCATCGCCCCTTCTATATATGTTCTCCCTATTTCTCCTGCCCCTTCCTCCCTCTAATTTTGTTCCACCTCCGCACTTTTTAGAAATCCCTCTTCCCCCGCCTGTTTCTTGTTTTAAGAGTTTAATTTTAAGCTTTAAAATAGTGTTTTCCACTCCCAGACTAAGCATGAAGTAAAATTTCGAGTTTAGAAAAGCCCCGTGAAAATTTGTCGAGGGTCGCGCAGCGACCCGAGACAAATTTTCTGGGCTTTTCTAAACTCGAAATTTTACTTCATGCGTCACGCGTATAAGACGCCGATTTCAATTGAAGTTCATGCACTCGTTAACAATATTTTAATCTTTTCAGAATTTCAGGGTACTTTAAGGGTACTGGGTACTTAGGTTCCGGGGTATTTTTTTTTGTCTTAAGGGGAAAAACCTTCCGCGTCGAGTATTTGACTCCACCTAAGGCTCTAAGTGTGGGATTGGTGCTTGCCCAGAGTTCCTCGCACATTTTAGTGCCTCTATCATCTCCCATCTAAACCCCCTCGGTAGACATTCTTTCACTTCTCCCCATTCTTTCTTCGCCATCCTAGTTTCTACTAACCCCACTATGTCCTTCCGGATTATTCACTTCTCAAAATCTTACTTCTACTTGTACTCCTGCCCTTTATACTTTATTCCAGGTACATTCCAAAACCCTATCTTTATCGACCCTTCTTTCCCCACTCTCCCACATTTGCTCCCTAGGCCCCTGCTCCTCTCATAGCTCTTCTGCCCCTGTTTTACCGCCCCCCCTTCGCCCCTTCTATATATGTTCTCCCTATTTCTCCTGCCCCCTTCCTCCCCTACTACCTTCTTCCTTCTTACTTTTTTGCCTTAATACAATGTTTAATACTGCTACAATGTTGATATACCGTTATTTGTTTATTTTTTGCTTAGTGGGTTTAGTTGTTATTATAAGAAACATTTAGGGATTAGTACTAATTAGTAACTAATGAAGTCGTTCAGAAAGTAGGTCAAGGCTTCGACTAGTCGTTGTTGTTTTCCATTGCTATGTCTAAGTCTCCGATAATAAATTCTTTAAGAGAAGTGTAGTTAGTGCCGGCTTTGAACATCATAGCGGCCCTACATTATCGTGTAACTTCCAATTTTTGTTCTGTAGGGCAAACCCATTCAAGTAATCAACATTAATACAACGTTTAGTGTTGCTACAATGTTGATATAATGTTAATTGTTTGTTTTTTGCTCAGTGGGTTGTCTAGCTGTTCTTTTATAAACCTTTTCAAAAGCGCCCTTGAGGCAGATTTTGCCTGGTGGAGGTTTATCTGAACACAGGCGAGGCTTTTAGGTGATAGGGTTATTGCTGTTTTCGAGGGACTGGGTGATTTTCGTTTCCTCGGTGGTGGAGGTGGACCAAAAATAATTTACTACCATAAACTTCTTTTTTTTTTAAATGCAAACACCCATTTATTTAATTTTTGAATTCTACATCAAATTCTACAGGGAGTTTTTCTCTAAAGTATACGTTTTCCTACAAGGCCTACAATGGCCTACATAAGGGATCTACCCACCTCGGCTTTGCTAGACTACCTAAACCAGGTAGGCTGGCTGAGCTAAGGCTGGGTAATCGACGGAAGGAAGCACAATGGGGCCTAAGTGCAGTGCAGAAATACGCACTCTCCAAAGAACCAGAACCAGAACGTTTACCAAATTCATTTTCTTTAAATCTTTAGATATTCGTTGTTTCTTGTTTTAAGAGTTTAATTTGAAGCTTTAAACGAGTGTTTCCACTCCCAGACTAAGCATGAAGTAAAATTTCGAGTTTAGAAAAGCCCCGTGAAAATTTGTCGAGGGTCGCGCAGCGACCCGAGACAAATTTTCTGGGCTTTTCTAAACTTGAAATTTTACTTCATGCGCCACGCGTATAAGACGCCGGTTTCAATTGAAATGCATGCACTTGTTAACAATATTTTAATGTTTTCAGAATTTGAGGGTACTGGGTACTTATTTTTTTCTTAAGGGGAAAAACCTTCCTCGGGGAGTATTCTGACTCCGCCTAAGGCTCTAAGTGTGGAAATGTCTAATGTCTAAGTGATGGAAATGTCTAATGGCAATGACTTTATTCCTTTTTCTTTTACTTTTTTTCTGTTTTCTTTTTCTTGACTTGTTTAGTATTGTTCTTTTTCTTTTATTTCCCTTTCGGTTACACATTTTCTCACCCATTGGTGTATCTTTTTCCAGTTTTCTTCCTTTTCTAGCATGGTTTCGACTATGGAGTTAGGTGTTAGCTGTGCATTTCTATATGCCTCTATTTCTGCCCTTTCTTTTTCCCATCTATCGCACTGAAAGAAAGCATGCTCGACGGAGTCTCTCTCTTTACAGTACGGACAGTCTTTTTCTTTTCGGAGTTGGAATCTCCGGAGATAGACACCGTTGCTTCCATGGCCCCCTAGGAGTTGCGTCACTTAGTAGTCTGTGTTCCCATGTTTTCTCCTGATCCATGCCCCTATGTTTTTTATAATTCTTTTTGTCCAGTTCGCTTTCCCTGAATCTAGATTAGATTAGATTAGATATTCGTAGGGGTGGCCTCATTGGCCTGTACCACCGCGACCTTTTCAGATCTATTGTGGATCCCTATTATCCTAGACGACGTGCTCGAGCTTCGCTTTGGGTGTAGCTCTCTGCGCTTGGTTTAGTGTTGCCCAGCTTTAGGTATCTAACCCGCGCTAGGGCCTCACATTGGCACAGGATGTGGATAGGATCCTCCTCTTCTTCCTGGCAGAATCTACATATTGTATCCTCTGCCAGGCCTATTTTGCTCATGTGTTTGTTGAGCCTACAGTGTCCTGTTAGTAGACGTACTATTAACCGTTTTTCCCTGTATCTATTTCCCATTCGTGTTGCCACTCCCTAATTATAGTTTCTAGGACCTCTTCTTTGGTGCAGGTTTTTCCCACCTTTTTCCTCTTATGATTTGCGGTTCTTTCTTGGATCTGTAGGTGTATTAGGATGATGGTGTACCATACCGGGCTAGCGTATAGCATGATGGAGTGCACGACTGCACTTAGCAGCCTTCTCGCCGGTTGTTTTGGCCCCTGCAGTTGGGCATGATTTTTCCCAGGGCATTTGCCTTTTTCTCTGCGTCAGTTGCTATTTTGCTGATATGTCGCCCCATATTGCCGTTTCTTCCTATTACGACGCCTAGATATTTTATATATTCTTCGGTCTTAAAAACGACGCCATTTATCTTTAGTATTAAAGATAAATGGCGTCGTTTTTAAGACCGAAGAATATATAACATATCTAGGCGTCGTAATAAGAGGAAACGGCAATATGAGGCAACACATCAGCAAATTAGCAACAGAGGCAGAGAAAAAGGCAAATGCCCTGGGAAAAATCATGCCCAACTGCAGGGGCCAAAACAACTGGCGAGAAGGCTGCTAAGTGCAGTCGTGCACTCCATCATGCTATACGCTAGCCCGGTATGGTACACGGCGATAAACAAAAACAAGAACAAGAACAAGAACAAGCTCATAAAAGCACAAAGACGGGTGCTGCTCAGGGTCTGCCAAGGATACAGAATCCTGTCGTCAGAGGCACTACAAGTAATAGCTGGCATCATCAAACGACTTCTTTTATTCTTCTTTCTCCATACAGAACCACCGCCTCGGTTTTTTGGCCCGCCAGCTGTAGTCCTATCGCCTGTATTTTCCTGCTAATTACCTCAAGGGCCTGCTGAGCCCTGTTTACGAGTGTCTGGTTATCTTTGGCTAACACTATAATTGCCGTGTCATCCACGTACCCAATTAGCTTCGTTTTTTGAGGCATTTTTTCTCCTAGGACCTGATCGCATACGATGTTCCACAGTACCGGCCCTAAAACCGATCGCTGCGGGATACCGCAAGACATCTGCAATAGTTCCTTTTCGTCAATCTTGCAGAACCTGTCATCCAGGTAGCTGGCGATAATGTTTATTAGGTATTGCTCTATTCCTTTTTTTTCCATAGCCTTGAGTATCTCTTCCCGTCATACGCTGTTGGATGCATTTTTAATATCTAGTGTTATTAACAGGATGAATTCTCGTTTTTTTGTACGCTTTGTTTCTGTTATTTTGTGCTATCAGGAAGATCTCCTCCAGTGCGTCCATTGTTGAACGGCCTTTCCTGAAGCCATACTGGTTATTTGAGAGACCACCTTCGTTTTCCAGCGTGTTATTTAATCTATTCACTAGCATTTTTTCCAGAATGTTGCCTACTGAGTCGATTAGACATATTGGTCTGTAAGCTTTTCCGTTATCCGCCCCTGTTTTCATAGGATAAGCTGGGCTGTCTTCCACTCGCTAGTGAAGGTTCCTTCTTGCAGGATCCTGTTGAAAACATCCAAGTGATACTTTGGGTGTGCCAAGATTCCTTCTATCACAATGTCTGCTGGGATTTTGTTCGGTACGGGAGCTTTTTTCCGTTACAAGCTTCTGGCCGCTTCTTCAAGTTCCTCCTCTTTGAATGTAGATATTTGCGTTTCTGTGGTGTTTTTCAGTATGCTTAAAACTAGTGCCCTTTTTGGGAATAAGTCCTCTACCACTTGGAGAGTTTGTTCTTTCCCTAGTTGGGCTGGTTTTTGTGTTTTTAGTTTTTTAGTGGCGATTTTATATCCATTTCCCCAGATTTCGGGGTACTATCTACCCTAGACTATACATTATTTTTTGTAAGACAGTTTTTTTCTTGTTTTTTTTTTTGTTACTAAATATTTGTATTTTGTGATACATATTACCTTGGGTCTCTAGCCTACCCTGAAGTTAGGCTACGAGACGCCGCTGATTACTATACATTTAATTTTTACAATTTTAATTAAATGTACAAAGTAAATTGAAGTAAGTTAAGGTTTTGTGTATTTGAAAATAATAAACGTAAATGTTTTGTAAGGAATGTCGACATCGGGGAAGGCTTCAATAAATTGATTCAGACACGATTGTAACAAGTATGTCCACGTCCTATCTTCATTTATAATTCCACTTCGATAATGAGCCTTCAAAATGAAAACATCATGCTGTGGTGTAAACATCACGGCAAACAAAGACGATTTAAGTGAAATCTGTGAATTTAAAATGAAACTAAAATTTTAGAATTTTCTAACCTTAAAAACAGCAACTCACTTACCACAAAACAAAGATTTACGCAAAGTGATCCTGATACGAACTGATGTCTACGAAACAGAAGGTGAAATAACTAAATTCGAAGAATTAATTAACACAATGGCAAAATACGACGCACGACGCTTCTAGTGTCAAATCTAGTTACTCTTTATACATTTTTCCTTGGTATGAACTTAGAGCGATCAAATTCCCCAGATTTTTTGGCGGGAAATTTAACTTGTCTGCAAACAGTGTTGCTCACCCTGTAGAGAAACATTCCTATAACGTTTACTTAATTGCTACACATCGGGTTGTATCGTATGCAACTTAACATACATGCATTCGTATGTTGGGTTGCGTAAAAATAAGAGTAATCGCTCGTGTTGCATTGGCGTTGCTTTGTAAACGGTGCAACAACATTTTCCTTTAAACGTTAGAATGCAACGTTCCTGCAGGCGGACATTCAGCGTTTATTCAACATTCATGCAACTTAAAACGCAACGTTTCGTGTTGCGCGGTAACATTGATGCAACGTGTCATTCAACTTTTCTTTGCTCAGTGGGAACAAACGACACATTTTATTTATTTAAAATCACATTAAAGATTCGTTTGTAATAATTCAATATACCACTTTTTATCACTAACAAATCCTTTATGTTATTCTTACAACTGATTATACAGGGTGGCGCAAAACTACCGATATGATTTGAATGTTTAATACCTTTTTTATTTAATGGTTAATTATTATTATTTTTTTTTTGTTATACGGTATATTAACCCATTATGTGCCATTGATGCATATACGCAACATTATTAATTTTATGTTGATTAAATTACAAAATAAGTTAATTTAATATATTATATTATTTGACTTCATTTGAAAATGTATGAAGAAAAAAGTAATTATTTTGTTATTTAAATATCTCGATTATTACTCATTAAAAAAAATGTTTTCAGTGTATTTCTAACTTCACAATATTTTAGTGTTTTATACGGGTGGCGCATGAAGTAAAATTTCGAGTTTAGAAAAGCCCCGTGAAAATTTGTCTCGGGTCGCTGGCGCGACCCTCGACAAATTTTCTACGCGGGGCTTTTCTAAACTCGAAATTTTACTTCACGCTTAGTCTGGGAGTGAAAATACTCGTTCCAAACTTAATATTGCACGTCTTTATACAAAATCGACGAACGGCTTACATTACAGCGTATACATTATGTATATTTAAAAGAAAAATTCACAGTATGTAATGCAATAAGTCATTCGTAGAAATCATAAAAAAGTGTAGAATTTTACCTAAAATCAGCTTTTAGGGTTAACTCTATAATTGCTCGCCCGTTAATAGGTTAATGGGGAACATTTTTGGCTTAAGTATGAAAAATTATATCCCGCAAGTGGTGGCCATTTTCGGCTTCGCACATTAATAATAATAACTTTATTTGTATACTCAGTAACATAAAGGTAAAAAAAAAAAAAACTATAAAATCATGGTACACAAATCACGAGGTGAGATTCAGTATCGGGTAATAAATACCCAACTGTTCTTCCATCTTAAGCTAGACACTATTAAAGGTAATATATATAATTATATGAATTTAATAATTTTTCCTTCCTAAATACCACATTTACATTTTCACGATATTACTGATCCAATATTATTGCAAATAAAAAAAGCGATTATCTATTTAAATGAAGCTTATACTGGCGTTTAAATTAGAGTAGATTTTTTTTTTTTTAAATTGACCGGGATTGTATTATACACTTTGTATATTTGATAGGAGAAAGATCGTTGAAAAAGAGAGGAGCGATGAAATGGCGGTGATAGAAGACCTTTAAACCTTGTGTTTAATGTATGAACATCTTCCCTAAATTTAAGTTTATTGAACAGATATGGTGGTTTATGAGAAAACATTATTTTGTGATAAAAAATGACAGCTTGCGTGTCCCTTCTACTACGCATATTTACCCAACCCGTATCAGTGAGCTTATGTGATATTCGTTCAAATTTACGTATTCCATAAAAAAACCTCAAACAGGAATTTTGTACATTTTGTATACGACGTTCCGTAATTTTATCAATTGCTGGATTATAGAGTGTTGAACAATAATTGAAACGTGAGAGGACAAAAGCATTACATAATGATATTTTTAACGTAATAGGTAAATTAGATCCATGGGGGTATAATTTTTTTAGGTTGCCGTATGCAAGATTAACGTATTTATTTACTTGTTTCTTATATCTGAATGAGTTATCGATATATACTCCTAAGTTTTTGTTGCAAACACTGTAGGGAATTTGTCTTCCATTAATCTTGATATTTAATTTAGTTTTTAATTCATTACAGATTTTATCATTACCGAATAGCATAAAAGAAGTTTTAGCCGGATTTAACAATAGATTTAATTGATTTGAAAAATTGTATATGTCTTCTAAGTCGGAATTAATACAACATTCAGCGTTATTGTATGCGTCCGGAGAGAAAGAAAAATAAACTTGGCTGTTATCGGCGTACATATGACCTTTACAATATTTCAGTTGTTCCAAAACTGAACACGTGTAAATAGAAAATAAGAGGGGTCCAAGCACTAATCCTTGAGGCACACCCTGTACAATTGGTGTAGCTCTAGACCGAGAATTATTGAATTCAGTACGCTGCTTTCGTCCCCGTGCATAGCTGTTCAGTAGTTGTTTTGCTGTGCCATCTAGACCAATATAGCTGTAAATAACGTCTAAGATATCATGAGACACTGTATCGAATGCTTTGCTATAGTCTAACAACACCAAAATAGTTACATTCCCCTTATCTGTAGCTGTTAGTATATCATCAGTTATATGGGTAAGAGCAGTCTCACAGCTAAAACCATCTCTGAAACCTGACTGCAGATTAGGTGTAATTTGATTTTCATATATATAATGTGCCAATTGTTCTTTAATAGCTTTCTCCAATATTTTAGATAAAGTAGGAAGGATACTGATCGGACGCAGATGATTTAAATAAGTGGGTTTTGATATTTTGGGTATTGGTTTGACTATAGAATCCTTCCAGCAGTCAGAGAATACTGATTCCAGTAAGCAACTGTTTACAATATGAACAATATATGGCATTATAACAGGACAACACATACGAATCATAGTTGTGTTAATATTGTCTGACCCGCAAGATGCAGATTTAATTTCTAATAAATAGCGTAGAATCTTATCGTTTGTTAACAAAGTAAAAGAAAAATGTCTAGCTGACGGATGATTTTTTTGGAAGAGACTTTTAATATCAGTCAGGTTATTATTACATTTAGGAACGCAATTAAAGTGTTTATTAATTTCCATTCGTGCTCTTTCCAGTACATTTTCCATAACTTTTCGTAAAATTTCCGGTGTTATGGCTTGAATTTCATTGCGAATGTTTTGTTTTAGCTCTGGTATGGTCGCTGGCTTGTTTACGTATACTCTTTCTTTCAAATAACCCCAAAGAAACCAGTCTGGAGCTGTTAAATCCGGTGAACGTGGGGGCTTCTGCGCGCAATAATGCGTTCGCCAAACAGGTCCCGTAACAGAGCCATTGTGTCCCTTGCAGTGTGAGCTGTGGCTCCATCTTGTTGGATCCACAACTGTGGACGGTTTTCTACAGCTGACCTCAAAAAATTGTCCAGCATCGTTCGATATTCAGCAACACTAACCGTAACTGAGGCGCCATGTGTATTTTCAAAAAAATATGGACCAATGATCCTTTCAGACAATACACCGCACCAAACAGTACACTTAAGTGGGTGTAATTGTCGCTGATGAACTGTTCTTGGATTCTTCGTAGCCCATATCCTGCAATTTTGCTTGTTTACGAAACCATTCAATTGGAAATATGAAGCGATGAAGCCTCATTATAAAATTGTTAATAAAATCGCGATTTTCTTCTGCTTTTTGTCGGAATTAAATGGTATAATCAAGCCGTCGTTGGTAGTCTATCGGCTTCAATTCTTGCACAAGCTGAACCTTATACGGGAACAGGTGCAATGTGGCCAAAATCCTCTGAACGGACCTCCGCGATAGCCCCAGTTGTGCTTAACGTCTTCTTGTTGATATTTTTGGACTGTCCTGCACACTATCCACAACACGTTGGATATTTTCTTCCGTGTGGACCGTACGTGGTCTTCCGGTACATGGAAGGTGTCTTACTGAACCATGTTGTCGAAAATTTGCAACCAGGCGGTTTATTGTTGATGCTGAAGGTCCAGTACGCACATTAAAAAAACGACGATGAGCGTCAAAACAATTGACCGTTGATTTACAAAATAAAATTCAACAATTTTTGATCGCTGTTCTGTTGTGTACTGTTACATTTCAAATTCGCCAAGTTTTCTTCACAAAATTCTGAAATAAAATTAAAAAATATAAATAAATTTAAAAAGTTATTAAACATTCAAACCATATCGGTAGTTTTGCGCCACCCTGTATAATTTCAATAATTTAAATCAACTCTCTTTACCCACTGAACAAACTCATTCAAGTAATGTATCATCAACATTAATACAACGTTTAATGCTGCTAAAATTATTTGTTGGCGTTTTGCTCAGTGGGTATTGTTGGTGATGTTATGTTACCGGCTCAAAGGATTGTGAAGATTGAAAGACTCTTGATGTTCGTTCATAGACTTCTAAACAAATGTCCCCTTTATTTAGAAATGCGTTCAGTTTATATACTAATAATTATCAATTAACCAAATATTTGAAAGTGATGTCGCGCGTTAATAGCGTTCCTGCACATACGCATAAAAGACATTTGCAATTTCAAATATTTCGGTGATTAGATATACAAAAATATATCTTAGCGGAAAATTACAAGTGAAAATATAATTAAAAAGTATAAGTGAAAATAGGTAAAAATATACAATACAAATATAACAATAACATTAATATAAAATAATAATACAATAATACAGTATAGTAATATGGTTCATGGCAGTGATTTTTCCCACTAAGCAAAAAACAAACAAATTACGTTACATTTTAGCAACATTAACCGTTGTTTTAATGTTGTTGAAACGTTACTTGAATGGATTTGCTCAGTGGGTTGTTAATTATATTTAATGCTGTAATTTTTATCCTTCTCTGCATCGGCCCCCGCACTGACCACGGTTTCTAGTTCTGACCGTTATTTGTTGACTCAAAATCGATACTTGACCTCGTTTAAATATTCATGGCCCTTTTTTTTGTTTTATGCTCTCTATTTTTGGATCTGGAAAAGAACGGTGACGCTATGGGATTTACTGGAAAATCAAGTGGACGGCGGGGATTATTTAGAAATGGATCTGCGAAATTCCAAAACACAGGTGCGAATCACAAACACGGCCAAATGCACTACTGAACCTGACCTTGGAAACGGATGCGCACAAATTGTGGCAGTGCACTCGATCGTGGACATTTTTGAAAATTCACAGAAATTCGATACGCAGACTACAAATAATTTACAGGTAATTTAAACAAAAACTCAGAACATTTGCAATTGCCCGATACTGTGCCCACTGAGCAAACACATTGAAGTAACGTTAATACAACGTTTAATGTTGTTACAATGTTGATACAACGTTGTTTGGTTTGGTTATTTGTGGGAGTTAGAACTTACCACAATCTTGACGTAATTTGAAGCACCCTATTAGTATTCTGATAGGCATGTTATTTGTTCTTACACTGAATTAGAACAGGTATTTCTTACTCTGGATGGTTTTGAAATTAATTTCATCTCATAACATCGTCACAGATAGATACAGTATAATTGTTAATTTTAGTGTTTTTTGTAGGTATTATCGTTAAATGAAATTGGCGTTTTAATCATTTGGGGCCTTATCTCTCATGGAACGCATAAAGGTGCGACGTTGGTGAAATTCAGCGCGTTTTCTCTGGCATCAGCGAATCCGCAACTGATGGATCTTCACTGCACCGACATGTGTATTGATCAGACTGATCCGAATCATATCTATATATCGACTAATTACGGATACACGTTACATTGTTTAGTCAATGGATCAAAGGCGAAACAAACAAAATATTCTCCTGGTAAGTACCCACTGAGCAAACACATTGAAGTAATGTTTCATCAACATTAATACAACGTTGAATAAAATACTTGGAACTTTTCTTCAATACTTTATTTTGTTACCAAATGTACATTTCGGACACGAAGTGTTCATTATCAATGGTTTGATACAAATATTGTATTTGTATCAAACTATTGATAATGGACACTTCGTGTCCGAAATGTCCATTTGGTGACAAAATAAAATATTAAAGAGAGGTTCTAAGTATTTTATTCAAAGTTATAATTATCTTCAAGTAACTCAATCAATCCAAACATTAATACAACGTTTAATGTAAGTAAGTAAGTAAGTAAGATTTATTTGTGTAACTTATATATATAAAAGTTTACATTTGTCAAGGTAAAAGAAAATATAAGTGTTTGAACACTGAGCTAGGTACAATTAATATATGTATATATAGTCGCAAACATATTAAAAATATTAAAATATTGAAAACACTAAGATAACATAGAATAAATTAATATACAGTCACAAACATATTAAAATATTAAAGTGGCAAAAATTACAAACATATTAGAATGGCAAAAATTACAAAAATTACAAACAAATTAAAATTGCCAATTCAAAAGTTTATCTTACAATAATCCTCTACGCTATATAGTTCGGCTTTTATTAGCATTTTCCTGATACTCGTTTTGAATTTTATGCTTGAAAACTGTTTAACACTATCAGGTAGGTGATTATAGAACTGAATACTTTGAACAATGAAGCTTTTGTGGGTTTTATTTAGGCGATGTGCTGGTATAAGTACCTGCGATTTATGTCGAGTATTGTATTCGTGATTGTTTTCATTGCAATAATGTGTACTTTTTTTATCGTGCATGTACAGCAAACAGGCATATGTATAGAGCCCCGGCACAGTAATTATGTTATATTTACTGAAATAACCTTTACAACTATCGTTAAAATTTAGTTTCGCGATTATTCGTATGGCCTTCTTTTGTAGTAAAAATACCCTCCTGCTGGACGACATAGCTCCCCATAAAAGTATGTCACTCACCATTAAGGAGTGTATGTAGGCAAAAAAAAAAATAGGCGGCACTTACGGTGCTGGGATAAGAATACTCTGATATCTTACGCAGGAGGTAAACGTTTTTACACAATCTACTGCTTAATGTCTCTATGTGTTTATCCCATGATAATTGAGGGTCAAGGGTTACTCCAAGGAACTTTATACTATCGTTCTTATTTCGATTGCATAGTGAGAAGCTCATAAATTCGGTTTTGTTAGTGTTAATAGCTAAATTGTTATTTTTAAACCACTCTACTGCTTCCTTTTCGAATCCCAGCTCCTGTGGTGTCTGTTTACTTATAAGCGTGGTATCATCAGCATATTGATAACTGCTAGCTTTTGTGACATTAACACACAAGTCATTTGTATACAAGACAAACAATAAGGGCCCTAGAATTGTTCCCTGAGGGATCCCTTGTTTAAGGTCGACAGGTTGTGATGTTTGACCTTGGAAACACACAAATTGTTGTCTATTGCAAAGAAATGATTTGAAAATCAATAGTGGTTTGCCTCGAATTCCGTAGTATTCTAATTTGTATAGTCGTTTTTCCCAAGACACTGTATCGAATGCTTTGCTGAGATCCAAAAAGGCAGCAGTTGTAGTATCTCCCTTTTCGAATCCCTGCAAGATATTTTTAGTTAAATTCTGTATTGCTTGCAGAATCGATTTTTTTGGTATACATATACCCATAATGACTTTTACTTATAAATTTGCTTATAAAAGAGAATATACGATTTTTTAGGGCTACTTCATACACTTTAGAAAATACCGGGGTAATACTGATTGGTCTGTAGTTGTTTGACAAATGAATGTTTCCTTTTTTATGTACCGGTATGACTTTACATCGTTTTAATTCGTTAGGAAACACACCCTCTGTAAATGACTGGTTTATTAAATACTCTAATATGGGGCTTATGGTATGACTTATGTCCTTTATAAAGTTAACACTTAAACCGTAAACATCTGTGGCCGTTGAGGATTTTAAGGTCTTAATGATATTTTCAATATCGAGAAATGTTACAGGTTCTAGAAAAATGGAACTTTGCGATTTTATTTTGAGGTTTTTTACAGCCTTTTTGAAGTTGTCATTGCTAGAGTTTAGATTCTTATTTATTTCTTTGTAATTCGTTTGGTGTTAAATTTACTTTGGGTACAGACACATTTTTACTATTTTCATTTATTATTTTCCACATTTCTTTAGGCTTACTCAGTGCTGTAGCTATTCGATCGTTATTATATTTCTGTTTTGCTTGCGATAATATTAAATTTATAATTTGTTTGCAATCGTCGGATTTCGTCTTTCAAAAAAGTATGCCTAGTACTTTGATAAATTGTTATAAGCGCCTGAATTGTATTTTGCTCTTTTTGCAGCTCATCTGTATGCCATTTCTTTTTATTGGATTTTATATTTAATGAATGGCTGCGAGTTGATTGGAAACAAGCATTATAAGTGTTCATAAATTCGGTAAAGAATAATGAAAATGATTGTTGTGAATCATTTGATTTATTTAAGGTCCGAGGAAAATTTATGCTTTTCATTTTATTATTAAAAATGTTTAATTTTTCTGGCGTTACGCGTTTACTTGTCGTGAAGCTTTCGGGTTCGTTCCCGACAAGTATGTACAGCGTAGTTATTATGCAACTGTGATCGGAGATAACGGGATCTATTACCTGATTGCTGTACTTTATCGAACTATTGACCAGCACATTGTCCAAACAGCTTCTATTTAAGGGAGTTATTCTTGTGTCAAGATAGTTGGTAATCCTGAAATTGTAGATTTCACAAACTGCTCTAAAATCAAGGAGAGCGTGACTACTGCTCTTAAAATGTATGTTAAAATCTCCACAGACTATTGAAGGCATGTCAATTAATTGTAAATTTTGTAAAATTTTCTCAAAAATTATCAAGAAGTCTTGGAAGTCGCCTAAGGGTGATCGATAAATTGAAACAAATGCTATATCGGGGGTTTTTAATTTAATTGCACACACCTCGCATATAACTTCCTCTGATAATATGTCGATTTCGACAATTTTCTTGTAATACATATTGTTTTTTATTATTATTAATGTGCCTCCATGTTGCGATTTCGAACGAGTTATTATATTAGCAATTCTATAGCCATCAATAGTCAGACTATGTTCTTCTCCGGGTTTGAGCCAGTGTTCATTAATTGATGCAGTTTGTATGTTCTGCTGTTGCAGAAATGTTTCTAATGCGGTGCACTTGTTTCTTATTGACTGGATATTTAATTGTGCGATGGTTGGGTATTTTTCTCGGGCCTGAGATTTTCCGATTGGTTTCGAAAATTTCTACCGGAATTTTGGAAGTTGTAGTTCAATCTTTCTGGCCATGTTACTGGATCCAACAGTGTTGAGAGATGTTCAAAATTTGCTCCGAGTTTGAACGATTTATTTTGCCTATTTTTGGGTAATGTTCGGCTAAATAATTTGTTAGTGTCTGTGAGCTAACAGATCCTCTACAGTTTCCTATGTAGATCCATGCGAGTTTTGCCGGTGCCATTGATATTCGGTTATTTGTACCTATTATCGTCTTTGGCGCGCTGCGCCGCTTTCTCGTCGTGACCGTTTGCCAGTCTGTTTTCTCCCTCGCCGCGCTCGCGTTGTAATGTTACAATGTTGATATAACGGTTTTTGTTTGTTTTTTGTTTAGTCGGTAGCCATCATGATAACAAACTTAAAACTACCCACTGAGCAAAAAACAAACAAATAATATTATATCAACATTGTAGCAACATTAAACGTCACATTAATGTGGATGAGACATTACTTCAATGTGTTTGCTCAGTGGGTAAAAAAGAACACATCTGTAAAAAAATACCCACTGAGCAAAAAACAAACAAATAACGTTATATCAACATTGACGCAACATTAAACGTTGTTTTAATATTCATTAAACATTACTTAATTGTGTTTGCTCGGTGGGTGTGAATACGAATTAATACCCAACTTATTTCTTTTAGAATCCACATCAAAGGCCAATTCTATAGAACCTTGCTATCACCAAAAAGACTGCTTTTTGGTTGGTTTCGAAAATGGCAACATTTCTCTTTACACGAAATCAACAGAAAAACCCCTAACGACGTTCAACAACCAAGCTGGAGACGAGCATCCTGTGAGGATGGTGCAATGGTCGAGGAACAGACCATGGATTTTCTATACTACGGATTCAGATAAGACTATAAACATTTGGGATTTATCGTTCAGCGGGCATTTCCCATCGTTTTCAGTTTCTTTCGAAAATGGCATCAAAATGATAAAGCTGTCAGAACCAACAAATATCAACAACAAACGATCATATATGGTAAATATCATTGAATAAGGAGTACATTTGACGAATAAAAGCACTAATAACCTTTCTTCACACCAGCGGCGACTCGCAGTCTAACTTCAGGGTAGGCCAGAGACCCAAGGTAATACGAGGGTAGATTGAAAAGTTTCCGGAATGGGCAAGAAAACGCAGTAATTGAACAGGTTTTATTTTTTATTTTTCAACATAGTACCCTTGCAGGGCGATACACTTTTCCCAGCGGTGCTCCAACTTGTTTAAGCCTTCAGAAAAATATGATTTCGGGAACTCTGCAAAATAAGCTTTAGTGGCGGCGATGATCTCCTCATTTGACGTAAAGCGCTTGCCTCCGAGCCAAGTCTTCATGTTTGTGAACAAAAAGAAGTCGCACGGGGCCAGGTCTGAAGAGTACGGGGGATGCGGCACCACCTCGTAGCCCATTTCAACCAATTTAGCATTGGCGATTCGGGATGAATGGGCCGGCGCGTTGTCGTGGTGGAAGAGCACTTTTTTTCCGCTGCAAATGAGGCCGTTTCTCCTTGAATATGCCGTTGAATTGATCCAATAAATCGCTGTAGTATTGTCCCGTGATAGTTCTTCCCTTCTGCAAAAAGTCAATGTGTATCACACCTTGCGAATCCCAAAAAACGGTGGCCATGACCTTTCCAGCCGATGGGACAGTCTTTGCCTTCTTCGGAGCAGATTCGCCTGGAGAAATCCACTGTTTCGACTGCTGCTTGGTTTCTGGTGTGTAGTGGTGGATCCATGTTTCGTCCACGGTCACGAATCGGCGAAAAAAATCCGTTGGATTACGCTTTAACAAGACCAAACACTCTTTCGAAGTGGTCACACGATTTCGCTTGTTGTCCATAGTCAGCAAACGCGGCACCCATCGCGCCGACAGCTTCGTCATGCCCAAATGTTCGTGCACGATATTTTGTTCATATGAGATGCCCGTGGTCTCTACTATTTCGCGCAACTTCACTCGTCGATCGGCTAACACGAGATCATGGACTTTGTCGACCATTTCTTCATTTGTGGCCGCATTTGGACGTCCACTGCGTGGTTCATCCTTGGTGCTCGTACGGCCACGTTTGAACTCGCTCACCCAGAAACTAATAGTCGAAAATGAAGGTATGGATGTGCCATGAACTTCCTGCAAAATATCTCGTATCTCCGTCGCCTTTTTCCCATCCATCCAGAAATGTTTGATGACTGCACGAAATTCGTTTTTATCCATTTTTCCAAAGGTGCCTGACTTGCTTCACAAGATATCCTAGTAAACAAAAACGAAACGACGCACGTGTCTGAAAGTTTGACAGCTTACCTAAAATAGGTTAGCCTTGACAACCATCATAACAATTTCACGATACGCGTGCCATCTCTTGCCCATTCCAGAAACTTTTTTATCTACCCTCGTTATCTTTAATTAATTTCTCACTTAACCCGTGGTGAAACATTTCTGAATCTAATACTGGATGATTTAAATTAAATTTAAATTAAAACACTTGGTTGGTTTCACTTATTTATATTTTCTCTTGGAGAAAATATAAATAAGTGAAACAAACCAAGTGTTTTAATTTAAATTTAATTTAAATCATCCAGTATTAGATTTATGCACCCGTTATTGAAAGGTGACTTTTTTGTGCGATTCCTTGTATTTATAAAGCGCGATCCCAACCTCAAATTGTGTGTGCCTTGGCGCTGTGGCTTACCCTGAAGTTAGGCTGCGAGCCGTCGCTGCTTCACACGTTTAAACGTGTGAAGAAAGGTTATTAGTGCTTTTATTCGACAAATTAATTTGATCTTCACGTAACTCAATCAATTAAGGAGTATATTATTATTTAATCAAAGTATATATTCAATTATTCAATTTTTCAATACACCCCACTGAGCAAACACATTTAAATAACGTTTCGTCAACATTAAAACAACGTTTAATATTGCTACAATATTGAAATAGCGTTATTTGTTTGTTTTTTGCTCAGTGGGACCCTTCCCACTAAGCAAATCCGTTTAAGTAATAATTCATTAACATTAAAACAATGTTAAATGTTGCTACAATTTTGATATAACGCTATTTGTTTGTTTTTTGCTCAGTGGATTAAATGTATTGTCGCTATTTAGCAACAAACTAGCTTAGCTTACCGGGTGTTCGTTAAAAAAACGCCTAACGCCATAACTCTTGTATTTATTGAATGATTTTATTGAACTAAAAACCAAAGTCAATGTGCCCGTTCAGCAGAGACAACAGTTAGGAGTTTACTGCCAACTGTTAGGGAATTCTCTGATGACCGGATTGTTAATCGTGAACGTGTTTGGGGTTTTTGCAATCTTACGGAATAGACCGAACGCAGTACCGTTTATTAGGTACCAAATCCAAACATCACAAACAAATCCAAACATGTTGAATGTTGAACTTTTTGTCGAACGGGCCCAATGGCTGTTTAGATACTCAAAAATGACATGAATATTGATAATATCGTATGTTCAATAAAATAAAACCTCTAGAGTGCCATAGAAAATATTGTAGGTTGGCAACTCTGTAATTATACATTATAATTATTATGTCTGACGTTTTGTATGTCAATTCCTAAAGCGTGTAGCCAACTTAAGTTTTAAAACAGATAAAATCATGGCACTCTAGAGGTTTTTTTTATTGAACATACTTTAACTTCATTCCCAAATAATAGCCAACTTAAGAATTTTAAATAGCTGCTTCTAATTTTTTAATTTTATTACATTATACATTATTTTTCTAAATCCAATAACGCTAAAATTCTTGTTTTTATTCAATGTTCCGTCGATTTTTTTAAATCTTCTATTTAAAATTATATTCTTTAAAAATTATAATTAGCGTGCCCTGTAAAAAAATTGACAAATGTCATTTATTGTGAGGTTATGCCATTATTAATAACGAAACAACAAATAAGTACCTACGTTACAACTTAATGTAGAATCAAAGTAAAGGAAAAAATGTAAGTATTTTGTTATTTCAATATTTAATTTTTTTAAAGTGTATTTATAACTTCACAACATAACAGTATTTTATACGCGTAGCGCATGAAGTAAAATTGCGCGACCCTCGACAAATTTTCTACGCGGGGCTTTTCTAAACTCGAAATTTTACTTCATGCTTAGTCTGGGAGTGGAAACACTCGTTGGAACTTTAAATTTAACTCTTTTATATAATCCACGAAAGGAGGTTTGGGTGTTTTGCGTGTATGGTGGAGAAGTTTATCCGACCACTTCGATGCGAGAGTAAGAAGAGAGGTGATTTAACGTAGCGTGTTTTTATTTACATTATATTTACAATTAAGGTTATTTATTTGACGTTAAAGTTGTAATCAATCTTCGTCGGTACGCGGCTCTAACGCAATATCGACGGGGATCACAGGCAGTATGTGAAAGGGGTCCACTCCTTTTACTCTCTGTGTGGAAACTGTGGTTTGCTGTCCATCTTTGTTGATTGTCACTGTATGTTCATCTCGCCTGATTACTTCGTACGGACCGTCGTACGGTGGTTGTAGTAATTTTCGGTTTATTCCAGGTCGTACGAATACATGGGATGCATTCTGTAGGTCCTTGAATATAAATGGTTTGGTGCTGTTGTGCTTTGCGGCTGTACATGGCTGAGCGTTTTGCATCGTCCTTTTTAGCTGGGTTGCATATGTTTCTGGATCTATCCTTGGTGTAGTACAGTTGGATGTCAGTAATTTGTGCGTACACTAATTCTGCTGTGGTTGCTCTCATGTCCTATTTCCAAGCGGTTCGTATTCCCAGTAGTACAATGGGTAGAGTTTCTGTCCATGCTTCGTTGCTGTGACACATGATTGCTGCTTTGAGTTGTCTGTGAAATCGCTCCACTAGTCCGTTGGCTTGTGGATGGTATGCTGTCGTCCTGATCCTTTTGAAACCAATCAACTCCTCCAGTTTTTTAAACAGTTGGGACTCGAATTGTCGTCCTTGGTCTGTCGTTACTCGGAGTGGTGTTCCGAACCTGGCTATCCAGTTGGTGATAAATACTTTAGCCACGTTGTCTGCCTCTATGTTTGTCATCGGTATTGCTTCTGGCCACCGGGTGTATCGATCTACACATGTCAGGATGTATTTCCTTCCGTGTGATTCCGGTAGTGGTCCTACGATGTCGAGGTGTACGTGGTCGAACTTCCTTGCTGGATTTGGGAATTGTCCTGGTTCGGGTGCGTTGTGTCGTGAAACTTTTGCTCGCTGGCATGCCATGCATTGCCGGCTCCACTGCTTGCAATCCTTCCTTAGGGATGGCCATACGAACCTCTCTGATACGAGTTTGGTTGTGGCTTGGCCTCCGGGATGTGAAAGTTGGTGCAGGCTGTTGAATGTTTGTTGCCGGAATTTGCTGGTGATGAACGGTCGGACTGTGCTGAGTGAAATGTCGCAAAGACATCTGCCTTATATTCGTTGAAGTAGATTTTCTTCAACTGTAGGTTCGTGCTATCGGGCTGTTGTAGTATCCTTGCTAGCTCCGTATCGGTTGCTTGATCGGTCGCTAGCTCTGCGAAGTTTATCCCATTGGATATCTCTTCTACTCTACTTAATGCGTCTGCGACTACGTTGTCATTGCCTTTAATGTGTTGTATGTTTATTGAAAATTGTCCGATGTAGTCCAGGTATCGAAATTGTCGTGGTGAACTTTTTTCGGGTTTTTGAGCGAAAGCAAATGTTATCGGTTTGTGATCTGTGTAGATTATGAAAGTTTGGCCTTCCAGCATGTGCTGGTACTTTTTTATTGTTGCGTAAATGGCTAGTAACTCTCTATCGTAAGCTGCATATTTTTGCTCTGCTGGTGTTAATTTTCTTGACATAAATGCTAAGGGCTTCCATTCTCCGTTCTGCCGTTGCTGTATCACGCCTCCTATTGCTGTGTCGGATGCATCTGTGGTGACGGCTAGGTCTGCATCGGGTTTGGGATGTGCTAGCAAAGCTGCTGTTGCGATTCGCTGTTTGCATTCGGCAAATGCTTTTTCGGCTTCGTCCGTCCATAGGATTGGCTGATTTCCTTTTTTCTTCCCTTTTAGCAGGTCATTCAGAGGTGATTGCACGTTTGCTGCTTCGGGTATGAATCTTCGGTAGTAGTTTATCATTCCAAGTGCTTGCCGTAGTTTTTTCGCTGTTTGAGGCAGGGGAAATTCTTGGATTGCTTTGACCTTGTCGTCCAGGGGCTTGGTTCCTTCTCCGGATACGCTGTATCCCAGGAAAGAAATTTCCTTGACTCCGAATGTGCTTTTGGCTGGGTTGATAACTATGCCGTTCTCATTCAGTCGTTGTAATATCTGCCTAAGGTGTTGGTCATGTTCTTCCTCTGATGTGGATGCTACTAAGATGTCATCGATGTATACATAACAGAAATTTAGGTCTCTTAGTATACCATCCATGAATCTTTGGAACGTCTGTGCAGCATTGCGTAGTCCGAATGTCATGTATGGAAATTCGAATAATCCGAACGGTGTGGTTATTGCGGTTTTTGGTATGTCTTCTTTGGCTACCGGTATTTGGTGGTAGGCTCGTACCAAATCTATTGTTGACAATACCTTCCTTCCGTACAGCTGTTGGGAGAAATCCTCGATGTGTGGAACAGGATATTTGTCTGGGATTGTTCTAGCGTTGAGGGCTCTGTAATCCCCACATGGCCTCCATTCATTGCTATTCTTTTTGGGGACTAGGTGCAATGGTGATGACCATGCGCTTTTTGAAGGTCGTGCGATTCCCATTTCACACATTGTTTTGAATTCCTTTTTTGCTATGGATAGTTTTTCCGTGGCTAGTCGTCTAGGCTTGCATGCCACTGGTGGTCCATTCGTGGTTTGGATGTGATGCTCTGTGCCATGTTGTGTGGACATTGGTAAGCCTGCCGGTTTGCATATCCCGGGGAATTCTCGCAAGATTCGGTGATACTTTTGGTTATCGTCTACCGTGGTTATCCTTGCTGCCTCCTCTTTTTTTACTAAGCCCGGGGCCGTGATGTTTGTCCTGGCGTCGTGTAGCTTCCGGTTTTTTACATCGGGTAGTAGTTCGTAGTGCGCTAAAAAATCTACTCCTATTATGGCTTTTTCTACGTCTGCGATGATGAATCTCCAGGGGAAGTTTCGACGGAGTTTTAGGTTCAACTCCATGTTGATTGTCCCGTACGTATTGATAGTAGTTCCGTTTGCTGCATAGAGTTTGTACGTAGATTTTTTGTAGGGTTGTGTTGTCAGTCGCCGTGGATATACGCATACGTCTGCTCCGGTATCAATCAAGAACTGCACCTTTGTTTGCTGATCGGTAACGTATAAGCGGCGGGATTCGTTTGGCGGCACGTCAGTCGCCGCTACTGACTGCCTAAGTCGTTTCCCTGTTTCGACTTCTTGCATGGTGGCTTACAGTTTCGTGCTTTTTCCCCGAATTTGAAATGGAACCAGCACGTGTCGTACGTACGGTTCTGTGACCTACTCTGGCTTTGACTTCTGCTGTTGCTAGAACGGCTTCTGCTGCGAGACCGGTGGTGATTTTTTTCTTTCTCTCTTTCTTGCAGTTGGGTTCTTAGTTGACCGATTTCCTGTACCAGAGATTTCAAAAGATCGCTGTCTTGGGTTGCCATTTCGTTAACTGTAAGTGTTGTGGTGTTGCTGATGGCATCTGCAAGCTCGGCTACTTCTTCCAGCGTGGATTTGGTTTGTGTTGTCAATATGGCCTGAATGTTTCTTGGTAGCCGTCCTATCCATAAGGAATGTAGGAGTGATTCTGGGACTGCAGTTCCTGCCAGATGCTGCAGGTGTCGTAGGAATTGTGATGGTTTTCTGTCTCCTAGTTCTTCGTGTTCCAACAATTGCCTTGTCCGGTGCTCCTGGCTTACGCTGAGCCTTCTGATCAGTTCTGTTTTTAATTTATCGTATTTTCCGACAGCTGGTTGGTTAGGACGTCTCTGATTTCTGTCGCGTATCTCGCCTCTAGGTTTCCTGCGATGTATCCGTACTTCGTCTCATCCGTTGTTATTTTCGCTATGTCGAATTGGCTTTCCACCTGTGCGAACCATACTTCCGGATCGTCTGCCCAAAATGGAGGGATGCGAACTTGTATCCTGTTTATTTCCTCGTTGTCAGTCATTCTGACTCTCTCTCTCTCTCTCTCTCTCTCTCTCTCTCTCTCTCTCTCTCTCTCTCTCTCTCTCTCTCTCGTGGAATCACGTCGGCTGGTCACCACTTTGGGTGTTTTGGGTGTATGGTGGAGAAGTTTCTCCGACCACTTCGATGCGAGAGTAAGAAGAGAGCTGTTTTAACGTAGCGTGTTTTTATTTACATTATATTTACAATGAAGGTTATTTATTTGACGTTAAAGTTGTAATCAATCTTCGTCGGTACGCGGCTCTAACGCGATATCGACGGGGATCACAGGGCAGTATGTGAAAGGGGTCCACTCCTTGGTATCGTGGTGGACTGGCTGGCAGCGTTGTCACTCGGAATGCCTTCTGTGGGGTCCTCGGCAGTGGTGTGACTGGGTGGCTGCAGGCGTTCTGGAGCTCTGTTCCGTGTGTAAGTGCGATTAGGATGTGCCTGTATGTAGGAAGCGGTTGGTCTTCCTGTGGTCGCGGTGGCTTCTTCGGCGTCGGTGGCAGCGGGGATATCAACCTGGGTATCGCCGGCTGTCGATGCGCCTTTCTTCGTAAGTTCCGGACGTGGCGGCTCCTGATCTCCAGTTTAGATTCTGGTTTACGGTTTTCCATGTAACTGGTGTTTGCGATAAACGTTCGACGGATTTAGCGGCTGTGGGTGAACTCGCTATAATGTCTGATTTCTAACGGCTGTGGGTGAACACGTTAGTTTGGTCAATTTACTGCGGCTGTGGGTGAACACGTGGTGAATGAGCCAAGCAGACTGACTATTATCACTTGGACGAGCGTTTTTATATCGTGTTTCCGTCCTGGTAGCTGGTTCGAGCGGTGGGGTTGTTTTTCTGTGTGCGCGCGTTGTCGTAGGGGTGTACGCGGGTCGCCTCATGTACTTGCGTTCCCTGGTGAGTCACCCTACTCACGACGCTGTTCCGCGCGCCGGTTCTCTGCACGGGTGTGCTAAACCCCACAGGAGGGTTTATTGTTGGGTCAATGGATGGGTTACAGGCTGAAGATTTTGAATTTAAGGGAGGAGTGGTAGGGATAGTGTGGATGGGGTGTCAGAAGGGAGGAGTACAATTCGAGATAGGCATAGTATATATAAACAAGAACTGGGAGAACGTCCGGGAAGAACTGGATAAAAAACTAGTGAGGGGAAAAGCTGTATGATTGGTGGAGACTTTAATGCAAGAATAGGTGAAATTAAGAGAGGAGTGGGGGATACGGGAGAAATAATAGAAAAGCAGTCGCAGAATAAAGTGATTAATAGGGAGGGGAGGATGATGGCCGAGTGGATGGTAGACGAGGGGTGGGATGTGTTAAATGGGTGCACAAAAGGTAATTGGGTTGGGAAAAAAACACACGTACGACCACGAGAGCGTCGGTTATAGACTTTATACTGACAGATGGTATAAACAAGGCGAAGGTCAATAGAATGAAGGTTCAAGAGGTACTAGGCTCCGATCACCTGCCAATATCGGTACCAATATGGGTAGGGAAACAGAGGAGGCAGCACGGGAAGCAAGAGTGGTGGAAAATTACAGATGGCAAAAGGGACTTAGAAAGGATGGGGGAGCGTTTATAGAGGATCGGCTGGAGGGATGTGAAAAGTATGGAGAAAATGGAGGAGAAAATAGCAGGATGTATGAGAAAGGTGAAGGGGGGGGGCAGAGGAGGAGGAGGAGGAGGGGGGTCGTTGTTCAACGAGGAGTGTAGAGAGGCAAAAAGAGGAGTAAGGAGGGCAGTAAATTAGTGGAGAAGTGGAAGAGGGGAAGAAAGGTGGGTGGTAACGGCGAGGACAAAGTACAACAAGGTATACGAAGATAAACAAAAGCAGGCAATTAACAGAATAGCAGCGGAATTGGGAGAGTGTCAATATGAAAGGGAAATGTAGAATGTTTTAAGGAGAGGAGAAGTAAAAGGGAGAATAGAAGTAAATCTGGAAGACTTTTTTTTGTTTATAGAGGGGATTGGAAAATCTGAAAGCAGACAAGGGCCTTTGTGTCTGATACGGCCGATAGTGTCGGGATCTGATACCGACTAAAACCCTTCCCCCCCCTCTTCCCTGGTATCGCCATCCTGGCATTTCTTCAGGGGCATTGTGGCGGTGATGATGTTCCCGCCCATTCATCGCCAATTTTCTTCCGCATGACGCAGTTTGTGATTGTGTCAACTGCGTTCCAGGCGTCCTCGCTCTTCAGCATTTGGCTTACCATCGTCCTTTCCTCCAGCCTGCCAATCGTGGCCTCCAATATGGTCCTCTCAGGCTGCCATTCAGGGCACGTGACCATCGTGTGCCTAGCTGTGTCGTCCTCGTTGCCACAGTATTTACATATACTGCTCTCTGACTTGCCTATACGGTGCAGATATGAGGCAAAGCTGCCGTGTCCCGTCATGAGTTAGGTGAGATACCACCCCATGCCCTCGCTCCACCCAGGGTCTAATGTCCGGGATCAATGTTTTACTCCACCCTTCTCCGATTGCCCACCTTTCCTGCCACTTGTCCATGGCCCTACTGTGGGCCGCCTGCCTTGCCTTGACTCAATCTCGCGTCTCCCTTCCCTCCCAGTACGATTCTGCCCGCTCCGTCACATAGAGGTCCCCCGGCATCGTTGACGCGAATACCTCCGCCGCTTCTGTGGAGAGAGTTCTGTAGGCCCGTATTATTCGTAGGGCTTCGTCTCTTAGTGCTGTTCGTGCTTTGTTGCGGTTCCTCGCCGTCGACATTGCTGCCTCTGCCCATACCGGAGCCGCGTAGGCCAGCTTCGCTCTGGCCACTGTCCCTAGCAGCCGCCGTCTGCGCTCGCTCGGACCTCCTGCATTCGGCATAATGCGTCCCACTGCAGTGCCCACCCTTAACGCCGCTTCTGCCGCCTCGGTGCAGTGCCTGCTGTATCGCGGGTTGGCCTCAAGCCATACACCCTCGCAGTCCCCCACTCTGATTGTCTCCTCCGGTGTCCTCCCCGCCCTTTTAGTTGACAGCCACACTGCCATTGTTTTGTGGGCTGCCATTGTTTTGTGCGATTTTGGTTGACGCCTCACATGCAATACGTCGCACCTCATCCATGCTTCCGTGTCTCACTACGAGTGCCAGGTCATCCGCAAAGGCCACAGTGGTAGCTCCTTCCGGTAGTTCCAGCCCCAACACTTCATCATAGACTAAATTCCAGAGTGTTGGGCCAAGCACCGATCCTTGGGGGACACCCTGGTCGACCTTTTTGGTTGTGTCCTTCCCACCTGCACTATAAATGATGCTCCTGTCGTTGAGGTACGCATTGATCATCGTGGCCATACCCTTGGTTAGTCGCTTCGCTGCCTCGATCTTAACTACCTGCCACGACAATGTGTTGAAGGCGTTCTTAATATCAAGTCCCACCATCACTGCATGCTCCCTCTTTCTAAGTGGCCCCTCATCTGGAAGTCTGGAAAAATAAATGCGTAGGGAACTGTGGGGAACCAGTAGGGGTCGGAAGTGGAGGGGGAATAGGAGAAGTGGAAGAGTTTACGGAGGAGAAAGTAGAGAAGGGTTTTGAAGAAGTGAAAAATGGGAAAGCAGCTGGTATGGATGGTCTAAAAGCGAAAATGTGGAAGAGGATTGCAGTAGAGGGAAAACGACGATTCAGAGAGCTGCTAAACCAAACGTGGAGGGGAAACAAGGAAGTTCTGGATTCGTGGAGAGTGAAAGTAATGTGCCCGATACACAAGACGGGAAATAAAAAGGATGTGGAAAACTATAGAGAAATAACCATAATGTGTATCGGGTTCAAGATAGCAATGGCGGTGGTGAAGAACCGACTGGAAAAGGATTTCGAGGTAAAGGAACACCTGCCGGAAACTCATGGAAGCCAGGGGGACAAGAGATCAAATATTTACGCTTGCGAGAGTGGTTGAGTGAACTGGAGGGAAAAAGAAGTGTGTATGCGGTATTTGTAGATTTGAAAGCGGCGTATGATTCGGTTCCGAAAGATAAATTGATTGAATGTTTAAAGAGAAGAGGCATGAGCGAGGTAATGGTGGAATGGGTGAGAAGTATGTATCGGGAAACGTGGGGACAAGCAAAAGTGGAGAGACAGGTATCAGAGAAGTTCAGAGTATGGATGGAATTGAGCCCGCTTAGTCCGTTATTATTCAACATTTACTTGAGTGAAATGGAAGAAGTATTGAGAAAAGGACAGGCGGGCGGTGTGGTTATAGGAAAAATCAAGGTGAGGATGTTGGCGTACGCAGATGATGTGGTACTACTGTCGAGCGAATGGGGAGAAATGAATGAGATGTTAAAAAGAGTGGAAAAATACATGGATAAGCGAGGATTATGTGTGAATGTAGAAAAAACGAAGTGGATAAGGTTTAAGAACCCCCTGAAGAGAGGGAAGTAGAAAGGAATTTACGTGGAAGGGTGAATGTATTGAGAGAGTGAAAGAGTTTAAATATCTGGGGTTTGTATTTAGTTGGAATGGTGGGTACACGGAGCACGTCAACTGAAAGCGAGGAAAGCGTGGCATATCCTAATTGAGAAATGGGGAAAATGGCTTGAAGGGAATTTTAAAATGGCGTGTAAACTGTGGAATGCCTGTGTGAAGTCAATTTTATTGTATGGGGTGGAGGTGTGGGGCGTACGATTGTGTGAATGTATAGAGAAAGAGCAAGGGTTTTTCCTGAAACAGATACTGGGTGTGGAAAGATCCACACCTAAATATATTCTGCTTCAAGAAACGATTCGAACGAGTGTGCATGTAGAAGCAATAGAGAGAGTGGCGAGGTATGAGAAAAGAGTAAGTGAACTTGGTAATGAAAAGCTAGTGAAAGCAGCGACGGCTCGCAGCCTAACTTCAGGGTCGGCCACAGCACCAAGGCACACACAATTTGAGGCTGGGATAGCGCTTTATAAATACAAGGAATTGCACAACAAAGTCACCTTTCAATAACGGATTCATATTACCTTGGGTCACGGGCCTACCCTGAAGTTAGGCTGCGAGCTGCCGCTGAGTGAAAGAGGTGTGGGGGAAGCGCATGAGAGAAGAAGCAAGTGGGTGGAGGATTCAGAGGAGAAGAATGTATGAGAAGGCAGGGGTGTCAAAAATTGTGGTGAATGAGTGGTTTGAAAAAGGAGTGGATGTGGCGGCGTGGATGAAGCATTAATGGAAGGAAGTAGAGAGGCAGAAACAGCAGGAGAGTATAGAATGAGTGGATACAATCCATGGTACAAACGGTGGCAGGTATATGGAAATGTGCCAAGGTATCTGAGCAATCTAGATATACCCAGGAAGGAGAAGGTACGGCTGGTTAGGGCGAGATGTGGATCGGATGAGAGAGGAAGAAAGATTTGGATGGGTGAACAGTATGGAAGGTGTGTGCTATGCGGATGCGGACGAGATACATGGGAACACTTGGGGAAGGAATGCAAGGCGGTATGTAAAGAATGGATAGAAGGGAATAATAGGGTTACGGAATGGATGAGAGAGGACCGGACAGGCGTAAATATTTTCAAAAGATTGGAATGGGAAAAGGAGAAAGGAAGGAAAAAAATAGGGCAGTAAGGGGAAAAAGGGTTATAAAATTGTACGTTAAAGTGTAAAAGAAAATATTAATGCCAATAAAGGTCTTTTTTTATAAAATCCACGTATGTAATATAATGAATTATTCATTGAAATCATAGAAAAAGATGCAAAATTTTACCTAAAATCAACTTTTAGAGTTAACTTTATAATTTGCTCGGCTCCTACGGCCAGTTTCATAATAATTGGGTTAAGATACGAATGTGTTTCATAATCAATTGCCGATCCGACTTTAATAAAAGTCGACTTTAAGGTAAAGAATATGAGTATAAATGAAATTGCCAATTCTTGGTTGCAGAATACTTCAAACATTAAAAGTGCGATTCTTTTCGCAATCTACAACAAGTTAGTCTTACAAAGACTATATCAAACACTCATTGAAACAACTACTTCCCGGGCTAATACCCCGACGGACATTGAATTATACAACAAGTGTTTGCTGTTACATACAGTAACCTACTGCAAATGTAACAATTTGGGTCAAATTATTCAGGCCATCGAAATGCGTCTATAGATGGCCTGAATAATTTGACCCAAATTGTTCCATTTGCAGTAGGTTACTGTATGTAACAGCAAACACTTGTTGTATAATTCAATGTCCGTCGGGGTATTAGCCCGGGAAGCAGTTGTTTCAATGAGTGTTTGATATAGTCTTTGTAAGACTAACTTGTTGTAGATTGCGAAAAGAATCGCACTTTTAATGTGTAAAGAATATGGGTTGGTAACGCCGTTTTATAGTTATTTTTATTATTTAATGTTGCATAAACGTAATTTTTATTATATATCTTTCAATTGTATCATTGTAAATGTCTCAACTAACAATAAGTAAAAAGGATAGAAAAATTAATTTTCGAAAATAAAAGAAATTACTTTTAATTTACCCTGTTAAACGTGAAAAGCACATACAGGGTGCGGCAAAACAGACAGTACAGTTTGGAACGCCCAGTACATCCCGTGTGGTGGGGGTACCTACCTGGGAGGGATATCATTGTGTCGGGGGGGTCGTGCCGTTTTTAGTCGTTACCATGGTTTGGTCTGGAGAACATCGGGGCTTCGCAGTTCGCACGTTTCTTGAAAATGGCCGTTCTGCCGTCGCCACCCAGCGGGCCTTCCGGCTGCATTTCAATCTTGCGCGTCGTGATCCCATCCTTCACCGTAATTTAATCGCGAGTTGGGTGCGTACATTAGAAGAAACTGGTTCCACACAAAGACGTAGGGGTTTAGGAAGACCCAGAACGGTAAGAACACCCGACAATGTAGCAAGAGTAAGAGAAACTATCGAACGGTCACCTACGAGCGCTGTCCGGAAGCATGCAACTGCATTGGCCATTGCTGATCGCTCTCTAAGACGGATATTGCATGAAGACTTATTCCACCCCTACAAGATGATTCTTGTTCAAAAGTTAATGCCCCTGATTATGAAAACCGCATGAATCGCTCCCAAGAAATGTTGAACCGGATCCATGCGAGGTCAACTTTTTTCAGTAGTGACGACTCCCACTTCCATCTCTGTGGAGGGGTGAATAAACAACATTTTCGATACTGGGCTGTAAATAACCCAAGGCAGCTACACGAGAGACCACTTCACTCCCCAAAAGTCACCGTGTGGGGTGCGATTTCCAAATTTGGGGTGATTGGGCCTTATTTTTTTTTAAGAGGACGGACGAACCGTAACTGTCACTGCTCAACGTTATGCTTTCTTGTTGGAAATTTTTTTTCAACCTCGATTGAAATAACTGATGGAGGAAGCAGATCTGGTAGACATCTGGTTTCAGCAGGACGGGGCTACGGCCCATACTGCTCGAGTTTCAATGACGAAACTGTTCCCTGGGCGCCTTGTTTCTCTGAGAGGTGATGTGGAGTGGCCCGCACGCTCCCCTGAACTGAGCATTTGCGATTTCTTTCTGTGGGGCTACCTGAAGGAAAAGGTTTTTAGGCATCGACCTCGCACCTTGGAAGAACTCAGGGATCGAATTCGGGAGGAGCTGCTATACCCATCGAGATGTGCCAAAATGCGGCCGAACATTTCAGAAATCGCCTTCGTCAATGTATCGCTGCTGGGGGTCATCATCTTTCTGATGTCATCTTCAGGACTTAATGCATAAAACGGCATGATGTACCGATTAAGATAAAATAAACCCCATTTCTTTAAATTACGCCGTTTTTTTTTTAATAGCCCTTCAAAACTGCACTGTCTGTTTTACCGCGCCCTGTACTAAGTGCAATAATAAATAAATAAATTGTAACTATTCAAAAATGCACAAGTTCGACCACCAGGTATTTTAGAATTAGCTGAATATAATTAATAAATATGGATTAACCTGTTTGATCCAAGTGATATCTTTGATTTGGTACGAGGGCATTATTGCCGTTGCCTTTGATACTCGGAATTTTAGAATATAAGCCCGTGTCCTTAAATATATAAAAACAATTTCCTCTCATTCCATACACGACTTTTCTTTTAACCACAATATCTTCTTCATCGCTATCCAAAATGCTTTTGGTTCTTCTTCCTCTTTCACGAAATTAATGGCCCTGGTTGATCAGCTCTATAGACCAAGCGATTCATTTTTTTAACATTTAAGAGCATTTTTAGGTTAGTTTTAAAGCCGGCTTTCTCTATTTAAAGTGTCAAAATCCGACTTTATCTTTAAAGTCGACTTTTACTTTAAATTTGCATTATGAAACGGAATTTAACGTTGACTTTAACTATTTAAAGTAGTTTTAGTTGATTATAAAATCGGCCGTTAATGGGTTAACATTCTATTCCTAAGAAAAACAGTATTTAATGAATATTAAAGTTGCACTTAAGGGGGTATTACCACTAGGACAGCGTTTTTTTTTTTACGGTTTTTCAGAATTTTTATTTTTGGGAAATTTAATACATGCGATCTTGCGGTTTCTTGCAACTTGTTTATAGATTCATAAACTATAAAAAATGAATTTTAATTCTTTTCAATCGTCCGGCTAAACCTCTAAATCTGGCCTCAAATAAGGCCGTGTCCGCCGTGTTTTTCCTCATGGCCGGAAAGATTTTTTCGATTCTGTGATTTGAAACGTAAAATGAAGTAGTAGTCATTAATCTGTATTAAATTATCTGGAGTTTGAACCACCGACAATAAAAAATCTCGATAAATAACAAAATGGAGGCCATTCCAAAAAAGTGGTCGCTTTTTGCCCCCCTTTTTCTGACTTGTAAGGCTCTATGAAAAATATCAAATGTTAATATATTTGAATGACGGTGGTTCAAACTCCAGAGGAAAATGTGGAGAACCGAACACTAAAAGCTCAAGTCAATCCGTTTCATAGTTTGAAAAGAAAGTTTCCGGCCAGCGAAAAAAAAGTGGTTTCGAGAAATACGCGTTTAAAGTTTTGACACAAGTTTTAACTATTTTTGGAGATTTTTGGCTTTAGTCAGCTATACCAGCTCCGTACACTAGGCCCTCCTCTTCCTCTAAAAACTGGGTTTGAATGATTTACTCCTGCCGGCGTTGTTGGATGGCCTTATGAGTTGCTGGAGTCAGGCAAAATTCGTCCCACATCTCGCGCTCCGCGTCGGTCCGCACCGGAAAGCCTTGGCTTGCAGGCCGATATGGATTCCCAGTGTCTCTATCGTCTTAAAAACTGCCGAGTATCCTTCGTTGAAAATGCTGGTAGCTATGAAAGACGCGATAGCGACGGTTTTTGCACCACAGTTGAGGTGCTACGAAGCCAGCTTCCAGACACAAGCATTCAAACTTTCGTTTGAGTTCTGCGTATTTCCACCCAGCCACCTACTCAGCATTGTTTACTTCAACAAGCAAAAATCTAACTAACGAATTCGCCTAGTGTAAAACGGCTTTCGGACATGAAACTAGATACTATCAAGTATCAATACATGCAAAAAAAAATCAATTTTTTAAAACTTCCGAATGGTAATACTTCCTCAATGCAATAACAAACTGTGAATAAATCGACAAAAATCTAGAAATATCGAAAATCTGGACATGTTGAAAGTCTTGGCGGTTCACTCCCAGACTAAGCATGAAGTAAAATTTTGAGTTTAGAAAAGCCCCGCGTAGAAAATTTGTCGAGGGTCGCGCAGCGACCCGAGACAAATTTTCACGAGGCTTTTCTAAACTCGAAATTTTACTTCATGCGCCACGCGTATAAAACACTCATTCAGTCTGAAGTTCAATATACTCGTGTCGTGCACGTCTTGTGATCGTGTCGTGCTCATCTCGTGTCGTGCACGTCTCGTGCTCGTGACGTACTCATCTCGTAATTGTCTGACAGAAGTGAAGTGAAAAGTCGATAAGGTATCATGTTCAACATTTAAGCAATGTTTAAATGTTTCTATGTTCAGTAGGTAGTTATCAGTTGCTTAAATAGTTTATAAAATCCCAGACTAAGCATGATGTAAAATTTCGAGTTTAGAAAAGCCCCTCGTAGAAAATTTGTCGAGGGTCGCGCAGCGACCCGAGACAAATTTTCACGAGGCTTTTCTAAACTCGAAATTTTACTTCATGCGCCACGCGTATTAAACACTCATTCAGTCTGAAGTTTAATATACTCGTGTCGTGCACGTCTTGTGCTCATGTCGTGCTCATCTCGTGTCGTGCACGTCTCGTGCTCGTGTCGTACTCGTCTCGTAATTGTCTGACAGAAGTGAAGTGAAAAGTCGATAAGGTATCATTAGTATCATGTTCAACATTTAAGCAATGGTAAAATGTTTCTGTGTTCAGTAGGTAGTTACCAGTTGCTTAGATAGTTTATAAAATCCCAGACTAAGCATGAAGTAAAATTTCGAGTTTAGAAAAGCCCCGCGTAGAAAATTTGTCGAGGGTCGCGCAGCGACCCGAGACAAATTTTCTCGGGGCTTTTCTAAACTCGAAATTTTACTTCATGCGCCACGCGTATAAAACACTCATTCAGTCTAAAGTTCAATATACTCGTGTCGTGCACGTCTTGTGCTCGTGTCGTGCTTATCTCGTGTCGTGCACGTCTCGTGCTCGTGTCGTACTCGTCTCGTAATTGTCTGACAGAAGTGAAGTGAAAAGTCGATAAGGTATCATGAGTATCATGTTCAACATTTAAGCAATGTTAAAATGTTTCTGTGTTCAGTGGGTAGTTACCAGTTACTTAGATAGTTTATAAAATCCCAGACTAAGCATGAAGTAAAATTTCGAGTTTAGAAAAGCCCCGCGCAGAAAAGTCAAATTTTCTCGGGGCTTTTCTAAACTCTATTAGTCTGAAGTTCAATATACTCGTGTCGTGCACGTCTTGTGCTCGTGTCGTGCTCATCTCGTGTCGTGCACGTCTCGTGCTCGTGTCGTACTCGTCTCGTAGTTGTCTGACAGAAGTGAAGTGAAAAGTCGATAAGGTATCATATTCAACATTTAAGCAATGTTTAAAATGTCTCTATGTTCAGTAGGAAGTTACCAGTTGCTTAGATAGTTTATAAAATCCCAGACTAAACATGAAGTAAAATTTCGAGTTTATAAAAGCCCCGCGTAGAAAATTTGTCGAGGGTCGCGCAGCGACCCGAGACAAATTTTCTCGGGGCTTTTCTAAACTCGTAATTTTACTTCATGCGCCACGCGTATAAAACACTCATTCGGTCTGAAGTTCAATATACTCGTGTCGTGCACGTCTTGTGCTCGTGTCGTGCTCATCTCGTGTCGTGCACGTCTCGTGCTCGTGTCGTACTCGTCTCGTAGTTGTCTGACAGAAGTGAAGTGAAAAGTCGATAAGGTATCATATTCAACATTTAAGCAATGTTTAAAATGTTTCTATGTTCAGTAGGTAGTTACCAGTTACTTAGATAGTTTATAAAATCCCAGACTAAGCATGAAGTAAAATTTCGAGTTTAGAAAAGCCCCGCGTAGAAAATTTGTCGAGGGTCGCGCAGCGACCCGAGACAAATTTTCTCGGGGCTTTTCTAAACTCGTAATGTTACTTCATGCGCCACGCGTATAAAACACTCATTCGGTCTGAAGTTCAATATACTCGTGTCGTGTACGTCTTGTGCTCGTGTCGTGCTTATCTCGTGTCGTGCACGTCTCGTGCTCGTGACGTACTCGTCTCGTAATTGTCTGACAGAAGTGAAGTGAAAAGTCGATAAGGTATCATGAGTATCATGTTCAACATTTAAGCAATGTTTAAAATCTTTCTGTGTTCAGTGGGTAGTTACCAGTTATCGTACGTTCAATTAAAAAAAATCTCTAAAGAGCCATGGAAAATATTCTAAGTTGATAACTCTGGAAGTATACATTATAATTATTGTGTCTGACGTTTTATATGTCGATTGCTGAAGTGTTTAGCAAACTTTAATTTGAAAAACGATTAAATCGTGGCACTCAAGAGGTTTTTTTTAATTGAACATATGATACTTAGATAGTTTATAAAATCCCAGACTAAGCATGAAGTAAAATTTCGAGTTTAGAAAAGCCCCGCGTAGAAAATTTGTCGAGGGTCGCGCAGCGACCCGAGACAAATTTTCTCGGGGCTTTTCTAAACTCGAAATTTTACTTCATGCGCCACGCGTATAAAACACTCATTCGGTCTGAAGTTCAATATACTCGTGTCGTGCACGTCTTGTGCTCGTGTCGTGCTTATCTCGTGTCGTGCACGTCTCGTGCTCGTGTCGTACTCGTCTCGTAATTGCCTGACAGAAGTGAAGTGGAAAGTCGATAAGGTATCATATTCAACATTTAAAATGTTTCTATGTTCAGTAGGTAGTTACCAGTTGCTTAGATAGTTTATAAAATCCCAGACTAAGCATGAAGTAACATTTCGAGTTTAAAAAAGCCCCGCGTAGAAAATTTGTCGAGGCTCGCGCAGCGACCCGAGACACATTTTCACGGGGCTTTTCTAAACTCGAAATTTTACTTCATGCGCCACGCGTATAAAACACTCATTCAGTCTAAAGTTCAATATACTCGTGTCGTGCACGTCTTGTGCTCGTGTCGTGCTTATCTCGTGTCGTGCACGTCTCGTGCTCGTGTCGTACTCGGCTCGTAATTGTCTGACAGAAGTGAAGTGAAAAGTCGATAAGGTATCATGTTCAACATTTAAGCAATGTTTAAAATGTTTTTATGTTCAGTAGGTAGTTACCAGTTGCTTAGATAGTTTATAAAATCCCAGACTAAGCATGAAGTAAAATTTCGAGTTTAGAAAAGCCCCGCGTAGAAAATTTGTCGAGGGTCGCGCAGCGACCCGAGACAAATTTTCACGGGGCTTTTCTAAACTCGAAATTTTACTTCATGCGCCACGCGTATAAAACACTGAACTATTGTAAAGTGTAAAAAAATACTAGCCTTTATTTTGTTCGGTTGGTTGACAAATTGTGTTGAATCTTCTAAGATAATTCTATTTATAAATTTTGATTAATTTTGTTTCAAGGCACACTACATTTATTGCAAAAAAATCATGTGAACAAGATCTATTATACATTTTTTCTAGCATAAATACTAAATTAAAATCAACATAACGAGCATAATTGGATTCAGAAAAACAATGTCTAATAAAAAAAAATAAGGAAACTGTATGCAGCCATTTAAAAATGTAAAGTTGACTTTTATTTGGCAACGAAATTAGTTTTGAAAAAATATATAATTAGTGTCAACTTACGGTAATAAAACTGCGATTGACTTTGTTTTTTAGTTCATTCAAATCGATCAATAAATAACAGAGTTATGGCGTTGGGCGTTTTTAATCGAACCCCCGGTAAAAGTAGCATTAAGTTTATTTTATGTAACATTATTACTATATGCTTTTGTAAAAAGGTGATATCCGTTTAAAATAAAATAAATAAAATAAATAAATATGTTCAATAAAATAAAACCTCTAGAGTGCTATGAAATATATTGCAGGTTGGTAACTCTGAAATCATACATTATAATTATTATGTCTGACGTTTTATATGACAATTCCTAAAGCGTGTAGCCGACATAAATTTAAAAATAGATAAAACCACACCACTCTAGAGGTTTTTTTTTATTGAACATATGATATTAACTAGCATTTGCTTGAGTATTGGATATACTTTCATTTAAGAATCCTTTATACCCTGGGTCTCCAAACTATCTTCTTCGCGGGCCACAAATACAATTCTACATAATAAAGTCGGCCAAGATCCGATTAATTTTATAAAATTATAAAAAATTTAAGGAACAATTGTTACAATATTTCAAAATATGACATTTACAAAAAAAATTACAAACAATCGCGGGCCGGATTCATGCAAGTCGCGGGCCGGTTTTGGCCCGTGGGCCGTAGTTTGGAGACCACTGCTTTATACGAATCATATTTTTCGAATATTCGTAAATCCAATCTAAATCAAAATTTGTTTCAATATTCATCCTAGCTCTGCTATAATTTGTATATTTATTTATTTATTTATTCATTCATTCAACGGAGACTATTTAAAAATTACATAATATTACACAGCTAAAAATATAAAATTACACATTAAAACATAATTAAAACAATAAATATAAAAACAATTAAATTAATGATTAATAGCAAATAAATAATATTTTTCAGGCAATCATTTCGAAAAACGAAAAAATACACCTCCATCAACTAACAGGAGACCACTCACGCATGTCATCTAACGACTACTCAAAGGACTTGAAAGTGTTCACCAACTACATAAACAGATTATAAACAAAGAAGAAATATCGAAAAACCTCTAGACTGCCATGATATTGAAAATATTGCGGGTTGGCAACTCTAAAACTGTATATTATTTCTGACGTTTCATATGTCAATTCCTAAAGCGTGTAACCAACTTGAATTAAGTTTGCAAGAAGAAGAAATTAAAAAAAAGATTGAAACTAAACCCCATAAAAGTTGACATTGAGTTCAAGCCAGCGACGGCTCGCAGACTAACTTCAGGGTCGGCCCAGCGCCAAGTAACACAAAATTTAAGGTTGGGATCGCGCTTTATAAATACATAGAATTACACAACAAAGTCACCTTTCAATAACGGTCTCTGGCCTACCCTGAAGTTAGGCTGCGAGCCGTCGCTGGTTCAAGCTGACTTGAGTTCAAGATGACAGTTCTCATTGTTGTAATGTCACTTTGAACTAGATTTCAGAGTTGTGCCAGTTCAACGTGTTTGATGCAACTGGCCCTTAATCATGGCGCTCTAGAGGTTTTTTTATTATTGAACATACCATAGTTGTGATTGTTAAATTTTATATATCTCTATAACAAATAAATCGTTTATTTTAAAACTTTTGGGATGTTGTATTATATTCAGCCGTAATATAACGAGTGGTATGATTATTATCGATGATACTTTGGAGTTGAAACCGAGCTGCAGATTCAACGAGTGCACGAGTTAAATGTGCTGCTTCGGTTTCAACGACAAAATATCATCGATAATTAATCATGTCACGATTTATATAACGAATAAAATAATGTGTCCCTTAACATTATCTACAGCTGTGATATTGTTGTTTCCCCATTGATTGTGAATTTTTTACCCGCACAAAAGTTCCTAAACTGCCGCCACTGTGATTCTTTGTTCATGACGGTGTTTTTTGGCGTCGCACTTTTTACTTTTCTATTAATATCACTGCACATAACTTTACTTATTTTGACGTTTCGAATGACAGGACAACTTATCACCCACCGCTTCTTTTTTTTATCATTGCGGTGATAGACATGTACCTACCGCTTTCCTTGCATCTCATTGGTTAAAAATTCGTTCTAGTAGGCTATGAGTTGTATTCTCAGCCGTAATATAATGAGTGGTATGATTATTATCGATGATATTTTGGAGTTGAAACCGAGCTGCAGATTCAACGAGCCCGAAGGGCGAGTTGAATGTGCTGCTTCGGTTTCAACGACAAAATATCATCGATAATTAATCATATCACGAGTTATATTTAGTGAGAGAATATAACGAATAAAATAATGTGAGTCCCTTATCATTATCGACAGCTGAGATATTGTTGTTTCCCTATTGATTGAGAATTTTATTCATGACGGTGTTTTTTGGCGTCGCACTTTTCACTTTTCTATTAATATCACTGCACGAAACTTTACCAATTTTGACGTTTCGAATGACAGGACAACTTATCACCCACCGCTTCTTTTGATTTTTATCATCGCGGTGATAGACATGTACCTACGGCTTTCCTTGCATCTCATTGGTTGAAAATTCGTTCTAGTAGGCTATGAGTTGTATTCTCAAGGAAATAGTTCGTTGGTTAATGTTTTTATTTACAGCGGTGCGTGTTTACAATGGATTTATTTACACATTTATATGGATACAGGTGCTGCGCTTCAGCGGCCCTCCTGCTCCTCGTTCGAACGCTGAATCTCCTGTAGGGAGACTCCTAGCGGGTCGATCCCGGTGTATGGCAGAGGCGGCGTGTGCAATCGCCGTAGTGTCGGGTAGGCCGGTGTCCTCGGTCTGTTCCTATCTACGGGTCGATGAAGTGAAGGTCCCTCCGCGATACTCCTGCGTGCCTTGCGGGGTGACGGAGGTATCGGAGAGAGCAGACGTGGCACCACCAGGTATGGGGAGTTCCTTCGCCTCCTGTGCGCCTTCCGGGGTGCTGGTGGCGACGGAGGCAGCGGCCGCGGTGCCACCAGGTACTTGGCCGACCTTCTGTTTGCCTCTTGCGGAAGCGGGCGTGGGTGCCCGATTCGGAGGTTGTTATTGTTACGGCAGAATCCGGCATTACCGTGTGGATTCTGTTTTGGCCTAGTGGGCTATGGCGAGCTCGCTTAGCCCGTTCTTCTTCTTCTTCTTGTTGCGTTATTAATGGCCTCAGCTAAACAGCTCTGTCGACCAGCCACAGCTACTTGATTTGAAGGTACTTTTCAAGGTTGAAACAGTGGAAGGAAATTATTGGTGAAGGGATAACCCTTAAATAGACTAATAACAAACATAGAATTAGATAAACATGTTAGTATCAGATAAAAAAGGAGAAGAGGATAGAATATGTTTTAACTGAGGGGAAAGACAGAACAGATAGAATTGAGAGAGGGGCATAGTGACCAGCTTAAATAAGATCCGAATACAGAATTTGACACTTATGAATTTCTTTATTGCAGGAAAATAAAATATGATTTAAATCTCCAAATTCTCGACAAGAACAATTTGGGGAGGAGATCGCACCTATTTTAAATAAATGACTCGGTGATGAATTATGACCCATCTTTAAACGTATCATACCTTCGCCCTTTGACCTTTGAGTCAAAGAACCAAGTGTAAACGGGAAGTTTTGGGTGTATCGAATAATATTTAAGGTGATGAGATGATGTAGACCAAATATCCTGCCATTTTAATCTGAGACTGGTTTTAAGCACGTTAAAGTAATCTTTACAGGGGGATGAATGTTCGAGAAGAGGAAGAGCTGCTGTAGATTTAGCTAAGTAATCTGCCGTTTCATTTCCTTGAATCCTTGAATGACTGGGGATCCAACAAAGAATAACTTTAAACCCTTCTGTATACATTTTATATATCAAAGAACGAATATTCGAAGATATTGGATGTCTGTTAGGTAATATTCCCCTTTTACAGATAGAAAAGAGAGCAGATTTAGAATCTGTAAAAATTACAGATTTCTTAAGCTTAAGCTCTTGAATAAGTTTTACGCATTCAAGGATAGCTGAGAGTTCCGCTGTATGGATTAAGGAGGTATGCGGAATTCTAAATGAGTAGGATATTGAATTTTCAATATAAATCCCACACCCAGTAATTGCAGATAAATCTGAAAATGAACCGTCAGTAAAGCAATATGTATAACCAGGCCACCTCTCTGAAGCAATCTCCTTAAACCTATGATTTATATCAGAAAGACAACTATTTGCGATATTTATATTATAAACAATATCAATAGGAAAGAAATTTGAGAAATAGGAAGTCATAACATGGGATTTTAGGAGAAATAAAGGTATTAAATGAGGAGACAAGGACGAAATTTTCTACTATTGAGCATAATGGTTTATGCTTTTTCTGATATAATTCTAATAAATGGTTAAGGGAATCATTTACCATGTAATTATTGTTTGAGAGAGATTTAAGAAAATATTTTCTGGCTCAGCTCGAACAAAGATAGGAGGAACCCCAAAGCTCTCGAAGGAGCAGACTTCATGCAACCCAAAATAATGCGAAGGGAGGAGGTTTGGAGTCTATCCATGATTTTAGAAAGGGTAATATTTAAGGGGGAGAGAGCAAATATACACTATTCTAACTGTGATCTAATTATAGATTTGTATAAAATAATTAGTGTCCCTGGGTCTGATCCCCACCAAGTACGGCACAGACATTTGAAAATATTTTGAGATTTGTTGACTTTCACCTGAAGTTGTGTTATATATGGTCTCCAAGAAAGCGAATAATCTAGTATAATACCTAGATATTTTACTTGTGTGACTTTAGGAATGGGAACACCTACAAAAAACAAACTATAATTTGGCAGATTTCTATTTCTCCTCATAAATATAATATTGTAAGATTTACAAGGAGAAAGAGACAATCCGTTAGCAGAAAGCCAGTCTGACAATTCAAATAAAGTTTGGTTAATTCTATTATATAATGACTGAATATTTTTTCCAGAGCAGTATAGCGCAACATCATCAACATATTGCAGTATAGAGCAATAAGGAGATATGATACTTTGAAGGGGGAGAGTATATATAATATAAAGAAACGGACTAAGGACAGAGCCTTGCGGGAGACCAATGAATGAGGAGCGAGGATTAGAAAAAGAGTAATCATCTCTAAGATACAGTATTTTATTTTTAATTGGAGACCAGATGCAATTACAAATATTAGAAGGAATTCCAATGGAAAGCAGACTAATAATGAGAACTTGCGGTATTACTGAATCATATGCTGCTGAAATGTCTATAAAAAGGGCAACGGTAAAATCCTGATTTAAAAAAGCGGATTGAATATCAGATGTCAGTTTTGAAATATTGTCAACAGTACACTTGCCTTTTCTAAACCCAAACTGAGAAGAAGGGTATAGTTCATTTTTCTCCATCCACCAGTCTAATCTATTCTTAATTAAGTGCTCAAAGACTTTCCTAAAGCAAGAGGATAGGGATATGGGTCTGTAGCTATCGGAGATATTAGGATCTTTGCCCGGTTTAAGAATAGGACAGATAATTTGCGATCACCAAGCTTCCGGGATGTTACCAGTTAAAAGAATATTATTGAAGAGATTAAGAAGACACAAATAGTAAACTCCCGCTTGGTTTGGATTCTAGAGTCTCGTGGACTCGTTGTCAACTACCAGGCTGGGTTCAGAAAACGTCGCTCCACTGTTGACAACCTAATCCGACTAGAGAACGCTATTCAAAATGCATTCGTCACCCGTCAACATTTAGTGGCGGTATTTTTCGATATTGAAAAAGCGTATGATATGACGTGGCGATACGGAATTCTCCAACAGCTGCACGAGTGGGGATTGAGAGGAAATCTCCCATTATTTATCTCCTCGTTTCTCAGCGATCGCGAAATTCGTGTGCGGGTGCAAGACAGGTTATCGTCCACCCACATACTCGAAAATGGCATTCCGCAAGGCTCCACGATTAGTGTTACCCTGTTTGCAATAGCGGTTAATGGGATTGCAGCATCCGTCAGAGCACCAGTAGAAAGATGCCTATATGTCGACGACCTTGCTATTTATGTCACTGGCCCAACTACTGCCTTCTGCGGTAGAAAACTGCAAGACGCGATAGATGGGATAACACACGACGCTGGGCTGAGAGGCGTTACATTTTCCCCGGCCAAAACAGGGTGCGTACACTTTTGCCGTTTGCGCAGACCTCACCCGGACCCTCGTATCTTTGTTGGCGGATACCGCATTTAATGTGTAGAAAGTCATAAATTCCTAGGACTTACATTCGATAGTGCCCCTAGGTTTCGGAGGCACATCGATGCACTGGCAGCCAGATGTAAAAAAGCAATTAATATCATCAAGTGTCTAGCCAACATTAACTGGGGGGCGAGCAGGGAAGTACTACTGCGGCTGTATAAAGCCTTGGCACTGTCACGGCTCGACTATGGCTGCATGGTCTATGCATCTGCCCGGAAGACCCGGTTAAAAGTCCTAGACAGCATACATGGAACAGGCATCAGACTCGCCACGGGAGCCTTTAGAACCTCACCATTTAGAAGTCTCTGCTGCGACTCGGGAATTATGCCACTGCACTACAGGCGCCTTGCATTCGCTCTGCGATATGAGGCGTCGGTAACGGCTGACCCGAGTCATATAAATTACTGTATTTTCGTCAACAACGAACAGTGTGGGGCTTACCTCTGTAGGCCCACAATAATAACACCGGTGAGTGTTCGAGCGCGTGCGTTTAGAGAAAAGTGGCAAATAGACAGTCCAGCCTGTTTACCATTCGGGTGGGGTGATATTCCACCATGGACAATAAACAGAGTACAAGTTATCTGGGACATGTTGTCCCTCAGCCGAGAGGAATCTAATCCCCAGGTCATCTCAGCCCGATTTGAAAACATAACGATACAACACAACTCACCTAATGCAGTGTATACTGACGGCTCCAAAATTTTGAATGGAGTGGGGTCCGCGATTGTCATGGATAACGCGGCACATTCATGGTCGCTTCCCGCAGTTTGTAGCGTATACACTGCAGAATTGTACGCAATATGGCAAGCGCTGCGCTACTGCAATATGTCGTTCCACGAATCATTCCTCCTAGTCTCAGATTCCCAGTCTGCGATACTTAGCATCGCAAATAAGAAAGTGGATGATAAGTTAGTGCGCGATATACTGTCGACATACCAGCACCTGGTAGCAAGATCCCGAAGTGTAACCTTCGTCTGGGTACCCTCACATAGAGGGATCAAAGGTAATGAGCTAGCAGACGCTGCAGCTCGTCTGGCGGCTGAACAGGATCATCCAGACCTCGCATTTTGCCGCGCTGATGACGTACAAAACTACATAAAGTCAGCGATAAACGGCTTATGGCAGCAAGACTGGATACGCCTCGAGAGCAAACTCCGTCACGTAAAGCCATCGGTTGCAGCATGGAGATCACCGGATCCGCTAACGAGAAGAGAGGAGGTAGCTCTTGTCCGTCTCATGGTGGGTCATACTAATCTGACCCACTCCCATCTTCTTACCGGCGACCCCGCACCAACATGCGACATATGTCACAACCCTCTCACGGTGAGGCATATATTAGAAGAATGTAGAGTCTATGCAACTCAACGCGATAGACACAGGCTTCCAAATGATATAGATAGGACATTAGAACAGCGTTCGTGTAAAACCGTCAATGAGTTTCTTAGGGAGGCAGGTCTATTTAAGAAATATAGATGTGTAATGTGCTGAGCGTCCTTGTCTTAATATTTGACATTTTGTCTGTCTGACTTTTTACATTAGACATGTTACCTGCGTTATTTATATTTATTACACTTTGATTTGTGTGTTTTGTATTTGTACTGTCCCAGCGTCCGAGCCATATACACCCGGTCGTTTTATTTTCCTTTATTTATTTATTTTTTTTTTTTTACTTTTTAAAATGTTTACCTTAGCTATAGTAAACCGGCCAATGGCCACAGCAGTCGACGCCGCACAGTGGCGCAAAGGCGGAAAAAACCCATAAATACAAAATCCGTTTCGAGCATTAATTTTTATGTTTTCTTGTCCTTGAATAGTTGAAGAATCATGATCCGATACCATTTTTTCGTAGTTTTTATTTTTTCGAACTGAAATTGCGTACAAAATAATTTCAAGTCAAAAATTTAATTTAGAATATTATTCTCTAGTTTCATATTGGCGCCCTTTTTAATTAACAATATCTTACATACTCTATGTATACATATCAAAGTGACATTTTATAATAGTTAATACAGCATAACAAACAAACAAATATTACCGTAAAACTCTTGCACAGAAAAACTAATTTAAAAGTAGATTATATAAAACGCGTCATCTTCCGTCAAGTTGAATTCAATAGGCTATGGTCCAGGATGTATCAGAGAATGTATTCCTATAATATCATGTGCATTTACTTGCGTGTTCAGTTGTTATAGTCAATTATGTGAAACATTTAACCTAAAAGTACCAACACATAAACGTACGTAAACAATCAGTGAACTTGATTTGGGCCATAATATGGCATATTAAGGTCAAACTAAAGTTCTCTGTCTGTAACTGGTACTACATCAGCAAGCAACTGCTTCGTTTGTAAAGCTCGTCCATCAGAGATGAACGATTTATCTAAAATACGGCACAAAGAATCCAATGATGAAGCACTTAAACTAGGTTTATCGCCTCTACATGCACGTATAAAATGCATGGAATATATCCTTCACCTATCCTACAATTTAAATTTTAAACGCTGGAGAACCTCAAAGGGCACTCTTTCAATTAAAGAAACTGAAAAAAAAACGTATTCAAAAAGAGTTTCTTCAGAAAGTTGGGATCCTTGTTGATTTTGTGCGACAGGGATATGGTACATCCAATACGGGAAATACATCGAGGAGGTTTTTCGCTAACCCAGCTTTAACATCGGATATTACAAAAATCAACGAGGATTTGATTCGCAGATTTTCTGTCATCCTTGAAGTCATAAACAGTAATTATGCAATTGACTCGTTAAAATTTTGGATGTACGCGCAAAGAACTGCAGAACTGGCCATTTAGTTGTACCCGTGGTACTATATGCCTTCAACCGTGCATAAGATATTAATTCATGGTGCCGAAATTATTGCAACTGCAGCTCTTCCGATCGGACAACTTTCTGAAGAAGCGCGGGAGAGCAGAAATAAGGATTATAAAGTGTACAGACTCAACCATGCAAGAAAAAATTCACGTTTTTATACGAATGAAGACGTATTTCATAGAATTTTAGAATCGACCGATCCATTTATTTCAAGTTTGCGACCCGAACCCAAAAGGAAACATTTTCAAGCAAGCCATGAAGCTTTGCAGTTATTAATTTAAAATTGCGAAACATTTCTATTTGTTACAATTATGTACATAGCCTATTATATATCTATTACATAAGGGGGTAGGGAGGGGGGTTGTAAGTTGAAGAAAAGAAGAGGCGAACTTGATAAATCAAGTTGGTCGTTTAATAAGTTTCCGGTGAATTTTCTTCTATTTATTTCCATGTTCTCGAGAATGTTAAGTTTTCTCTCCTTTCCTTCTACATGCAGTATTTTTTCGTTCCAAACGTGTGTTTTGTGTAAATGGATTGTGTATGTTGATTTGTTTCTTTCGTATTGCAACTCCTTCTTACGTTCTTCAATTCTATCCTTAAACGGTTTCCCAGTTTGGCCTACATATATTTTTAGATAGTCGCCGCAAGTTAACAAATAAACCTCACTGTTTTGAGTCTTATCAATGTTATCTTTATTATTTTTAATAAGTTTACCTGTTGTATTATGTGTACGAAATGACGGTGTTAGATTTTGTTTAGTTAACATTTTAGCTATTGTAATGCTCTCTTTTCCTGTGAATGTCAAAGCTATATAATTCTTATTTTCTCTGTTGTTTATATTTGGATATATTTTTTTTATGGTTTGTTGTTTTATTTTCTTGTTTAAAATATGTGTTAACATTTCTTTTGGATAGCCATTATTTTGTGTAATTTTGAAAATTAAATTTATTTCTTTATTTCAGTTTTCTACTGACATTGGTATATTTACTAATCTATATATCTATGAGTTATGATATTCTGCTAACTTATGCTTTATAGCGAATTAAAATTAATTGTTGTATCGGTTTGAGTCCATTGTTTTCTTTTGAGATGGTTAAGTTTAAGAAGTTAATTACATTATTATTTTCTATTTTTACTGTGAACTTCTTTTTTTCATGAATTGAATTTAATTCTATTTGTTCTTTCTGTTATTTATTATTAAAATATGTACAGTTATTTTTTTAATATTAGAATTGCCATTCTTTACTCCAACTTTGTTCAATTTTTAAAACCATATACAGTTTTTCAATGTAAGTGTTCTTTCAATGCATTTTCATGTTATGCGTCTTAAGTAAAATTAATTTTGCAAGAATAAAGTACTTAATCACTTTATTATATTTCTTGAATAATTTTCTCACTTATCACTTGGTGAAACATGTTTAAATATTGATAATGAAGGTTTAAATTAAATTACACTTGGTTTGTTTCACAATTTTTTACTTTACTATTTACTTGACTAGTTTCGCGTTTTACAGCATTATCAAGAGTTACTCCTGATAATGCTGTAAAACGCGAAACTAGTCGAGTAAATAGTAAAGTAAAAAATTGTGAAACAAACCAAGTGTAATTTAATTTAAACCTTCATTATCAACACTTTATTATGTTTAGTTTCGGCAACTTTACTTAAACTTACTCTTAGTTTGATAATAAAAATATAATATTTATATAATAATTTTTAATTTTAATAATGAAATATGTCACACGTGGTTTTATGATGTTTCCCTATGTATTTTTTCCTTGCGAATCGAATGAGACAATCCGCAAGCCGATAGGACAATTAGTTCAAAAGATATTTAGTTTTTTCCGCTTTTCGGGCATTTGGCCCCACTGTGCGCCGGTTTAAAGTGGGAGGGGTTTTAGTCGGTAGGCTCTCAGTCAGTTGACTGAAAGGAGTCCGACACTTTGTCCATAAGAGGATTTCCCCTTCCACCTAATAAAAACAAAAAAAGAAGACACAATTTACCATTGAATGGAAGATGTTTGATCATGGAAAAGGGGATGTTATCAATACCAGGGGAAGAATCCTTTAAACTATCTAATACAGAATTTAATTCTGCTAGAGTAAAGTTTGGTGATGGGAAGGAGGAAGAGGGGGCAGGGGATAAAGAAATATTAAAATTTATCAGTAGTACTACAAAAGGAGGAGTCAGAGACCTAAAAAAAGAGTTTAAAACTTCAGAGTTACCAGGGGCAATGGCTTTCTAAAAATCTTGATTTTTTTCCAAACTTCCGAAACAGGAGTGATCTAAAAATAGACTCACAATATTCAATAAAAGATTTTCTCTTCCTACTATTGAAAGTCTTTCTAGAGACAGCTATGGCTTTTTTTAGCTAAAACAAGAGATGATGTTGAGCCTGTAGTATAGAAATCTCTAATAGCTTTTTTCTGTCTTTTTTTACTTGAGAACACGTGTTGTCCCACCAGGGGGTCTATAAACAGGATGGTGCATAGGGATATAATTATCAGAAGCAGAGTTTAAGCAATCCACAAATTCGTCATATGACATTTCAGAACCGATCGTAGAAGATAGTTCTTCTTCGTATTTATTCCAGTTCGCAAGTTTAAAGTTACGTGTAGGTTTTAAAACTTTTCTAAATGGATTTAGGGCATTAAAATTAATATTTACGTCTAAAGAGACTGGGAAGTGGTCACTTCCGTAAGTGTCCAATAATATAATAGAAGAAGAAATTAAACCTAGAGATGGAGAAACCAAAAATAGATCGATGATACTCTTCTTTGGATAAAGAGATCCGAAGTGAGTAGGATTGCTGTTATTGCCTAAGTTATTTTTTTCATTAAATTCCCAAAGAATTCTACCATTTGGATTCGAGTGAGTACCATTAATTTGACTAATATGACAGTTAAAGTCACCAGCTAAAATGTAGGGACTAAATCCCTTAGTGAGTGATTCCCAAAATAGCAGATTACAGGAGGAGGACGGAGGGATATATCCTGATACAATATCGAAAGAATGAAGTTTATTGGCAATAAATTGAGAATTATTGATGAAAATATCAGGATCTAAATGGATTTCTTGATAGGGTAAAGAAGCTCTTATACAGAGAGCCACACCACCCATACCATCAGCTCGTGATTTTAGTATAGTATTATATCCACTAATTTTAATAGATGAAGACGGTTTAGTCCATGTTTCGGACAAACAGATAATATGAGGGTTATGGGTATCAATTAGATTTAATAAATTTGCTTTATTTGAGTTAAAACTCCTCAGATTCCATTGTAGAATCTTGAGTTGAGACATTGTTTAAGGAGGAAGAATTTATCATTTTATTTGGAGTGTCGACTAGAATTATGTTTAAAATTGTTTGAATAAACAAAGAAGGATAGGTTGTGTATGCTTGTGTAATGAGATTAGAAAATTCGTCATCAACTCTTTCAGAAGAGGGGGAGGAGACCTCAGAGGAAGGATTATTAAAACACTGTTTTTTAGGCGAATCTGCGCATTTTGAGTGAATTATATCTAGATATTTTTGTTTAAATGATAGGTCTTCTTTGGGAGAGGGATAACGTTTCTTATTTGTTTTTAATACCGAAATATAAGAAGAGGTACCCGGAGTACGACGAAAAGAATCAATATTAGGAGAAGAAGAAATAGGAGGAAAGTTATAATTAGATGGTATCAAATTATTACAAAGAGGGGAGTTTGGGACATTACTATTTTTATTAATAGGTGGAAATAGTGCAATTGCTTCAGTAAATGAAACATTGTGTCTAGAGATATACTCTTTTACTTTTTTTTGCCTTAGGGCAGATTCGATTTTTGGGCAATACACCGGATTCAGTAGAGGAGTGAGAGCCCGAGCAATGAATACAAGAAGCCAATAAGGCAGGACATTTATCAGCCAGATGTTCTCCCGAGCCACATTTGTCACAATGGGATGAACTTTTGCATATTTTTTTTGTATGGCCATATCTTAAACAAGCATGACACTGCGTGACAGGAAAAATATACACCTCTAGAACTTTGTGCAAAACAATTTAACATTAAGGGGAATATAACAGTGGTCTGAAATTTAATGTTAAGTTTATTTAAAAACTAAAGGTCCTAGAAAGTTGAAATTTTGACAGCGTATATTAAGCCCAATTATCTAGTAAAATATCGAAGTACTTTTTTTTACACAATTTGCTTTCAGAGATATGAAAAAATAATGTTATATTTTCAAAATTAAAAAAAAATATTCCCATATCTTACTAGTTTATACTATAAGGAATATAATGTGAACATTTCATAAAGATGCGATAACTCATGCCCGAGTCAGGTTAAAATAAAAATCTTGAAAAATAAGACCGAAAAATACCGCCGCCTTGCGGATCTTCTCTTAGTTGAACGCGTTGTACACTCATCTGCACAATTATTGGAGGGGCGAGCAGCATGCGGCCAGCGTTTATCCCTGGGCCGGTGAACGCGCACGGCTTCGCGTTTGTTTTTCTTTTCTTTTCTCAATCATAGTTAACAAAAACGGCTCGCGTCGTTAGCATTTGTTCTCGTAAAATTAATATTTCCCAATTATAATCAATATTTTATTGTACTAGTGTTTTATTTATTGCTTTCTGACTACTAATGGAATAAGTATTTTTTTATACTGCATGTTCACTAATATAGAAAACACGAAATGTTTTATTATTAACACAGACACAGACTAAATATCTGTTATACTCTGATTAAAGATGTATTTGTGTGTTGTTGAACTTCACTTCAAATCAGTGCTTTGTACGCGTGGCGCATGAAGGAAAATTTCGAGTTTAGTCTGGGAGTGGAAACACTCGTTCAAAACTTCAAATTCAACTCTATTATGAAATCGACGAATGCCTGAAAATTACGTAAATAAAAAATTCACTGAATATCATGAAAACCGGGAAAGTCAGAGAAAAGTCATGGTATTTTATGCAAATTGACCAAAACACTAACAAAATAGCCATATGATATTATTAAATTTCTCAAAATCAACAGGTATCCTAAAAATGACAAAACATGTCAAAATTTATAAATCCAACTTAAATATTGACAAAAACAATGAAAATAATTTAACAAACTCTGGGAACGAATGTTACCGGCAGCAAAGGCAACGCCGCGCCACGGTTGACAAGGCAACGGGCGCGCGACCAGAATGTCAAAAACTTAACTGACAGTTCGCTCAGTAAACAAACCGAACAACAAACAGTGAATACAACGGCTCCTACTTCAGCTAACACAGTGACACCAGTGACCACTCAAGAATCATTGTGCGTTTCCGAAACGGATGTCCAACAAGCGACGACAAAGGATGACTTTAAAACAGTTGGTCCAGGCGATCGAGAAAACACGCCGGGATTCAAACAATAGGGACCGGTGATGGGGCTAAAACGCTTATTCGCGCGGAACCCAAGAAAACTTGGCTTTTAATCAAACGTATTATGAGCTGCTATACTGTGAATGACGTTAAAAACCATATTGTGTCGATATTAGGTAATAACGATTTTCTATGTGAAAAAATACAAATAGGTGAGCATAACTCAGCATTTAAAATTGCGGCGAACTTTAATGAACATGCTAAACTTACGAATCCTAATAATTGGCCGGACGGCGTTATAGTGTGCCGTTATATTTTTCAACGAGCCAGCCGAACCGCTAAAGCAACTTAATACACATAAAAACAACGTATCCTGTTTTCATATTTTATTTATCAATATTCAAAGTATAAAAAACATCATAAATGAATTCGAAACATTTTTAATTTGTCAAAATAATAAATTTGATCTAATTGGTGTAAGCGAACACTGGCTCAACAAAACGGAGGCGCCTAATCTCATTATTGATAATTTTAAAGTTGCTTCGCACTTCTCACGTTCAATCTATAAACATGGAGGGGTAATGCAGCTAATCAAAAACCAATATGATTACACGCAAATTGATTCCACTAATACTCTGTCTGAAGAGAAAATATGTGAAATAGCCGCATTACGTATTCCTAAACACAATTATGTGGTAATTACAATATATCGCTCGCCTGGCGGTGATTTTAATCGTTTTTTATGTATTCTAGGGAATCTATTAGATAACATTCACACAAAAAGTAATATCATTATAGGAGGTGATTTCAACGTTAAATTTAATAGTGATGACCAGCGAGCCCTGCAAGTTTGTGATATCTTTGCTTCACACGGCCTATCTAGCCTGGTTACGTTCTCCACAAGAAACAACAATTGTTTGGATAATGTTTTCTCGAACATAAACCAAAATCTCATAAAAGCTTACCCAATTGATCCAGGACTCTCCGATCATATCGGAATTCATATTCAGGTTGAGACGAAACAAAAGGATCATGTAAAGGAAAAATTCCGTAGGGTAAGACCATATACTCAAATAGGTAGGTTCAACTTATATAAACAACTAGATTCAACAGACTTTAATTTCATTCAATGTAATAATACTGACCTAGATTCAAAATTCTCAAATTTTTTAAATATTATTTGTAACTGCATGGAAAACTGCTTTCCGGAAAAAAATGTAACTGTATTCAACCGGTCTAAAATGTCAATAAAATGGTTTAATAATGAATTAAAGCAAATGAGAGACACAATTATGCTGCTGAGAGAAGCAAGTACAAGATGCCCTGAGGTAAAATTGAATTATATTAACTATAAAAGATCTTATCAACAGGCCATTAAATCTGCAAAAATAACTGCAAATGATACTTATATAAAGCAAGCCCCCAATAAACCAGCAGCTATGTGGGCACTTGTGCAAAACAAAAACAATAGTAAGAACCATACTGACAATGTGTGTAACATATCGGCTGATGATTTCAACTCATATTTTAGCACCGTTGCCAATAAACTAACCGATGCACTTCCAAGCTCAAACTCTAAACCATTTGATTCATTATTGAATATAGGTACAAATAATAATTTTCCATATTTTGAATTCAAAGAGGTGAGTCCCAACGTGGGATATCTATGGTATTTCGACTTCTATCTTAAAAAATATCATAGATACCATCATTAGTCCGTTTACTGTGCTAATCAATTCTTGCATAACGCATGGCTCCTTCCCTAGCCCTCTCAAAATAGGATGCGTACTGCCTGTATTTAAGAAAGGAGATAGTAACGAAACGAACAATTATAGACCAATATCTCTGCTGCCTATCTTCTCAAAAGTGATTGAAAAAATATTGTATAACCAACTCATTCTCTTTCTAGAGACCAATAACATTCTCAGCAACAGTCAGTTTGGCTTCCGGAGGGGTTTTTCGACGGAGGACGCAATTCTGGCCCTTACACATAAAATTTCAGAAGGCTTTGACCAAGGTTTGGATACTGTCGCTTCCCTATTGGACTTGAGTAAGGCTTTTGATTGCGTCGACAGTGGGATCCTCCTCCGGAAGCTTTACTGCTACAATATTAAGCCATTGAGCTGTCGCTTATTGAATTCTTTTATGAGCGATAGACGGCAGAGAGTATTAATCAATGACATCCTGTCAAGTGAATCCCAAATAACACTTGGTGTGTCGCAAGGGTCTGTTCTCGGGCCTCTGCTTTTTATATTATATATAAATGACCTGCCATCACAGCTAAAAAATGTAATCAATATAGACTCCATTTTGTATGTTGATGACATCACTCTCACGCATCAATCTAAGATGATTAAAACGAGCATGCCAAATATAGAGGAATCGGTGTCACAAGCTTCAGAATGGCTTGTTACTAACAAATTAACATTGAATAAAAGTAAGTCCGTGAACATGCCCTTCTCTCTAAAATCACGGGAGAGCAAAAACTGTAAATTCCTTGGTGTACACGTGGATTCCCAGCTGAACTGGCGTAGGCACACAGAGCTTCTATCATCTAAATTGAGTAGCACAGTCTACTTACTAAGACAACTTACTAACTCCTTACCACAAGCCGCTCTAAAAACAGCATATTTCGGATATTTCCAGTCTCACATAACCTGCGGAATACTGGCATGGGGTCACTCTTCTGCCCTCATGAATCTATTCAGGATACAGCGCAGGGCTGTAAGAGTGATTGCATGTCTAGCCTATAGAGCTGAATGCAAGGAGGCCTTTATTAATTTAAAAATCTTAACACTACCGAGTGCCTATATGCTTAAATGCATCAATTATGTTCGAGGAAACTTATCTAAATATGTTACGCATGTAAAGATACATGACCACTGCACTAGACAAAGACACAACCTCTATCCGGCACGTATGCGCTTATCTAAATCATTAAATGGTGTCAACCACTATGGGCCTAAATTATACAATGCCCTGCCCAATCATATAAAATCACTACCATACAAAAGCTTCAAAAAAGCTACACGGAATTAGTTTCTAGCAAAAGCTTTTTTCTCCATAGATGATTGCTTATCTAATAGATTCCTAGATTTTAATGTGTTAAATGTTCAAACTATGTAATTTTAACGTGTTCTAAATCTTTGTGTATTTTTTATTGTTTTGACGACGGGGTACTTCATTTTTTTTTTTTTTTATTTTTAAATACCAAACTAATATATTTTTATTGATTTGTTATATATAATTGTATGTTTGTTACTCCTACGTTTTTAATTACTTCAATGTGACTTATGTAAACCTTTTGTTTTAACATGCAATAAATGATTTGATTTGATTTGATTTGATTTGGGGTTTCCCACAGATAAAAGTTATTTTAAAAGGTCGGGGAAAAAAATCTTAAATCAGGTAAATGTCGGAAAACTTCAACATTTCAGATTGTGGCTACCATGTCAGTTTTACTTCAAATAATCTTAAACAGATTTTTGCAACAATAAAACACTTTAAACATTGTTTGTATAACACTTTTTGGAGGTACATCAGGGATTTTAGCAAATTTCACATATATTATAAAGGCTATCAAGACATGGTGTTTGGTTGTTACTAGAGGTTAAACAAATTATTGTGTCCAAACCCTGATCCCTGATGTACCCCCCAAAAAGTGTGCACTTATTTATGGAATGGCCGACCTGTTTTGTTTCTAGTTTTATTTACTACACGTTTAATAATGGCAAGCTAAAGTTGCCGACACTGCAGTCCCGAAAAATATATTAATGTTATACAAACAAAGTTTAAAGTGTTTTCTTGTTAAATTAACATGTATAACGAAGTAGAAGAAGCCTCTACAATACAAAATTTTGAAAACTAGATTATTATCTTTAAAAACATTTTTAGTTAGATTATTATCTTTAAAAACATTTTTAGTTATTTAATGTTCTTATCAAAGCAATCCGTTTGAAGTTTCGAACGAGCATTGCCATTCCCAGACTAAGCATGCAGTAAAATTTCGAGTTTAGAAAAGCCCCGCGTAGAAAATTTGTCGAGGGTCGCGCAGCGACCCGAGACAAATTTTCACGGGGCTTTTCTAAACTCGAAATTTTACTTCATGCGCCACGCGTATAAAACAGTGATTTAACGAGAAATTAAAAAACACACAAAACAAATGTTTCATGTTAATCCTCACAATTAATTCGAATTATATTCAAAATCCTTTTGTAAGTAATCGAATCCTATTATAAATATTCGAATCATTTTATGAGGATTTGAATTACCCGCATTTTGATTTGAATACGAATCTTTTTAAAACAATGTAACGAATCCGGATCACAAATACAGTTTAATTACAGTATTCGAATGCCTATTTTGAATTTTCTAAAAGGATTCGAATCCTGAATGATTTGAATCCTGCCTAGCTCTGATCCATACGAATACCCCGAGTATAACACGATGTGAAAAATTTCAGAAATAACTGAATATGTCGAATGTGATACTAAAATATCGAAATACTCGTATACCAAAAGTCAATTCACAAAAACTCGATTTGTTGTTGTTGTTTCGACAATTTACAAAAATATGCGCATGTTTCTTTTCGACTAATATGAGAATTTTGACATTGAGCGTAATTTTTGTGACATTTACGACAATTTTGTTTTTTTTAATTTTCAAATTATATTGGTTATAGTAGGTGATAAGAATATTTTTCGCTGTAAGAAAAATTGTAATTCTGTTGGGAAATGAAGATAAAAATGATTTTCAAATGTGTCTCATTCACCATGATTTGTTTTAGATGACAAATCTCAAATATATTTTTTGTTGAGTATAAAATGTCTGCCTGAAGTCATTTTATTATTTATTTGTTGCATTCATAAAAACTAGAATATTTGATAAAATAAAAATTGAAATTCTCCCGAAAATTTTGGGTATTTACCCAATTTGGCAGAGGCCAAATTAATACACATTATTTTCATGACCATAGCAGTTAGGAAAGATAATATTCCTATATAAAAAATATCATTGAAAATCCTATGTTCCGCGTTTTTCATTCAGGGTGTCTACGGTAAACCGTTCGTTAAAAGTTTATGGGGTTGCCGTTGCACTAAAAATTTGAAAAAAATCCTTGTCATACGGTTAAATCAGTTCTCCTCATGTGAAATATATTCAACTTTATATCACTTCCGGTTCTACCGGAAGTAGCACCAAATTTGTTATTTCAAATAGAACACCCTATATATTAGTCATTTTTTAGATTCCTCGATTAAATTGCAACATATTTTATTCAAATATATGTACACTTATCTCTTATAGTTTTGAAGCAAAAAAAATATTTCTAAAATTTCGACCTCTAAAAGGCATCTTGAAATCTGTCTGTAACTTCTCTTAAGAATAAGATAAAAATATGATTTAAATCTCTACTTGTACCTAGGGGATGCCTCTATAGGTATATTAATTCGCAACTGAATTTTAGTAGGCAAGTAGTAATGTTTTTGTTTTGTCGCGTATGTAATGCAAAATGTCAAATAATAACAGTATATTACGTAACCAGAGTAGTATCCAGTATATTACATATGAGCGGACATGTTGCGCACGAGTCGCGCAGCAGCGACTGCAGTATTCCGCGAGTATGTAATTGCCATACCACTCGAGAAACGTACGATACTTTACCTACGCCCTAACAAAATAAACAATGAGCATTAAAGAAGAACTTATTTATTGTAATAATTTTTAATAGTACCATGACAATGATAATAATAATAATAATAATAATAATAATAATTTATTTCTCAACAGACCAGGTCCAATTACAGAGAAAAATATATTTAACGTACAATACATTAAAGTACACATTAAAAATAAAAAGAAAAGTATACATTAAAAATACACAATATAGAAAACAAATATATATAAATAAAACATACATGCGCCAAATATGATCTATAAGAAACACGTTTTTAAAACATTTTCGAATTCAGTAGTGTTATTACAAAAGATATCGACAGCGTACTGAACCTCATGATAATTCCTAATCATATTGATGACGGGTGAAAATAAGTGGTGATTTGTACGAGGAGTATTATATGAAAATGAATGCATGCTTCTTGAATTTATCCTCGGAATTGTAAAATTAAGCAACGATGGGAAAGATGTATTATCAATATTATTGTGAATGAGTTTATGAAGTTCACAAATTGAAATATATTTATGTCTATTAAAAACAGACATAAAATCAAATTCACGTAAGAGGGCGCTACCTTACATCAAAGGTAGGATAGATGTTGTACTTGCGATAGTATAAATATCTTAGAAATTTCTTTTGTATTCTCTCAAGTGAATTTATATGAATTTTATAATAAGGAGTCCATACGCAAGCACAATAGTTTATTTTACTGATAATTAGAGAGTCGAACAGTCGAATAATTGATGATAGGTCAGAAAAGTCACGACTATTTCGAATAATGAATCCAAGTAGCCTGAGACAATCATTTACAACCTTTGTAATATGTTCCTTAAACGATAACGTATTATCAAATATTACTCCTAAATCCGTGTGGCTGGTGGTCCTTTTAATAGAAGCATTACATATTTGATAATTAAACAGAACGGGCCTACGAACACGAAAATAGGATACGATGCAACATTTTGAAATATTGATATTCAGTCCATTGTCTGAGCACCAACTGTGCATCGACTGCAAATTATGTTGTAAAGATACACAGTCTAACTCCGTTTCAATTACACGGTATAATTTTATATCATCAGCATACATGAGGTAGTCACAGGTTAAAGAATCAATTACGTTATTAATAAAAACAAGAAATAGTAAGGGGCCCAGGTTTGAACCTTGCGGAACCCCACTTTCAGCAGAAAATTGACTCGACTGAAACCCCATGCACGAAACAAATTGCTGCCTGCCACATAAATAAGACTTAAGAACAGAAATTACATTATCGTTGATATTGTAACGCTTTAGATAATTCAACAATTTATCATGTGGCATTCTATCAAAAGCCTTACTTATATCTGTATAAATAACATCAACTTGCTTTCCACGATCAAGTTGATCAGATACAAATTGAGTTATATTTAATAAGTTAGACTGTGTACTTTTTTTCTTCATGAAGCCGTGCTGATGAGGGGTAATGAAAGGAGAAACAATTTTATAAATATGATCGTACAGAATGCTTTCAAACACTTTAGAAAAGTTTGAAATTAATGCGATTGGTCGATAGTTTTCGATGCAACTCCTGTCACCCGATTTATACACTGGAGTAAGTCTCGTTAACTTCCACCGTTTTGGAAAAATTCCCGTTGATAAAATTAAATTAAAAATGATTGTCAAAGGTCGAGACAGTTGGTTAGCACAATCTTTTATAAAAAATGCTGGTATTTGATCAGCACCTGCCGTCATTTTGGGTTTAAGAGCTTTCAAATAACAAAGGACGATATCATCAGTTATAGAATAGTTTCCTAGAATATTACACACAGGATCACAATTAATATCACACGCAGTGCTGTTACGTTTATATGCCTTTTGAAAATGGTCACCGAATCCTCGAACAATGCCTCCACCTGTTATTTTATTGTCCCCGCCAAGTGACATGAGTCCAGGCAATCTGGATTTCTTCTTCTTTTTATTGACGAAGGACCAAAATTGTTTGGGATTTTTGGATAAATTCGTTTCGGCAGTTTTGATGAAATTTTGATACGCTTCACGAGTCTTGTTCTTGAGGAGGGTTCTGGTTGCACGGTATTTGGATGCGCTAGCATCGGTTTTATATTTTTTCATTTGACGATGCTGCCTGCCTTTACTTTGGGACAATCTTCTTAATTCATTATTATACCATGGAGGAAATGCATTAGAATTATAATTAACTCTTTTCTTGGGAATGAATTTGTTCAGTACGTCATATATAGTATCATAGAAGAAATCACATGCTTTATCAACGTCATATATACTTTCAAGTTCTATCCAATTAATTGCTGACATTTGCATATATGCTTCATATAATCGGTAAGTTTTGAAATTATAAAATTTGATTCCTGTTTCCGATGAACTACTTGGAAAGTTAATTTGTTTTAATATCTGCACATCAATATTTAAAGCCGGGTGGTGATGGTCTTCAGCAATAATGACGTCATCAGCTTTATAAACAGTGCAAACAGCATTAACAGGAACATTGACAAAATCTAGTATTCGATCGTTGATATTACAAATATTATTGCATTGTCTCAGATTGTTGAATGATATAAAATTCATAAAAGATGCGACCTTGTTACATTTTATGTTTGATATTGTGTTTGTTTTATAATTTGGCAGATTAAAATCTCCACATATAATTGAGTTTTCGTTGTTAAAATGTTCCCCACAATATTCAAATAAGTTAACATACTCGTCTATTGATGTAGTAGGTGGAATGTAAAGACAAATTATGGACGGGTGTGAAGTTACCAATAGATTCCGCCAATAGATCATAAAAAAATAAAAAAACAATATATTTGATATTTTTCTCCACAGGCCTACTCATTGTACTCCATTCTTGATGATAACATTGATAAACCCGGTTTACTACCCCTTTCTACCCCTATACCTCCCCTAATTCCGTTTGATTATCAATTTTCATTATGTGCTCCTCAAAATTTTCAAGTTATTTTTATATACACATGTTCCCCATACTTCTATTAATCAATTAGAAAAGAAAACATTTTCACACCGCACCCCCGTAACCCCCCAAAAAATAAAAATGCATCCTGGATTATAAACTATTTTTCGCCATTAAATTTTATAAATATTAACACTGTTTATGTACACACGTATTGCTTGCCTATGTTTCAACAAATATAAAATAAAAAACAAACTACCCCCACCCCCATATGATCTTTTTTTTTTTGAAAAATTATTTATTTGCGGTAATTGCTCCTCTCACTATTGAAAATATTTACTTACAGGCGTTATCTTCATACTTCAATTGTTCATTTATGATAAAAATATTATTTACACCGTAGCTCCCCCACCCCTTAAATATGCGAATTTGAAAAATGACTGGATTTTTCATGACAAATAATTAGATTTCAGTAATTGCTCCTCCAAATTATAAAAATATTTTTACACAGGCGTGTTCAGCATACTTTATTTATTCAGATTCTACAGTCAAATTATTCACACCGAACTTCCCCCGCCCCTAAATAATTGCGAATATAACACGTGATCATCTCTCGATGTTTATGATAAATAATTAGTTTTCAGTAATTGCTCCTCTGAGTTTTGCAAATATTTTTAAACAGGCGTGCTCGCCATACTTCATTTATTCAGATTCAACAATCAAATTTTTCACACCGAACTTCCCCCACCCCTAAATAATTGCGAATATAACACATGATATGTTTTAGATTTTTTATGATAAATAATTAGTTTTTAGTAATTGCTCCTCCGAAATTTAAAAATATTTTTGCACAGGCGTGTTCCCCATACTTCATTTATTCAGATTCAACAATCAAATTTTTCACACCGAACTTCCCCCACCCCCAAATAATTGCGAATATAACACATGATATGTTTTCGATTATTTATGATAAATAATTAGTTTTCAGTAATTGCTCCTCCGAAATTTTAAAATATTTTTGCACAGGCGTGTTCCTCATACTTCATTTATTCAGATTCAACAATCAAATTTTTCACACCGAACTTCCCCCACCCCCAAATAATTGCGAATATAACACATGATATGTTTTCGATTATTTATGATAAATAATTAGTTTTGAGTAATTGCTCCTCCGAAATTTTAAAATATTTTTGCACAGGCGTGTTCCTCATACTTCATTTATTCAGATTCAACAATCAAATTTTTCACATCGAACTTCCCCCACCCCCAAATAATTGCGAATATAACACATGATATGTTTTCGATTATTTATGATAAATAATTAGTTTTGAGTAATTGCTCCTCCGAAATTTTAAAATATTTTTGCACAGGCGTGTTCCCCATACTTCATTTATTCAGATTCAACAATCAAATTTTTCACACCGAACTTCCCCCACCCCCAAATAATTGCTAATATAACACATGATATGTTTTCGATTATTTATGATAAATAATTAGTTTTCAGTAATTGCTCCTCCGAAATTTTAAAATATTTTTGCACAGGCGTGTTCCTCATACTTAATTTATTCAGATTCAACAATCAAATTTTTCACACCGAACTTCCCCCACCCCCAAATAATTGCGAATATAACACATGATATGTTTTCGATTATTTATGATAAATAATTAGTTTTGAGTAATTGCTCCTCCGAAATTTTAAAATATTTTTGCACAGGCGTGTTCCTCATACTTCATTCATTCAGATTCAACAATCAAACTTTTCACACCGAACTTCCCCCCACCCCCAAATAATTGCGAATATAACACATGATATGTTTTCGATTATTTATGATAAATAATTAGTTTTGAGTAATTGCTCTTCCGAAATTTTAAAATATTTTTGCACAGGCGTGTTCCTCATACTTCATTTATTCAGATTCAATAATCAAATTATTCACACCGAACTTCCCCCACCCCCAAATAATTGCGAATATAACACATGATATGTTTTCGATTATTTATGATAAATAATTAGTTTTGAGTAATTGCTCCTCCGAAATTTTAAAATATTTTTGCACAGGCGTGTTCCCCATACGTCATTTATTCAGATTCAACAATCAAATTTTTCACACCGAACTTCCCCCACCCCCAAATAATTGCGAATATAGCACATGATATGTTTTCGATTATTTATGATAAATAATTAGTTTTTAGTAACTGCTCCTCCGAAATTTTAAAAAATTTTTGCACAGGCGTGTTCCCCATACTTCATTTATTTAGATTCAACAATAAAATTTTTCACACCGAACTTTCCCCACCCCCAAATAATTGCGAATATAACATATGATATGTTTTCGATTTTTTATGATAAATAATTAGTTTTGAGTAATTGCTCCTCCGAAATTTTAAAATATTTTTGCACAGGCGTGTTCCCCATACTTCATTTATTCAGATTCAACAATAAAATTTTTCACACCGAACTTCCCCCACCCCCAAATAATTGCGAATATAACACATGATATGTTTTCGATTTTTTATGATAAGAAATTAGTTTTGGGTAATTGCTCCTCCGAAATTTTAAAATATTTTTGCACAAGCGTGTTCCCCATACTTCATTTATTCAGATTCAACAATAAAAATTTTCACACCGAACTTCCCCCACCCCCAAATAATTGCGAATATAACACATGATATGTTTTCGATTATTTATGATAAATAATTAGTTTTCAGTAATTGCTCCTCCGAAATTTTAAAATATTTTTGCACAGGCGTGTTCCCCATACTTCATTTATTCAGATTCAACAATCAAATTTTTCACACCGAACTTCCCCCACCCCCAAATAATTGCGAATATAACACATGATATGTTTTCGATTATTTATGATAAATAATTAGTTTTCAGTAATTGCTCCTCCAAAATTTTAAAATATTTTTGCACAGGCGTGTTCCCCATACTTCATTTATTCAGATTCAACAATCAAATTTTTTACACCGAACTTCCCCCACCCCCAAATAATTGCGAATATAACACATGATATTTTTTCGATTTTTTAGGATAAATAATTAGTTTTGAGTAATTGCTCCTCCGAAATTTTAAAATATTTTTGCACAGACGTGTTCCCCATACTTCATTTATTCAGATTCAACAATCAAATTTTTAACACCGAACTTCCCCCACCCCAAATATTTGCGAATATAACATATGATCATCTTTCGATTTTTTCTTATAAATAATTAGGTTTTAAAAGTTGCTCCACCGAAATATATAAATATTTTTGCACAGGTATGTTCCCCATACTTTTTTTATTCAGATTCTACAATTAAATTTTTCACACCGAACTTCCCCTACCCCTATATATAAAAATCTATTGGTTTCGAATATTCAATAAACAAAGGACTTCATTGAGTTTGTTTTTTCAAGACCTCCTCTTTAGCGGCACACGGTCTATAAATGAATATATCTACGGTAGGCGTTTTTCATTTTTTTTTCATAATCGCAATTTAGGAAGTTTGGTGCGAACGGTGTTTAAAGAAAAACAACGTTATTTGTTTACACTATAAAGTTAATAATTTTGACTTGTTCCCATTTGCCCTGATGCCGTCCAATTGGTCCAATACACATCTAGTATTTAAAAATTATGAAAATTAATATCCAATTATTTATAATAACACTTTGCAATTAATACAGTTTTCATTTTATTTATTTTTTGATAATACATTTCATTTATGACTCATTTGTAAACCAAAAACGCTGACTCTATTCATGGGCTGTCTCACAAAAAACATAATAAATCAACTTCTTTGTCGTTAAAATACTGCAATATTTGAAATTGTCTGCCACATGATTTTTATATCCACAAATAAAAAAATGTGCTGAGAGGCCGTAAGTGTTAATACGTAGTAAAATTGATTATTGCTACCTTTAACAACAAGTGCTTTCGTTTTTGATTTTATAGGAACATTAAATTTACGAAAAATGTGTTGCTTAGAATTATCTCAAAACTGGACGACAATGTTAATATTTTTATTGTCGAGCGGTAAAGGGATTTTGCTTAAATGAATCACATTTTGAGTGCCTAAAATTTAAACAAACTTAGATTTGTTGCTTAAAGGACTCTGGGTTGTATTCCGTATATATATATATATAAATATATATATCTTTTTTTCACTTTCTCTAAATTATCACAATTTAATTCGGTACTTTGTCCAGAAAAAACAAGAGCTATTAAATTTTTTACGTTTGTTGTAAAAAATAATCATTAAATATAAGAAACTTAAGCATTTAAAGTATTAAAGTACCTCTGTTTAAAAATATTTTCAAAATATTAAGGAACAATTAAATAAAACTCATTATTTATCAAGAAAAATAATAATAATACTATTTGGATTGATTGAGTTACTTGAAGATAATTATACTTTGATTAAAAAACACTTAGAACCTTTCTTCAATACTTTATTTTGTAACCAAATGTACATTTCGGACACGAAGTGTCCATTATCAATGGTTTGATACTAATACTAATACTAACTAATACTAATACTAATACTAATATTAGTATCAAACCATTGATAATGGACACTTCGTGTCCGAAATGTACATTTGGTTACAAAATAAAGTATTGAAGAAAGGTTCTAAGTGTTTTTTAATCAAAAATAATAATACTATTCATTTATTTCTCAGCAGAATAAATTCTATTTAATAAGTTGATCATTCACAATTATTTAGAAGTAGGAAAACTTTAGTTAAAATATGGTGTTTATCAAAATTAGCAAATCAAGTATAGGTAATACGCCTCTTATACTTTCAAAATTTGGACGAGCAATTACTAAAAACTAATTATTTATCATAAAAAATCGAGAAATGATCATGTGTTATTCGCAATTATTTACGGGCGAAGGAAGTTTGGTGTGAACATTTTGTTTGTAAAATCTGGACAAATAAAGTATGGGGAACACGCCTAGATAAATATATTTTCAAAATTCGAAGAAGCAATTACTAAAAACTAATTATTAATCATAAAAAATCGATAGTTGATCATGTGTTATATTAACAATTATTTAGGGGTGATAGAAGCTCGGTGAAGTAAATTTGATTGTAAAATCTGAATAAATAAAATATGAGGAACACGCCTGTGCAAAAATATTTTCAAAATTCGGAGGAGCAATTACTCAAAAGTAATTATTTATCATAAAAAATCGAAAGATGATCATTTGTTATATTCGCAATTATTTATGAGTGGGGAAAGTTCGGTGTGAAAAATTTGATTGTTGAATCTGAATAAATGAAGTATGGGGAACACGCCTGTGTAAAAATATTTTCAAATTTCGGAGGAGCAATTACCCAAAACTAATTATTTATCATAAAATATCGAAAACATATCATGTGTTATATTCGCAATTATTTGGGGGTGGGGGAAGTTCGGTGTGAAAAATTTTATTGTTGAATCTGAATAAATGAAGTATGGGGAACACGCCTGTGCAAAAATATTTTAAAATTTCGGAGGAGCAATTACTGAAAACTAATTATTTATCATAAATAATCGAAAACATATCATGTGTTATATTCGCAATTATTTGGGGGTGGGGGAAGTTCGGTGTGAAAAATTTTATTGTTGAATCTGAATAAATGAAGAATGGGGAACACGCCTGTGCAAAAATATTTTAAAATTTCGGAGGAGCAATTACTCAAAACTAATTATTTATCATAAATAATCGAAAACATATCATGTGTTATATTCGCAATTATTGGGGGGTGGGGGAAGTTCGGTGTGAAAAATTTTATTGTTGAATCTGAATAAATGAAGTATGGGGAACACGCCTGTGCAAAAATATTTTAAAATTTCGGAGGAGCAATTACTGAAAACTAATTATTTATCATAAATAATCGAAAACATATCATGTGTTATATTCGCAATTATTTGGGGGTAGGGGAAGTTCGGTGTGAAAAATTTGATTGTTGAATCTGAATAAATGAAGTATGGGGAACACGCCTGTGCAAAAATATTTTAAAATTTCGGAGGAGCAATTACTCAAAACTAATTATTTATCATAAAGAATCGAAAACATATCATGTGTTATATTCGCAATTATTTGGGGGTGGGGGAAGTTCGGTGTGAAAAATTTGATTGTTGAATCTGAATAAATGAAGTATGGGGAACACGCCTGTGCAAAAATATTTTAAAATTTCGGAGGAGCAATTACTCAAAACTAATTATTTATCATAAATAATCGAAAACATATCATGTGTTATATTCGCAATTATTTGGGGGTGGGGGAGTTCGGTGTGAAAAATTTGATTATTGAATCTGAATAAATGAAGTATGGGGAACACGCCTGTGCAAAAATATTTTAAAATTTCGGAGGAGCAATTACTCAAAACTAATTATTTATCATAAATAATCGAAAACATATCATGTGTTATATTCGCAATTATTTGGGGGTTGGGGAAGTTCGGTGTGAAAAATTTGATTGTTGAATCTGAATAAATGAAGTATGAGGAACACGCCTGTGCAAAAATATTTTAAAATTTTGGAGAAGCAATTACTCAAAACTAATTATTTATCATAAATAATCGAAAACATATCATGTGTTATATTCGCAATTATTTGGGGGTGGGGGAAGTTCGGTGTGAAAAATTTGATTGTTGAATCTGAATAAATGAAGTATGGGGAACACGCCTGTGTAAAAATATTTTAAAATTTCGGAGGAGCAATTACTCAAAACTAATTATTTATCATAAATAATCGAAAACATATCATGTGTTATATTCGCAATTATTTGGGGGTGGGGGAAGTTCGGTGTGAAAAATTTGATTGTTGAATCTGAATAAATGAAGTATGGGGAACACGCCTGTGCAAAAATATTTTTAAATTTCGGAGGAGCAATTACTCAAAACTAATTATTTATCATAAATAATCGAAAACATATCATGTGTTATATTCGCAATTATTTGGGGGTGGGGGAAGTTCGGTGTGAAAAATTTGATTGTTGAATCTGAATAAATGAAGTATGGGGAACACGCCTGTGCAAAAATATTTTAAAATTTCGGAGGAGCAATTACTCAAAACTAATTATTTATCATAAATAATCGAAAACATATCATGTGTTATATTCGCAATTATTTGGGGGTGGGGGAAGTTCGGTGTGAAAAATTTGATTGTTGAATCTGAATAAACGAAGTATGAGGAACACGCCTGTGCAAAAATATTTTAAAATTTTGGAGGAGCAATTACTCAAAACTAATTATTTATCATAAATAATCGAAAACATATCATGTGTTATATTCGCAATTATTTGGGGGTGGGGGAAGTTCGGTGTGAAAAATTTGATTGTTGAATCTGAATAAATGAAGTATGGGGAACACGCCTGTGTAAAAATATTTTAAAATTTCGGAGGAGCAATTACTCAAAACTAATTATTTATCATAAATAATCGAAAACATATCATGTGTTATATTCGCAATTATTTGGGGGTGGGGGAAGTTCGGTGTGAAAAATTTTATTGTTGAATCTGAATAAATGAAGTATGGGGAACACGCCTGTGCAAAAATATTTTAAAATTTCGGAGGAGCAATTACTCAAAACTAATTATTTATCATAAATAATCGAAAACATATCATGTGTTATATTCGCAATTATTTGGGGGTGGGGGAAGTTCGGTGTGACAAATTTGATTGTTGAATCTGAATAAATGAAGTATGAGGAACACGCCTGTGCAAAAATATTTTAAAATTTTGGAGGAGCAATTACTCAAAACTAATTATTTATCATAAATAATCGAAAACATATCATGTGTTATATTCGCAATTATTTGGGGGTGGGGGAAGTTCGGTGTGAAAAATTTGATTGTTGAATCTGAATAAATGAAGTATGGGGAACACGCCTGTGTAAAAATATTTTAAAATTTCGGAGGAGCAATTACTCAAAACTAATTATTTATCATAAATAATCGAAAACATATCATGTGTTATATTCGCAATTATTTGGGGGTGGGGGAAGTTCGGTGTGAAAAATTTAATTGTTGAATCTGAATAAATGAAGTATGGGGAACACGCCTGTGCAAAAATATTTTAAAATTTCGGAGGAGCAATTACTCAAAACTAATTATTTATCATAAATAATCGAAAACATATCATGTGTTATATTCGCAATTATTTGGGGGTGGGGGAAGTTCGGTGTTAAAAATTTGATTGTTGAATCTGAATAAATGAAGTATGGGGAACACGCCTGTGCAAAAATATTTTAAAATTTCGGAGGAGCAATTACTCAAAACTAATTATTTATCATAAATAATCGAAAACATATCATGTGTTATATTCGCAATTATTTGGGGGTGGGGGAAGTTCGGTGTGAAAAATTTGATTGTTGAATCTGAATAAATGAAGTATGGGGAACACGCCTGTGCAAAAATATTTTAAAATTTCGGAGGAGCAATTACTCAAAACTAATTATTTATCATAAATAATCGAAAACATATCATGTGTTATATTCGCAATTATTTGGGGGTGGGGGAAGTTCGGTGTGAAAAATTTTATTGTTGAATCTGAATAAATGAAGTATGGGGAACACGCCTGTGCAAAAATATTTTAAAATTTCGGAGGAGCAATTACTCAAAACTAATTATTTATCATAAATAATCGAAAACATATCATGTGTTATATTCGCAATTATTTGGGGGTGGGGGAAGTTCGGTGTGAAAAATTTGATTGTTGAATCTGAATAAATGAAGTATGGGGAACACGCCTGTGCAAAAATATTTTAAAATTTCGGAAGAGCAATTACCAAAAACTAATTATTTATCATAAATAATCGAAAACATATCATGTGTTATATTCGCAATTATTTGGGGGTGGAGGAAGTTCGGTGTGAAAAATTTTATTGTTGAATCTGAATAAATGAAGTACGGGGAACACGCCTGTGCAAAAATATTTTAAAATTTCGGAGGAGCAATTACTAAAAACTAATTATTTATCATAAAAAATCGAAAACATATCATGTGTTATATTCGCAATTATTTGGGGGTGGGGGAAGTTCGGTGTTAAAAATTTGATTGTTGAATCTGAATGAATGAAGTATGGGGAACACGTCTGTGCAAAAATATTTTAAAATTTCGGAGGAGCAATTACTCAAAACTAATTATTTATCATAAAAAATCGAAAACATATCATGTGTTATATACGCAATTATTTGGGGGTGGGGGAAGTTCGGTGTTAAAAATTTGATTGTTGAATCTGAATAAATGAAGTATGGGGAACACGCCTGTGCAAAAATATTTTAAAATTTCGGAGGAGCAATTACTAAAAACTAATTATTTATCATAAAAAATCTAAAACATATCATGTGTTATATTCGCAATTATTTAGGGGTGGGGGAAGTTCGGTGTGAAAAATTTGATTGTTGAATCTGAATAAATGAAGTATGGCGAACACGCCTGTTTAAAAATATTTGCAAAACTCAGAGGAGCAATTACTGAAAACTAATTATTTATCATAAACATCGAGAGATGATCACGTGTTATATTCGCAATTATTTAGGGGCGGGGGAAGTTCGGTGTGAATAATTTGACTGTAGAATCTGAATAAAGAAAGTATGCTGAACACGCCTGTGTAAAAATATTGTTATAATTTGGAGGAGCAATTACTGAAATCTAATTATTTGTCATGAAAAATCCAGCCATTTTTCAAATTCGCATATTTAAGGGGTGGGGGAGCTACGGTGTAAATAATATTTTTATCATAAATGAACAATTGAAGTATGAAGATAACGCCTGTGAGTAAATATTTTCAATAACGAGAGGAGCAATTACCGCAAATAAATAATTTTTCGAAAAAAAAAAGATCATATGGGGGTGGGGGTAGTTTGTTTTTTATTTTATATTTGTTGAAACATAGGCAAGCAATACGTGTGTACATAAACAGTTTTAATATTTGGAAAATTTAATGGCGAAAAATAGTTATTAATCCAGGATGCATTTTTATTTTTTGGGGGGTTACGGGGGTGCGGTGTGAAAATGTTTTCTTTTCTAATTGATTAATAGAAGTATGGGGAACATGTGTATATAAAAATAACTTGAACATTTTGAGGAGCACATAATGAAAATTGATAATCAAACGGAATTAGGGGAGGTATAGGGGTAGAAAGGGGTAGTAAACCGGGTTTATCAATGTTATCATCAAGAATGGAGTACAATGAGTAGGCCTGTGGAGAAAAATATCAAATATATTGTTTTTTTATTTTTTTATAATCTATTGGCGGAATCTATTGGTAACTTCACACCCGTAAATTATGGCAAAACTAGTATTATTATTAATAATTTCTACGGCAACTATATCAATATTGACAACAAGACAATCAACAGACACACGAGTACATTGAATGCTGCTTTTGACTGCAATCAACACTCCTCCTCCTTTGCACCGTTGCCTGTCAGATCTGAAAACTACATATTTGTCAGAAAACAATTATCATACACCCCATCTTTGAGCCATGTTTATGTCAGCAAAATGAAATCGCTGCTACAGGTTAACGAGTTGTTGTATAAATCTATTGTTTTGGTATTTAGCCCGCGAACATTTTGATAATAAAAATGCATTTGACTGGTCTGTTGAATATTTAAAAATTTTGTTTTTTCTCAGAAGCTTCAACTATTTTGGGTACTCCGCGAATATATTTTATTGTTAGGTTTGTTTCGCCTCCTTCTTTGCGTCGGGTTAATTGTTCTCTTAGTAGTTTCAAATGCTGTTGTTGATAAGGTGTCAAATCAGATTTTATATTTGTCCTATTTAGCTCCCTACTTTTCTTTAAGATATCTTTAGCTATTTTAACGTCGGATAATATATCTTTAAGAGGACAGATGGAATGATGGAAACTAAATTACTACTTGAATAAAATACAGGGAATAAAGCTGTACATTTTCCGACATTCGTTGTTTTTGAAAAGAGTTCAATTTGAAGCTTTAAATGAGTGTTTTCCACTCCTAGACTAAGCATGAAGTAAAATTTCGAGTTTAGAAAAGCCCCGTGAAAATTTGTCGAGGGTCGCGCAGCGACCCGAGACAAATTTTCTGGGCTTTTCTAAACTCGAAATTTTACTTCATGCGCCACGCGTATAAGACACTAAAATATTGTGAAATTTATTTATATTCAAACTTCAGTTGAAATCTGTGTTTTATACGCGTGGCGCATTAAGTAAAATTTCGAGTTTAGAAAAGCCCAGAAAATGTGTCTCGGGTCGCTGTGCGACCCTCGACAAATTTTCAAGGGGCTTTTCTAAACTCGAAATTTTACTTCATGCTTAGTCTGGGAGTGGAAAACACTCGTTTAGAGCTTCAAATTGAACCATTAAAAAAAAACAACGAATAACTAAAGATTTAAAGAAAACAAGCTGAACTTGGTATACGTATATTTTAAAGAAAAACTCCCTGTACATCAAAGAAATGTCATTACCCTGCATAAATGCGACGAAAAACGAATTTTCGAAATAATTCGAAAACTACTCGCTTTAGAAGTATAGTTGTATAATACTTTTTTGTAGGAAATTTTTCCCCCAATCGTACTACGTGATAAAAATTTGATCATTCCATTAAAAAAAAAATGAATTACTTGATATTGAAGAGAGCACTTAGATATTGACATTTTAAGAACACTTATTGTCAAAATTGACAGTTTCCAATTAATTTACTCATAGAGGCATTCTCTAGGTACAAGTAGAGATATAAATCATATGTTTATCTTATTCTTAAGAGAAGTTACAGACAGATTTCGAGATGCCTTTTAAAGGTCAAAATTTTAGAAATATTTTTTTTTCTTGAAAACTATAAGAGATAAGTGTACATATGTTTGAATAAAATATGTTGCAATTTAAACGAGAAACCCAAAAAAATGCTAATAAGTAGGGTGTTCTATTTAAAATAACAAATTTGGTGCTACTTCCGGTGGAACCGGAAGTGCTATAAAGTTGAAATATTGCACATGAGGAGAACTGATTCAACCATATGTCAAGGATTGTTTTCCAATTTTTAGTGCAACGGCAACCCCATAAACTTTTAACGAATGATTTAGCGTAGACACCCTGTATATATCCGGCATATAAATATTTACAAGGAGCTTATGAACATGAATTATTTTATTATTATATTTTTAAGAAATAATCTCTAATTTAATAAAATAAAACACATAGTTTGTTCGGCTGTCGAAACTTTAGTCTTAAAAGAAAATATAATGTGTTATAATGACAAGAATAAGAATCATCGGTTTTGTAGATACCGAAAAATAACACAGGATCCGATAACGCTTTCTAACGAATTAAAAACAATACATAGCTTGTATGTATTATCAGCGTGTTTAAATAATACGAATCGACACTTTTCTTAGATCCGTCTTTTTTATACGCTTTTTTTTCCGTCTATTCCACGCGACGCGAGACCCCATCCGTTCATGCCAAGGATCAATGCACAAATGCACAGCGAACTTTCTTTCCAACACGATCGGCGTGTTACACTGCAATAATCCCCTTAAGAGGGGGAGAGTTACTTCTAACCGTAATAACCACAGAATGAGTATTTTTAAACTCCTCAACTCCGTTATTAATTTCTTTTCTTTTCCAACGTCTTACTTGTAGGGTTTGGAAGGGATTATTTAAGTTTAAATTATTTAAAATTTCCTCTTCTGAGAAGAAGGGGTCAACCTCCCTAATTATGCATTTTGTTGAAATAAATTGAGCGGGAATGACACATTTGATTGAATTCTTCTCAAGAAAAACTATTTAATTTAATAATTTATTTGCATCCTTGTTATTTTTAAATTGAGCACAAACACGATTTCTTCCTCTTCTCGAAGTAATAACATCAAATCCCGATTTATAAAGTAAATTTCCTATTACCATCTCATGAATGGAAGAGGAGAATTCACGCCGTTATTGTTTTGTTTTTCAATATATACCAAAAAAGGAGCTCTGTCGCTATTTTTAAACTCAATTATCTGATCTTTGCGAATGTCAGGTGGTCGGCCGGGGGGGGGGGGTCCCTGCCGAGCACATTGCCATTGTAACTAAAAACTACTATCTGTATTCGGCTCTTATTATTTATAAAGATAAACAAATAAAAGAAGACTTACAATGCACAGAAGATAACAAAACTTAAACCCCAACGGATTCACGGGAGTTTTGTAGGTTAAACGCGATCCGAACTGCTCGAACGCTAGCGGTCGACCCTCGCTTAGCCTGTTCTTCTACTTAGCTAGCTAGAGCAGAAGGAACTGATGCTGTTTGTGGGGGGGTGCGTCCCATTTAAGCCTTGTACCGCGTGACGTAGGTGAGGACGCGTGCGTTCGCTCGCCGCAGGGTAGTGAGTCACCCTACTGGCGAGCGCTTTTCGCGCGCTCGGGCGTGCTCTGACGTGTCTCCACAAAAACAATCACGCACCTGATTATCAATCCACGTCACAAATTGTTTGTTTGAAGGCTAAAAATTCATCTCAATTTTGATTGACGGCGTCAGTTAAAAATGAATTTTCTAATATGTCAAATGAGGGCTGTGAATGCTCGCCCCGTCCGAAATTGCCAAGTTTCCTGAGTCAAGTCTTGTACGCCATACAAATGTTACAAGCGCAAGAAAATTACCCGTGCGGTGTACCGTTAAACGCTATAGCTAGATCCATGAAGAAACAATATAAATTAACTGGGGATGTGATGAATCAAGTCAAGACTTCTGTGCTGGAAGGTCAAAGACAGGGGCTGATCGTGATGTATTCCGATGGGGGTTTCCGGACGTTAGCAGCCGTCGCTAAGTTGCAGCTGTGTGGAGATGTTGAAAGCAGGAAGAAGTTAGCTGAAGAGGTGTTCGATGTGTTCATAGATAAAAGTAATTTCGTCGCAACTCAGGAACCAATTGTTCGCACAAAAAAGACGCACGAGTCGAAAGCAGACTTACTAAAAATGCTCGATCGATTTTTGAAAAGTAACAAGAAACTAATTAAGGGTAATTGTGGGAAAAGGAATAATTGTGAGAGAAGGAATAACAGCAGGAGGGGTAAACGGAGGAAGAAGAAACGAAAACGGGAAAAGTGTGAAGTTGCTGACGATTCTTCTAGTTCCTCGTCTTCTTGTTCTAATCCATCCAGAAAGAAAAATGTTCGTGTAAGGAACAAAAAACGCGGGAAGTGTAATTATAAGGATGTAAAGAAAAACCCCAAATGTGTGGATAGTGATGATTCTCCTGTTACTTCTTCAGCTTCGTCTGCTTCGGATTATACTAGGTCTACTGGTAATACAAAGAAATGCAGAAAGAAATAAAATAAGGTTATTGAAATTACAATAATTTATCAATATGATAACTTTCTTTGTTAATGTTTATTTAGTTGGATAAACATAATTTTTGTAGAACGATCCTGAAGATATTAGGTGTACTAAAGAGTGAGTGCATATTGTTATTTCTGACTCGAACCAATATAGTCATATTGTACATTTCGAGTACTATGTACCCATTATCAATAGCTATTGATAATGGGTACACACTATACCCGAAATGTACATCTAGCATCAAAAAATAAAAGTAAAGAAAGGTATACAGAGAGTTTTTTGTAACACCGAATATTTTCATAACGAGAATATTTCTTTTATGTATCCATATGCATACGTTGCACATTTTTCGATGCTCGGTTTATTAAAAGAATTTAATTTAAAGCTTTAAGCGAGTGTTTTCCACTCCCAGGCTAAGCATGAAGTAAAATTTCGAGTTTAGAAAAGCCTGAAAATTTGGTTTGGTCGCGTAGCGCGAAGCGCGGAGCGACCAAACCAAATTTTCAGGCTTTTCTAAACTCGAAATTTTACTTCATGCGCCACCGGTACAAAACACTAACATATTACGAAGTTTGAACCACACCGCTAAACTTAACATTAAATCAGTGTTTTGTACCGGTGACGCATGAAGTAAAATTTGGAGTTTGAAAAGCCTGAAAATTCGGTTTGGCCGCTCCGCGCTTCGCGCTACGCGACTAAACCAAATTTTCAGGATTGTCTAAACTCGAAATTTTACTTCATGCTTAGCCTGGGAGTGGAAAACACTCGCTTAAAGCTTTAAAGTGAATTCTTTTAATAAACCGAGCATCGGAAAATGTGCAACGTATGCATATGGATACTTCAAAGAAAAATTATCGTTATAAAAATGTTCGGTGTTACATAAAACTCTCTGTATAACTGCGTTTTAATTAAGTGACGTAACTCAAATAACTAAATCAACCTTATTAGTTTAATAACCTTGACTTTCCACGCGTGACGCAATTGGTCAAGGTTTTCAATGACGTAAGGTCGACTATATTGGTTTATTAATTTAATAACCTTGACTTTTGATGTCACAAGAAGAATTCCACGCGTGACGTCATTGGTCAAGGTTTTCAATCACGTAAGATCGATTATATTAGTCTGAGTCAACCTTATTAGTTTAGTAACCTTGGCTTTTGATGTCATATGAAGAATTCCACTGGTGACATCTTTGGCCACGGCCTTTAATCACGTAAGGTTGGCTATATTGGTCTGAGTCGACCTTATTAGTTTAATAACCTTGACTTTTGACGTGACATAAAGAATTCCACGCATGACGTCGTTGATCAAGGTCTTCAATCACGTAAGGTCGACTGTATTGGTTCCAATTGACCCCATATTTATGTATGTGTATGTATTTGTTATTGAATTATTAACAACAATTTAATTAAGACCTTGTGATGCTTTGGGCGAAGAGAAAGAGTAATCTGATTCAATTTGATTTATTTACAAAATATATACAATATGTTATTTGATTTGCTCGGCTTTTGGGTCGTGGGAAAATCTCTTCTCTCTCCTCGCTGAAGGATTGTGGCTTGACTGGAGTGAGCGGTGGCGTCGGGTCGCGTCCTGGTGGAGGCGCCGAGGTGTCCTGGTGGAGGAGCCGATGTCTTGGGCGTCGGGGATCTGGTGCAGCAGTTCGTAGGTGTAGAGGATCTGGTTCGCTGGGAGCGTCTTCGTCGAGGGCCAGGAGTCTTCTCTGATCACTCGGTGTCGGCGGCGTAGTTCGTATCCGTATGAATTAGTTTCACTTCGGATTTACGTTGTGTTTGTATCCGTGGGAATCACTTTTCCTCTTCGGATAGATATTGCTAGATTGACTAGTGAGCGGGAATGTGAATTAATTTCAACTGTGCACCTCTCAGAGTCTCAAGAGCAACTGATTTTTACTTGTTGAAGGGTGCGCTTTTATGTCATTCCAAATATTGGTATCCTTTTCCAACTCCTATTGCTTTCTCTCTTAGTAAGGGCGAAGTTTTGAAAACGCTGCACCTTTTGGAATATTCCAGAATCTTCGGTTCTATTGTTAGTGAGCGAAGGAGAGTTTTATGGCGGCTTAGTGCGCGGTTATCGGTACCGAGCGTGGTAATGAGGGTCCGTTCGCGGGCGGACGGCTACCTTTTTTTTTTTTTGGGGGGGGTTTGGCTTTTGCCTGGCCTTAGTTATATAACTATTAGCCAACATCAATGTTTATTTTAACTATCTTTCAGTTTGTAACTAATACTAGTATATAAATTTAACAGATATTTGGACGTCACAAAACATTCGTACCACACCCACGTTACTGCTCGGCCACCACCTGCCCGGCTACCTGCATGGGTGGTTGAAGCCGATTTCGTACAGTTTTACAAAAAAAAACTCTGTACGGTGTTTAGGATGTTACAACCTACCATTATTGATATTTTCATAACATTGCCCGTTCATTAAAATGTTCAACATTCAACATGTTTGGATTTCTTTGTGATGTATGTTGGTATCTAATGAACGGTACTCGGGTCGGACTATTTTGTATGATTGCAAAAATCCCAAACACGTTCACGATTAACAATCCTCAACAGTTGGCAGTAAACTCCCAACTGTTGTCTCTGACGAACGGGCTCATTGTAGAAAATCAATACCAGCGACGGCTCGCAGCCTAACTTCAGGGTAGGCCAGAGACCCAAGGTAATAAGTATCCGTTATTGAAAGGTGTCGTTGTGCAATTCTTTGTATTCATAAAGCGCGATCCCAACTTCAAATTTTGTGTTCCTTGGTGCTGTGGCCGACCCTGAAGTTAGGCTGCGAGCCGTCGCTGTTCATTACTATAAGTAGAGACCAGCGAAGGGTCGCAGCCTAACTTTACGGTCGGCCACAGCGCCAAGGCACACAACATTTGAGGTTGGGATCGCGCTTTATAAACACAAGGGATTGCACAACAAAGTCACCTTTCAATAACGGATACATATTACCTTGGGTCTCTGGCCTACCCTGAAGTTAGGCTGCGAGCCGCCGCTGGTCTCCCATAATAAGAACGTTAAAGCAGCGGGGATCCGAGAAGGCTGCGATTCGGTCGCCATGGCAACCACTTTTACATTGCTCTTATGGGAGACGACTATCACCGGGAATGGAAAAATCGAAGAATTCATTTTAGAAAGTTCAAATTTTCACAGGACCGAAAAAAAAAATCCCGCGTGTCTTAGGCTAAATCCGACCGCGTTTTCTATTTTAAATCATTTTTTTTTAATTTTACGCCGGGCGGAAGATTTCCTAACCTCAATACTTTACACGCTGGTCTTGCTTCACACGGAACTTTTTCAGGTCGCGCATAGCACAATTTCGATGGGATTTGACCTGGGCTTTCCAACGCGACACTTCCGAGCGCTCAAATCGCCCGACTAAAAAAAATATCGCATTTAATCGATTTTGCAAAAAAAAAAATAGATTTTCAAAATTTTGCGTCTATCGTGTTCAGAATTCCATTAGAAACACGACCTATCTATCGAGAATTTTTTCTATCGAGGAAAAGTATTTTTTTTGCAATTGAAATTTCATAAAAATATATACCGGGTGTCTAAATCTCGCATTTAATCGATGGTTTTTATTTTTTCTCCAATTTTTTTCTATCGAGGAAAAGTATTTTTTTTGCAATTGAAATTTCATAAAATTATATACCGGGTGTCTAAATCTCGCATTTAATCGATGGTTTTTATTTTTTCTCCAAAATGTAAATCCGACCGCGTTTTCTATTTTAAATCATTTTTTTTTTAATTTTACGCCGGGCGGAAGATTTCCTAACCTCAATACTTTACACGCTGGTCTTGCTTCAGACGGAACTTTTTCAGGTCGCGCATAGCACAATTTCGATGGGATTTGACCTGGGCTTTCCAACGCGACACTTCCGAGCGCTCAAATCGCCCGATTAAAAAAAATATCGCATTTAATCGATTTTGCAAAAAAAAACAGATTTTCAAAATTTTGCGTCTATCGTGTTCAGAATTCCATTAGAAATACGACCTATCTATCGAGAATTTTTTCTATCGAGGAAAAGTATTTTTTTGCAATTGAAATTTCATAAGAATATATACCGGGTGTCTAAATCTCGCATTTAATCGATGGTTTTTATTTTTTCTCCAAAATGTTTTCTTTAAACGCAGATCGCTAGGATTAAGTTTAGCGGTGTTGGGACATGTTTTTTTTTTATTGGCCGCCTTCACGGGCTGTCAGTCAGCCCATTTTCGGTCGAAAAATTGCGATAGAGGAATTTCGTTTTCACATTTCGATTTCGAATAATTATCCGCAACCAACAAGATGAAACAAGACGAAACAAAACAATTAACACAAAAAAAAAATTAATTTTCATTTTGATGTTTTTTTGCGAAAAATTGCGATAGTGAAATTTGGATTTCAGATTTGGATTTCGACTGTTTATCCGCGACTGAGAAAAATACAAAATCAAAAATCTACATTTTTTTCACGGGCTGTCAGCACATTTTCGGTCGAAAAATTGCGATAGAGGAGTTTGGTTTTCACATTTCGATTTCGAATAATTATCCGCAACCGACAAGATGAAACAAGACGAAACAAAACAGTTAAAACAAAAACAAAATTTTTGAAATTTTCATGTTGATGTTTTTTCGCGAAAAATTGCGATAGAGAAATTTGGATTCCAGATTTCGATTTCGACTGATTATCCGCGACTGAGAAAAATACAAAATAAAAAATCGAAATTTTTGACCAAAGAATATACCTTCTTTCAATTTTTTTACTCAAAAAACACGATTCTGGAACAGGCCCTGAGAACCATAGTAATTTTCATTTCAGCGATCTGAAATTTTTACTGGGCAGAGAACTAAACATCCCGCGTGGAACTGGCTATAGGGCGTTAAAATCCGACCACGTTTTCTATTTTAAAAAAATATTGAAATTTTGACTTTTTTTTCCTCGAAAAATTGCGATTGAGAAAATCACCGGGGCATAAAATATCGAAATATTCATTTTAGCAACTCGAAATTTTTACTGGGCCGAGAACAGACCGTCGCGGGTCCCGTAGGCTATTCGGCGTTAAAATCCGACCCTTTTATCTATTTTAGTGAGCTGTAACTATTAATCCGAGGCGAAGCCGAGCCAAGCCCAACCAATTACAAAAAATGTATTTGATCGACAATTTACCGACGACGGGAAATTCGAAAATGATAACCGTAGTCCAGTGGCGTATTCAGGGGGGGGGGGGCACACGGGTAGGGATGCAAACGATACATCGATGTTTGCAAAACATCGATATATCGCTGATAATCATCGATGTTAACATCGATGTTTTAATGGACGATACATTGCCGATACATCGACGCCAACTGAAAACATCGACATCGCTCATTCAATCCGTTCGTTCTCTACCGATTGATGCACGTGCTCATGTTAGTCAAGTTACGCATTGCCGTGTAGATCTTGCTTGTTTGTGCGCTGTTTTATTGTGTTTTTGGAATTGAAGTTTGCAGTGGTAGGTAAGTAAAGTATTATGTTTCTTAATTCATATTTTTTTCTGGTATTTTTCCGAGCTACATTTACCTACCCAAACATAACCCTAATTTTATACACACGTGGTCACGGCGCGCGACGTTACATAAGCTTTGTTCGTTTGTCCTGCACTAAGTTGAACCGAGTTCACGTTTGTGACGTCATCAGTACACGCTAGTTCATGTCAGATTTCTTGAACTGAACCGATTCCATCGAACGGTTTGCGTGCAAGCTAGTGTAAGTTGGCAGCGACATAACCTCAACAATTCGACGATCGACGCAGAGCGTTCTTCGTTCATGTTTCGCGCCCTCTCCCACTCATTTTACAAACCTGCACTTTCTACACCCACTCTCGAGCAGAGGCAGAAAGTTCACGTTCGGACAAGTTGAACTGACGCAAACGAACACGATTCAGTTCAAAATAGTGCATGTAACGAACGCTTTCCGTGCAGAAAGTGTAAAAAGTGCAGGTTCAGTTCATGTAACGAACAAACCTATTTACGTACATTTATTGAAGAAAATGTATAGTTTTTTTTTGTACAATTACCAACATTACTTTATCATAAGGTTACGTGAGCATAGTGATATCAACTTGCTAAATTATATTTTTATTAGAACCGTTGCGTTAGAATTAATATTTTTATTCGTATACAAATTATGGTTAAAAATAATTATTAGGACAATTTTATCAATCAATTATATCAAGACATTGAATGATTTATTCTATATGGTTACAAATATTTATCGAATGAATATAATTTTATTTATTAGATCAATTTAATGGTTAAAAGATACATCACCAACACTTGTAAATAGTGTATTATTATTGTTAAAAAAAAATTATAACAATAATTTGTATATTTGTCTATTTTTTTAGTCTTTAATTTATTGTTCACGCTTATTCATTATAATTTACCCACCTTTTAAAAAATGTATGTTTCAGAAATTAATATATCAAATAAAAGTTTATCGATTTTAAGCGAATTTTAATACGATGAAACAAAAATATACAGTGTGGATCATACAACTTTTTATTTTTAAATAGCACACCCCATTTTTACTTTCCCCGGACCTCTGTCCAAGGGAAAGTATTGTGATCGTGAAAATTTTCGAACTTCCAATTTCAGCGGAAATATCCGTTTTAAGGTCCCCTGACTAAGACCATTTGTGAAAAATGTCTGCTGTGTGTGTGTGTGTGTTTCTCGCGTAGAGGCCAGACCATTGCGTATCGCGACGAAAATGCATATTCAAGGTTTTGAGAATATTTGTGGGTGCTGATTAGTTTTTGGCCAAAAACAAAATTCATCAAGTGCAAGTTTACTGTTGGCGTTTTTGCGTTTTTTTATTGCGAAATTTCGTGAAATATTGATCGCATAGAATTTTTATTCAAATAAAAGTTGTTTCTTACTAAAAAATACATATTTTATATCCTATGACTTTTTGTCCTCCGAGGCTTAGTTTTCAAGATACAGTCTTAGCATTTTTGTTGTTATTACTGATATTTTATTAAATATTGATTATATCAAAATTTGTTTCAAATAAAAGTTGCCGATAATCAAAAAGTAGATAAAATATCTACTTTTTGATTATCAGCAACTTTTATTTGAAACAAATTTTGATATAATCAATATTTAATAAAATATCAGTAATAACAACAAAAATGCTAAGACTGTATCTTGAAAACTAAGCCTCGGAGGACAAAAAGTCATAGGATATAAAATATGTATTTTTTGGTAAGAAACAACTTTTATTTGAATAAAAATTCTATGCGATCAATATTTCACGAAATTTCGCAATAAAAAAACGCAAAAACGCCAACAGTAAACTTGCACTTGATGAATTTTGTTTTTGGCCAAAAACTAATCAGCACCCACAAATATTCTCAAAACCTTGAATATGCATATGATTTTTTGTCCTCCGACGCATAGTTTTTGAGATTTGTTCAGAGCTATGCAACTAATGCAACCTAATATTCATTAACATTAATATTGGCATGGCAATTATTTTACAATAATAAATACTACAATTTAATTTTCATATCCTAATTAATGGGGAAAGTACTATGATGGGCACATCACCATTTTTTATGTGATTTTTAGAAAGATCTTTTTTTTCCTAAATTCAAATATATCATATATTTAACTTAAACCATTGCTAAATTATTTAGCTTCAACTATTGCACTAATACATTATTTTAAGCAACCAATTAATATGAAAGTAGGCCGTGAAACAACAGTATAAACAACAACAAAATTTGCCAGAGATTTTCACAGCCTACTTAAATATTATTGGGTTTTTACATTATTGAATCATTGCAATATTTAAAGTAGGATAATTCAATAAAAATTTAAAATAAATATATAGCATATCTTATATATTTGTAATTAGAAAAATACATATTTTCCAAAATCCATTAAAATATATTTAAAATTAAAAGGTTGTATGTTCCACCCAGTAAGCTATTTTTGTTTTTTAATTTATTTTATGAAAACTTACGTCAAATCAAACAACTTTTATTTGAAACAATAATTTTTTTAAAGGGTGGATAATTTATAATGAATAACCCTGTACACATAGTAGTAAAAATAGAATGAGTAGGTATAGGAATAGCATTCCAAAGAAATGTCTTATTTAAAAAAATAATAATAATAAGAGACTGGGCAGGGACGTGTACTTGAAATTAATCAATTTTATGTAAATACATACATACATACTTATTTTAATATTAATACTAATAAGATACTTTATAGTTTTGTTTCTACTATTTATTTAACTTTTAAATAAACGTACAATTTTATTTTCTCTTCTTAACAGAAAACAATGCCACCCAACAAAGTGAAGAGTAAAATTTGGAATTATTTTAAAAAAATTGGCGAAAAAGAAGCTGTGTGCAAGATATGCAATAAGAACCTAAAAACTTCAGGCAATACGACTAATCTCCGTGGTCATTTAGAAAATGTACATTCACAGCAATGGCAAGATGCTGAACTACCAAAAAAGAAAGCAAGAAGAAAAATTACTGATTATATAGAAGTAGATATCGCAACGCCTGAAACGCCTGAAAGGGATTTAAATAATGATCAACTTCCTTCAACATCAAAGAACTATACAAATGCTAATCCTTCGACCAGTTCAGGCAGCGTTAAAGATATAGCTTTATCACAAAATTTAGCTATTAGTACACCATCGAGCTCAGTTGGTCAAGGTTCCAAAAAAGCTTTACAGCCAAATGTTGATGACTTTATAAACAACATAAAAAGCATAACCACACAAGATGGAGCAAAATCCAAAAAAATAACTGAAGCTATAACGAATTTTATAATCATGGACAATAGACCATTTTCTACTGTAGAAGGCAAAGGCTTTTTACAGCTGATGAGGGAAGTTTGTCCATTGTACAAAGTACCCAGTCGCGAGACAATAAAATCCAGGATTGATGATAAATATGACGTTATGAGCAATATTTTTAAGACATACATCAAGAATGCTGAAAATTATTCCATCACCTACGATATTTGGACAGAAACGATGCAAAATAAATCGTTTGTAGGTGTTGACAGAAAGCCACACTTCTGCGTACATAACTAAAAAACTTAAAGAAATACTCGCCGAGTGGAATATTTCCATTGACAAGGTTTCAGCTATCATTACAGATAATGATAGCACTGTAATGAAAGTCAACCGTGACATATTTGGGGAAAACAAAATTATTCCTTGCTTTGCTCATACAATCAACTTAGTAGTAACTAAATCCATTGACGATGCAAAAAAATCTAGTGAATTAATTAGTAAGGTTCGAGATATAGTAAAATTTATTAAAAGGAGCGTTAACGCAAGTGACGAGTTAAGGAAAAGACAAATAGAGATGGGATTGAAACAAGGCCAAATTAAAAAAAATGATTCTTGATGTACGTACAAGATGGAATTCGTGCTTTTACATGCTACAACGGTTTGTGGAATTAGTGCCCATTGTAGGAGCAATACTTTTGATTATACCGAGAGCTCCCCAAATGATCTCAAGCAGTGAAATAGACTGCGTAAAAGAAATGGCAGAATTACTTTGCCCATTTGAAAAATTGACAAGAGAAATTTCTGGAGATAGTTACATAACAGTGAGCAAAGTTATTCCACTAGTCAGTTGCGTTCGGGAAGTAGTAGAAAATATGAAACCTAAAAATGATATGATTTTAGAATTTCAAGAGGAAATAAAGAAACAACTAGCAAGAAGGTTTTATAATATAGAACACTCCACAATTCTTGCTATTTCAAGTACTCTTGACCCCCGATTTAAGTTTATGCATTTCAAGAATGCTGTTGCTAAAGGCAAAGTAATTAATTACTTAAATAAATATGTGCGCGAATATAACAGCTCACCTACAACATCCAACAATAACACATCTGACGAGTCTGATAAAGATGATGTAGGATTTGATATTTGGAAATACCACAAACAACTGACCCACAAGAACATGAAATATAAATCATCTGCTCATTTGAATGCTGCAGCTTCAACAGAAACCATCAATGAAACAGAAGTTCAAATGTACCTGTCGTCTCCTGTTGCACCAATAAAAAGAGACGCTATTGAAATGTGGGAGGATATGAAGGATATGTTTCCAAAACTTGCAATGATTGCAATGATATATCTCCCCATCGTTGCTACGTCTGTGCCAAGCGAGCGTTTGTTCTCGGAGGCTGGGTCAATCATCACTCAGGATAGAAATAGGCTTCTGGGGACTAGATTATCTAAACTTATTTTCTTAAACTCCATTTTAAAATTGTTATATTCACACCAATGACTCTTATTTTGTTTAGTTACGTCGTAATTACTTATCATAGCCACATATACTTTGTATTTGTATTATTACAAGTGTCTAAATTCTGTTACAAAATTATATTGTACAAATAAATAAATCTTTCCAATGGAGAAAATGTATTTTTATTTTAAGATCTATTTTATTGTATATTTAAAAGATAACTAAGGTATTGGGTTTAATTAAAACTCATCAGATTGATATATTTGGTATTCAGGTACGGCATAGTTGTAGCCACATTTGCATTGTGTGAAACGGATTCTTCTGTGTTGATTAAATATCTTTAATCTAACTTTTTTTATCGTGTAATAAATTAGATATTAAAACATCGGGAAAACATCGATGTATCGCCATTTTTACCGATGTTTTTTTAACATCGATGTTTGTCTTGGAAACATCGAGGTTTTCAAACCTCGATGTTTTCAAGAGCGATGTTGCATCCCTACACACGGGGTCCCAACTTTTTTATTTGAGGCACCTGAGCAAAATGGTGTTATCGTCGATTTTTTTTATATCTTTCCGTCACATATCGCAAAAATAAAGTCCTAGACTGTTTTCATCGACAAAAATAAATTATATAAAATAAATAATAATAATATAAAATAAGTCAGACTACATCACCACCGACAAACTTGCGAGAGAAGCGAGCTCAATCAAAGTCAGAGTACATACTACGAGTACATACAGTAACAGGGTCCAGCAACAGTAGTACGAGGTGATAGTCGAGTGCTGCTCCACATTGACCACACAACAGTAAAACAATCCAATCCGTGAAAATTACGATTTTTTTTGGTTTTATTTTAAATTGAATCAAGCACCGAGGCATTTTAAAAAAATCACCGCTTCGTTTTTGTTTATCGTGCGAGCTTCGTTTGTTCACATTTGTTTCGTTTTTTTTCAATATTTGATATAATTTGAGTATAATAATTTAAAATTGACTTATTGACATGATAGTAAAAATATGTTTTTATACCCTGTTTGCCATTGACATTTTTCCTATAGCAATTTTTCATAGAAATGTCCTATTAAAATTTGTTTTCGCGGGGATAAAGGAGCAACTACCCTCTCTATGTGCGAGCGAAGCGAGCACCCTAGCGAGCGAAGCGAGCAAGGCAAGCGAGCGAAGCGAGCGGCTGGAGCGAAGCGACCATCTCTTCCAACCTTTTCACGGACCTTTACATCCATCCACTCCATAACCACTACAAAACAACGATTTACCTTGCAGTCACCACCATTCGGCTCATGCACCAACGCCTCTCCCCCTCCCTTTCCCCTTGCTACTATTATACATATATTTTTCTTCAACATCATTTATTTTTTGTTTAATTATGCAATTCTCTTTACATTTCTACATTTCCTTGATTCGGCCCTCGGCTCCCCGGTTTGTAAACCGGGCTAAATACTAGTACAAAGAATAAAATAAATACAAATAAAACAGTACTGTTATTTAAAAATAGTTACAAGAGTACATGTAATAATTACAAATAATAATATATGAGTAAAATAAATCCAAAAAATACATACATAACAGGGATTATAGAAAAATAGTGCGCAAAAAACCGGTTAAAAATTCATTATATAGAAATTCGTTGCCTCGAAAACAGAATGACACAGAACTATTGTCGAAAAATGCAATTTACATTTGGTGTAATAAAACGTTTTAGTAGATTACTATTGCTAGTTTACAACTAATAATTTTATAACGTAGTACCCCTAATCTTAAGTCTTATACATTGTAGGCGATATCTTTGAATTACCCGCATGCGCGCGCCATCTAACGCCGCGGAAAGGAAATTTATTTCATGTTGGGTAAATCTCTAATGAGATTTTATTAGAGCTATCTTCAGGTTGTTGAATCATAGAGAATTATTAGAAGAAGAGAAGGTTACGTTACGTTATTTTATTAGAGCTATCTTCAGGTTGTTGAATCATAGAGAATTATTAGAAGAAGAGAAGGTTACGTTACGTTATGTGAAACTGTTGTTAGCGATTATTAAAGTTTTAAACAAATGCAGTCCGTCTAATTTCCAACCCCACGAAGAGGCCATCCCCGACTACAACATAATATTTTGTAGTGCATGCATTATAACTATTTAATTTAATAATACTAATTACTTTTTTGTATTCAATGGGCCCGTTTATCAAAATGTTTATTCAACATGTTTTGATTTGTTTGTGATGCATGTTAATTGGTATCTGGTGAACGGCACTTGGCCATTTTGTAAACTTTAACCCGCCAACAGATTGGTGTTGGCGGGTTAAATTTTTCAAAATGGCCAAGTGCCGTTCATCAGATACCAACATGCATCACGTCAATTTTGTATGATTTTCAAAAACAGTTTTACGATTAACAGTCCGGTCATCAGAGAATTCCCCAACAGTTGGCAGCAAACTCCCAACTGTTGTTTTTAATGAACGAGCCCAATTAGTAATCGTACTTTAAAAATAAAAAAGAAATAAATACAAAGAAGTAATAAGTGGTCCTATACATAACCTTAGTTATGGCTCACAAATTATAAATCCAAATACCTGATCAGTATATTTTGAACTTTACTTGAAAGTGTTTTATACGCGTGGCGCATGAACTAAAATTTCGAGTTTAGAAAAGCCTGAAAATTTGGTTTGGTCGCGTAGCGCTACGCGCTACGCGACCAAACCAAATTTTCAGACTTTTCTAAACTCGAAATTTTACTTCATGCTTAGTCTGGGAGTGGAGACACTCGTTAGGAGTAACTGTCAATTGAATAATTTAGCAGAAGAAATTCATTTTTACAAACATAAACGAAAACAGTGTAACATAACCTGTAAATTACGAGATTACAATGAAGTTAGAAAACGTGAAAATGCATTGCTGCCACGTTCATTTTATCAATAGTTCAAAACTAGTAGCATGTGCAGTATATTTGGACAACGATTTGATGAAGGAGCAAAGGGAAATCCTAGTAAAAATTAAAGCAAGGGCTAGAGAGGAAAGAATAAAGGGGAAACAGATTCACGTATTCTATCAAAAGATTCGTTCAGGAATCGAATGGTGGGTGTGGGACAAAGAAACGGGCTCACTGATAAAGGACGTGGAAGGTCCAAAAAATGCTGGGAGGAATTAGAGAAGGGGGGGAAGATACGATGAGAAAGGAGAACATATGGGATTACGGCATCGCTGCCACGTTCATTTTATCAATAGTTCAAAACTAGTAGCATGTGCAGTATATTTGGACAACGATTTGATGAAGGAGGAAAGGGAAATCCTAGTAAAAATTAAAGCAAGGGCTAGAGAGGAAAGAATAAAGGGGAAACAGATTCAAGTATTCTATCAAAAGATGCGTTTAGGAATCGAATGGTGGGTGTGGGACAAAGAAACGGGCTCACTGATAAAGGACGTGGAAGGTCCAAAAAACGCTGGGAGGAATTAGAGAAGGGGGGAAGAGACGAAGAGAAAGGAGAACATATGAGATTACGGCATCGTTTTGGAATATTGCGGATCTGAAGAAAAAGCTTGAGGACAATATATGGAATAAAGAGTTAGAAAGTTGGGTGAGGGACAAGGATTTCGTCGAATTGACAGAAACGTGGGTAGGGTTAGAGGATTGGGAGATATTAAGACAGAAAATGCCAAATACTTTTATATGGAAGTGCTTGGGAGCGAGACGGGATAAGGCAAAAGGTAGGGCAAAATGGGGAATTATCACAGGGTTTAGAAGAGGATTGGAAGAAGGAGAAGAGATAGTGGAAAGGAAGAAGCAAGGAGTAGTAAGCAGAGCATTTTGTGATGGTCCAAGGAAATGGAGGATAGTGACTATCTATAACCAGCAGCAGGGAAGGAAATTAGAGACTACATAACATGGCTACAGCAGGAGGCGAAAGGCCCGGGGAATATAATTGTGGGTGGGGATTGGAATGTGAGAACAGGAAATATGCAAACAACGTGTATAAACGAAGAAAGGTAGTGAGAGCAAGACAGTCAAATGACTCGATAATAACAAAAGAGGGAGAGGAATGGATAAAATGGGAGAATGGTGAGGGGCTGGAAATATTAAACTGGTGTACGGCAGGGGATTGGGAAGGTGAGGTGACATATTGTGGACCGCGGGGGAGTTCAGTAATCGAGTATATCTTGCTTGGGAAGGAGATAAGAAATGAACTAACATTTATGCTGTGGATGACTGGAGTGGGTCGGATCATTTTCTGGTAACGGTGAAACTTGGGAACAGGGGAAAGGATGGGCAAGCACGAAATAAGGAAGGATGGTGCTGGTCAAGGTGGGCAAGAATAAAGTACATCAAGAGAATTGAAGAAGTATGTTTCAAAGAAATAGACTCTGTAAAGCAACTGAGAGCAGGAGTAAAGTTAGCCATGGCGAGGCTGAAGAAGGGGAACGAAGGACCAATTAAGAGGGGGTGGTTGGACAGTGAGTGCCAGGAAGCTAGAAAGCAGAGCTGAGCAGAACTCGAATCATTCAGTATTCGAATCCTGGATTCGAATCCTTTTAGAGGATTCAAAAGAGGCATTCGAGTACTTTCGTTGAACTGGATTCGTGATTCGAATTCGTTACTTTTTTTTAAGAGGAGTCGTATTCGAATCCAAATGTGGGTGATTCGAATCCATATAAAAGGATTCGAATCCTTATGAAAGGATTCGAATATTTATAAAAGGATTCGAATACTTACAAAAGTATTTGAATCGTCAAAAGTAATTCGAAATAATTGTGAGGATTAACATAAAAAATGTCTTTTGTGTGTTTTTAAATTTCTGGTTAAATCGCTGTTTTATACGCGTGGCGCATGAAGTAAAATTTCGGGTTTAGAAAAGCCCAGAAAATTTGTCTCGGGTCGCTGCGCGACCTTCGACAAATTTTCACGGGGCTTTTCTAAACCCGAAATTTTACTTCATCCTTAGTCTGGGAGTGGAAAACACTTGGTAAAGGTAAATCTTTAAATTCTATTAATTATCCAGGTAACGTATTTAATGAATTTTAGCCCTAAAACAACGATATCATGATTTTTCGGTGAAATATCGGTAAACCGGTTCAGATTTATTAATTTATTGAATCACGGGTAATTTACAATTCTTAATAAATATATGTATATTTATTAAGAATTGTAAATTACCCGTATAATTACCCTGTATTAAAAATGTACGAATCAAATTAAAGCGTATTTAGTTATTAATCAATAAGTTAAAAAAATTATCAAGCGTTCATTTTGAAGCTTAAACGAGTGTTTTCCACTACCAGACAAAGCAAGAAGTAAAATTTCGAGTTTAGGAAAGCCTGAACGTCCAAATTCAAACTCAGGCTTTTCTGAACTGAAAATTTTACTTCATGCACCACGCGTACAAAACGCTGATTCAGTGGAAAGTTTTAAATTAAGATGCTTACGATTTATAGAACCCAACTAGGGGCCACAGCGTTAGCCTGGCTCCAGGTTGGACGCCAAAAAACCTCAAATGCAAGCGTTTTAAGTATTTTTAAACGAGTGCTCTGAACTCTTAGCTTAAGCATAAAGTAAAATTTTGTATTATATTTCTTCACCTGAAGAAGCTACAGTGTAGCGAAACAATTGTAGTGAGTAAATAAAAAGTTGAAAATCATACATAGTCTGCTATTATATCAAGTAAAATTTTGAGTTTAAAAAAGCCCGAGCGTTTTGATTTAGACCCGTAGCGTCCAAACTCAATCTTTTCTAAATTTGAAATTTTACTTCATGTGCCACGCGTACGAAACACTTATCAGTGTCAAGTTTTTAACTTTTACTTTCAACTTTTACTTTCAACTTTCACTTTCAACTTTCACTTTTACTTTCATGCTAACGCCTAGCGTTAGCAAGACCCCAGGTTGGGCGCCAAAAAAACTTCAAATCTATGCAAGTATTGGACAATTTCTAGATAATTAAGAACACACTTACACCGTTTTACCGTTTCGTGTAGCACAATCTGAGATATGTAATTTGTTTTCCAAAGCAACGTTTTGATAGAGTTTTTATTTCTCTATTATAAAATTCTTCAAGTTTTGATTAGAAAGCAGTTGGCAGTGTCTCTTCATTATGATTATTTGTTCAGTTTACACTGCCATGGTTGCTTTCGTAATCTAATAAAGTCTTTTAAACCAACTCTGACATTTTCAATTGTCATAGCACCTTCATCGAGAGGACTGCAACTATTTTTGTTTTTTTTTCAATTGGAACTTATACAGCGTGCAGTGATTAATGTGTTTATTTTTATTTCGAACATATTTAATTGTTGCAACTGAAAAATTGTCATCATTTATCTGCCTGCGTAGCAAAACAAGTGTTGCAGTGTCAACTAATAAACAGTAAAATCTTATCCAAGTGTGTTGTTTACTAAAAGTGTTGAAAAATTGTTATTGTTACGCAAAAATCGTGGTCACTAAACTTTAAACTCTCTGTACATATAAATATTTTATGTTATAATGCTTAGATTATTAACAAACTGTATCCTCTCTATCAACGCGCACAATAAATATTACTAATTACTAATGATATATTTTTTCAGTAATGCGACAAATCAAGTTATTCTATGATTTTTAAAAATTATAAGTTTTTAAGAATCTTTCAACAAACTGTTATTGTTCTCTAAGAAAGAAGATAGTTACGAAAAAACGTAAGGATAGAAAAATTGTCCAAAATGTTCTTATCTAAAACTTTTGTTTGAACGATTTTTTTGTATTCCCCTTCGTTATTGAGTTATTCGCAACTTTCGCATAAATGCTCGACTTTCCACAATTTTGACAAAAAACGTTATAACTCAAATACTATTCGAGCTACAGAAAAGTATAATACATGCATTTAGGCTATTGTGGCGAGGTCTACAAGATGGGCATATTTGTTTTTATACAGGGTTATCCATAAAGTATCTAACAGAAAAAGTCGATTGTTTTTTTTTCTAAATCAAGAAGGCGAGTGTTTATCGAAAGTTATCGATATTATATACAAGACTGTTTTCTACTCCCAGACTAAGCATGAAGTAAAATTTCGAGTTTAGAAAAGCCCCGTGAAAATTTGTCGAGGGTCGCGCAGCGACCCGAGACAAATTTTCGGGCTTTTCTAAACTCGACATTTTACTTCATGCGCCACGCGTACAAAACAATGATTTGAAGTGAAGTTCAGAAGCACATAAATACATCTTTAATCAGAGTAACAGGAAATCAGATGTTTAGTCTGTTATCAACGATGTTTAGTGTTAATAATAAATAATTAGGTTTAGTATATTTTTTAAAATAACTGGTGACGATATTTATATATAAATGGTTGAAAAAAAATAATAAAATCAAATTTATTCTTAAAGGATTTGTATTCGTGATTTGAAAAAACAGGATTCGAATCTTTGATTCGAATCATATTTATTTCTTACGAATCCTTTATTCGAGTATTCGTGATTCGAATCATATTAGGTGATTCGGATTCGTGATTCGAATCCTTTTTACGAGGATTCGTCCCAGCTCTGCTAGAAAGGCGTTGAGGAAGGCAACTAATAAATGGAGAAGAGGGGAAGGGTCAGAGGAGGTAATGAAAGAAGCAGGACACCACTGTGAGAGAGTGTGTAAGGGCAGAAGAGACGGTTGGATGAAAGAAGAGATGAAGGCGGTAGGCGGAATTGTAAATGAGAAACAGCTATGGGCGTACGTAAAGATAAAGAACCCGAAGAGAAGAATAAAGGGAGAAAATATCAGTATGGCACAGTGGAAGACATATTTCGAGGATCTGTTAAGGGGAGGACAAGTGGAAGCAGAGGGGAGCTATGAGAGAAGAATATTCAATGGGACAGAAGAATTTAGGGATGCGGAATTAGAAAGAGCCCTCAGAGGGATAAAGGAAAGGAAAGCGGCGGGGCCAGATGGAATCCAGGGGGAGGCTTGGAAATGGTGCAGTGCAGGAGGAAAGCGGGCCATGCGGGACATTTTAAATAAAATATGGAGGGGAGAACAGCAATTCCCGGAGGAATGGAGGGAGGGTATAATTATTCCAGTGCATAAGGCGGGGTGTGAAATGTGCCCAGCAAATTATAGGGGCATAACGCTCATGGACACATTATACAAAGTGATGATGGGGATGGTAAAGGAACGGTTGGAGGAAGAGGTGGAACAGAAGGGCCTGCTACCAGAAGTGCAGGCAGGCTTCAGAAAGGGAAGGTCGACAGTGGATCAGATAGCTACACTGAACTGGCTGATTGAGAGAGAGATGGTGAAGAAAGGCAAGGTGTATTTGATGTATGTGGATTTGAAAGCGGCATATGATTCTGTTGAGAGAAAGTTGTTGGTAGAATGTTTGAAAGGTAAGGGAGTGTCAGAGCAGATTGTAAATTGGGTGGCTGAGGTGTACAAGGATACGTGGTGTAAGGTAAGAGTGGGTGAGTGCGAGTCGGAGAGGTTTAAGATAGTGCGTGGTGTAAGACAAGGGAGCCCTTTGAGCCCCCTACTGTTCAACTAGTATGTCGCAGATATGGAGAAGGTTCTAGAGATGGGACAGGCAGGGGGAATAAATAGTGGTGGGAAGAAAGAAGATATGGAGCTTGGCGTATGCGGATGATGTGGTAGTGATTGCAAAAACGATGGATGAATTGAATGAGATGAAAGGTAGGCTGGAGAGGTATTTTAATAAAAGAGAGTTGACACTCACAGTCAAGAAAACTAAATGGATGGTATGTAAAAATGGGGATAGACGAAGAAAGGATGAGGAATTGAAGTGGATGGGAGAGAGATTAGAGAGAGTGAGCGAGTTTAAGTACCTAGGTTATATGTTCGCCGAGAGCGGAGGCAGAGCAAAACATACGAGTATAGAGTACGCATGTAAGAAGGCGAGAATGGCAATGGGGAGGATGCGGAATGTATGGGGGGAAGTGTTAGGCGGAAATAATTGGGAAATGACTGGTTGGCTCTAAATGGCCAAAGAGTATCCATGGCTACTGTTTACAGAAGAATCCGCAGTTTTGGTATAAGATCCTACCGTCCACAATTGTGTCTACTTCTTACTCCGCAGCATCGCAGAGCAAGACTTGATTGATGCAGGGAAAGACAACATTGGACCCATGAATGGAATAACATTATCTTCAGCGATGAGTCTCGGTTCTGTTTATGGGCTCATGATGGTCGCAGAAGAGTGAGACGTCGACGCGGTGAACGCAGAATTTTACAATTTGCTGTTGAAAGACATACGGCTCTTACACAGGGAGTTATGGTTTGGGGGGCGATAGCATATGGTAGTCGGTCTCCTCTAGTTTTTTTAGAAGCAAGTCTTAACGTGATTCGGTATATTGACAACATTTTACGGCCAGTGTTAGTGCCCTATGTAAATGGCTTGCAGAACCCCATTTTTCAGTAAGATAATACTCGACCTCACACAGCGGCCATTACAAGACAGTTTTTTGATAGTGCCGAAATCAATTTGTTACCTTGGCCATCTCGTTCTCCAGATCTATCGCCAATAGAACATGTTTGGGATATGATAGGTGTTAGAATAAGTAACTTACAGCGCCCTGCTAACACTGTAATGGAACTTAGAGGTCAAATTATCGAAGTTTGAAATGAAATACCCCAAGTCGATATTGACAGCCTGATTTCTAGCATGCTTCGACGTGTTAATAAGTGTTTGGGAAATCGTGGAGGCCCAACACATAATTAATTTTTATTCATTTGTTTTTTTGTTTTCAAGTTGATTTTTTGATCATCGATACAGTTCGTTCACATGATCAAATTGTGTAAATTTTATTAAAATCGTGCAATAAATACTTGATGTTCTGATTTTTTTGAAAGGCAGTATATTTTGGCGTACGCGCACTGAAACCAGGGTTGTTAAAAAACATTTTTTTCATTGTAATTAAAACGAACAGTTTATTTACAAAACTTGTTTTTTTCATTGAAACAGCGTTTAAAACATTAACAATTAAAAACATGTTTAAAACACGTTTAAAACACATTTAAAACACGTTTAAAACATAGCATGTTGAAAACACAGCTAAAATCCCAAATATGCTGTGTTTTAAAAAAATGTGAAAAATTACTAAAACGTCGGATTTTCATGAAATTTTCGGGGATCGCTAGAGAAAAAAATGCGCTTTACTGTCTCGTAGGAAGCATATTCATGACTTGAGAAATACTCTACAGGTGCTTAAAGTTGGTTAATAAGAACATTAACATTGGGATAAAAGTGAATATTTTTGTTGCGTTTTAAAAAAATTGTGAAAAAAATACCGAAACTTCGGATTTTTATGAACTTTTCAGGAATCGCCAGAGCAAAGAATGCACTTTACTGTGAAGTGGGAATAAATAAAATTCATTAGTTGCGAAATAAATTACAAGAGGTTAAAGTTATGACCGTTTGATTCAACAAACCAATTTGGATTCTAAAACATTAACTTAAAATGTAAGCTTCTGCTTAAATTCGAAACGTTCAATATTTGGATAATCTCAAAGTGTCGATCTTTAGCAATTGTTTTCATTCGGCTTCGTGAAATAAAAAATTCAGTTTATTTCTAAGAAAGCAAAAAAGGTCAGTCTCACCAAACAAATATTGATTTTAACCTTATCTAGATTTTATAAAAATCGAGCATAACTTTTTTTCAAAAACTCTGCATTTTTATGAGAAAAAAACTACAATTAGTTACGTATCTCTCTCAATGCATTCCTTATGATAGATAATTATGCTTATTCTGTTAAATGTTATCTTTGCATTATTCGCATTTACTCTTATATATAATCTAATGCACGCTATTGTAGTCAGTTCCTGATAGTTTCTGATAGAGTTCCAGCCTGTAATTAGTATTCGCGCGTATTGTTGTTGTAATTCAGTACTTATGTGTAATAAAAAAATATATAATTAAATAAAAACGTTTTTTAAAAAACCAACCGCTTGGTCGAAAAACGTAAATGGCGCAGTCGTAACGGATAAGTTCCAGTGAAAAAATTAGTGAAAAGTGCTTAAAAATTAAAACCAAAAATCTGTGGACTTTCGCGTGTAGTGAACCCAGAAAGTGTTTAAAAGCATTACTAATACACTGAAGTATTTACTGAAGAACTTATTGAACCAAGGCATAGTTCCAAAAATAAACAAAGGACCAGAGGCATAGTTTCCAGAGTCCAGAAGAAACAAAATTAGGATCGAGAGGCACAGTACTCCAAGGCATAGTTCCCATAGTCCTATCCAGCAACTTTACACAACTGTAACAACACCTGCGAAGGCAACTCGAAATCAGAACTCACCAGAACTCACCACAACTCAACTCAGCAACACCATTTTAGGATAAATATTCAAGAATGAAGACAGTGTTTTTAATGTAAGTCGAATTTAAATTTTTGCATTTTTCTCAAAAATCAGTTTTATTTTATGTCAACTAATTCTGACAGTTCACAAAATTCTATCCCTTCTCTTCCATTAACTCCTAACTCGTATGAAAGTAATATAGATAACAATAATTTACAACATAATTTATTAGATTTATTAAATAATTTACATTTAGACGAAATGGCACAATTTAGCCCAGAATTTTTAAAATGCGTTCCAGAATTTAATGGAAATGCAAATGAGTTGAATCATTTTATAGAAGTATCACAAACAATTATAGATACATTTCATAATAATCAAAATGTTTTTCTGAATAACTTTATATTAAATAGCTTAATTAATAAACTTACAGGGAGAGCGAAACTTGTTGTTAATGTCAACCGTATTAATGATTTTGATAGTTTAAAAAATGTTCTTATTCGTAATTTTTCTGATCCAAGAGACGAGGCTTGTTTAAATAGAGATTTAATTAGTTTAAAACAAAATATTAATGAAACACCTACTCAATTTTATGAAAGATGCTTAGAAATGTTAAACATAATAAGCTCATACGTAAATATTCATGAACAGTTAGTAAATAACCGAGATTTAAAAAATGATTTATATAAAAGTTTAGCTTTGAAAACTTTTCTAGCAGGCTTAAGAGATCCTTTAGGTACCACTATTCGTTCTATGAGACCAGCAGACTTAGCTGAAGCACTCCAATTTGTTAATCAAGAAGAAAATATTTATTATTTGCAATCTCAAAACAAACACAATTTTAAACCAGTTAATAATAATCAAAGTAGAAATAATTTTTCCAGAAATAATAATAGTTTTAGATATAACAATGATAATCTTAATAATTTAAATCAAAGATTTATTCCTCCATGGAATCCAATAAGACATAATAATAATAATAATAATTACCAAAATTTTAATAATTTTAATAGACAAAATTCACAATTTCCAAGTCAACCAATTCAATTACAACCAAGAAATGTAAATAATCGATTTCTTACCAATAACCAAGTCTTTAAACCACAAAATGCATGGAAACCAAGATACCAAAATCAAAATTTTAGACAAACTCCAATGAGTGTACAAACAAGAAATACCCAAAAAAACAAATTTTCAAAATAATAATCAACAAACTCCTATGAGTGTTCAAACTAGAAATACTAATTTTCACCGACCTAATTATCAAAGTTATCAACCAAAATTAAATTATATTGCGGAAGAATTATATAATACAGAAACAACAAATTATCAAGATTTTGATCAACCTAGTGCATCTAGAAGCAATATTAATAATAATGATGATAATCAAAATTTTCACTTGGCCGAACAAGAAAAATTACAAAGGTAGAAAATTTAACGCTAGGAGATGAAGGTTTACCGTATATAGAAATTAAATTTAATAATGAAAATATTTTAAATTTAAAAGGCAACTTTTTATTTAACTTACCACACAATTGTAGTTTTTCTACCAAAGAAATGAACTTTATTAATAGTTATAGTGTTGAATCTTATAGTTCGCCTATATTACTTCCTAATATTGTAATTGACAATAAAAATAAGTTAAGTGAAATTGCGACAATTGAAATAAGTGATATTAAACCAGATAAACTTAAAAAGTTACAAGATCATGTTAAGCAGATTAAATATTTATCGCCGAAAAGAGTGAACAACTTTCATAATATTAGTGTTTGGACTGTTATATTATATATTATTGTAATTGTATGTGTATGTTTTATTTTTTATAAATATGTTATTATCCCTTATATTGTAAACAAACATAGTTTAAATGCGAATCATGAACCTATACAAAATTTAGAAAATCCTTTATATTTATCAAAAATATAAAGCACCCTCTAAGTGGGAAGGAGTTACGTATCTCTCTCAATGCATTCCTTATGATAGATAATTATGCTTATTCTGTTAAATGTTATCTTTGCATTATTCGCATTTACTCTTATATATAATCTAATGCACGCTATTGTAGTCAGTTCCTGATAGTTCCTGATAGAGTTCCAGCCTGTAATTAGTATTCGCGCGTATTGTTGTTGTAATTCAGTACTTATGTGTAATAAAAAAATATATAATTAAATAAAAACGTTTTTTAAAAAACCAACCGCTTGGTCGAAAAACGTAAATAATTAAATTTATTTGTAATTTTTTTCTCATGAAATGCCGAGTTTCTGAAAAAAGTATTGCTTGATTTTTGTAAAAATCAGATTAATTTTTTGAAATAATGCAAACGCAGCTCAAAATTAAAACATTGATTTAAACGTAAACAGAATTGCACGGTGCGTCACATCAAAGTTTGATTCTTTGGTAGTCGTTTGCCGTTTGTTTCGTGAAATTTACAAAGTTTTCAAAAAAATTGGGCTTAATTATTTGAGCCATGCATTTATTGTTTGTTGGTTGTATTAAATTTAATTCACTCGGCAAAAAAACAGTGATTTTCAATAAATTTTAAGCCTTGATTTAAGCGTGAAAAAAATTGGGCTTTACTTCAATTCAAAGTCACATTCTTCGGCTGTCGTCTGCCTTTTGTTTAATGAAAATATCAAATCCGCGGACAAAGTTATGCTTAATTATTTGAGCAAGCCTTTTTTATTTATTAATTATTAAAACACGGAATTGGACTTAAAATTTAAGCCTTGATTTAAGTTTGAAATCAATCGAGCGTTATGTCACTTCAAAGCCGCATTTTTCGGCTGTCGTTCGCCTTTTTTTGAGAAAATATCAAATTCAAAAGAGTTGCGCTTAATTATTTGAGCGAATATTTCTTGAGAATTTATTAATCATAAAAACACGGACTTTGAGGCTTGAAACTTAACTGATATTTTTGGAATATCCAGTAAAGATATTCGAATTTTAATTATAACCAATCAAAGTTAACGAATAAACTGTGTAGATTTTTCGAATTTTAACGTAATTTGATAATCTGTTATTTTTTTACAATTGTTTAAATAAAAAACATTCATCTAAAATCGTTGATTTTATTGTATAATTTTAACTTTGGCTGAATATTTTGGGAAAACGTGAAGTGATAATTTAATTTTCTTTCTATAAAATGTAAGTGCAATCAACTCTAAGTAAATTCTGTCAATATAATGTTGATAGTATAGATTTCTATTTTTTTACAATTTTTTAAAAGAAAACATTCTCTCTACATTTTTAATTTAATTGCATAATTTTAACTTTGACTGAATATTCTTAGAAAATGTAGTGGGATAGTATAATTTTCTTTCTATAAGATGTAAGTGCAATTAGTTCTAAGTAAATTCTGTGAACTTCACGTTGATGATGTAAAACTTTAATTATTTACAATTTTTTCAAAGTAAACATTTTCCAAAAATTGTCAATTTTATTGCATAATTGCAACTTTCGCTGAATGTTTTAAGAAAACGTGGCGAGATTATTTAATTTTCTTTTAATAATGTATAAGTACAATAAATTTTACGTAAATTGTGTGAATTTCACGTTGATGGTATTAAATTATAGTTTTTCACATTTTTTTCAAAGAAAACAGTGCCTCAAAATTGTTAATTTTATTGCACAATTTTAACTTTGGCTGAATATTTTTGGAAAACGTGGAGAGATAATTTAATTTTCTTTCTATAAAATGTAAGTGCAATCAACTCTAAGTAAATTCTGTCAATATAATGTTGATAGTATAGATTTCTATTTTTTTACAATTTTTTAAAAGAAAACATTCCCTCTACATTTTGAATTTTATTGCATAATTTTAACTTTGACTGAATATTTTTAGAAAATGTAGTGGGATAGTACAATTTTCTTTCTATAAGATGTAAGTGCAATTAGTTCTAAGTAAATTCTGTGAACTTCACGTTGACGATGTAAAACTTTAATTATTTACAATTTTTTCAAAGTAAACATTTTCCAAAAATTGTCAATTTTATTGCATAATTGCAACTTTCACTGAATGTTTTAAGAAAACGTGGCGAGATTATTTAATTTTCTTTTAATAATGTATAAGTACCATAAATTTTACGTAAATTGTGTAAATTTCACGTTGATGGTATTAAATTATAGTTTTTTACATTTTTTTCAAAGAAAACAGTGCCTCAAAATTGTTAATTTTATTGCACAATTTTAACTTTGGTTGAATATTTTTGGAAAATACGTGAAGATAATTATATTTTCTTTCTATAAGATGTAAATCCAAACAATTCTAAGCAATTGTGTTCATTTCAAGGTTATGGTATCCAATTTTATTTTTTTTAATTTAAAAAAAAAATTCTCCCGAAATTGTCAATTTTATCGCATAATTTTTCGTGATATTTTGGAAAATTCAGTAGATATTTAAATTTCCATTACGGCCAATTAAAGTTTATTCATTCCAGTGTAAATTCTACAATTTTAGTTGATTTGATAATTCGTTAAATTTTTACAATTCTCTCAAAATAAACATTCTCCTAAAATCGTTGAATTGAGGCATTTGTTATTTTTGTAAAAGTTCAAATTGAAGCTTTAAACAGTGTTTTTCACTCCCAGGATAAGCATGAAGTAAAATTTCGAGTTTTGAAAATTTTCAGACTTTTCTAAACTCGAAATTTTACTTCATGCGCCAGTCATGTAAAATACTGAAATAATCTGAAGTTTAAAATACACTTTTTCAGCAGCATACTGATTTAATAGTATATTACGTAAAGAGAGTGGTATGCAGCATATTACATATGAGCGCACGTGCCGCGCAGCGGCGAGTGCAGTATTCCGCGAGTATGTAATTGCCATACCACTCGAGAAAATCGTACGTTTCTCGAGTGGTATGGCAATTACATACTCGCGGAATACTGCACTCGCCGCTGCGCGGCACGTACTTTACCTACGCCCTAAACAATGGGCATTAAAGAACAACTTATTTAGTGTAATAATTTTTAATAGTACCATGACAACGATGGAAACTAAATTACTACTTGAATAATATACAGGGATGTATAATTTGAAGCTTTAAACGAGTGTTTTCCACTCCCAGACTAAGCATGAAGTAAAATTTCGAGTTTAGAAAAGCCCCGTGAAAATTTGTCGAGGGTCGCGTAGCGACCCGAGACAAATTTTCGGGCTTTTCTAAACTCGAAATTTTACTTCATGCGTCACGCGTACAATACATTGATTTGAACTGAAGTTCAGAATCACACAAATACATCTTTAATCAGAGTAACAGGGAATCAGATGTTTAGTCTGTTATCAACGATGTTTAGGGTTAATAATAAATAAGTAGGTTTAGAATATCTTTGTTAAAACAACTGGTAACGATATTTATATATAAATGGTTGAAAAAAAATAATAAAATTAAATTTATTCTTAAAGGATTTGTATTCTTGATTCGAAAAAACAGGATTCGAATCTTTGATTCGAATCATATTTATTTCTTACGAATCCTTTATTCGAGTATTCGTGATTCGAATCATATAAGGTGATTCGGATTCGTGATTTGATCCTTTTTACGAGGATTCGTCCCAGCTCTGCTAGAAAGGCGCTGAGGAAAGCAACTAATAAATTGAGAAGAGGGGAAGGGTCAGAGGAGGTAATCAAAGAAGCAAGACACCACGTGAGAGAGTGTGTAAGGGCAGAAGAGACGGTTGGATGCAAGAAGAGATGAAGGCGGTAGGCGAACTTGTAAATGAGAAACAGCTATGGGCGTAGAACCCGAAGAGTAGAATAAAGGGAGAAAATATCAGTACGGCACAGTGGAAGACATATTTCGAGGATCTGTTAAGGGGGGAACACGTGGAAACAGAGGGGAGCTATGAGAGAAGGATATTCAATGAGACAGAAGACTTTAAGGAGGAGGAATTAGAAAGAGCCCTCAGAGGGATAAAGGAAAGGAAAGCGGCGGGGCCAGATGGAATCCAGGGGGAGGCTTGAAAATAATGCAGCGCAGGAGGAATGCTGGCAATGCGGGACTTTTTAAATAAAATATGGAGAGGAGAACAGCAATTCCCGGAAGAATGGAGGGAGGGTATAATTATTCTAGGGCATAAGGCGGGGGATGAAATGTGCCCAGCAAATTATAGGGGCATAACGCTCATGGATACATTATACAAAGTGATGAGGGGGATGGTAAAGGAACGGTTAGAGGAAGAGGTGGAAGAGAAGGGCCTGCTACCAGAAGTGCAGGCAGGCTTCAGGAAGGGAAGGTCGACAGTGGATCAGATAGCTACTCTGAACTGGCTGATTGAGAGAAAGATGGTGAAGAAAGGTAAAGAGTATTTGATGTTTGTGGATTTGAAAGCGGCATATGATTCTGTTGAGAGAAATTTGTTGGTAGAATGTTTGAAAGGTAAAGGAGTGTTAGAGCAGATTGTAAATTGGGTTACTGAGGGATACAAAGATACGTGGTGTAAGGTAAGAGTAAGTGAGTGCGAGTCGGAGAGGTTTAAGGGGGTAGTACACTCTGTCAGCGCGAAAAAAGGTGATTTTTGCGATTTTTTTTTCCGAGGATAAATAACAACCCACGAATAAATGGAATAGATGGCTTTAATAGTTTAACCTTCCGGCGCAAAAATATTTTTTTTAGAAAAAAATTAATCACTCCTGTGGCCGCTGCAGCAGGTGAAGTCTGACGCCGCAGTCCAAACACTACTGATTGGCGGGAGTTCTGCAGGTCGTCCTGTTAGAGCTGCAAGAGAAAACGTTTTTTGTCGATATTGTCAGATAGATTTTCTATCATGGTACATAGGATATTAGAGAAATGTTGATAAAAAGAAAAATGGCAACGCGTTAAAAAAGATGTTCGTTTTTGGACAAAAAAAATTAGATAAAAGCGTGCACCAAAAATCTATTTTTGACTATATCAAAAAACGGCTACGTACTATGATAAAAAATATTGTGTAGAATTCAAAAAACATAGGTTTTGTTAAATAGGATAAACCGTTTCAAAGATAGAACTCCCACCAATTTGAAAAAGATGTTTCCGAGATAATCGCGTTTAAAGTTTCGAGAACTTTTTTTAGCGATTTTGTCTACTTACCTTTAGTCAGCTATCCCGGGCCCGCACAATAATCCTTCCATGTTCAAATCGGCATCGTCCTGCTGCTTCTTCACGGCCACGTTGGACCTGCGGGCCTCCTTTACCGCTTCTGACACCCGCTTCTCAGCGCGCTCGGCGCGCTCTTTATCGGCTTTCGCACAAAAACTGTTGCATGTCGGGCCGATTTGGAGCTGGAGCACCTTCATGATCTGCAAGAGGCCATTAAGGCCGTCGTTGAAATTGCATGCGGCGACATTCGCCGCAATTTCCACAATATTCTTCCTGCTGTGAATAGTTTTTGGCGATATTGACCAAACGCAAGCATTGAAACTTTGCGTTCTGCGTGTATCCTCCCAGACAACGTTCCAGTAATTCATCGCGGCTCAACTCGATATACACTGGACATATGGCATCGAACACCTTCTTCTTCAGGGCTGGGTTGTGTCTGTATCCACTCAGCTGACTGATGACTTTAGCGTTCTGCCACGTACACCAGGAATCTGCGCCTTCCGGACAATTGTTGTGTTGCGGATCCACATCCGTGGATATTTTGTGATACAGTGTCGCCATTATTTCCCTTTTCATATTTTCCGTCGATGCGGAATTCCTCCGAATAGCTAACCCATAATAGATGGTCAATTCATCAATTAATTTTCCCGTCAAGTTCCCCTTACCGCCGAGTCCTTTAGTTTTCTTCACCAGTTGGCGAAGTCGGCCCATACGCCCATACGCTTTTGCACATGATCGATGCACTCCTTTTTATGCACGATCAAGTCCTCGTATGGATCCGAATCAACAATCCCTTTGAACGTTTTACTATCGCCATCTCCGACATATTTACTCTACTTTACGCCATGTAAATCGACCGACCGCTGAAACATTTCGACGATAGAATCAACCTCCATTTTTCCGGATGAGCCCTGGTGATTTCGTTGACAATCACTTTCGTGACTTTCCTGCCATTCCTCGAATTCTGTGGTCCATTCCTTGTTTTTCCAAAGATCGCAAGCTTTACACACTTTTGACTTTACTTCCAGGTCTAATACTTTTCCCGTACGCCAGCTAATAAGAGTAGTCACACCCAACAGAGACGAAAATCCCCTCTTCTTTCAAGACCCATCGCCGGACACCGTTAACCCGGTGAATTCTTTATCTTCTTCGGACAATAACTTCTCTCTTGTAGCTGCTTTTTTCATCGAAACATCTCGTACGGCTTCTGAGGCTGTGTGAATTGCGTCAACGATCTTGTAATACGCTGTCTTCACAACAGGACTGGGCAAGCACATGAATGCGCAAAACTTCAATAGTCCGTTGTATCCGATTCCCAGAATTCTTAAGCAAAAGATTACGCGACGATTGATTTCGAATGCGTGACCATCAACTAGCGGACTGGAATTTATGTACTGCGAATCACAAGACGTACAACATATAGCGATTTTGAACCCCAGACCGCGGATACCGCTTTCTTGAAACTGTAACTCCGAACCGCACTTTTTACATACCACTAACTCGGACAGTGCAGTGAAAACACTCAGGAATTCGATGAGCCGATATTAAAAACCAGCATTCACGTGGACGTTATTGTCCTTCGATGCTCGAAGTCTTTTTGCAGACGCCGAAACACCTGCAACATCGCCTTCCAAGGAATACCGATTAATCGGACGGCGTCGTTTCATGGAACTGTTTTTCTGACGGAAATTGTTGTATTTTGTCCCTTTCTGCCCTTCGCTTAACCGTTTATTAGCCATTTTCGACAAAAAAAAAAACAACGCCGGAGAGCACGAGGAACGTTTGTTTGTAATGACAGGTTGCCATAGACTGCTAGAGCCATCTACTATGCGATGCGGTAACATTTGGAACTCAATATAAAAAAATAAACTTAAGCCACGAGCAAAAGCACAGTTAGGCCCAAATAGGGCCTATTGTGATGTCATAAGTGTTACCTTTCCCTCGTGAGAACCATTTGAAGCCCATGATGAACTTTGCGAGGTTCCTGACGTCTACCGACTCATGGTCAGAAAGTTCTTCCATATATGGTCGGCTTGGGTAAGAATTTCTTATTCTAGCTAGAGAGGGGCATTGACAGAGGTAGTGAAGAACACGTTCATCTTTCTCTTCGTCAAGGCATCCTCTGCAATAGTCGCTATGGAGAATACCCAGCCATTGAGCGTGTATGCCAAAGGGATGAAACGTATCAAGAATTCAAATTTTTCTAATGTTAAAAACATCGCCCGTTTCGCCGATGACGGACTGGTTCTCTGAGTGCGCTCGGAGCGCCGTGATACGGGTCCACTAATTGGCCTGAAACTCTGTAACGTAGTTTCTGGCGGACTTGCGGTTAAGTCTACCATAAAGTAGATATTCAAAAGAATTTTTAAAGACCAAAAAAGAAAATTCTATTTTTTTGAAAATTTCAGAGTGTACTACCCCCTTAAGATAGTGCGTGGTGTGAGACAAGGGTGCCCTTAGAGCCCACTACTGTTCAACTTGTGTGTCGCAGATATGGAGAAGGTTCTAGAAATGGGACAGGCAGGGGGAATAGTGGTGGGAAGAAGGAAGATATGGAGCTTGGCGTATGCGGATAATCTGGTAGTGATTGCAAAAACGATGGGTGAATTGAATGAGATGAAAGGTAGGCTGGAGAGGTATTTTAATAAAAGGGAGTTGATTGTGAGTGTTAACTAAATGGATGGTATGTAAGAATAGGGGTAAACAAAGAAAGAATGAGGAATTGAAGTGGATGGGAGAGAGATTAGAGAGAGTGAGCGAGTTTAAGTACCTACTATCCTTTTCAAAAAGCGAGGCATGTCACTTTGAAGTTAAATATTTTGAAGTCGATGGGGTCGATTGTTTTTAAATTTAAACCACATAAAGATACATCATTTGTACATGTGATGATTTTTTTTTAGAATTTTAATGTCAAAGATAATATATATTCGGCGTATGTTTACCAAAAAAAGGTAGTGTTTTTTCATGAACTTTTCAAAAGGTCGCGTTTCATTGCGTGTATCTCCGTTATAAAATATTTAAGATTAATGAAAAAAATAAGGTGGTTACTAGAATCAATTTCGAATGTGATGGATTAAACAAAATATGTTAAATATTTTTATTACCACAATTATAGCGTAAAAAATGAAAATTTACAATCTCGGTTATTAAAAATCGGATTAAAATGGGACTTGGCATAAGGTATGTGTACATTTTATGTGATGAATAATTGAATACTATCCTTAAAAAAAGTACAGGTGTATCATTAAAATCGAGGTGTTTTTATATCGAAATCAGTTTTCAGGCCGTAGAGAGAGATGCGAGTATGCTAACTCAGCGTTCGTACGGCGACCATACGCTTGCCGTTAATGCTAAGCACTGACACGAATATTTTTATATAATTTCTTCTATATACGATTCTCAATAAGTATTGAAACTTATATGAAATATTTAATTCATTTATTTTAAAATGATTTTATTAATGTGTTCTGTTGGTGGGAATGAAAATAAAGTATATTAAATATGAATATACACAGGCGCGCACCCAGAAATTTGTCTGGGGGGGGGGGGGGGTTCTCAAACTTGTTTTAAGGTGTGTAACAAAATTCTGTCTGTCTGTTATCTTCAAAAAATACATTATAGCGAATTTTTAAATAAACCATTACAACTGTAAAATTTAAAAAAATAGATTAGCAAAAAAATATATAAAATATAATTATAAGTTTATGTTTTGGAAAACTTTATAGTGGTTTTATATATACATATAATATTATACATATAATATACATATAAACAAAAATGGGTACCTACCTACGTTTTGTAAACAGCCACCCCCCTGGGTGCGCGCCTGTAATATACATATAAACAAAAATAGGTACTTGCCTACTTTTTGTAAACAGTTTTACTTGGATTAAAATTTAGAATGACATAATCCGATCACAAAACTGCAATAACTCGTTGGGGGTCATTTTTCCCCTACAATTTTTCCCCTAGGTTATTTTTCCCCGCGCTATTAATTTTCCCCTCAAATTTTCCCCCGGCTATTATTTTCATAAGATGAAACTTAGACTCAGAAATGTATTCAATTGCGTGCAATGATTGTAGCAAATGTTATATAAGCCAAACTCAAAGGATTTTTTTTTAAATATTTAAGGAATATAAAGGGTGTTTCACCTAAAACTCCCCAGACTAAATAACAAGAAACTAAAAATGTTAAATTGCGTATTCCCAATTCGATTGTGTTTTAATTGACAGCAATGTTTTAAGTTCCAATGGGAAATTGTTTTATCAGAATTTGATGTTAATTAGTCTCAATTTGAAGTTGAAGAGTTATAGCTTAAATATCAGTTGCGTAGAATATGTTTGAGCTAAGTAGAACTATTTTGTTTTTATTTTTATTAATATTTGAAAAATATGATATTTTGTATAAATATAAATAATTCAAATATTCGAATACTCAAATATAAATATTACAATCACTAAATTTTTAACTTTAAATCAGTGTTTTCTACGTCTAGTGCATGATGTAAAATTTCGAGTTTAGATAAGCCTAAAAATTTGGATTAGCCGTGCTTCGCTTCGCTTGCACCGACAAATCTAAATTTCCAGACATTTTTAAACTCGAAATTTTACATCATGCTTAATCATGGAGTACAAACACTTGTCATGACGATGATGCGACAACTCTCGCTAGGACAGCCCATTAGAAGAGCCAAATCGCATGACCAGAGAAGGATTGAACGTCGAATCAAAAACATAGTCGCGAAATATGATGATTACAGGGAGGAAGACAAACTTTTAGGTTATTTACGAAATATTGGTTGTAATATAACTTTATAAATTTTGTAATATAACTTAATTAATTTGATTGTTGGGTTATTATTCATTTGGGGGCAAATTAGATTAAGGGAATATTAATTTGGGGGAAAAATATAAGGGGAAAATTTGCCGGGGGAAAAATTTTAGGGGAAAAATGAACCCCAATCGCAATAACTATTTTTACCACCGTAAAAAATCCACAATTTATTAGAGCCATTAAAGGTTGTATCGAATTGGCCGAAAAGGGATTAAGGGATTAGACGACCTATTTGTCTATTACGTAAGGATGTTTGTAATCAAGGGTTCTATTTCTGTGTTTACACTTTCGTTAATACTCGAAAAGGCTATAAAGGGATTATTGGCTGTTTTGACAAGAGGTACTAAGAAATGTTTTGTTATGAAGGTGGGAGGTAAATTATGTTTAAATGTTTCTATAAGTATTGCCCTTTTCGTTATAATTATTCAGTCTTAGACTTTTTGTTAATATACAACTACAATCGCAGAGCGAACAAATTGTTAATAATGGAAGATAAACGAAAATCACCGTTCTCAAGTAAGGAGAAAAAAATGATAGTAAATGCGCGAAAGTTTTTTGAAGAAGAGAAACGATGCGGCAAGGAAAACATTGACATTGAATCTGTCGTAAATAGAACAGCTTCGTGTTTAGCTATTTCAGTTCGTAGTGTTTGTCGTCTTAGTTCTGATCAAAGAAAATTCGAAGATATATGTTCCCCCCGCACATCACCTGGACGCAAACCCATTGTGTTTGATGAGTTTTTGCAAGGAGTTATTAGACGTACTGTGATGAGTTTCTATTTGGAAAAGTTTTTTCCATCCGTTCAAATGGTTCATGAAAAACTGAAAGAAGATATTGCCGATTTACCCAAGTTTTCATCTACCACTTTATACAGACTTTTAATTAAATTGAATTTCAAGTATATGAAACTGAATAAACGGCCAATTTTAATGGAGAGCAACACAATTTCTGCAGCACGTGGACATTTCTTAAATAAAATGAAACGATATTGAAATGGTAACTGGAAAATATTTTATACGGACGAGACTTGGTGTGGAGCCAACCACTCTAAAAAATTTGGTTGGTGTGAACAAATGAAAAACGAGACAATTATAATGACTACAGAGGTACCATCCAGGAAATAAATGGATACCGTGGTGGAATAATAACTCCATCGGGAGCTGGGAAAAGAGTAATTATTCTTCACATAGGGAGTGAAGATGGTTTTTTGGATGGATGTATGAAGTGTTTTATTGGCAACAAAAATTCTAATGACTACCACGATGAGATTAATGCCAAACATTTTGAAGAATGGTTTAGACATGTTCTGACAAGTATACCAGATAATTCAGTGATAGTCATTGACCAAGCACCTTATCACACTATGTTGCATCCAAATTTTAGAAATCCAACAACTGCATGGAGAAAGGCAAACATAGTTGACTGGCTTATTAAAAAGAATGTACGATTGCCATCCGAATATGATTCATTTGACGAAATGTCAAGACCCGCACTGTTATCATTGGCAAAGGTGCACCATTATCCAAAAATGTATCTATTAGATAAAATAGCAGAAGAGGTTAGAGGAGAATCTGTTAAACTTATTTGGTTACCAGTAGCTCACTGTGAGTTTCATGCGATAGAGCTAATTTGGTCATTTGTTAAAAAATATGTGGCAAAAAAGAACAAAACATTTAAAATAAATGATGTTTTAAATTTATGCAATGAAGCCATGGGAAACGTTCCTGATACTTTGTGGCCCAATTGTATAAGACATACAAAGAAAATTGAAGACGATTATATAAAAAAAGATCATTTGGTTGATGTCGCAGTGGAACCATTAATTATTAATATTAGACCGGATGAATCGACAGAGAGCGAAACCGGTAGTGAAAGCGGAAGTGAATCTGGGTAACTTTAATGACAATTGTGTTTCTTATATTTATGTAAAATTATATTTTTGTTCTAAATTCTTATTAATAATTTATTTTTGTCCTTGTTTTAATTTTTTATTTATTTCTGCATTTAATAAATGTTAAATAAATACATTAATAATTTTATTATTTAATATTTATCTTATATTTTTCGTCTTTTATATAGTACATTTTTATTATTTTATAATATTTATTTTATATTTGTTGTATTGTATTTTTCTTGAAACATATTTTTTATTTTAATTTTAATATTTTATATACCGTGCGTTTTATTTAAGTATGGACATAGTGATTTACATGGTAAAAATTGTATCGCATGTTAACTTTTGTTGTCGAACAAAGAAACATTTTTTGTTTTTATCAATAAATCAATAAACTTTCGTGTGATGTTATAACATTTACTTGTTAATAATAATAATCATTATGACATTTTCGCCAAGTTTATTTTATTTACATAATAATTTGTCTTATTCATTTCAACTTTGAAACCGTCTCTTTAATGTTTATTTTTAAAAAATATTATGAAGATAATACACGTTTATTTTAATTAAGTATTTCTTTAATCCACCATCCCATTATCGTGGTTGTAAATATAAATATTATAAAATAAATCCAATTGTAAATAACTGCTGTCTTCCCTTTCGTTATAAACCTTTCATCATCGTCCGCATCGTAACGACGATGAACCGAGCGGGACCCCCTCTATTCCCCACGCCTCACTTTCACCATCATTATTTTATATCTCTTCGAACAATTTTTAATCCACTAAAAATCGAATATTTGATATATTCATAATTTGTTTTATACATTTTGCAATATAATTGTGTAATATATAATATCGGTTATTTGTATGTAAATTGATTGTAAAATAACCGAGAACGTAGGTGTCGACTTTTTTTAAAATCGGGGAATAAAGGGTGGACACATTTAATTTTTATTTGCGTCGTTATATAAATATAAGTCTGATCTATTACATGTAGTTTTTTCAATTTTTTATATGTAGCCAATCAATTTATATAAAATGTTAAAGTTGATCTTAGTAAAAATCCACAAAAATGTAGGTACCTTTTTAAACATTTTTATTAATATCTCAGTAAATAAATGTGATAAAAATTTGATTTTCTCAAAATAAATGAGGAACATTCCAAGGAATGTAGATACGTATTTATATATTTTCCAAGATTTTTTCTTTTGAAAATACAGCATCCGAAAGTGACATGCCTCGCTTTTTGAAAAGGATAGTAGGTTACAGAGCTCGGACAAATCCTCGTAAAACGGATTCGAATCACAAATCCGAATCACGTAATATGATTCGAATCACTAATACTCGAATAAAGGATTCGTAAGAGATAAATATTATTCGAATCCTGTTTTTTCGAATCACGAATACAAATCCTTTAAGAATGAATTTGATTTTATTATTTTTTCGCAACCAATAATATATTAATATCGTTACTAGTTGTTTTAACAAAAATATTTAAAACCTAATTATTTATTATTAACACTGAACATCGCTGATAACAGACTAAATATCTGATTCCCTATTACTCTGATTAAAGATGTATTTGTGTGTTTTTGAACTTCACTTCAAATCAGTGTTTTGTACACGTGGCGCATGAAGTAAAATTTCGAGTTTAGAAAAGCCCGAAAATTTGTCTCGGGTCGCTGCGCGACCCTCGACAAATTTTCATGGGGCTTTTCTAAACTCGAAATTTTACTTCATGCTTAGCCTGGGAGTGGAAACACCCGTTGAGAACTTTAAATTGAACTCTATTATAAAATAAAAAATTCACTGAATATCATTAAAACCGGGGGTGTCCGAGAAAAGTCATAGAATTTTATTCAAATTGACCAAAACACTAACAAAAAAGCTATATATTATTAAATTTGTCAAATTTAGCAGGAAAATTACAAAACACGTAAAAATTTATAAAATTAACTTAAATATTGACAAAAACATTAAAAACAATTTAACAAAATGGGGGTTTCCCACAGAAGAAAGTTATATTAAAAGGTCAGGGAAAAAATCTTGAATCAGGGAAATGCTGGAAAAATTTAACGTTTCAGATTGTGGCTCCCATGTCAGTTTTACTTTAAATAAAATTAATTAAACAAAATTTTGAAAACTAGATTATTATCTTTAAAAACATTTTCAGTCATTTAATGTTTATATCAAATCATTCAGTTTGAAGTTTCGAACAAGCGTTTCCACTCCCAGACTAAGCATGAAGTAAAATTTCGAGTTTAGAAAAGCCCCGCGTAGAAAATTTGTCTCGGGTCGCGCAGCGACCCGAGACAAATTTTCACGGGGCTTTTCTAAACTCGAAATTTTACTTCATGCGCCACGCGTATAAAACAGTGATTTAACGAGAAATTAAAAAACACATAAAACAAATATTTCATGTTAATCCTCACAATTAATTCAAATTATTTTTGACGATTCAAAACCTTTTGTAAGTATTCGAATCTTTTTATAAATATTCGAATCCTTTTATAAGGATTCGAATCACCCACATTTGGATTCGAATACGAATCCTCTTAAAAAAATGTAACGAATCCGGATCACGAATCCAGTTGAACTAAAGTATTCGAATGCCTCTTTTGAATCCTCTAAAAGGATTCGAATCCAGGATTCAAATCCTGAATGATTCGAATCCTGCCCAGCTCTGCTAGGTTATATGTTCGCCGAGAGCGGAGGCAGAGAAAAACATATAGAGTACGCATGTAAGAAGGCGAGAATGGTAATGGGGAGGATGCGGAATGTATGGGAGGAAGTGTTAGGCGTAAATATGAACATGAAACTAGTGGGGTGGGATGCCTGTGTAAGAGCGATAATGATGTATGCGTCAGAGGTATGGGAAGTATCTGAGCAGGAGAGAGTGGAAAAGGTACACCTGCAATACTTAAAATGTATATTAGGAGTGGAGCGAACAACGCCAAGCTATGTGGTATTGTAAGAGTGTCAAAGAATGTCTGTGGAAGGGGAGTCAGCAAGGAGGGTAGTGAAATATGAGAGAAAGATAAGTATGTTAGGAGAAGAAGGGTTGGTGATGGAGGCATGGGGTGTATGTTATAAGAAATGTAAGGTGAATGCTAAGGGATGAAAGACAGAGAGTCGCTGTACAGAAAAGTGGGGTGGTCGTGCCAAGTGGTGGAGCAGGAGATAGTGTTGGGGGAGAGGCTATGCGGTGAGGGCAAAAGTTGTCGAGTTGCAATTGCGACAAATACGTATAGACAAGAGCAGCTCTAGCCCCAAGTATAAAGATATTCAGGTGTTTAATGGCCCCCGCGCTATTTTGCGAGATTGACCAAGGACGAAGCGCGATTACTTGCACGGTTCAGGTGTGGGAACGAGGAAAGAGGAAGAGATGTATGGATGGGGGAAGAGTACATGAAATGCGTGTTCTGTGGGAGTGGAAAGGATGTATGAAGGAGCACTGGATGAGGGAATGTATGGGTTTGCGGGGAAAACTGGAGATTATCGGTAAAGGGCGAAAGGAGAGTATGTGTGCGAGTGGAAAGGGGATTGAGGGACTAAAAGCAATTGTGAAACAAAGAGCAGGGTGGAGTAGCTAATACGCCGCAGCGGAGGAACATTTATTTTGGGGATTATGGGAGAATTATTTATTATTTTAGTATTTGTCTTTGGTAAATGTATACAGTTGTAAATTGGATGCCAAATAAAGGTTACATTATATAGTAGCATGTAGATTTTATTCTATTAATACGAAATGTTTGTATTGTGTTTGTATGCCTCTAGTAGAGAATAACTATAATAATATTAACGGCAATTCTATTAATAAGGCTGATTATGATTTTACACCCACACAAACTTTATCCTCATTAGATTTTACGGAGTTACTTCCCTAGTGAATATGTTTTTATGCTCAACAGATTCTTCTTTGTTTTGTAATTATTCTGAAACGTATAAAGAAATAATAATTTACAAATAAACGCAAGAGAAGTGCATAATTTTTATTCTTGCAACACAACTTAAAATCATCACCACAAACAAATATCTCCTTGTCTACTCACAAAAGTTTAAAAATCGATTTACACTTGGAACACTTACACTTCTTAAGAAACCCCGAACACGCGGGTCCTCTTCTCCTGCCGACCTTCCCAACAGCGAGCCTCTTCTTCTTGATGCCACTTTTCTTCCCGAGATTCGACTTGAACGACTTTTTAGAAAGAGCAATTTTCGGTTTCCTCGCCGGCGACACCGTCGACGATTTTTTCTCGCCATCGTCGACGGATTTCGTTTTGGTCGAGTTGCAGTGGCAACTGCCGCACTTCGAAGGGGACATTCGCGGATTGGATATGTTGCCTTTGGGCACTAATTTGTCTTTTATCCAGAAGTAATTTCCGTTTTGTGAGACTATTCCGTTGGCGAGGCCGTATTCTAACGCGTTGGAGACTATGTTAAGTGCTTTGCGTTTTCCCGCTAGGCAATAATTTTCTTGTTCAAAACCGCCGAAGTTTTCGTCCAAGTCTAACTTGTCTGGATCTTTTTTAGCCATGTTTGGAACAACTAATTAAAAAAAAAGCAGTCAACATATTATATTCGGTAGTGAAACTATAACGATAAGGTAATCCATCCCAGCATTAAAAAGTGCGCCTGCTTTGTTGTCAGATGCATGTATTAATGACGCAGTTCTCTGACGTGAGAGCATTGAAAAACAAAATGCATATGGAGTGAATTAACCTCAAATTTTGTATCTTGGATTTGAGCTTGGCATGAAGTTAGGCCGCCAACCGCCACTGATGTTTGGATTAGATCGGAATGTTCAAATACGCTAAGAAATTTTACGCTTACGTCGAAGAAACATCGAAAAAAATCTGTATGACTCAGCGACGGCTCGCAGCCTAACTTCAGAGTCGGCCACAGCGCCAAGGCACACAAAATTTAAGGTTGGGATAGCGCTTTATAAATGAGGCATTCTTTTACAAATCGAACGGATTTTATAAAAAATATTGGGTCTATTTTTTTATTTACTTCAATTTTTTTTCATGCGTTTCTTATACAAAATAAGCCGACCCGTATTTCTGCGATTTTTTTTTTCATCAGTATTTTCGAAAATACAGATGGTTAAAGTTTTGAAAACTCGCTGTTTATGCATTTTTTAGATCGTGATATCTCCGCTTCTGTTCATCGTATAGAGCTTAGCTATGGCTCACTTTATAGGTAATAGAATTATCTTCTTAATAGTGTTAATTATTATTACATTTGTTGTTAATTTATAATCATTATAAACAATTAATACATATTATACATCAAGTGAATTAAACACGATTTTATTCACGAAAAGATTTTTGATTTCACGAGCGCCTCGGCGCGAGTGAAATCATTTCTTTGAGTGAATAAAGGTGTTTAATTCACGTGGCGTATATATGTTTTTATTCAATTTTGACGAAATTGTAAAGAAAATGTACTTTACATTTATTTTTAAATAAATTTTTTAACTCACTAGTGACCTAAAAAAATTTTTGTTCACTAGTGAATAAAACCTTGTTTATTACGGTTGGTATGGAGTTAATAATGTCGATTTAAATTAACAAAATTGAATAAAATATTTAATGTCATTTTGCTTCTAGATGTCGACACTGTAAAATTAAAAAAAAAACCCATAGTATTCCTCGTTTCATTTTATATAAAAATCATATCCTTTTAGAATGGTCATTTGATTCCACCAGTATGAAATAAAACAATTTGTACGGTAGTCTATTTTAAGACACTAAACATCTCTCTCTCTATTTGTAAACATCTGTATGTTGTCACGCCTGGTGTCGTTAAATCTGACAGTATAGCCTTGACTGTTGAATGTAAACGAATTCGATTCTTACAGTTTAAGTTTTATTATACGCTGACTTAATTTTAACAGTGTGCATTTTTAAATGCAGTATGTGATTTGAAGTGTTATATTTTGTGATCAAATGTAAGTAGCGTATTATCATTCAATGAAGCGCATTTTAGTATCCAATGAGTTCTATTTTCTATCGTGTACATACTTACAGTGAAGATTGAATTACAATGCCGAAAACATCATAAAAATTGCCGAAAGTCCGGAGGGATGCGTGCTATAATCCATATAAACTGGATCCCCTCCGAAAACGAGACAACAGACATTGAAAAAAGTGACAAAAAAGAAACTACTCGAATTAAACATACCGTGTACAGAAGAATTTCTACAAATGCTTATTTGTACCTCTTGTCGAATCCGACAACGTACACCTTCCAGTACAATTGTGAGGGAATACCAACAGGTATTCATGAATTACTTCCTCTTATAGGTCATTTATTTTATTTGTCGTAGTTAATTTTATTAATACGGCATTGATTTCTCGAAGCAGACTTCCAGTATAGAAACTAGATGCCTAAGCATATTTTGTATTAATATTCAGTCACTGTTTAGAAAGATCGGAGAAATTGAAACGTTTCTGGAAACTGGTGATTTTTATGATATTTTATGTTTTACCGAACATTGGCTAAATAGTGATCAAACCTTAAGTAGTATAATTGAAAATTACAAGGTAATCTCTTATTTTTGCAGAACCACAAAAAAACATGGGGTAACTGCAATCTATGTACACATATCTGTACATTCAAAAAGAAGAGAGGATATTGAGCTACTCTCTGTCGAACACGATTGTGAACTATCTGCAATAGAGATTGTTAACTGTAAGATAATTATTATAACTGTGTATAGAGCCCCTCTATCAAATTTTAACACATTCCTATCAGTAATTGAGACTCTTTTCACAAATATCATAAGGAGGATTGTAATGATGGGAGATTTTAACATAAATTTCAATGCGCAAAATTCGGCAAATTCGAGCATTGCTGACATTTACATCTGTTATGGGTTCGAAGCCTTAGTTCGCGAACCTACAAGAGAAACTAATTGCATTGACAATATAATAACAAACATACGACCAAATATAACTAGCGTAAAAACCCTTGAACATTGCCTCTCAGATCACAAAGGGTTAACAATGAAAGTAAACATTCCCAATATTAATATGCAAAATAATAATTTTGTTTATAGACCAATTAATCATCGAGGTCTATATATGTTTTACAATACGTTGTCACACATATCTTGGGAATACATTAATTCACATATTGAAATAAACGAAAAATGTAACTTATTTATCAATCATATTTCAGATGCAATGACAGATGCGTTTCCATACAAAATAGGGAAATCCAAATCTAATACCAGCTTTAAGCCTTCTTGGTTTGATTTGGAATTGCGGAACATGCGCGAACAGCTAATGTTTCTAAAAGAATGGAGTACTGCTCACCCTACTGCAGAAAATAAATCAATCCTCAACGACTTTAAGAACAATTATAAAAACAAAATCCAATACAAACAACGTTTATCGAATGATAACTATATTGCTACATCTAGCAATCCCCAAAAAGCAATGTGGAACATTCTAAATTACCACAAAGCTACAAATCGCAATAAAGTGTCATGTGATATCTCCGCAGATGAATTCAACACATACTTTGGTACTGCTGCAAAACACCTCATCAACTGTCTTCCAAAAACGAATGCAGACCCACTAACGTATGTCAAAGCACAAAATAGATGTACATTTTATTTCAAACGAGTGACTTACAACCAGGTTAGAAACATCATTGATAATCTAAAAAATAAAAAGAGCACTGATGTTCACGGTATGAATGCAAAAATAATTAAAACAGATATTTTAATAATCCCCTTAACTAAATTAATAAACCAATGTATAGATTCTTCCACATTTCCAACATCTCTTAAACTCTCAAAAATTATACCTATTTATAAAAAAGGAAACGTTAACGACCCAGGTAACTATAGGCCCATAGCGATAATACCAACAATAGGTAAAATTTTTGAGTATGTCTTAAAAAACCAACTATACGAGTTCTTCCACTGTAACAAATTATTTAATGCACGTCAATTTGGTTTTAGGCAAAATAAATCAACTTGTGATGCAATCCTGGACTTGACTAATTTCATTCTATCGGGAATTGAACGTAATCAATACATCGGATGCGTCTTTTACGACCTATCAAAGGCCTTCGATTGTGTGTCGCACGACATATTCCTAAGTAAGCTGCCTTCTTATGGTATCAGTGATGATTCGATTGCTTTGTTAAGTTCTTATTTATAAGGCAGACAACAAATGACAATACATGGCGGGACGCTTTCAAATGTAGATTACATACACACTGGGGTACCTCAAGGGTCTGTCCTAGGACCGATTCTATTCTTGATTTTTATCAATGATTTGACAAATTGTGACCTTAACTCAAATTTCACTTTATACGCAGACGACACTACGTGCTACCAATCAAAGAAACATCTCCCTGTATTGCTGGATGGTCTCGGGGATACACAATCGAAGGTTAAAGAATGGTTAATTAGCAATCGTTTGTTGCTGAATGAAAATAAAACATCTAATATGATCTTCAGTCTAAAGGACTGCTCGGATATTGTCAACAAAAACGAAACCAAATTTTTAGGGGTTATGCTGGACCCGGGATTAACGTGGAGTAATCAAGCTGAATTTATCTGTAAAAAGATTTCAAAATATGTAACTAATTGGAGTAGTGGAGTAGTGGAGAGAAAGAAATGTACTTCTTGATATTATTTTAAGAATTTTATTTTCTATACATGTTTCGGCTTAGCCATCATCAGTAGAAAAACCTCAGGATATTGTTTATAGGTGTTTGTGTGTGTGTCATGTGTGTATTGGTTTTAATTTTATTATGGTGTTCTTTATACTACGTCGCGTGTGTGTTTCTTTCTCTCCACTACTCCAATTAGTTAAATAAACACTTGATATAATGGACAACACACCCACTATTTTTAAAATATGAGTACTTGATCCGCAGTTTAACTAAATTAAATAATTTAACAACCATGTTAAATTGCTATTACTCGCTGGTACAATCACAAATAAATTACTCCATCTTGTCATGGGGCCATACCACACATATTAAACGTATATTTGGGCTTCAACGAAAATGTATACGAGCCCTACTCCAATTACATTTTCGCCAAGACATTAAAAATAACTTTAAAAACTTAAACATCTTAACAGTTCCGTCATTATATATTGGTGCCTGCTATTTGTGAAAACGAATCTACATATGTACACAATTACAAAGGAACATCACAGTTATAATACAAGAATTTCTGACAACGTTAAGATAAAATATACTCGTATTTATAGAACAAGGAATAGTGAAAATTATTACGCTCCACTATTTTACAACAAATTGCCTAATCATATAAAATCTTTAAACATAAAAATGTTTAAATCACAAGTGAAACGATTACTGTGTTCAGGGTCCTATTACAGTGTTAAAGACTTTCTGAACGGTGACTTGTTAATATAAACATATGTATAATAATAGTAATTTTATTATATATTTAATTTTTGTCTTGTGTTTCGTAAAAATACTATTATGCGCTGATCATGCAAAAAATGTCTGTGCTTCTATGTCTTGTAATTACCTGATTTTATACTATTACATGTATGTTTTGACGTGTGTACAGCTATGCTTTTAACACTAAATAAATAAATTGAAATTGAAAATTGAATAATGTCCTATAAATAAAAGGGTCATTCTAAAGGCAATTATAGAATTGTACATTTTAGAAACGTCCTGGAGCGGCAGAGTCCTCGAGTACGAGTGAAGATGCCCAAAACGTCGTTGAAAGTGGAGAGAGTTCACCATATTCAACGGAAGACCCACAAGTTTCAAAAACGTCAGTGCGAGAGCTAAATAAAGGGTTGATTTTTATAGGAACTTCCCCTATAAAAGAAGACAAAATGCGTCAAACGAGATATTCTTCAAAAAAATTAAAAAATATAACTGAAGCACTAAAATCGAAAGTTTTTAGTAATATTCCTCTTGATAGAAAAAGTGATAAAACCGGCGATGAAGATGAAGATGAAAATGAGGCCAATATTATACAAAAACTCAAAGAACGATACAATACAACTGAAGATAGAACCAAGCGGATATGAATACTGACAATTTTCAGTCATTGGTCTTTCCGAAAAATTAAACAACATTTTGAAGCCACAAATCACATGATTATCGTTGCAAAAAGAACTGCCGCTGAAAAGGGAATACTATCAACTCCAAATCCTAAAACCCATCCGACCTTAGAAAGGAGCGTAATAGAATCTATAATTGCATTTTATCAATCGGATACGCAGAGCCGAGTATTGCCCGGACAAACGGATACAGTTTCCGTAAAAATCGATGGACAAAAAGTTCACATGCAAAAAAGATTGGTTTTGAATAACTTAAAAGAACTATTCCAAGAATTTAAGACTGCAAATCCAGGTGTGAAGTACAGTTTTTCAAAATTTGCAACTTTGCGACCAAAACATTGCGTATTAGCGGGAGCAAGTGATACCCATTCTGTCTGCGTTTGCGCCATCCATGAAAATGTTAAGTTATTAATTGATGGTGCAAATATTGGAAGATTAACAGGAGATTCACCGCAACCATTAAAAAATACAATGACTGTTTAAATCGTATGATTTGTAATACATCTTCAACAGTATGTTATCTAGGAGAATGTGACACGTGTCCTGGTATCACAAACGTTATACAACAAATAGAAAAATCGTGTGACGATAATCTCATTGATTCTGTAACATATGAGCAATGGACCACTGTTGACAGGACTACGTTGCAGACCTTAAGGGGAATATAACAGTGGTCTGAAATTTAATGTTAGGTTTATTTAAAAACTAAAGGTCCTAGAAAGTTGAAATTTTGACAGCGTATATTAAGCCCAATTATCTAGTAAAATATCGAAGTACTTTTTTTAACAATTTGCTTTCAGAGGTATGAAAAAAAATAATGTTAAATTTTTCAAAATTGAAAAAAAATATTCCCATATCTTACTAGTTTATCTATAAGGCATATAATGTGAACATTTTATAAGGATGCGATAGCTCCTCATGCCCGAATCAGGTTAAAATAAAAATCTTGAAAAATAAGACCGTAAAATACCGCCGCCTTGCGGATCTTCTCTTAGTTGAACGCGTTGTACACTCATCTGCACAATTATTGGAGGGGCGAGCAGCATGCGGCCAGCGTTTATCCCTGGGCCGGTGAACGCTGCGCGGCTTCGCGTTTGTTTTTCTTTACATTTTTCAATCATAGTTAACAAAAACGGCTCGCGTCGTTAGCATTTATTCTCCTAAAATGAATATTTCGCAATTATAATCGATATTTTATTGTACTAGTGTTTTATTTTCATGCTTTCTGACTACTAATGGAATAAGTATTTTTTTATAATGCATGTTCACTAATATAGAAAACACGAAATGTTTCACTAATTTAAATAAAGATGTGTAATATACCTTTAATATTGACTTTCCTTATTATTTGACAGTGTCGGTATTATTAAATTATTTTTAAAGTTTTTTAAGCTGATTAATAAGCCAGAAGCAATCGAATAACAAATCATTATTTCGTCTTAAATCTTTCGTTGTTAAAGCAGTTGTTAAATGCCATTAAACTTCTCGCAATAAAACTATTAAAGTAAATTGTAAAGTTTCTAACAATCGGACCTGAAGTCGCAGTTGGTTCAAATCCAACTGCGACTTCATCAACGAATCAATGATATCAAAACTATAAGAATAGTAAGAATAACACCAATATGACGTTGTCGTAGATTAATGTTACAAATCAACAATTTTTTACTGAGCACAGGTAATATTTGTTTGACGAATGTTTAAAAAAATGTAGGGTTTAACTGCGTGCATATTCATTGTTAATTATTTTAGAAAAAATAGAACTATAATAATAATAAGGTAGTTATTATAATGCATTTCAAATAACAAGTTTCTTGCTCAACATTGCACCGAGCCCAATATATTTTTTTCAAATTTGGCTGATTTATGATAAGTCATATTTTGATAGTAAGTAAATAAGGAATAAATGAATTGTAATTGAATGTTATTGCAATCCTCTATTTATACGGCTCAGTCAACTTAGCCCCCCGAAGTTCGACTTTTTAAAAAATAACTGTTGCGCTAGACGGGCCTTAGCTAGCGCTAGCTAGCGCCACAAAAATTAGAGCTAGCGCCGATTAGACAAGAAAGTTACGGGGGTTTGAACTTTCGGGGGGCTAATGGTTGATGCTAGCCCCCCGAGTTTGGATTTTTCAAGTTTTCTTACAGTATTCGGATTCCTCAGAGCTAGCGCTACCAATTTAAAAGCTACCGCCACCCCCACAACCCCAAAAGATTATAAAACATTTTAAACCCTAGCCCCCCGAAATGAGATTTTTTTAATCAAATTGGGTGCAAAAGATTGCTTAGAGCTAGCGCCAGCAGAATATGAAAAAAATATTCTCTCAAAAATATCAGGTAAAAAAAAGTTCACATCCAAACTTTGATGTGAGAGCTTTCAGCTCCTGTATGCGTATTACCATTTACTTGCTGAATTTAAATACAAAATCATGATTGGCATATAAAATACCGCTTCCAAGAAATATGTTGGCGTTGTAATTACTTTATGTATGTTCAAAGACAGTGGCTATTACAAAGATGATGCCTAGAAAACAGTAGCCTAACTGACAAGTTTTTTTCAACAAAGTCGTACTTCGGGGGGCTAAGTTGACTGAGCCGTATAATGTAAACAAGAACTATCAAAACATTTAAGCTAAATATTTGATATGTAACATGGATTAGATATTTAGGTTTGCTTAGAGAGTTGCTCCATCAGGCAAGAAATGAATCTTAAACTTAATATGAGTAATAACCTAATATTATTTAAGTTGAATACAACATAATAACATACAGGGAGTTTTTCTTTAAAGTATACGTTTTCCAAATTTAGCTTATTTTCTTTAAATCTTTAGATATTCCTTGTTTTTTAAAAAAAGTTCAATTCACGGCTTTAAACGAGTGTTTTCAACTCCCAGACTAAGCATGAAGTAAAATTTCGAGTTTAGAAAAGCCCCGTGAAAATTTGTCGCGGGTCGCGCAGCGACCCGAGACAAATTTTCACGGGGCTTTTCTAAACTCGAAATTTTACTTCATGCGCCACGCGTATAAAACGCTGATTTCAAGTAAGGTTCAAATATACATAAATTTCACAACATTTTAGTGTTCTATACGCGCGGGACATGAAATAAAATTTCGAGTTTAGAAAAGCCCAGAAAATTTGTCTCGGGTCGCTGCGCGACCCTCGACAAAATTTCACGGGGCTTTTCTAAACTCGAAATTTTACTTCCTGCTTAGCCTGGGAGTGGAAAACACTCGCTTAAAGCTTCAAATTGAATTCCTGTAAAAACAATATATACCTAAAGATTTAAAGAAAATAAAGTGAATCTGGAATGCGTATACTTTAAAGAAAAACTCCCTGTATATTGTAAAATTAGGATATTGAGATAGATTGTGTTAGAATGAAAATAAAGTCAATTGAATAGCAACGAAAGGAGCTTAATCACAATTTTGTAGCATCGAAAAGATACCCATGTTTTGATTAGGTACATACATAACCCGATATGTACTAGGTAAATTTTCAGGCATTCATTGTTTTTGAAAAGCGTTCAGTTTGAAACTTCCAACGAGTGTTTTCCACCGAGTAATAACGATTTAAGTTATCACGTAGTAAAAAAAACAACCCTGAGGTACGCCACTGTCTTGCTAGCACTAGCTATCTCTTGAATAACTTTTTCATTTATCACTTGGTGAAACATTTTGAAATAATAATAAAGGATAAATTAAAAACACTTGGTTTGTTTCACTATTTGTTTCTATTTACTTGACTAGTTTCGCTTTTTACGGCATTATCAAGAGTGAACTTTGATAATGCCGTAAAAAGCGAAACTAGTCGAGTAAATAGAAACAAATAGTGAAACAAACCAAGTGATTTTAATTTATCCTTTAATATTACTAGCTATGTCGTTGTTAGTGTTTATAGACTTCAGTATAGCAATTACAATGCCAAAAAAATTTTGAAATCGTACGGTTAGTTTCCGAGTTATAACGATTTCAATTATCAAAAACAATCGTCAGTTACGCTACTGTCTTACTAGCGCAAGCTATCTCGTTGCCAGTGTTTATAAACATTAGTATAGTAATTATAATTCCAAAAGAGTTTTTTAAATCGTACGGTAAGTTCTTGAGTAATAACGATTTAAATTAGCTAGGAGTGAAAACACAATTGTCAGTTACGCTACTGTCTTCTAGGCATCATGTTTCTAATAGCCAGTGTCTATGAACATAGATAAAGTAATTACAACGCCGAAATATTTGTTGGAAGCGGTATATTATATGCCAAACATCATTTTGTATTAAAATTCAGGAAGTAAATAGTAATACGCATACAGGATCTGAAAGCTCTCGCATCAAAATTTGGATGTGAACTTTTTTTTACCTGATATTTTTGAGAGAATATTTTTGTCATATTCTGTTGGCGCTAGCTCTAAGTTATATTTTCCACCCAATTTGATTAAAAACATCTCATTTTAGGGGGCCAGGGTTAAAAATGTTTTATCATTTTTTGGGGTTGTGGGTTGTGGCTTTTAAATTGGTAGCGCTAGCTGGCGCTAGCTCTGAGGAATCCGAATAGTGTAAAAAAACTTAAAAAATCCAAACTCGGGGGGCTAGCATCAACCTAGCCCCCCGAAAGTTCAAATCCCCGTAGTTTTCTTGTCTAAATGGCGCTAGCTCAAATTTTTGTGGCGCTAGCTAAGGCCGGTCTAGCGCAATCGCTTTTTCAAAAAAGTCGAACTTCGGGGGGCTAAGTTGACTGAGCCTATTTATACACATCATCATTTTGTAAACCCTGTACTAAACATAAAAAAAAACAGGGCAGCTTTCCGTTTAATTTTAGCGGAAATATCCGTTTTGAGGTCCCCTGAGTCGAATAAGACCATTTTTGAAAAATGTCTGTCTGTCTGTGTGTCTGTGTGCGCTGTACCGCAAAAACCGCTAAAGATATCGAGATGAAACTTGAAACTTAAGCTTTTTGTTACAATCGGAAGAACTGAAAAGCTTTTGGTGAAAATCGGAAAACCGGAAGTGGTACTTTACTCTTAGCGTTTTTCAGTTTTTTCAGATTTTTTCAATAAATGTTCATCAAACAAAAAATTCTTTTAAATAAAAGTTGTAGATAATAACAAAATGAAGATGTATTGTTAACTTACTTTTTGTCATAGCACTCTTAGTTTTTGAGATATTTAATAAATAGTGTTTTTTATCTAGTCATTGATTTGTGTCAGTGTGTGTGTTGATACAATTGGAAAATGTTTTAAATAAAAGTTGTAGGTAATAAAATATTAAAGATTTTTTGTATCTTCACTTTTTGTCATAGCACTCTTAGTTTTTAATATATTCAATAAATAGTGTTTTTTATCTAGTCATTGGTTTGTGTCAGTATGTGTTGATCAAATTGAAAAATGTTTCAAATAAAAGTTGTAGTTATCAAAAAGTTGAAGACATTTTGAAAATAATAATGCTACAAATATTTTAAAAGTGATTTAATACGCAATTTACGGGGGATAGTACTATGATGGACACATCACCATTTTTTTCGTCTATTCCACGCGACGCGAGACCCCATCCGTTCATGCCAAGGAGCAATGCACAAATGCACAGCGAACTGCCGCTTTTCTCTCTGACTGTATTCGCCCCACTTGTGCTGTAAATTTGGCATCGGATGAGCTACTCTAAACTATGCGGGTCTTTCCCACGGTTTATATATCTAACGGTTGTAGCATTCGTCGGGCGAAGTCGGAAATGTTCGTGCGTCTGAGGACATTGTGGTCGCTCCTAACCTGTCAAACATTGCCCGCTTACGGTGTTTATGTGCGTTTAGATAATTACGAGTGGTTTTTTCTTAAATTTTATATTACAATTAATATAATTGCTGTATATTTTTGGTAAGTAATTGAATTATTACAAATTTCAATAAATGAAGCGTATAATATGCTGGAACAACGTTGTAACCGCCAATTGTGAAAACGCGGTATTTCCGTGGAAAAACGATGTATGCAGCCAGGATTTTGTCTTGGGGGAGGCAAGTTTAATTTGCAGCAAGGCTCACTTGTGTTGTGGGATGTATTACATTTTTAAATATGTGGTTTTGAACCCTTATGGGGGGGGGGCTTCTTTTTCGATTTCCCAACAAAACAATTTTTGGCGCTTACAACGTTGTTCCAGCATAGCATTCAAATAATGAATTAAATATTCAATCTTTTTCATTATTTTTTAATGAATAGTGCCGAAGTTTTCATCATGCCCGGAAGCTCTTGCGCCGTCGCTGTATGCAGAAATCAGCACTGTTTAACGAAAGGCAAATCAATTTCTTATCACCGATTTCCAAGAGATAAAATAATTAGACATGCATGGATAAACGCGTGTAGAAGAAAGGACAAGTTTAATCCCGATACCAGCTTTATTTGTAGTAGCCATTTTATAAAAGAAGATTTCGAATTAGATTTTCGAAGTGAACTTTTAAATATTCCCACGAGACGGAAACTAAAGACCTCAGGTATATTTTTTATTTATTATAATAACCGAAAAATTTATGATATACATACAATTATTTGATATACACAGAGCTGATTGTAATTAAATTATTAAACACGGTTGAGATCTACTTAATGAGCTTTTTTAAAAATGGTGACGTAATAAATATTCTTCTAGAGTATGTGGCAGTATGTGGCAAAAAGTGCATTTGCCATAGGGCCCCCGAAGCTGCAAAGGCGCCACAGCGTACTAAAATAAAGACGTTGATTCCTATTTACAAACATTTATTTTACATTCAAAATATATAATTATTATGTCTCATCATTTAAGAGTTTATTTATGCTCACCTAATTTAAAATTTAATGCTCATCTAATTTAAAAAATTACTAATGCTAGAACAGATAGAACAGATAACCGGTTATTTTGCTGAGTAATATGGAGTGGACCAAATTTTGAATATTTTGTCGCATTTTTTATTAAATTTAAGAGTATGTGCTAACTTAAATCTTTAACTTAATTTATTTACTTGGTAAAAAATTATATGAACCATATTTCACTTTTTTCTGGAAATTATTAAAACATGCATTTCCAAAAATTGTTTTTTTTTATTTAAAGAACTAAGATTTTCAAAATAAATAATAATATAATTTAGACATTTCATCATTATAAAATTAATGGAAAAAGTGTATTAATTCATTAAATATAAAATATAATATTTTAAACAATTCAAATCGAAGTTTAATAAATTATCATTATTTTTTGAATGGATAAATTCATTAAAATGTAAACTAAGAATTTTCAGAAAAAAACTCTCGGACGGGTCAATTTTTATTTTTAGTTGCGTTTATTTTAAGCACATATATAGGGTGTCCCTTGTAGCCCTTATCATGTTTATAAATGGAAATTAAATATTTTTATATTTGAGAAAGGAATAATTTTCTACATACGATGGAAAACCTACTAAATTATAAAATAATCGAGAAAATTTGCTTTGATAAAAATTACCTAATAAAAAGAAGGTTATATGGTCATCTGAAGACATAGCTGATACATTAAGTATATGGTTAACAAACATTATGAAAGAAAAGTACATCAATAATAACATGCGAAAATATATACAGCTATTTCCGCCTGGTTTCATTTTACTTTTTGTACGTTGTTATCATATTTAAAATTTGTTTATCATAAAAGTAATTTATGATAAACAAATATTAAATATATTATGAGCTGTAATTGAAATTGACAGCAACATTATCGCTTTTCTATATTTTTCAGCAATTCCTTCCCAATTACTCACGCTTGGTTCATCCCCCATTGTTCAATCAGCAAGATCAAACCGTGCTGAATTACGATTGCAGAAAAACGTTGTAGATGAATTATTGTCTGAAAATTTAAATCAACCTAAGGTAGAACCAATAGACACTACATCTAATATTGAAACCAATTACGAGGAAATGTACAAGAAGTTGCTGGAGGAACACAACGAATTAAAGTCATTGTATAAAACTATAATGGAATCCACTACGTCATTACATAAGGAGATTGAAACCTTAAATACGAAAATTATTATGCTCGAAAAGCAACTAGAAATTAGTGATATGCAAAATAATTCATACAAAACAGTGGTTCATAAAACCTTCAGCAAAGCCCAGCAAGATTTATTACTAGGTAATAAAAAAAAGTTATATGGTCATCTGAAGACATAGCTAATGCATTAAGTATTAAGTACCTCAGCAAAAGATGTTATGTATTTATTAGATCGAAACTAAATATACCTTTGCCACATATCACAACGTTGCAAAAGTGGGTTTCAAAGTTAAATTTCCAGCAAGGCATATTAATTGATGTGCTTAGATTAATGAACATTGCTGGAATGACTTTAACACATTTGGATAAAATCTGCGTGCTTCAATTCGATGAAATGAAAGTACATACTTGCTACGAGTACAATAAGGTAAATGATCAAATAATAGGACCACACAAACAGATGCAAGTAATTATGGCAAGGGGATTGTTTAAACAATAGAAGCAACCGATATTTATAGATTTTGACCAAAAGGTTACTCCAGACATTTTAAACAAAACCATTTCTGCTCTGTATGATATTTCATATAAAGTTGTAGGATGCGTTTCTGATTGTGGTGGTGGTAACATTGGTTTGTGGCGCGAGTTGGATATTTCCACAGAGAAAACATATGTTTCACACCCAAATAGTGGAGAAAAAATATATTTTTTCTCGGATGCACCTCATATGCTAAAATTAGTCCGAAACTGGTTAATAGATACTGGTTTTAGGCTTGCTGATGGGTCCGTAATTAAAAAAGAACCACTTGAAGAGTTACTAAAATTAACCGATACAGAAATAAGTGTATGTCATAAATTATCGACTGAACACATAAATTGCCAGAGACATGAAAGGCAAAATGTTTCATTGGCTGCCCAGTTATTGTCCCATACAACGGCAAGCGCTTTAACATATTATGAACCCGGAATGGATAAAAAATTAGCGTCTGATACTGGAAAGTTTATAGAGGCGATCAGTAATTGGTTTGATATAATGAACTCCTATAATCCTATAAAAAACTTGAATTCAAAAAAACCGTATGGATTAAATTTAGATGTACAAAATAACCAGTTAGACCTTATTAATCATACCATAGCGTCTATGAGATGTAATCTCATTGATGACTTTCCAAAAAGGTATGATAATTTCAATGAAATCATTACAAGGCCTTTATAATAATTTAAAAGATAAATATGATATAAAATATATATTAACCCACCGGTTGAATCAAGACAGCCTTGAGAGTTTTTTTTTTTCCCAAATTAGAAGATTGGGAGGCTTGCATGATCACCCAACCCCAGTAAACGCTATACATCGAATCCGAATGATTGTGCTAAGTAAAAATCCCGGAGTTGTACAGGAACATTTAAATATTATAACCGCAAAAGGATACGATAACGAAGAATATTTATTATCAAACGTTATATCACAAACAGGAGTGTCAATTGAATACGCATCATCGGAAAATAAATCAATCGACAATAGTTTTTCCTCGACTTCTACGAAATCTGAAGAGAAAGAAAATGTAAATAAATCGATAAGTGAAGAAGACGGTTTTATATATTTATGTGGCTGGGTGGCAAAAAAAAGAAAAATAAACATCCCAACTTGGGAACATTGTCAAAATTTTCTTTGGATGATAGTCCTGGTTGGCTACAACATCTTTCATTTGGCGGATTAACCATTCCTTCTGAGGAATGGATCGAAAAAGCAAAATTATTAGACAAATATTTTGTAAAATTTCACCGGAACACAGTACGAAAAGAAAAATCAATTGTAACAAAACTGACTAATATAATTAAAAAGAAAAGTGATGTAAGTGAAGACATTATAAAATGTTTCATTTTGCAGAGAACATTTATTCGCATAAAACGTTTAAATGCAGAAATGCAACAACATTCATTAAAAAGAAAAAGTGAAAGTGAAGAAAGAAGACATACAAAAAAAATGAAAAAAATATGTACATAAACTTTTTTTTATAAATATATGTATATGTTACTTTATAATCTGTAGTATTATTTGTTTAATTATGTTGGAATATTAAAGATTTATTTTCCCAGTGATTTTATAAGGTTATTAGCATGTAAACTACTGGTATATAATATTATTATATTTCAAAAATTACAACTACAAGGTTTAAATTAGTGAAAGATATAATCGATTATTTTAGTAATTTGCGAAATAATCGATTATTTTTTGTTAATCGAATAATAATATCAATGGAATTTCGATTTATTTTTAACTTCAAAACTTAAATTTAAACAATAAATCAAAAATGTTAAAGAAAAGATATTTAAATTATTACAAGAAAAACGATAATAATTTAAGAACTCTACATTTAGGAAATAAAACATTTTACTACATTTAAGGAAATGTTTAAAAATTGTTAAAGCAATTAAAAGAGACAAAATTCTAGTTAACGATTTAACTTTATATTTGGGTTTCAATTGTTTTAGATTCAGTGATAAATTAATACTTCAACATATACATATTTAAATATATTTTTTTTTTTGCTTAATTTTAATTTTATTGTTGGGATTTTATTTTACACACATCAATTTTTCCATCTTCGTACTTGAAAATCAGTGAACCTATCAAGTGAACGTTTTAAAGAAATATAAGAATTAATAATATGTTTCAGCAAGAATTAGAAGATAAAATCAAGAAAGTATCGAATGATGTTTTAAATGAATTGCTTTCGCACTAAATTCTACTGAATTTACTGGAATTTACATAAATTGCACGTTGTATGCAATACGTATTATAAGCAGCCGACTACACTGACGTCACGCGCTGGCGAATGGGCGGGGCCAGCGGCCGCATGCTACAACCGTTAGATATATGAACCGTGCGGTACGACGCCACGGACCCAGCTCCTGCAGCCGCGCGCCGCATATTGCGTTCTACCGTACAAATTATTGTATTTCATACTGATGGAACCAAATGACCATTCTAAATAGATATGATTTTTATATAGAATGAAACGAGGAATACGATGGTATTGTTTTAAATTTTTTACTGTGTCGACATCTAGAAGCAATATGACATTAAATATTTTAATTGTTTATAATAATTATAAATTAACAACAAATGTAATAATAATTAACACTATTAAGAAGATAATTCTATTACCTATAAAGTGAGCCATAGCTAAGCTCTATACGATGAACAGAAGCGGAGATATCACCATCTAAAGAAATGCATAATCAGCGAGTTTTCAAAACTTTAACCGTCTGTATTTTCGAAAATACTGATGAAAAAAAAATCGCAGAAATACGGGTCGGCTTATTTGGTATAAGAAACGCATGAAAAAAAATTGAAGCAAATAAAAAAATAGACCCAATATTTTTTATAAAATCCGTTCGATTTGTAAAAGAATGCCTCAAATACAAGGAATTGCACAACAAAGTCACCTTTCAATAACGGATACATATTACCTACCCTGAAGTTAGGCTGCGAGCCGCCGCTGAGTCATACAGATTTTTTTCGATGTTTCTTCGACGTAAGCGTTCTTTGAAGAAATCTTCACTTGTGTTAAGCTTTCAAGAAGTGGAAGAAATGAAAAAGTCTAACTCCTGAATTATTCTAACATCTTACCGTCAACTTCTGAGTTTCTATGCGACGCCGGTTTGGCGTTATAACTCGAAGTCCAGTAGTTCTTCAGCTTCGACAGATAGTGTATGACGATGTTTTCCCACGCGGTGTTTTGGTTTTCGGGTTTTTTCGGCACAACTACGGAAGCGGCGCTGGACGTGCTGCCGCCCGATCGAGACCGCCGGCGGTGTTTCCGGCTCCGTTTCCTGCGGTAACGCGAACTCGACGAAGCGCTGCTCGATGACCTACTCCTCCTGTGTTTGTGGTGATTCATTTTTTTTAGATTTTTAGAGATATAAGTCGAAAAATATTGCCGTAATTTTGTCAGACATTTTTGAAGTTTATGTGTAACGTCAGGGCAAAAACAATGCGCGCACGCGCCTCCTACTTTGAAATAGAGAATGTCACATTTTTATATAAAGTAAATGGTGATGGGGGAAGCGGGGGAGGGATTGGAGAGGACGGTTCGGTTGTGAAGAGGAGTTCACAGGATAAATGTATAAATGGAAAGGGCAGGAGGATGAAGGTTCTGGTTCTGGTTCTTTGGGGAGTGCGCATTTCTGCACTGCACTTAGGCCTCATTAGGCCCATTGTGCTTTCCTCCCGCTGCTACGACGCCGGAGATTAGGTCTACAGCTATCCGGGAATTTTGCCGAACCCGGTGGGAGTTCCAACCCACCGGTAGGGATCTTTAACGTGCACGCATCCAGGCAGTACACGGGTCCTACATACATTTAACGTCATATCCGAGAAGACGGAGTGTTTGGCATTTTTATCCTAACCTATATAAATGCAGACAACTTGTTAGGCCGGTATTTGAACCCCGGTCCGTGGCGTGGCAGTACAACACTCTAACCACTACACCACCAAGGAGGATGAAGGAGTGGGTGTTTTGATTTTCGGATTTTTTCGGCACAACTATGGAAGCGGCGCTAGACGTGCTGTCGCCCGATCAAGACCGCCGGAAGAGGGATGGGAGATTTTGAACGGATGCACGGAGGGCGATTGGGAGGAGAAAAACGTACATTGGACCAAAAGGGGCATCGGTAATTGATTATGTGGTGGTCAAGGGAATAGAAAGAGGAGATATAAGAAGTATGGAGGTGGAAGAGGTGTTAGGATCTGACCACCTACCGTTAACTGTGGAGATGTGGGTGAAGAAGGGAAGACAAGTGGAAAAGGGGCAAGAAAACGAATACCTTGCGTGTGGAGTAAAGGCGATGGTGGATATGAGGAAGAGGCTGGCGAGGATTCATCTTCTTCTTCTTGCGTTTTTAATGGCCTCAGCTATATAGCTCTGTTGACCAGCCACAGCGGAAAAGAAAATAGGGGATAGGATAAAGTGAAAAAAGGATTAGGACAGATGGAAAGGAATTACCCTTGAAAAAATGAATTAATAATTAAATAAATGTATTAGTTTCGTGTAATAAAGAATATAGAATGATGTAAGTTTTAATACAATATTTAGATAAAACAGATAAAATAGAAAGAGGGGCTGGGTGACCAGTTGCTATAAGACGAGAGTACACATTTTTACATTTCTCAGAATAAGTGTTACATGAGAAGAATATATGATTCAAATCCCCAATGTCACCACAAGAACAGTTTGGAGAACTTATGCTTCCTATTTTGTATAAATGACTGGGAGAGGAGTTGTGACCCATCGTCATACGAATAATGGAAGTCACGAATCTTCTTCCTCTAACTTTTGGATCAAAGAACCAAACACTGGTAGGGATTACAGGGTGTAAAGAAAAGTACTTAATATGAGAGGAAGAAGAGGACCAAAAAGATTGCCATTTCAATTTAAGGCTGGATATGAGTGTTTTAAAGAAATCCTTATAAGGAGATGAATATTCAGACAAAGGGCTATCCTTTGAAGATTTAGCAAATAAATCGGCAGTTTCATTCCCCATAATGCCTACATGACTAGGTATCCAACAAACATTTATTTTATAACCTTTATTGAACAATTCAAAAATTATAGTCCTAATATTCGAAACTAATAAATATGTATTAGGGTTTATTCCTAATTTTTGTATTGAATATAGAGCTGACTAAGAGTCTGTAAATATTACTACCTTATTTATACTGAGTTCTTTAATTAATTTTAGGCATTCAAGTAATGCTGAAAGCTCTGCTGTATGTATAGAAGAGGAATGAGGGATTCTAAAAGAGTAAGATAAAGAGTTTTCTATATATATTCCACAACCAGTATGAGAAGATGTAAATGAACCATCCGTAAAGCAAAAAACAGAGTCTGGCCATTTTTCTCGAGCTATATTATAAAAAATTACGTTTTTATTATGTAGATTAGGATTAGGGCTGTTAATATCCAAATTGAATGTACTTTTTATAGGGAGAAAATTAGAGAGAAAGATAACAAGGTAATTTAGATGAGGTAAAAATGTTAAAAGAAGAGGAAATTTCATAGTTTTCTAATATAGCAGGATGGGGTTTATGATTCAGATTGTATGTATCCAGTAATTTATTTATAGATGTGATGACCATTTGATTATTACTTGCAAGACATTTCAGAAAATATTTTCTTGCTAGAAAATCAGATCTTATAAGTATTTGAGGAACACCACTTTCCACTTCTAAAGCTCTAGAAGGGGCAGATCTCATACAGCCCAGGACAATACGCAATGCAGATGTTTGTAGTCGATCAATGATTATCGCTGAAGATTTATTTTGTGGAGAGAACAATAGCAAACCATATTCTATTCGGGATCTTATTAACGATTTATACAGAGTAATTAGAGTAGCAGGATCCGAACCCCACCAAACATGAGAGAGACTCTTGAAAACATTAAGAGTTTTATTAACTTTTTCTTGTAAGTCCAAAATATGAGGTTTCCATGAGAGCGAAGAATCTAGAGTGATACCCAAATATTTAACTTCTTTAAATTTTGGTATTGCTACGTCCTGGAAATAGAGTTGATAATTGGGAATATTTCTAGATTTTTCATGAAGATTATATTTTTAGACTTTGAAGGGGAAAGAGATAAGCCATGAGAAAACAGCCAATCTGACAAATCAAATAAAGCTTGATTTATTCTATTAAACAATGATTGGCTATTATCTCCTGAGCAGTATAAAACTATGTCGTCGGCATATTGAAGAATAGAACAATAGGGGGAAATTAAAGATTGTAAGGGCAAAGTATATAATATGTACAGAATTGGGCTAAGAATGGATCCTTGAGGGATACCTATATATGACACTCTGGGATTCGAAAATGTGGTATCATTTTTAAGGTAAAGAATTTTTTTATTTATTAGAGATCAAATACATTTTACTACATTCGATGGAATGCCTATTGATGAAAGTCTGTCGATCAATATAGACGGGATAACCGAATCAAATGCAGCAGAAATATCTATGAATAAAGTAACAGTGATTTGTTTATTTAAAAAGGAGCAATTTATATCTGAAATTAATTTGATTAAGTTATCGATAGTGCTCTTCCCTTTTCTGAATCCACACTGTGAAGATGGATAAATATCATTTTGCTCCAACCACCAATCCAATCTCATTTTTATGAGATGTTCAAAAGTATTTCTTATACAAGAAGTAAGAGCGATAGGACGATAATTGTTAGCACAATTAGGACTTTTACCAGGCTGTAAAATAGGACAGATAATTTGTTTATTCCAAGATTCTGGAACATTCCCAGATAATAAGAAATTATTAAAGAATTTCAGAAGCAATGATTTTCCTTCAAAGGGTAAATTTTTAATCATAGAATAAGATATATTATCTATTCCTGGAGAAGAATCCTTTAAATTATCCAAAATTGAGTTTAATTCTCCTAATGTGAAGTTAGATGAAGGAAAAGATGAAGAGATCGAGGGAATTTCTAATTTAAAATATGGTTCTACAAAAGGAGGAGCTAATTTAGTAAAAAAGGAATTCAAAACCTCCATATTACAAGTAGGAACAGAAGGAGACTGAAATGATTTTCTAAAATTTTTTATTTTCCTCCAGACTTCAGAAATTGGAGTGAAACGAGAAATAGATTCACAGAATTCCTTGAAAGCTTTCTTCTTTTTTGATTGAATATTTTTCTAGACAGTGCTATGGTCTTTTTAGTTAGAACAAATGCTTTTGTCGACCCTGTTCTGTAAAAATTCTTAATTGCTTGCTTTCTCGAGACTTTCAATTAAGTACAAAAGGGATCCCACCAAGGACATAAAGAAGGCCGGAAAAATGGATGATGAAGGGGAATAGACAAATTTCCTGCCTAATTGATACACTCTATAAATTCTAGATATTAATGTTCTGAAGAAATTGAATTTGTAAGTTCTTCATAATAATTGATGAGATTAAAATAATAATGGAAAATATGCTTGATAATTTTAAAATGCAATTTGATAAACTTTTTTCTGAACTTAACGCAAAAATAGATAATACACACGTAAAAATCGCTCAATTAGAAAACGAGAATGCGTCTTTAAGGACAGAACTTCAAGAAAAAATCAACATTGATAAACACCTTGATATAAATTCAATCAATAATGAAATAAATGAGAGGATCAAGCGATCTCGTAACATCATTCTATTCAACGTAAAGGAAGAAAATGCTTCATCTGACAGTGAAAGCGTGTTTGATATTTTTAAAATGGTTAATAACAATATTGCTAAACCCAAACATATCTTTCGTCTTGGAACAAAATCTCCAAATAAGTGTCATCCAATAAAAGCGGTAATGAATGATGCTGATGATGTAATAAACTTACTTCGCGGATCTGCTCGTATTAAATCGAGTGAAAACTATAAGAATATTATCTTAAAAATGGATAAAACACCTACGGAATTAGACGAAGAAAATAAAATTAGAAAACAATTCGCGGCAAGGAAAGAAGCAGGCGAAACAAACATCAGTATCAAATATATACGTGGAATATTAACAATAGTATCATCGACGCCGGAAAACGGATCAACTCCCAACGAAGTATAAACAGTTTAAAAGTGTTTTACCAGAATGTTCGCGGATTGTCAACTAAAACAAACGAATTTTATACTAACATACATAGTAGTGATAGTGACATTTTTCTATTTTGTGAGACATGGTTGCACAATGGTGTTATAAATGCAGAGTTATTTCCAGATACATTCTCTGTTTTTAGATGCGATAGAGTCGGTAAAAGAGGTGGAGGTGTCATGATTGCTGTACGTCATCATTTGCGGTGCTCCTGCGAAAATATTACAGTTAACAGTAATGTTGAGATTGTTGCTGCTCGGGTTTTTACACATAATGAAAGTATATGTTTCATATCTTTGTATATCCCCCCCTCGGAACTAGTTGAGACATACATCCGTGTATGTACAGAATTAGACAGAATTTGTAATATATATAAATCGGTTGTTATATGCGGTGATTTTAATTTGCCTCACTTTGCGAATGCACTCGAAAATCCCCGTGCAATCGATCGGAAAATCTCTGAACTCAATAATCTAATGCTGTTAAATGGTCTGGTACAATGTAATACTAAGTTGAATGCAATCAACAGGATGCTAGATTTAGTATTTGTGACCAAAGATATAAAATGTAAATTTGATGATCACCTACCAATCGTTGACATAGATAAGCACCATCCACCCCTTTCATTCTCATTCTACCCGTCTACTGAAATGCAAATAAATATAAGTAATAATAAAAAGAATAAGTCAGTCAACTTTCGCAAAGCTAATTATAATTTAATGAATAAAAAAATATTGGAATACGACTGGTCTCTTCTTCTTACTTCAGATAACGTTGACGACGTTTGCAATCAATTGTATCATTCGCTTTATACTATATTTAATGTAACCGTTCCTTTGAAAAGCAGTTCAACATATAATAGGAACAATTATCCATGCTGGTTCTCCGCTAAGACTAGACGATTGATAAAAATAAAAGATCACTATCGTAAATTAGACAAGAACTTAAAATTAAATTGTTATAAAATTAAATTATCAAAAACTCGTAAAGAAATTCGCCAGAGCATCAAAAATGATTATTCAATATTTATTAACAGTGCTGAAAATTCTATTTGTTCAGACCCGAAAAAACTTTGGAACTACGTTTCATCTAAAAAATCTCAATCGCGCATACCTGGCTCTATGTTCTATAATAACAACAGCTTAGAAAATCCGGATAACATTGTAAATGGCTTTGCGAGATATTTTTCGTCCGTTTATACTGACTGTCAAAATAACGGCGCAAATCTTAATGCAAGTTTTGATCACAACATTTCAATTCATATCAACGAAATTACAGCCGATGACATCCTTAGGGCGGGAAAAAAATTAAGTAATAATTTTACAGCTGGTTCCGATAACATTCCATCGTTTATAGCACGAGACTGTATTCATGTGTTGGTAATTCCGTTGGTTCATATATTTAACATAATTTTAAAAACATCAAAATTCCCTAAACAATGGAAAATATCTCGAATAACACCAGTCCTTAAGTCAGATAACAAGCAAGACATACAAAATTACCGCCCCATCTCAATTATAAATAACTTTGCGAAACTATTCGAGACAATTATTGCAAATAAATTGTATAATTACGTTGAAACACATATTACCACCAAGCAGCATGGTTTTATGATGAAGAAGTCTGCGTGTACCAATTTATTAACCATAACTGAATTTACATCTCATCATATGGATAAGCGTATACAAGTATTCGAAAAGCATTCGACTCTATAAATCATAATATACTAATATATAAACTAAAGAGATGGGGATTCAGTACTCCTCAAATTAATTTATTATGTGCGTATTTATCTGATAGAGAGAACTATGTTGAATATATGAACCATAGGTCCGCATCTTTCTATCCAACCAGTGGGGTCCCTCAAGGATCAAATCTGGGGCCATTGCTTTTTTTGTTATTTATTAATGACGTCGTCGACAACATAAAATCCAACATTCTTGTATACGCCGATGACATCAAAATATACAGAGAAATTAAATCGATAGAGGATTGTTTGACACTGCAATCTGATTTAGAGCTTATCCAGCAATGGAGCTTGGAAAATAGATTATATTTAAACATAAAAAAATGTAAATGTATTTCATTTTGCAGATTAAGTAGCCCTCTATTCTATGATTACTCTTTAAATAACATCTTGCTGGAACGTGCTACGGAAATAAAAGACTTAGGTGTCTTACTAGATAAAGATCTGTCTTTTGTTCCCCACTACACAAAACTAGTGAACTCGGCTATGAGAATGTTGGGTTTTGTACGTAGAATATCAAAGCCTTTCAAAAACACCAGAACCATTATGAAGTTGTATACGTCGTATGTGCGACCGAAGTTAGAGTATTGCTCGTTAGTGTGGTCTCCGTTCTATGATTGCCATATCAAATCTATAGAACATGTTCAAAAAATATTTGTAAGGTATCTGTATTTTGTAGTACATTCTGTATACCCTGACGAATCTATTAGATATGAAGACTTGTTGGCTATGTTTAACTTAAAATCTTTATCTGCACGACGCAAGATCACTTCATTAACCACTCTCTACAATTTGCTTCACAACAATATAAATGCTCCCGGTATACTCGCTCAGTTAAATTTTTTTACACCTAGGATTTGTAGTAGAAATAGCGTACAATTTGTATGTAATAGAAGTCAAAGTAATGTATATTACAACTCCCCTCTCAATACAATAATGCGCAATTATAATAACTCTCAAAACGTTGCTGATATCTTTTGTTGTAGTCGTAAACAATTTATTAACCAAATGTCCGCTGTATTAATTTAGTCACTATGTCAGATATCGTTAAGTATTGTTTAACTGAAGTAAATATTGTATATGTAATAATTTTCTGCTAGAATTTTGTATATTTTTCCCTGTAATTTGAAATGTGTATTTCTGTTGGGAAATAAATTATTATTATTATTATTATTATTAATTGGTCCAATTAGCCTGTTTAAAATTACGGCCAGGAGAAAAAGATTTTTTAAAATTTGTATTTAAGTTAGAGTTGAAATGAAGATTAATGACAATGGGAAAATGATCACTGCCATATGAATCATTTAACGTATGAGAAGAAGTAAAAGGACCTAAAGATGGAGAAATAAGTGTTAAATCAATAATAATTTTTTGTAAAGTATTATTAGCAAGACGAGTGGATTTATCGTCGTGTAAAATTAATAAATTATTATTTTCTATAAACTCCCATAAGTATTTTCCGTTTGCATTTGAATGAGAGCCATTAATTTGGGAGATGTGAGAATTAAAATCACCCACTATTATGTGCGGGGAAGGTCCAGAAAAAATTGAATCCCAAAAATTGTTTTTTGCATTTATAGGAAGGAGGAATATATCCAGAAATTAATGTGAAACTATGAAATTTAACTGCAATAAATTGTGCATTATTGCCAGAATAAATAGGATTAAGGGGAATTTCATTAAAACTCAGAGAATGACGGATAAGCATGGCTACACCACCCTTACCGTCTTCCCGAGATTTAAGAAGGGTTTTATAACCTCAAATTTTAATTATATTTTTTTTAGTCCATGTTTCAGAAAGACATATAATATCAGGTATATATGTATCAATTAGGTCACTTAAATTGGCTTTATTTGCATTGAAGCTTCTAATGTTCCATTGAACTATTTTTACTGGATACATTGTTGGTTGACGGGGATTTATAATTTTCAAGAGTATCGACTGGAACAATGTTTAAAAATGTTAGAATAAAAGTAGTTGGGTCTGAAGAGTATAATTTTGAGATAGGGTCTTTAAATTGAGTTTGGTCGCATTCTAATTCAGAAGTTGTATTATTAAAACATAATTTTTTTGGAGATGGAGAAAGTTTTGAAGGGTTAATTATATCAAGATATCGTTGTCTGAAAGACTCGTCAATATTTTGGGGAGGAGGAGAAGATGGTCTTCTTTTATTAGGAGATGAATTAAGAATTGATGAATAGGATGAAGAATTTGAAATTGGGCGAATCAAGTTAGGATTTGAATAAGAAGGTGAAAGAGAAGGAAAATTTTGATTCGAAGGAATGAAGTTAATATTTGGAACATCATTGTTTTGAGGATTATTAATTAGGGTACTATTTTTTGTATAATTTATTGGAAATAAAGAATTAGCTTGTGGGAAGGAAACATTGTGTCTAGATATATATTCTTTTATTTTTCTTTGTCTCAGAAATTCTGGGCAGACTCTGTTTTTTGCCAATATTCCGACTTCAGATGAAGTATGGGAACCCTGACAATATACACATTTAGGATTTAAAGCCGTGCATTCAGCAAGAATGTGATCTTGTGACCCACATTTACAGCATCTGCCTTTACCTTTGCACAAATTTTTCGTATGACCATACCTCAGGCAGGACTCACATTGGGTGACTGGGTAAATGTACATTTCTGGGCATTTATTTGTGCAAAAGAGTTTTACGTTGAGTGGAGGTGAGTTGGCTCGTACTGTAATAACGATAGTGTGAGTGTTTTTAAATTCCTCTTTGTCATCAACAATGAGTTTTCTTTTCCATCTTCTCACACTTAAGGTCTGGAATTTATTTGAGCAATTTAAATTCTGCAAGATTTCATCTTCTGAGAAGGAGGGGTCTACGTCTCTGAGAATACATTTGGTTGTAATGAATTGAGAGGGTATATAAGCTTTAATTTCGTGCTTGCTGAGTAATTTATCATCATTAATTAATTTATTAGCATCTACCAAATTTTTAAATTCAACACTGACACGATTCCCACCTTTCCTAGAGGTGTTAAGGTGATATCCAGCCTTAAATAAAATGTTTCCAACCATCATCTCATGCAGAGAAGGAGTTGGTCCATTTTCCAATGCAATTTTTTCAATGTAAACTATATATGGAGAGCGGTCTCCATTTTTAAATAACAAAATATTTTGTTTACTTGGTAACGTGACGGGGGGGGGGGGGAACTCCCCCCCGAACACGTTTGCATTGAAAGACTTATTCTACCCTAAACGAAAATGTGTACTCTTTTGTGAAAATTGAAATTAATAAAGATATGAAAAGGTAAAGAGAAAAGAACTTACGATACACACAAGAACTGAGAAGAACACAGCCAAAAGTCACTCAAGAAGATAACACACAACCACTCGGATCAAGAGCTCTGGCGAGGATTCAATGGGAAGAGGTCAATACAATAAAGGAGATAAAAATTTGATGTGGAAGGAAAAAGAAGGGAGAGAGAAGAGGGGGGGGGGTGTTCTCCAGAACGGAATACTAAGATTTTTGAGAGTTTGCCAGCGGAACTGGAAGTAAGTGTGTGTGTGGGACGCAGAAATGTTAAGATAAAGTTCTTGTGACAACTTACCGTTTAGCCGCAAATTGTATTTTAAGTTCCAATTTTGAGGTTAAAAGGTTGGTATTTTCGGGTAAATAAGTATATTACAGGTATAAATTGTACACATGATGAAATTATTTCCAAAATTATGACGTAAATAATCAAAATTATAGTATTACCTTAATTTATACAGCCAAAATCACGATATTTATTTTACACTACGTATGACGCGTACTGACGTTTATTTGAAATAATGGATACATAAATTTGATCCGTTAAAAAATACATGTATTTTAATTTATGATATAAAAAAATAGATGGCGCTACCTTTACGCGGAAATGAGAATATGATTAATTATTATTAGCTAATGTGTAGAACACGGCACATCCACATTAAGATCCGCGAACCTGCATGCTCAGTAGCGCCTACTCCAGTGATTCCCAACAGGTTATTTCTATGGGTGTGTGTATGCGGGCGGATGTGTATGCATATGCTTAGGTTAGATGAGTACAAAAAGAGATTGAATAGAATCGATGACGTTTACAGAACCAATAATAATGTTTTTAATCAAAGAAATTAATAGAATTGTTAAAATTTTAATAGAAAACACACACATGTACACAAATAACCTATTGAGGACTACTGGAGTGGGCGCTACTGCACATGCGGGAACCTGTCAAAATGGAGTATGTGCCGTGTTCTACACATTTACCAAAAATGTTTGTTATATTCTGAACAGTACTTAATACTTAAGATTAGTGGTCCGACCGAACAGGCCAGCTTTTTAAAGAATTATAAGAGTAGACTCGGCCCGGTTCTGACCCGCCGGACTAGGCTGGGCGAAGCCCGGTCTGGTTATTACTCAGGTCCAATACTAAAAATGTTTGGCTATAGCCAAGATTTGAAACTGCACGCGAACTTTCAAATCCTAGCTGTAGCTAAACATATTCCGTTTAAAAAAAATTATTAAATTTAATTGGTTTAAAAAAATGTTATAATCTCAGTCATTGGAAAAACATTTTAGTAAGCGGATCTTTTTTTAAATTTTAATACACTTTACGCCAGATATTTTTTTATACCAAAAGCTAAAATACTCATAATCTAAACATTAATAATAATCAATCTAGAATTATATATCCATTAGTTTAAATAAACGTCAGTAGACGTCAGATTTAGTGTGAAATTAATATTGTGATTTTGGCTGTATAAATGAAGATAATATTACAATTTGGATTAATTATGTCATAATTTTGGAAATAATTTCATTATGTGTACAATTTTCACTCAAAAATACCAAAGTATATAACCTCAAAATTGGAACGTAAAATACAATTTACGGCTAAACGGTAAGTCTGCGTAAGAAATTTATACTAACATTTGTGTATCCCACACATGTTTACACCAGGCTCAATCTAAAACAATTCAAAAAATCGGAGTATTTCGATCTGGAGAGCAACCGGGGGGGTACGTGGATTCATTGCATATCTATTTACCATGATTTTTGAGATTCTGAAAATGGAATCAAGGTAAAGGTGTATGGGAGGCGTGAATCTAAAGTTCGTTGGTTAAGGCGACTTACCGCTTGGCCGCAAATCGAATTTTAGGTTCCACTTTTGAGGTTATATTTGGTCGTATTTTCGGCTAAATAAGCACATTACAGATACAAATTACACACATGATAAAATTATCTGCAAAATGAGGACGTAATTCATCCAATTTGTAGTGTTATCTTCATTAATTCAGCCAGTATCACGATATTAGTTTTACGCTAGAATTGACGTCTACTGACGTTTATTTAAAATAATGGATATCTAAATCAAGATTGATTATTAAATCATAGGTATTTTAATTTACGATATAAAAAATAGATGGCACCTTCGTACGATAACTAGGATAAGTACTGCAATAGTAAAATATTAACAAATAATATAACAATATACAAAGAGTTTTATGTAACACCGAACATTCAAGAGCCCTGGACCAGAAGAGGCCAAATTATGGGACTCCAATCCAAAAACTGTAAGTTGATCTATAGTACCTTACACAATAACGTTAGGGCCGCTTTGTTATTCAAAGTCGGCACTAACTACATTCCTGTTCCAGAATTCATCACGAGAGATCTGGTCACAGCACAAATTAGAGTCACTAAGGGGACGAGCAAGAGGACAATCATTATAGCCTCGGCCTACTTCCCGGGTGACTCCACATCCCCTCCACCAGAAGAGGTCAAACGCCTCATCACCTGGTGCAGGAAGGAAAACAAACACCTGGTCCTGGGCTGCGACGCCAACGCGCACCACACTGTATGGGGCAGTACGGACACCAACAGAAGAGGTGAGGTCCTGCTAGACTATGTTTTAGGTGAAAACTTAGATATAGTCAATAAGGGCAATAAACCTACTTTTATCACATCAGTTAGAAAGGAGGTGTTAGACATCTCCCTAGCTGATAATTACATAAGCCAGTACATACAAAACTGGCACGTCTCAGATTACGTCTCACTATCAGACCATCAGCATATACGGTTTGACATCGATAGTGGTAATAACCACATCAATGGATTCAGAAATCCCAAAAATACCGACTGGGAGGCCTACCAAGAGCGCCTTACGTCGGAACTTGCGGGACCACTGAATCCTATTGAAACAGTCGAGCAGCTAGAAGCAGCATCGACACAATTACAAGATGTAATCAACATCGCTTACGAAAGTAGTTGTCCACGAAAGCAAAGGGCTGTTGTTAGAGAAGTGCCCTGGTGGAACAGCGAACTCGCGAGCCTAAAGGCCAAAACTAGGCGTACTTTTAATAGAGCTAAAGCCTCTGGACAGTGGGAGGAGTACAGAAAGGCCCTTACGGAGTACAACAAAGAACAGAAAATCCAAAAGGAAAACTTGGAGGACTTTCTGCGAGGGGATAGATGATCTACCTCCCGCACAACGCCTCCAAAAAGTCCTTGCAAAGGATCACACGAACGGTATTGGACTACTAAAAAAGTCCAACGGTGAATACACTGGAGCCCTAAAAGAAAGTCTAAGAGTACTCCTAGAAGCTCACTTTCCTGGGTCCTAGGCAATTAACAGTGAAGACTTACCTGCCATCGGCTTTGAGGTAGAAGAACGCCCTACCAGAGAAAGCAAAAAACTGGCAACAAAGATCTTAACTCCAAGCATAATAACATGGGCGATCAACGGCTTCAAGCCGTTCAAATCCGCGGGGGCAGATGGCATCTTTCCAGCCCTTTTGCAAAGGGCAGGGGAGGAGTTATTACCACGTCTCACGCAAATTTTCAGAGCTAGCTACTCTCTTGGGTATATCCCCAAGTAGTGGAGGGAGGTGGCGGTGGTGTTTATACCAAAGGCTGGCAAACGCGAAATTGACGAGCCTAAGTCATATCGCCCCATAAGCCTCACCTCCTTTCTCCTAAAATCAATGGAGAAAATCATTGATAGAAATATCAGAGGGAAAGCTCTTCAGTCGTTTCCCCTTCACAAACACCAATTTGCCTATCAAGCAGGCAAATCAACAACAAATGCCCTTCACACACTAACAAGTGTAATAGAGAAGAGCATCGCAAGCAAAGAAGTGGCTCTATGCGCATTCTTGGACATCGAAGGTGCATTTGACAACACCTCCTATGAATCCATAGACACGGCCACCAAATCAAGAGGAATTGATGCCTCCACATCCAAATGGATCCATGCTATGCTCAAAGGTCGTAGGATCACACTGTCCATTGGCGATGAATCGGCAACTGTGTTCGCAGTAAAGGGGTGCCCACAAGGCGGGGTTCTATCGCCCCTGCTGTGGTCACTAGTTGTCGATGAGCTAATATCGGTGTTATCCGACGACGGTTTTGACGTACAAGGCTATGCTGACGACATCGTCATCATAGTTAGGGGAAAGCATGACGATACGGTGTCCAACCGCATGCAGTCAGCCCTTCGGAAAGTAAGTACATGGTGCGTGCAGAAGGGGCTCACTATCAATCCCAACAAGACTGTAATTGTCCCATTTACAGGTCGTAGAAAATTAAATCTTAAGGCACTAACCATGAATGGGACACTCATTGGGCTTTCCAACACAGTTAAATATCTCGGCCTCACCTTTGACCAGAGGCTAAACTGGAAAACCCATGTGGATAACATCACTGCCAAAGCAGTAAGGGCAATATGGGCTTGCCGCAGGCTATTTGGCAAACGATGGGGTTTACACCCCAAGATGATATACTGGCTTTTCATTACGGTGATAAGACCAATAATCACCTATGGTTCCGTTGTCTGGTGGACGAAGACAACGGAGATCACAACCCAAGCAAGGCTCAGCAAGGTTCAACGGCTGGCATGTTTGGGCATCACAGGGGCTATGAACACCTGCCTGAGCAATGGAGGCTATGCTAAATCTCACACCTCTGCATCTGCACGTGAAAAGGGAAGCAGCACTAGACGCATTAAGAATAATCCAGACAGACACACCAAAATTTGGATACCTTAACGGGCACCTAAAAATCCTCAACACTGTGTGTGAAAGAGCGATATACATGCCCAAAGACTACATGTCAACTGACTACGACTTCGACACAACGATTGAAGTGGCCATCCATGGCCGCCATGATGTTGGAGCGAGGGTCAAGCAGTTACAAGGCTCCTCGATAGTTTGGTTCACTGACGGATCCAAAACTGAAAACGGAGTCGGAATCGGTATCACTGGCCCTCGATGCGAGTTATCAAGGGCCTTGGGACGATCCCCATCGATATTTCAGGCAGAAATCGAGGCCCTGAACACATGCGCCCACATATGTTTAGACAGGGGATACAACAAACAGAGGGTTTGCATCTGCTCAGACAGTCAAGCTGCATTAAAGGCAATAAAATCGCCTACATGCAAGTCTAAATCTGTCTGGGAGTGCAAGCTATCCCTAAAGCAGCTGGCTAGGAACAACAGAGTCAAACTGGTCTGGGTTCCGGGACACGCAGGGATCAAAGGCAATGAAATTGCCGACAACCTTGCCAAGGAAGGGTCCAAGACTCCATTTGTCGGACCAGAACCTTACAGTGGAATAACTAAAGTCCGCATCAAGGGGATGATCCGGGAATGGGAAGATGCTGCCAAAAGTGCTCACCTGAGAGACACACCTGGTCTGCGGCAGGCGAAATGGTTCATTGCCTTCTCTGCCGTAAGAGCCGGACAGTTCCTCAGGTTAAGCAAGGGCAACCTAAGGCTCATAACCGGCCTTCTAACTGGACACTGTCCTCTGAAGTACCACCTCACCAAGATGGGTCAGACAACTGATGCCAACTGCAGGTTCTGCAACGAGGCACAAGAAACAGCAGAGCACCTACTTTGTGAATGCCCTGCCTTGTCCCTTCAAAGAGGGAACTACCTGTCATCGGCCACTTTAAACACCGAGGAACTGGTACACATTAACCCTCAAGTTATAGTAGACTTCATAAGAAGTCTAGGCATTGAGGGACTCAAGTAGGTCAGGGATAGTTACAAAAGATCTTTTAGGTCGAGGTAACTTCGAAAGGCCCAGAGGCCACACGACCCACCGACCCCATACCATACCATACCAACACCGAACATTTTCATAATAAAATTTTTTCGTTTAAGTATACATTAGCATACGTTGTACATTTGCCGACGCTCGGATTATCAAATGAATGTAATTTGAAACTTTGAACGAGTGTTTTCCACTCCCAGGTTAAGCATGAAGTAAAATTTCGAGTTTAGAAAAGCCTGAAAATTTGGTTTGGTCGCGTAGCGCGGAGCGGCCAAACCAAATTACAGTCATTACAGTCATTACAGTCATTGCTCAGGCAGGTGTTCATAGCCCCTGTGATGCCCAAACATGCCAGCCGTTGAACCTTGCTGAGCCTTGCTTGGGTTGTGATCTCCGTTGTCTTCGTCCACCAGACAACGGAACCATAGGTGATTATTGGTCTTATCACCGTAATGAAAAGCCAGTATATCATCTTGGGGTGTAAACCCCATCGTTTGCCAAATAGCCTGCGGCAAGCCCATATTGCCCTTACTGCTTTGGCAGTGATGTTATCCACATGGGTTTTCCAGTTTAGCCTCTGGTCAAAGGTGAGGCCGAGATATTTAACTGTGTTGGAAAGCCCAATGAGTGTCCCATTCATGGTTAGTGCCTTAAGATTTAATTTTCTACGACCTGTAAATGGGACAATTACAGTCTTGTTGGGATTGATAGTGAGCCCCTTCTGCACGCACCATGTACTTACTTTCCGAAGGGCTGACTGGGTGTTATCAAATGAATGTAATTTGAAACTTTGAACGAGTGTTTTCCACTCCCAGGTTAAGCATGAAGTAAAATTTCGAGTTTAGAAAAGCCTGAAAATTTGGTTTGGTCGCGTAGCGCGAAGCGCGGAGCGGCCAAACCAAATTTTCAGGCTTTTCTAAACTCGAAATTTTACTTCATGCGCCACCGGTACAAAACATTGATGCAGTGTAAAGTTTAGCGGCGTGTTTTAAACTTCGTAATGTCAGTGTTTTGTACCGGTGGCGCATGAAGTAAAATTTCGAGTTTAGAAAAGCCTGAAAATTTGGTTTGGCGGCTCCGCGCTTCGCGCTACGCGACCAAACCAAATTTTCAGGCTTTTCTAAACTCGAAATTTTACTTCAAGCTTAGTCTGGGAGTGGAAAACACCCGTTTAAAGCTTCAAAATGATTTTTTTTTCACAACGAGCGCGGAGCGGCCAAACCAAATTTTCAGGCTTTTCTAAACTCGAAATTTTACTTCATGCGCCACCGGTACAAAATATTGATGCAGTGTAAAGTTTTGCGGTGTGTTTTAAACTTCGTAATGTCAGCGTTTTGTACCCGTGGCGCATGAAGTAAAATTTCGAGTTTAGAAAAGCCTGAAAATTTGGTTTGGCCGCTCCGCGCTTCGCGCTACGCGACCAAACCAAATTTTCAGGCATTTCTAAACTCGAAATTTTACTTTATGCTTAGCCTAGGAGTGGAAAACACTCGCTTGAAGCTTCAAATAAAATTCTTTTAATAAACCGAGCATCGAAAAATGTGCAACGTATGCATATGGATACTTCACGAGAAATTTTCGTTATGAAAATGTTCGGTGTTACATAAAACTCTCTGTATAATAACACCTACAAATATTACTTTTATATTTAATTCACAGTTTTTACTAAAATTAAATTTCTAGGGCATATCCAGTTTGGTTAGTAGACACACAGCTAAATTTAAATACAATTAAAATAATTTAATAGAACCACATAACCAAGCAAAATTTTCTGATTTGAGGCTTAATATAGCCACAAATTTTTCTATAAAATAATAAGATGCGGATAAACATTTTATTATGCTTAGGCGATTTTACATGTTCTTAAGTTAGGTTAGTAGAAAGGTTTGCAATAGAATAAATTGCGGAAGTCTTTTTGCGCAAGTTTAATATTTTACATACTTCTAGGTTAGGTTAGGTTAGGAGAAAGGTTTGCAATAGAATAAATTGCGTACGTCTCTTTGCAGACGATGACTATTCCACATACTTCTAGATTAGGTTAGGAGAAAGGTGTTTAATAGAATAAACTGCGTAAGTCTCTTTGCGCACGGTAACTATTCCACATACTTGTAGGTTAGGTTATGTTAGGAGAAAGGTTTGCAATAGAATAAATTGCTTACATCTCTTTACGCACATTAATTATTCTACATACTGCTAGGTTAGGTTAGGTTAGGTTAGGAGAAAAGTTTGCAATAGAATAAATTGCGTAAGTCTCTTTGCGTGTACGGAATAGCCTCTGAATATTTAAATATTAACATTAATATTTTACATCATTCCCAAAGATGTCGATGACAGTTTTCGTTAACAGTTAATATTTATTATATTTTAATATATCTAGCGCCATCTATTTTTTTTATATCGTAAATTAGAATACGTATGATTCACTAATCAATCTTGATTTATATATCCATTATTTTAAATAAACGTCAGTAGACGTCAATTTTAGTGTAAAATTAATATCGTGATATTGACTGAATTAATGAAGATAACACTACAAATTGGATAATTTACGTCATCATTTTGGAGATAATTTCATCATGTGTATAATAGGTATCCCTAACGTGCTAATTTAGCCAAAAATACGACCATATATAACTTCAAAAGTGGAACTTAAAATTTAATTCGTGGCCAAACGGTAAGTCGCCTTAGCCAACGAACTTTAGATTCGTGCGTCTCATACACGTTTATCTCGATTTCGTTTTCAGAATCTCAAAAATCAAGGTACATCGATATACAACAACCCCGGGCAAAGAAGTGGAAAAGGGGCAAGAAAACAAATACCTTGAGTGTGGGGTAAAGGCGATGGAGGATATGAGGAAGAGGCTGTTGAGGATTCAATGGAAAGAGGTCAAACAATGGAGGAGATGATAGTGCGATGTGGAATGAAAAAGAAAGGGGAGAAAAGAGGCGGGAGTACCTGGTTCGATGAGGAGTGTAGGCAGGCGAAAAGGGAGTTGTGGAAGGCAGTGGGAGAATGCGTAAGAAATGGAGGGGAAGAGGAGAGAGTGGTAACGGCAAGGAAAGGATATGATGGTATATGTGAGAGGAAGAAACTGCAGGCGGTGGAAAGAGTGAGCTAGGAATTGAGGGAATGCACCTGAACCCGAAGGCGGCGTATATGAGGAAACATGGGCAGTAGCAAAAGTGAGAATAGAAGAGTCAGAGAAATTTAGGACGTGGGAGGGGCTCAGGCAGGGGTGCCCATTGAGCCCTGTGTTGTTTAACCTCTATATGAGTGAATTAGAGGAGGTGATAAGGAAAGGACAGGCGGGGGAGGGTGGTGATTGTTGAACCTTGTTGCGGGAGACGGGCGAGGAAAAGAAAAGACGTGTAGCTTGGCTGGAGGTCAGCGAGAGACTAAGGCCCTTGTCCCACCAAAGCTACGCGACAACGACGCGATGTCGCCAGCGTGCATCTTTCGTGTTTAACCCATGGTTTATATACACCGTATACCCACCAACGCTCCAGCAAAGAAACATCTGAGCTGAGTGTCGGTTTCATGTTGCCGAGCGACTCGGCAGGTCAGTTGCGAAGCAACATCCAAGCTGTGTGTGCGGTGATGCTTTGCGTTTAATGACGAAAAGGAAAATGAACATCACGGCCCAATAGAAAAATGAACAGGAATTCAATGAAAAATTAGTTGATGCTGTAGAAGAATATACGTGCTTATAAAATTATAGGTAAGCAGAATATTCTCGAAAAGATGTGACCGAAAAAGCTTGGGCGGCAGTAGCCAAAAAAGTAAACGACACAGGTAAATTATTTATTAATACTTTATTTGTAAAAAAAACTTGCGTTGTAAATTTAAAAAAGGTTTTAATTGTTAATGGTATATTTCCATTGCCAAGATAGAGGTGCCCGTAGGAAGTACTGGGATAAATAATCTCTTAAAGTTTGTGCATTTGATCTGTCACAAAGAGTAATTACTTCTTGCTCATTTACAGACATGTCAGATGATCTGTCATTAGTGTCGTCTTCACCCTCCTCCTCTACATCATACTCTGTTAAATACGGTCTTCCTTCTCTTATGCGAACATAGTTATGGAGGATACACACTGCTCGAATAATATGATTAACAGATTTCACTGTTTTGCAACGAATCGCAGTCAATAACACCTGAAACTTTTGTGTCATCATGCCAAACGAGCATTCAATAGATTTGCGGCCTTTACTTAGTCGGTAATTAAATATTCGATTCTTGTTATTCAGTCTTCTTTTCGGATATTTTCTGATTTTCTGAAGCGGGAATGCTTCGTCAGCAACAAAGTAATGCGGAAAATTTTGACCAGTTTCATCACGAGGCAGAGGCTTGGGTTCTGGCAAATCTAATCCTTGTTGTATCCACTGACCCATTCGTGACGCTTTGAAAATGCCACCATCACTATTTCTCCCAGCATACCCAGTTTGGATCATAATGAAATTCCCGTCAGCATCACTGCAAGCCATCAAGACAAGGGAGTGGAACGATTTGTAATTAAAATTTTCAGAACCAGTTCTAACATAGGCATTTTTTGAATTCGTATATGTTTTCCATCGATCGACCCCAGGCAGTTTGGTAAGTTCCACAATTCTTCATATCTGTCTGCTATTATTTTCCACTGATTTCGATTGGGAATTGGCATATATTGCTCATGTAAACTTTTCCAAATAGCTTCTGTTGTTTCAAAGACAATTTTTGCAATAGTGTTATGTCCTCGAGAAAAATAAAACGCAAGAGAACTGAAGGTACATCCCGTGGCAAGATATCTGTAAAAAACAACAAACTATATCACACATAAAAAAACTATGTGATAAATTTTGTAAAACTCAATTTCGTAAAAAAATAATTTTGAGAAACAACTATATATACTTTGTGTTGCAGTAAACACCTGTAAACAAAAATGGAAAAACATAAGATCAGCGTTTGTGAGGAATTTAAAATCAGCTCCAAGTGGATCATCGACTAAATCTAAAAAGCCATACTATTTAAACGACAGCATGCAATTCTTATTGCCATTTGTAAAGACGAATGCCCCGGACTCCGAAACACAAGGAAATTTACCATCACCATTTGCTAGAGGCATGGAAAATATTGAGAGTGGAAATGAATCCGAATCCGAAAATCTTGAGGTGCAAAATGAGATTGCAGTGGAGGACACTGAAGCTGATGTGATTGAACCTACAGAGCCAGTGATTAAAAGAGGAGACGCCGTTCAAAAAACAGCTAAAAACAAGGCTAAAAAACGAAAGTCAGAAGTACTCGATGTTGATAGAACATTTGTCGAGTTCTGTGAAAGTCGTAAGAACAGAAGTGAAAATGTGGACCCAAATAAAATGTTCTTATTGAGTTTGTTACCAGAAGTAAATCAGATGAACCCTCAACAATCCAGACGATTTAAAAGACAAGTAATATATCTCATTGACGACATTTTAGATGGACCACTTTCAGTGACAGCATCCAACGCAAATTATGGACAATCACCTACATTCCATACTAGTAGTAAGCCTTCATCTGCATCATCTATCCACACCTACAACCTAAATTCATGGACAAACGAAAGTAGTCTGACTACAACTCCTTCTCCTGCACCTCTTGTAACTGCAAGCACCCACGACGAAAATGAATGGTCCAGCAGAAATACAACCAGGGCACCTTTACCTTTACCTAGCAATACCGACGTTGAAAATCGGTGGGCAAACCACACTAGCACCACGAATTCGCGTGAGCCAAACGATATTTCCAGCGGAAATCAATGGCCTCTCTCCTACAACAACAACACATCTAACCTTTCACCAAATTACTAATTTAACTTTGTAGATTATACATATTTTCCGCAATAAAAGTAATATACAGTACTATACAATTTTTGTTAATTTATATAACAGTTCTCATCACTGGTGAGTGATCAGAAATTGCACGTTAGAAATAATATTATTTGCTTACCTTAGCGTTATTAACAGCCTTTCTTCAACACTCACACTTTTTCGGAAATTTGTATCTTTCTTTTGGACGTGAAATCTGACTTTTTCAACCAGCTCAAGAAACAGTTCTTTTGACATCCGGTAAAATAATTTAAACTTCACTGGGTGTCTGTCGAGTTCCTTAGCAGCAACAAACATTCTGTTTTTTTGGGTTCTTGAAATAAAAGGATGCACCCACCATTTCCTTTTCTTAGACTTTCTAGATTTGTTTCTATTTTGTAAGTACCAGTACATTGCAATCAAATCGTCGTCTTCACTTGATGACATTGTTCACTGAACTGAATGTAGAAAACACGTCGTTTTGGTGAGACAACACCATGTCGCCTGCTTGTGTCATGTCGAAATCGTGTCGTTGTCGCGTCGCTGTCGCGTAGCTTTGGTGGGACAAGGGCCTAACTGTTTATTAAAAGGAACCTCTTACATTCATAATAGATGGCGCTACTAATATGCTTTGCGCTCTACCAACACCCCCACTAGCACAAAGCATGTAAACCTAACATTTTAGAAAACTTCGTATGTTTGTTTACACATAAGGCCTTAGTTAAAATATCTGCTACCATCTCTGCAGTGCACAAATACATCAACTTTACAATATTATCAGCAACTATTTTTCTTACAAAATGGTATCTAGCGTCAATGTGTTTTGTGCGATTGTGAAAAACAGGATTGTAACACAGTTTTTGAGCACCTTGGTTATCATTATATAAATCAATAGTTTTAACTGCTCCTTCTATTTCTGCGTACAACTTTTGTAGATATGCTGCTTCTTTCGAAGCGTCTGAGATCGAAATATATTCAGCTTCTGTGCTCGACAGTGCTATTGATCTTTGTTTCACGCTTGTCCACGAAATAGCACAATTCGCTAGCATAAAGCAAAATCCCGAATATGATTTCCGATCGTTAATATCGCTGGCCCAATCTGCATCCGCATATCCAGTCAGCGTCGTCATACCTCTGGTGTACTTCAATCCATAATTCTTTGTTGCTTGAAGGTATTGTAGTACTCGCTTTGCACACTTCCAGTGTCGCTCGTCGTAACAATTGTTGAGAGTACTTAGGTAACTGACTGCATAAGAAATTCTGTCTGGCCTTGTCATCACGGATAAATACATCAAGCAGCCAATTAGCTGCCGGAATGGCACGTCAGCACAATTATCTGCCTTGGGTAAAACAAGGCCTGCTTCCATGGGAGTGCTTATTGGCTTGCATGTGGTCATCCCGAATTTCTTCTGGTTGATGTAGTCTTCTTGGTGGATTGTAGCTATTCCTGCTTGCGGGTTTGCATCGACTTGCATGCCGAGGCAGTTTCTAATTTCACCAAGAACCTTTATCTGAAATTTTACAGTTAGCATATTTTTCAGCCAATTAATAGCTGAGACACTTTTACCAAAAATAAAAAAATCATCAACATATAGCGCTACAATCAATACAGAATTTTTAACATTTTTTAAGAATATACATGGTTTACGTTCAGATTTTGAAAAACCTTCCGCAATTAACAAATTATCAACAGCCTCGTACCACACTCGTGACGACTGTTTAAGTCCATAAATAGCCTTTTTTAAACGTAATACTTTGTTTTGTTCAACAACAAAACCTTCTGGTTGGCGCATGAAAACAGTTTCATTTAAACGTCCATTTAAAAAAGCAGTCGCAACATCAAGGTGACACATTTTAAGATTTAAATTGACAGAATGCGCAATTAAGAGTCTAATGCTCGGTTGCAGAAACGACATTCAAATCTATCATCCTGTGATGAACCATCAAAAATTGATGATCATCAAAATTAAATTGCGTTGCACAAAGCAAATTGAACTCTCGTCAAACTTTCATCACAGGATGTATCATTGATGATTGTTTGATTTGACAACGTCGCAAAATATCCCCGCGCAAGCCCGCGATTGAGGTTAGAAACATTCGTTGTTTGTATTTTTATTACGGTCAGTGGCCTTTGGATTTATTCTTGCGGTGTTGTGTGTGGTTATACTGTGGAGTTTGATTAGAAAATGTAAGTTTTGTCAACGATTTACGAAAATATATAAATCTAATGGGCAATCTCAACCTTTTAGGAGTACAAGAAAAAATTATACTGCCACGGAGAAGAATCTTCTTCTAGCTCTAGTTGAACAGTGAGTATCTTAAAACTGCGAAGTAAAATAAGAGTCACATTATTTTAGCCTGTTAAGAATAATTATTATTAGTACTTGAATTATTATCTTAAAAGTGCTTTTCTGAAAATTTATAATATTGTGAGCTTCATCGTTTTTCCCGTCGACTCTTCATATGTAAAATATATTTGAGATATGTTGTAAATAATATGTGGAAAGTAATATTTTAATTTATCCTGCACATAAATTTATGTAATTTATTCCTCCATCGGTGTGTTTTCCATTCGATGAATTGTTCCATTCGACAAATTTTCCGATCTCTTAATTACAAGTCGGTGAAATACTGTCGGTGAGTTGCAGTCGGTGAACTTTCTGGATACGGTTTCATATAGTATTTTTTAATCCTTTCCTACTTTCTATTCCTTAGAAATAAAGACATTCTAGAAAACAAATCTACCAAAGCTATTTATGTGGAGAAAAAAACTTCTACATGGGATATCATCACAACACTTTTCAATAGTTCGGCAGAATCCAATAATAGGAGTGCCAAACAATTGAAAAGTCTGTATGACAACATAAAACGGGAAGTCCGAAAGAATGTAGCGATGGAACATGTATGGTTTTCCTTTATTCAATTAAACATTTTGAGTACTTATCTCAAACTATTTTTTTAGCAAAAAGAATATTCAGATACATTAAAATTGGCTAAATGTATAGCCTCAGCATCTAAGGTATTTGTTACAACAGTGCACTTTGTAATAATTATTATTTTAATTAATTATATTATGTTGTTTTAAGCAAGAAACATTGAAAACTGGAGGAGGGAGATCAGTATGTACACTGTCACAAGAGCAGGAAAGGTTTTTAGCGGAGCTGCAGGGTCAAGTACAACCCCTATCCAATTCCCATGGGCTGCCATATACTTTTGTAATGCTTTATAATTGCACTTATATTTTTATACTAATTTTGATCTTCATAGCTCAAGATATTCCTGTCGCTGAAATTCCCGAAACAAACTCCACACCCGATCCTGAACCTGATACTTTATCCCTGTTGCCGGTTATTTCTGAGGCGCCGCAAAAATTACCAGAACGTGCCAGAGCTCTTAAGGCAAAGAGAGTGATCCAAAAAAAATGAAATTATTGTCGGCTGACCAATATAGACAATTATATTTTAAACAAAAATTTTTCAATGCACGTAGAGGGAATATATCAAAAAAAAATTATGATTTGGCAATAAAAAAGTTACAAATAGAATTAGATAATTTAAAATACATTTTGTATTGCTTTAAACACTAGTTTTATTGTCAGACGTGAAAAGTGGTATTTATTAGTGTATTTCTTGTGGTGAAATTGGGATTGTTGCGCTGAATATTCTGTTCTACAATTTCTTCCTCTTCTTCCTGTCCTTCATCGTAATCAATTTCTTCTAACATTTATATCGTTATGGCTGTTGCAGATGTTATGTAAAACTCCACAAGCAACTATCACTTCCAGAACAGTTTCTAACTTGAGACGCAGGCCCAATTGCAGACACGGAAACCTTCTTTTCAGGACTCCAAAGAAACGTTCTATGGGATTTCTTGTGGCTATGTGAGCGCGATTATAAGCTTCTTCACTGGGACTTGCTGGGCGAAGCAATGGAGTTAATAAATAGTTCTTGCACGCATAGCCACTATCTCCCAACATAAAAACATTTCCATACTGGCCCATTTCAAATTCAACTGGAAGTGGTGAATCATTAAAGATAGTGCTGTCATGAACTGATGCTGGCCACCGAGCTATTAAATGTTGCAAATTTAAATACGAATCACAAATAGCTTGAACATTTATGCTAAAATACTGTTTGCGGTTCCTAAATAATTCAGCTCTTTCCCCACCAGGAGACTGTATTTTAATATGTGTGCAGTCAATGGCACCGATCACACATGGAAATCCAGCAATTTTATAAAATCTAGCCTTTACGTGTGTTAAATTATCCTGAGTAACAGGCATTTTAATATATTCCCGGGATAAAGAGGCAATATGTGTAGTCACTCTCTTGATAATGCGGCAGACAGTGGACTTATTTGCATGGATAAGATCACCATTAACGATATGGAAACTTCCCGAGGCGTAGAAGCGGAGACAAATTAATATTTGATTGATTGAATCAATAGATTTATTGCGTTGAGTAAATGGTCTAATTCTCCTACCAAATAAATGCAATAAATCTGTGACCGTTTCTTTATTAAATCTGTATCGACTTTTAAATTCATGTTCATCCAGTGTTAGAAATGAATTGCTTCGATCGGGAATGTGCCTGATTCTACGGGGATGGTAGTCATCATCGGACAAATCAGACAGATCAGACAGACCCGACATTTTCTAAAATATGAAATGTGAATTTAAGGTACTATTTGCAATCTTACTTACAAATTTATTTACCCAATTTATTTAGCTTTTATGTATTTTTAAGTTAGTTTGTGAATTTTATTAAGGTTATGTTATGTAGAGCACTCGAAATTGATTTATGATGGTTCATTAACTGGAGATATTTGTCATTCAAATGTAACAATTAGTTAACGAAGCATCTGTACCTGAATGTTGTTTCTGCAACATAATATTCAATTATTGATCCGTTAACGAGCCATCAATGTGACATTTCATCAAAAATTGATGAAAGACTGATGCTCCATTAACGAGTCATTAACAAACCATTGACAGTTCATAAAATGTTTGATGGTTCATTAACGATCCATCAAACTAACATCATTTTTGATGAGTGTTTCTGCAACTGGGCATAAGAGTAGAATAACGTACAACAGGAGAAAAAGTTTCTTCAAAATCTATACCGTACTGTTGAGTAAAACCTTTTGCAACCAAGCGTGCACGGTATCGCACTTCACTGTTAACACTATTCACCTTTTTCTTAAATACTAAATACCCACTTAGAATCCACAATGCTGCTGTTGACTGGGGCATCAACCAACTCCCAGGCATCATTAACAGCAAATGACTTCATCTCTTCTTCCATTGCCTGCAACCATTTCTGTTTATCTGGCCTTGACATTGCCTCTTCAACACTGGTCGGATTGTTGATAATGTCGTCTTCGGTCACCATTAAGAATGTCACATACTCTTCGAATGATTTTGGCTTTGCTTTGCGTTCCGAGCGTCGAATTGGCACCTCCGGCAAGATTTCTTCTGGTATAGCTTCCTCTTCAGCAGATTGAACATCTTGGTGCACCACGAGATGTTCCCCCACTGGAACTATGCTATCGACTACAACTACAGGCTGACTTGAAAGAGGAGTGAGCTTCATGTCCAGATCCCCCACTGGAGCGAGCACCTCTATAACCTGCGAGGTCGATGGTTCATTAGCTTGCATTTCAACACTAACATGAGTGTTCTCCATAAAAATTACATCACGGCTGTTGGTGACTGTCTTTGTTTTGGGGTCGAACACACGGTAGCCCTTAATATTTTCATTGTAGCCTATGACATTTTTTTTTGTCGATTTCGGATCCCACTTCAGCCGCTTTTCCTTCGGAACGTGTACCATTACAGCACTAACAAATACTCTCAAGTGGCTCATGTCTGGTATCTTGCCCGTCCAGGACTGATATGGTGTCTCTGTGTGAGTTGATGTGGGTGAACGGTTTTTTAAATAGACAGCGGTATTCACGGCCTCCGCCCAAAAAACATTTTGGTAGCTTCGATTCAAACAGAAGACACTTCGCCCTCTCGATTACAGAGCGGTTCATTCGTTCTGCTACACCGTTTTGCTCAGGTGTATAGAGATTTGTAAGTTGATGTACAATACCTTGGCTTTTCAAAAAATTGCAGAACTCACGGTTTTTAAATTCTCCCCCGTTGTCCGTCCGGAATTTCTTGATTTTACTGCACTGACTATTTTCAACTTCCGCCTTAAATTCTTTAAAACGAGCCAATGCTTCACACTTACTTTGAAGAAAATAACAAAAACACATGCGAGTATAGTCATCGATTAACAGGAACATGTATCTAGCACCTCCAAGTGATTTATGTTCCATAGGCCCACATAAATCTGCATGTACCAGCTCAAGTGATGTTGTAGTATGACTACCGGAACTGTGGAAAGGTAGTCTGGATTGCAAATGATTGCAAATGCGCTGTTGCCGGCGCCGGCCACGTGTTCTCCCTCTAAATCTAGCAACTTGCTTTTGATGGCGTCCGTTGTGATAGCGATGCCCGAATGCCCAATGGCCATCAACATGGGTGCAAAATTATCAGGCAATCCCGCCAGCAATAATGATCCAATCACTTCGTCATCAATTTTAATAAAGCCCGATGCACGGAGTTTCTGCCCAATTTCAACTACTTGACTCACGTAGTTATCCATGGAATCGCAATTTTCTCTCTTCGTAGATACTAGTTTGCGTAACAGGGTTATTTTCCGTGTGAAACCGGAATCACTGAATAAATTCGTTAGTTTATCCCACACACCTTTCGCCGTTTTGGTTTCTTTTATGTGCACGTAGAGAGACGGGTCTATTGTTAACACTAATTTCGCCATCGCCTTCTCATCCTTTGACTTATCCGCCGCAGAGGCTTCATCGGATAGCGGAGTCTCTACGCATTCTTTCAGTCCCTCTAACACAAGATAGTGGCGTACAGCAAACGCCCACTCATCGTAATTTTCGCGCCCTTTTAGCCTTGGCACATTCAACGTGTTGGTGGTCATTTTTTCAGTACAGAAAAAAAAATATATACCCGCGAAAAGAAAAAACAAACCGTCGCGAAAATAACACGAACACGCGAATCGCAACAATAATGCACAGCAACTACGGTACTGGGCCCATAACCTGTTGAACCTTGTTGCGGGAGACGGGCGAGGAAAAGAAAAGACGTGTAGCTTGGCTGGAGGTCAGCGAGAGACTAACTGTTTATTAAAAGGAACCTCTTAACATACATAATAGATGGCGCTACTAATATGCTTTGCGCTCTACCAACAGTGATTGGTAGAAGTAAAGTGTGGATGTTGGCATATGCGGATGATATGGTGCTGGTGGCAAGAGAGTGGGAAGGGATGAAGAATATGCTGAAAAGGGCAGAGGTTTATGGATAAGAGGGGGTTGAGCGAGAATGTTAGAAAAACGAAATGGTTGAGATTGAGAAATATAGGGAGGAAGGGAATGGTGAAGGAATTGGAGTGGATGGGGGAGGTGATTGAGAGGGTTAAAAAATTCAAGTATATAGGGTTTATGTTCAAAAGGACGGAAGTTTATAAGAAGCATGTGAGGTGGGTGCAGGGGAAGGCTAGAAAGGCGTGGGGGATAGCGTGGGAAAAGTGGATGGGGAACAATGTAATGTTACCGGCGTGTCATTTTGACACGTCGTAACACGTTTAATTTTTATACCGCGATTTAATTTTCTTCAATTTAACATCGGACCCCATTGCATTTCAGTTCTTTCGTTATTTAAATAAAACTTAAACTCTCATTTTAATCCGAAAATCTGTTAAGTTCGTAAAGAAATGTTTGCCTTTTGTGTTCTTAATTCCTAGGGTAATAAAGTAATAAACCGGCAGCGTATTTTCGGGATAGGTAATAAACCTTTTCTGTTTCGGATTACCAAAATTTCCCAAGTTCGGCTGAAGCGGATTAACAAGGTTCCCCAAGCTCAGCTGAACAAGATTTAAAAATTTCCAAATCTCTTCGTACGTGACGTTTACAAAAGAACGTCGGCTCAAGAAAACAAAGGAAAGATTATACCCACTGTGTTTCAATCCTGAAACTACGCTGACCGTACTTAAGGCATTGTAAAACATTTCTTTAGCTTAGGTACAGTTTACCCAAAATAGTTTTTTTTTTCTTATTCTTCATTTCGCATTTTTTAATGAATTTATTCAAATCCATTTTTTTATCACAGATATCAACGATCAATCAATTAATTAATATCTGTTATTTGTTTTTGTATTACTTTTGTATATATTTTGAGTTATTCATAATCTCGACAAACATTTTTATTTTAAGATATTCATTGATTGATATTTTTTTTTTCTCTCTCACCTCTAAAATGCGCTTTTAGCATTTTTATTCTTTCCAAGTTCATCCAGTGATAATCAGTGTGTTTATTAAGTCAGTGTACAGTAAGTCGAGTCAGTTTGTGTTGTAGTGCTAACATTGGTGGTAAATAGATTGGTATTATTTTATTTTACTCTCTTAAGATTTTTACGAGATATAACTTTACTCTCTTATTTTTTCTTATGACCCACTAACAGTTAGAACAAATTAATCATTAATCTTGTTTTGCACTAAACAACTGAATCTTTTTTTAATTTGGAAAAATATCAATAATATTTTTACCAAAATTTTAGAGGTGTCACTCTCAAATCCGTTGTCGCTCAAATGATCGTCAACCAATCAGCGTCGAGCGAGCGATCAACCAATGAGGATTAAGAGTGATCACCCACGCCAAGGGGTAACCAATGGGTTTGGGGAGTAAGCATCCCTACCACATCCTCAACCAATGAGGTAAGGGTGAAGATACCCTTCCAGGGCTCTGCTACCCCCAACTTACCCCTTAGCAAATTTTCTGGCTATAAAATAGCAGGACAGCCAGAAAATATTCAGTATTCTCTCGTGTTCAAAAAGTATTTTTTTCAAGTTCATCCAGTGATAATCAGTGTGTTTATTAAGTCGGACGGTATGTATATATATATATATATAGCAAATTTTCTGGCTATAAAATAGCAGGACAGCCAGAAAATATTCAGTATTCTCTCGTGTTCAAAAAGTATTTTTTTCAAGTTCATCCAGTGATAATCAGTGTGTTTATTAAGTCGGACGGTATGTATATATATATATATATATATATATATATATATATATATATATATATATATATATATATATATATATATATATATATATATATATATATATATATATATATATATATATATATATATATATATATATGTATATATATATATATGTATATATATATGTATATATATATATATATGTATATATATGTATATATATATATATGTATATATATATATATATATATATATATATATATAAATGTATCTAAGTTCCATTACAGTGTTAGCGGGGTGCTGTAAGTTACTTATTCTAACACCTATCATATCTCAAACATGTTCTATTGGCGATAGATCTGGAGAACGAGATGGCCAAGGTAACAAATTGATTTCGGCACTATCAAAAAACTGTCTTGTAATGGCCGCTGTGTGAGGTCGAGCATGATCTTGCTGAAAAATGGGGTTCTGCAAGCCATTTACATAGGGCACTAACACTGGCCGTAAAATGTTGTCAATATACCGAATCGCGTTAAGACTTGCTTCTAAAAAAACTAGAAGAGACCGACTACCATATGCTATCGCCCCCCAAACCATAACTCCCTGTGTAAGAGCCGTATGTCTTTCAACAGAAAATTGTAAAATTCTGCGTTCACCGCGTCGACGTCTCACTCTTTTGCGACCATCATGAGCCCATAAACAGAACCGAGACTCATCGCTGAAGATAATGTTATTCCATTCATGGGTCCAATGTTGTCTTTCCCTGCACCAATCAAGTCTTGCTCTGCGATGCTGCGGAGTAAGAGGTAGACACAATTGTGGACGGTAGGATCTTATACCAAATCTGCGGATTCTTCTGTAAACAGTAGCCATGGATAATCTTTGGCCATTTAGAGCCAACCAGTCATTTCCCAATGCCCGCGACGTTGTAAATCTGTCCCTTAAAGTTGTAAGACGAAGAGCTCGATCTTCACGCTCAGTGGTGCTTCTTGGACGTCCTGATCCAAGTCTACGTCGATTCTCCCCAGCTTCGGACCACCTAGACCAGCAGCGTACGATCACCGATACACTACGGCCTACCCTTTCAGCAATAGCATGAACCGAAAAACCCGCTTCTCGCATTCCAATAATGCGACCCCTTTCAAATTCACTTAGATGATGATATTGTGCACGCCGACGAACATGGGGCATCTTTTTATGTTTTACAAACTGAAACGTCAAACTACTCAGAGGCTACTTGGATATTAGAAGCAATTACATTAAAATATCAGCAGCTCTTCATAATGGTGAAATCAAGGAAAAATACCATTAAATAGTAACCAAAACAATTGATTTTTTGATCATCGATGCAGTTCATTTACATGATCAAATTCTGTAAATTTCATTAAAATCGTCCAATAAATACTTTGTGTTCTGATTTTTTTGAAAGGCAGTATACATATATATATATATATATATTATTTATATTATAATGCCAATAAAGGTCTTTTTTTTTGGTAATTTCATTAACTCTTGCTTCTGCAATATTAGGTTTACTACCAATATTCTTAATGGAAAACTACTTCATTATGAAACAATTTTCACTTGGTTCTCACATCTATTAGTTTTGATCAACACCACTGCATCCGTTTGTACGCATCTAGTAGTGACTGATAATTGTAGGGGTGGCCTCTTGGCCTGTACCACCGCGACCTTTGAAGATCTATTGTGGATCTAGTATAGATGAACTAGCATTGAACTATAATGATATTAACAGCAATTCTATTAATTAGGCTGTGTTTTCATTACATATTATAACCACCGTTGAAACCATTTTTTTTTTAAATTACATTTTACGTTACGAATAAAACAAACAATATTGAATACAATATTTTTATTCATTTATATATCTTTAGGTATATAGATTAATTTCTTTATATATTTTAAAACTTTCTCAATAGGTCCGTGTGTTTTTATGCGATATACAATATAAAATATTCTGAGGGAACGTAACAAAAATATAACCAAGTGTGTGCGCATTCATAAACTGAATCGAAGAGACGTAAAACCGCCACCACTTATAAAATAAAAAACATTTGGTATACTCTGCCTCACTACGAAAAAAAAAAAACGCGTGTGTGTGATGTCTTCTTAAGCATTTTATGCAACAATTACATACATACAAAATAATATTGTTAATGATTTAAAAAAAAAAAAACGTTCAACAATTCATAACTCGTCACTTTTAGAAAATTTAGAGTAATTATTATTTAATAATATTAAAACACTTAACTTTGTTTTACCACTTTAATTAACTTTTTACAGTGACTATAGTTTCAACTACAAGCTAGTCATTATCAAACTGAGTCACTCAGTCACTGTAAAAAGTTAATTAAAGCGGTAAAACAAAGTTAAGTGTTTTAATATTATTTTATAAAGATGTACCACAAAGTGAATGCCAACCAAATCAAAGATTTAATTATTATTTGTTACTTAAGTGCAACATGTTTTCCTTCAGTGACAGCTTGCATCTTAACTTCAAGGTCGGCCACAGTGCCAAGGCACACAAAATTTGAGGTTGGGATCGTGCTTTATAAATACAAGGAATTGCACAACAAAATCAACGGATACAATATTACCTTGGGTCTCGGGCCTACCCTGAAGTTAGGCTGCGAGCCGCTGCTGTTTTCCTTCACTTTATAAAAACCTATACGAATTGAATGTTTGCATTATTCTGTTTTATATAAGTTAACGATTCAAATATTCAACTATTATTTTCATTATAGGTTTTTTTCTACAGAAAAATCTATCTCTGTTGAGTCCAGAGTGACAATTTAAGTACTTTTTTTCACTCTGTACATTGTTTATTACTTATACCCTCATGTAATAAATTTAATCTCATGACTTTCTATACAACAATTGAAATGATCATTATAAACACACATCCGTTATAAATATTTTTGTTTCATTACGAAAATCATGTTAAAAAATGTGTAAAGCCAATTTTTTTTTTATACAAGACTATCACATTTAAAATCCAGCAGTCGTTCATGCAAATCCATAGAAAAAAATATATATAATAAAAACTGCGCCTGAGTGTTTTCGTAAAAAAGAAATTTCTTCTGAGTCACTGTTAATTATATAAAATTATATTTTCATATACTCAATCTTTATGTTTTTAATTCTAAATATCGATCAACTACTTCGAAACCTCGCAAGTACCGATTTTACAAATTAATGTACTTGTTAATTTACCAATATTAGCACCTACTCAAAACACTTATTAAAAGTCGTGTATGATGAAGTTATACGTACCATAAAAAAAATTAGTAGGATTACGCAACTGGACATTTTGGACTTACAAGGTTTCAGAAGTAGTTGATTTATATATTTCCTAAATTAAAAACATGAATATCCAAATTATCAACTTTCACGATTTTAATTTAAAAATATCGACATGCCCACCAAAAACGTGAATATCGAGTATACTCAACCTCTAAAAACAAATGCCGACGACGATTAATAAAATCCTCCCCTCTAACCGCGAAAACAAAACAGCTAACCATTCTTATGTACAATATCAACATAACCTAACTTTTTCTATAAATAAATACATAAGTAGTAAGAATACCGATAATTTAAAAAAGCTGTACACAGGAGGTTTTTTCTTGTTTCGGTGTTAAGGGGGACGTTTGGGGTTTCGGGAATGTACCGCGCTACGCTATCTGATAAGGCAGATCGTTTCATCCCGGGCCGTTTCAACTCGTGGTCGTCTCGTTGAACTGCAGGAGGCAGCCGACCGCCCCGAAGTAGCCCTCGTGCTCCAGGAAGAGGGCCTTCATGGTGCCGTTGGACCAGTAGTCCATGGCGTACGCGAGCAGTTTCATCGAGATCGGGTTGACTCGTAAAAAGTTGCCTATAAATAATACCTGAAAGGGAAATGTATTATTAGTATTTATTGCAATACAGTAATGTTAGGGTCAAAATTGAATTTGTGTTCAGTATTCCGGCACTAGATACCCACAGACGCGTTTCGGACTTCAAGGTGGTCCCGACCCAGTGCTGAGGAATACTGAACATTTCTGACTATTTCAAGCCAATATGTGAAAACTATTAATGGATTTCGATAGCTAACACCATCTAATGCTTCATAATGGCATCGTCAGTGACATGAATGCACAAAGTGCATATACAGGTCACCGTTTCGTCCACGAACGAGCAGAACTCTGTTTGTGAAACCAGAAAACAAATATCAAAATTGAATTTGTGTTCATTATTCCGGCACCAGATACCCACAGATAATGTTAGGGTCGTTGGCAAATCCAATGAATCAACCGCTCAGCCACTGCGGCCCCTAGTTTGTATTTGATTCACGTTAGTAATATATAAAATTAAGATAATGTTCGTATTAAAACAAATATTTCATCGTTAACTTGAGTAGATTAAATAACAGTTTGGTCAATGCGTATTTGTTTTGATTGTTATCATTAATTAATATTTGGTAACAATTTATTTTTAGAGAGAAACTCATTTCAATTTTATTATCAGCACGTGCAGAGGAATGCAATAAATACCAACACTTTACTTTGGTGCAAATTCCAGATAATTTTATCTGCTGTTGTGCTTTAAATAGAGACATATTTATCATTCATTTATCAATTAATGATCCTCTCAATGATAAATATAACAACCCTGGTAAAACGGCTCTTACATATAACATTATTAATGTTATATCTGTGGCTGACCGCAAAAACCTCATAACTCGAATTTTTGTCGAAATTGAGTTAGTTGCATTTTCGGTATTGTGTTGGTCCCTAGTTTCATTTATAATACCTATTTCACATATTTGCTCGTTATTTGACGAGAAATCGCCAAGAGAAAAAAGCAACAAAGTGGGCATTTCCCGTAAAAACCACATAACTCAACCATTTCCCGTAAAAACCACTTAACAAAAAAAAAAAATGCAAATGCTTAGTTTTGAAAAAACAAACAAAGCAAACAAATAGCGTTAATCGACCTGGAGGATAGCTCAAACTGCCATTTCAATATTTTTAAGGTCATTTGGTTGTATTTTTCACGCCTTTTTCACGCCTACTTATGTAAGGTTAGCTTCATAGGTACAATTGATGCATACAAGGCGGAAACAATGCATCTGTTTAAAAGTAGTAATTAATAATGTGTTGATGATTAATTAAATTATTTAATTGGTTAATTTACTTACTGTAAAACAGTTTATTCTAGAAATATTAATAATTTATAATCATGACCGTAAGAATCACTTAAGTGCGTTTCCCGTAAAAACCACATAACTCATTTTTTCTTGGATCACGGGCCTTCCTGCAGACAAAATACCTTCAGCACATAATTTCTACGTTTATTGTCATCCACTGGACACGTATTGATCGCTCAATTGATGTTATTTAATCAATAAGCAAAAGTAGCTTTCAAAACTTTAAACTCAAATATCTCGAAATCAAGAAAATACGAGTTATGAGGTTTTTGCGGTCAGCCACAGATATGTAAGAGCCGTTTTACCAGGGTTGTTATGTTTAAAACACTTAGTTTTAAAACAGTGTTTTAAACATGTTTAAAAACAGCCGTTGGTTTTGTTTTAAACATGTTTTGAATCTTGAATTTGTTTAAAACATGTTTTAAACGTTAAATTTGCTTAAAAAAAATATGTGCAGCGTGATTTAATCGTTGCCGACTTACTCTGTCGATGTTTTCCTGTTGAGCGCACATCCTCGCTATGGAACCGATGTTATTCGTGATCGTGACCAGCGTGGCCTTGGCCAAGTCCTCCCTGCTCACTTTGCTCCTCTTGTCCCGGGAGTTCATCTGGCCGAAACTGAACAGACCCGAGAAACTTCAGTACCGATCCGACACACAGAAGCAACAATACAGCACGTGCATTAAGACAAAAAAAAAAGAGAGAAAAGAAATAGAGTGTGTGTAAGAGAGAGAGTGACGGGGAAACGATGTAATTTAAATTTAACAGATCAATTTACAGGTTTACATGGAAAGAACATTTGTAACCTTGCTGACAGCGAAGTTACCTTTTGATTTTCAGTCTGGACGTTACCCAATTGTGCGTAATCCCCATTAGGACCCTTTACACGTACACTTCTGTGCAATAAAATTAAGTACACAAAATATGTTATAGTTTAAAGCGGACATAATGAGTTTCCTAGTTACGTAAATATGTCAATTTCCTTAATGTCAAAATGTCGCGTCCTTTTAACAACAATTCAAAAATTCGAATTCTAACAGCAAGAGAAGATTGTTTTTCTATTGTTCGATTGATAAACATCAGTAAACACACTGATTTAAGAGTTAAGAAACGTTAAGAACAGGAAAGAAGTGTTATGGTGTTTTATTATTTATTGAAACCGCTGCTAGGTAATTAAAACATACCCGATTTATACAACTAGAATATTGAGAAAAATAGTTATAAGACTTGTGCTTAATTTTATTGCACAGAAGTGTACACTCTTTCGTCGACGATTGAAACACATATGCCGGGAGTTGATGCAAAATTGTACGTGTAAATGCAAATTTTGCGTCGAACAACAAGTGGAGTAAAAACTGCATGTGTAAATGCCACTACGTCGAGGAAAGAAGCGACGAAATAGTCGAGGAAAGAGTGAAGTGCGTTTAATTTTGCATCACGGTTTTGCGTGGACGAATGAACGGCAACATGATGGAAACGCCACACGCCACGCAAGAGTCGACGATTGCGTCGACGCAAAACCGAGGCGCTTAATTAATAATCAGGAAGGACATAGTGTGGATAGTAGAGACTTGGATAGTGAAGAAGGAATGGGGAGAAGTGAAAGGATGGTTTCCGAGAGGGTTTAGATGGGAGATGAAAGAGGCAGTAAAATGTGCGAGGAGAAGGAGAGCCAAGGGGGGAATGATTGTTGGATGGAGAGAGGATAGGAAAGGAGGTAAGGGGGAGATGATGGAGGGATGCGAAGGGGTAGTGTGGGTGAAATATCAGCAGGGAGGATATCGGGTTAATGTAGGGGTGGTGTACGTCAGGGACATACGAAGAAAAATAAATGAGAGAGTGGGCGAAGGAGGAAAATGGATGTTGGGGGGGGGGGGGGGTATTTTAATGCCAGAATAGGGGAAACAGGGGGAGGGATTGGAGAGGACGGTTCGGTTGTGAAGAGGAGTTTACAGGATAAATGTATAAATGGGGAGTGCAGGAGGATGAAGGAGTGGGTGATGGAGGAGGGATGGGAGATTTGGAACAAATGCACGTAGGGCGATTAGGAGGGGAGAAAAACGTACACTGTGCCAAGAGGGACATCAGCGATTGATTATGTGGTGGTCAAGGGAATAGAAAGAGGAGGTATTAAAGGTGGAAGAGGTGTTAGGATCTGACCACCTACCGTTAACTGTGGAGATGTGGATAGAGAGGGGAAGAGAAGTGGAAAGAAGGCAACAAAACGAATACCTTAAGTGTGGGGTAAAGGCGATGGAGGATATGAGGAAGAGGCTGGTGAGGATTCAATGGGAAGAGGCCAATACAATGGAGGAGGAGATGATAGTGGGATGTGGAAAGAAAAAGTAGGGAGAGAGAAGAGGGGGGAGTACGTGGTTCGATGAGAAGTGTAGGCACGCGTAGAGGGACTTGAGGAAGGTAGTGGGAGAATGCGTAAGAAATGGAGGAGGAGAAGGGAAAGTGGTGGCGGCAAGAAAAAGATATGATGGTATATGTCAGAGGAAGAAACTGCAAGCGGTGGAAGGAGTGAGCGAGGAATTGAGGGAATGCAGGAACGGGCGGAAATGTGGAAGCTGCTGAGGAGAGGGGAAAGGAAGAGGCAGTTAAGGATATCGTTGAAATAATGGACAAGAAAGTGCAGAGAAGGTAGTGGAGTGCCAGTAGGGATGGGAGAAGACAGGCGAGGGGATGGAGGAGGAGTTCACGGAGGAGGAGGTCGAAAGAGTGTTCAAGGAGGTAAAGGCAGGGAAGACAGCAGGGAGGGATGGGCTGAAGGCAGAGATGTGGGAGTAGATTGGGGAAATAGGGAAGAAGAAATTCAGGGAGCTACTGAACCAGATGATGAACACTGAACAGTGATGAGCACGGGATACAAGATAAAAAAAATAGGCTAGAGGAGGAGTTGGAAGAGAAGGAGCTGCTGCCGGAGACGCAGAGGGGTTTTAGGAGGGGTAGGGGGACGAGGGAGCAGGTCTTTACCCTAGCAAGAATGGTAGAGAAGGCAATGAGCACGGGATACAAGATAGCTATGATGGTGGTAAAAAATAGGCTAGAGGAGGAGGTGGAAGAGAAGGGGCTGCTGCCGGAGACGCGGGGGGGTTTTAGGAGGGGTAGGGGGCCGAGGGAGCAGGTCTTTACCCTGGCAAGAATGGTAGCGGTAGCGAAGGTGATGGAAGAGAAGGGAGCGTGTATGCGGTGTTTGTGGACCTGAAGGCGGCGTACGACGCGGTAGGATTGTTAGAGTGTTTGAGGGGAAAGGGGTGAGTCAGAGAATGGTAGAGTGGGTGAGAGGAGTGTTGAGGAAACATGGGCAGTGGCAAAAGTGGGAATGGAAGAGTCGGAGAAGTTTAGGAAGGGGCTTAGGCAGGGGTGCCCATTGAGCCCTTGTTTAACCTCTATATGCGTGAATTAGAGGAGGTGATGAGGAAAAAACGGGGGGGGGGGGGGGGGGGGGTGCTGATTGGTAGAAGTAAGGTGTAGATGTTGGCATATGCTTATATGGTGCTAGTGGCAAGAGAGTGGGAAGGGATGAAGGATATGCTGAAAAGGGCGGAGAGGTTTATGGATAAGATGGGGTTGAGCGTGAATGTTAGAAAAACGAAATGGATGAGATTCAGAAATAAAGGGAGGGAGGGGAGGGTGAAGGAATTAGAGTGGAAGGGGGAGGTGATTGAGAGGGTTAAAAATGCAAGTAGAAGAGTGACGGAATGGATGAGAGAGGATGGGGCCGGGGTAAGGACGCTGGAGAAGTTGAGGGAAGAGAGGGAAAGCAGGAAGAAGAGAGGGAAAGCAGGAAGAAGAGAGGGGGTAGCGATTAGTATAGATGTAATGTTATTATGCCAATAAAGGTCTTTTTTTTTAATTTCGTTCCACTCTTTCGTCGAGGATTGAACGCCACTCTTAAACGGCATTTAATCCTCGACGCAAAAGTGGGGTTGAAAAGGTACATCTTTTAGTCGACAGGCCACGCTTTCCTCGACGCAACAACGCAGGTAGAAGCGCCGTTCAATCACCGACGAAAGAGTGTATGTGTAAAGGGTCCTATTGAAAGAAAGTCCAAGGTGGTCCAGGAAACTCCAATCAAGGCAACAAATCGGTAGCAAGATTGTGTAAATTCCTTTCATGTTATCTCTCGACAGATATGAAAGCATGTTACAATTTTTCTTTCCAGATGATGGAAATCACTGTTATTTAAGCCCATCTTAAATCATACGTCATTTAAATTTTCAGTCTGGGCGTTAACCAATTATGCTTAATCGTTATTAACCCATTAAACGCCGTTGATGCGTACACGCAACTTTATTAGTTTTTGTGAATTAAATTACTAAATAAGTTATTTTGATATATTATATTATTTGACCTGACTTGAAAATGTACGAAGAAAGAGGTAAATATTTTGTTATTTAAATATTATGATTATTACTCATTTAAAAAAAAATAATGCTAGTGTATTTATACCTTCACAATATTTCAGTGTTTTGTACGCGTGGCGCATAAAGTAAAATTTCGAGTTTAGAAAAGCCTGAAAATTTGGTTTGGCCGCTCCGCGCTTCGCGCTACGCGACCAAACCAAATTTTCAGGCTTTTCTAAACTCGAAATTTTACTTCATGCTTAGTCTGGGAGTGGAAACACTCGTTCTAAACTTAATATTGCACGTATTTATATAAAATCGGTGAATGCCTCAAAATGTATAGCGTATACCTTATGTATATTTAAAAAGAAAACATCACAGTATGTAATACAATAAGTCATTCATAGAATTCATAAAAAAGAAGTGCAGAATTTTACCTAAAATCAACTTTCACAGTTAACTCTATAATTACTCGGCCGTTAATGGGTTAAAGTAACTTTACAATTTTTCTATCCAAATGATTGAAATCACTTTTGATCTAAGTCCATTTTAAATCACACTATCTATGTATATTTACAAAGAAAAATAATGAAGAAACTTATGAAAATGAGACATGAAAAGAATCTAAAGCTGAAATGTACTAACAAATGCATGTGTGTATATGCGCCGGATTTTTTATTATTACCTGCTCGCAACTAAATCCCCGGGAAGCCCAAATCTCTCGTAATCCCCACCGTAAATGTCTTTGACCAATTTATCGACGTGCGTGTGATCTCCGCCCGTAGCCAACTCGATAGCTTCTTCGAAGGAATTGCATCCAGTCAAGAGGCAGCATAACCCCAAAAAAGTACCGCCACCTATACTGTAAACAAAGAAATATTCTCATAAAATAATTCAGATTTCTCACATTACAAAGTAAAATAATTATACTTTATAATCTACATTTATAACTTAAATTGCAGGGTCACACACCTATTCTATACCGAGTGTCTGGGATAAGGGGCGAACATAGGAATTTAACATGTAAAATTAAATCTGTGTAATTATTAGCTCCCCTATTAATTTTAGAGAAAAATCGTAAAGAAAAGCCTAATTTGGATTGGCCGCTCCGCTTCGCTACGCGGCCAATCCAAATTCTTAGGCTTTTCTAAACTCGAAATTTTACTTCATGCTTAATCTGGGAGTGGAAAACACTCGTTAAAAGCCTCAAATTACCCGCTTTGAAACAACGAATTCCTGCAAATTTAAAAAACGGTGTAATTATCGGGATATGTACACTCAAAAGAAAAATGCCCTCTATGTTCTGTTTTAAACACGCATAAACATGTTTTAAGCACGTTTTAGACATGTTTTTTATTGTTAATGTTTTAAACGTTTTGTTAAAAAAATGTTTGTTTTAATTGAAATTAAAAAAAAACGTTTTTTTAACAACCCTGATATAAACTCATCCTCTTTTTAAAACTCTCAAATTGCGATGTGGAGTGATATGATGTGATGTAACGTAATCACCACGCAAAGTCAAGCTAGTGTTGAAATCAGAAAAGAAGACCATATTTGAAGTGAACGAGATAATGAAATGTTGTGGATTTTTTTAAGGAATCGGGAATTTGGGGAAAAGGGAAGAGGGCTACTTACATAATCTATACAGGTTAATTTTTTAGCGTGTGTGGAAGAGGTTTGCGATTTGCATCAACATTCGCGCCCTGTCTCAAATTTAATTAGAAATAATCAATCAACCCTGATATTGTCGACATTAATGAAATAATACATTTTCGAAGTATAAAATTCACATATTTATGGCTAATTGTGAATAAATGTTTTTATGCCCTAATTTTAAATTATGCCTAATTACTTCCATGCTCTGAACAAGGTCTTGAAAGTAATTCGACAAATTGTACTTGAAATTTCGAGGTATTACCCAAATTAGGCACTTGCGCGGCAGAAGAGCATTTCCCGAACGTAGGCAAAACAGTCCTGAAAACGTTGGGCTGTAAATGTACCATTCGGCACTGGCTTTCGCAGAGATAAATAACACCATTGAAATCCCTAAGGGTCCTCATGCATGTGCACGCGAGTTCCTTTCTTTCAAATAAATGTGCATATAGTCTGGGTAGAAGTTTTCTTAATTTGTATTTAAGTCCGTCGTGCCACACTTTGTCAAAAGCTTGCGCTACATCAAGAAAGATAGTAGAGCAAACTTTTCTTTCTTCCAGTGACTTTTCAATTACGTTCGTTATTCTGTGGACTTGATCTATAGTTGAATGACATTCTCTGAAACCAAACTGATGTTCTGGTATTATGTTTTTGCCTTCAATAATTGGTTTTAATCTTTTAAAAAGTATTTTTTCAAACATTTTTGAGATTACAGGTAATAAAGAGATCATACATTTCAGATAGAGTTTTCAGAATTAAGCAGGAAGATGCTTACTCTGAACTAAAAGAAATAAAGGCAGGTGTGCCACAGGGCAGTGTGCTAGGACCAGTCCTCTACCTATTATACACCAGCGATATACCTGAATTAGACCATGATACGATAGCCACATTTGCCGACGACACTGCTATATTGGCTGTAGGCAAAGATCACGAAGAAGCAGCAGTAAATCTGCAAACCTCGATAAATAAAATTAACATCTGGACTAAGCAATGGCGAATCAAATTGAATGAGACTAAATCGGTCCACGTCAATTTCACAAATAAAAGAAATCAACATATCCCTGTTAGTATGAATGATATCCAGGTACCATATGCTGATACAGCAAAATATTTGGGTTTTACACTGGACGCTAAGCTACGCTGGAGAGCTCATGTCAAAAAGAAAAAAGAAAAACTGGACATCAAATTTCGAAAAATGTATTGGCTGCTTGGTCGGAACTCCACCCTGTCAATCTACAATAAATTACTGCTGTATAAACAAATTCTTAAGCCCGTATGAACATATGGCATCCAGCTGTGGGGTTGTGCCAAAAAGAGCATCATGAACAGCGACTCCTTCAGCACGTCAACATCGAAGCCATCCAGCTCCTCGATAACACGAATTTGACCAGAAGACTACAGCGGACTAAACCGTTCGAGTTAGTTTAATATTGTGTTAGTGCAAAAGCAGAGCATAGTGCTAGTGTACACATTAATTAGTGTAATTAAGTTATTAAAATCTAAGGGATACTAATGAGTAAACCCTTAGTATTAAACCTTTAGTAAATTAAGTTAGCTAAATATTACTCATTGATCCATTTGTGATCAGATTGTAATTATAGTAAAATACAACTAAGTGTTTTGCAAATAATAATAATAATAAAAAAAATAAATAAAAGTGCGCCAAACGTAGTCAGGTTCCACTTTCTTATTTTTTGAGCAGCGGAAATACACGAACGAGGCTCGTTCTGCGCACGAGAGTGTCTAATTTGAAATATTCCACTATATATTTAAGTGCAATTCATCTAATTACTTTTAAGACCTTGTTTACTTGTGGCTGTGGAGGGCTATCAAGCGCGACCCCGGTGGCGGATTGGGAAATACCACTTTCTTAGATGAAGTGGTTAGTGATGGCCATAAGTGCCGCTCCAGAAGTAAAACCCTGCATAATGGCACAAAAACTGTCACCGCGGACCAACTGCCCCCCCAAACTTAGGTTGTCGTGCCGTGACCATGGGATTGAACTTAGGGTTTACGGCGCCTAGGACCAATACTGTTTTACAGCACGTCCTAGTCACACCATGGGCCTCCTCGGCAGAAGGTGGTCATGTCTCGCATCTGCGGAGGTAGGCTCCGGGGGTCTGAGCTTAACCACTTGGACCAAGAGGAGAGCGGTACAACCTCAATAAAAATTCTAAATCCCAAGGTGGGTACAGGCCAAAGGGATGCGTGGCTAGATAGATGACTAGTTCCTACTGTACCAACATCCGGGAAATGGCGACCTCCGGATGCAATTAGCCTTAACAGCACAAGCGGGGCTCTGCGCTGGCGAACCTTTTTTAGTTCCCTAGCTTCTCGTGAGAATCAAAATGAAAAACATACATCCCAAACAAATAAATAAAAACAACACATGGGTTGCTAGTGAGGTCCCCCCTCCCAAAGAGCAGCAGAAGAAGATGGAACCGGAGAAGGGTGGGTCCCCGGACCCCCTACTCCCCAGTAGTACATCTGGAAGAAGGGAAGAGCCCTCGGGTTCCCCACTTCCGAACACAACAACACAAACCCAGCAGGGCGGGTGTCCGCACCCCCTACTGGAACACAAATCTCCGCTCTTGAGGGGGGAAAACACCAGCAAGCCTGTTACCCGCCGGGTAACTGGTAAAGTAACGGGCTTTGAAGCTAGACGGCGCCAAATAACCAAGAGGGGTCGTGAAAACGAATCCCAGTCCCCCAAGGTCCCTAAAAGACACCGGGAAGGGCACTCTTCCAAAACCAACCGATCTCCTAGTGGCTCAACACCTATGAGCTACAAGGAGGCCGCTGAACAAAGCCTGAGGGTTGTCATCATTAATGAGGAAAACCTATACGGCAAGGTCGACGAGGAAGAGGCAAAATCCATCCAGATAAGCCTCTGAACCGCACACCTCAACGTGGTAAAAACCACGACAGTAGGCGATTGGGCACCCCGATTTACTGGGCTCTCACACCTAGGAGAAATCCTGAGAGACGCTGAAGTGGCTCTCAAAAACAGTACCCTCCCTTAAACCCTGAGAAGGCGCCAAAATTAAGGTAGTTGGCACTATGGGTGCCAGTAATGCCATCCATAGAGTACGAAAACAAGGATGCTATAATACTGGAAGTAGCGGTCCCAAACGCCAACCTTAACATTGGCAAATAGCCAACCTTCCACCATGAGAAGGAGGAAGGCCATCTACTAGTCCTCAGCATACCCGACGAGGACACCAAAAAACTAAGGGCATCCGATCGAGAAGGCAGAAACCGCCTTTTCCTCGGGTTCTCCACAGTCACTCTTAGACTGAACAAGGAGAGGGGAGAGGAGGAGGTAGGGGTCAAAGAGGCCACCATCACTCCCCCAATTGCTCAGTCCACACCAACAGGGTCCAGCCAGGAGGATGACCCCACAGAACCCTCAACCGTGGACATAAAAGAGGAGACGATGATCCACCACCCTCAAATCAAAGTGGCAGATGTAGAGATGAAGGGGTCGGGTACACCACCCCCCCACAAAAATCTAATCGCCACAACCAAGGGTTCCTCCAACAAACAACCACCCAAGGGATCACAAAATCAGGTAAGCAAAGTTCCAATAATGCTTACTAACCCCAACACATCGTCTTGTACCAACAACTAATAAGATGTACCCTCAACCTATCACAATAATTCAGGCAAACTTGCAACACTGCAGATTGGCGGTAACCACAATCTGCAGCCACCTACTTAAAACATAGAACACGATAGCACTAATTCAGGAGCCCTGGATAGTCAATAAGAAAATAACAGGTTTTGGAAACTTACTTGGGAAAATACTATATGGAAACACTTCGGATAGACCCCGAACCTGTATATACCTTCCTCCAAATGTAACAGGTTACCTCGTGCCAACATTACAACTGGATATCTAACGGTAATCAGGCTAGAGGAAAGCGATGTCTATCTGGCTTCTGCTTATCAACCCTATGACTCACAACACCATCCCCCAACACCGGAACTGGAGAGGATGGTAAATTACTGTGAGGCAGAATGCAAAAACATGATCATTGGCTGCGACGCAAATGCACACCGCACTGTATAGGAAAGCACCAACATAGATCAAAGAAGTGAAGCACTGTCAGAATATTTGATAGGCACATCTCTAAACATACTAAACAAAGGCAACGAACCAACGTTCATAAACGCAGTGAGACAAGAAGTGATCGATATCACACTTGCATCACAAAACATAACACACACCATAATGGACTAGAGGGTGCACAATGAGGCAACCATGTCAGACCATCGGTGGATAGTATTCACTATACAAATCAAAGAATATGATGGAACGTTTGGATACAGGAATCCTCGCAGAACAAATAGGCTTAAGTATAGAAACTTCCTTGAGGAATCATGCAACCTTCTACACACCAACAATACATACAAAAACACAAAAGAAATCGAAGAAGCAACAAACAAATTAACTATTGCTCTCATCGAAGCCTACAACATATCATGTCCGGTAAGTACCCCCAAAGAAGGGAGGAAAACACCATGGTGGAGCACCCGCCTCGAAGACATGAGAAAAAAAGCCCGCAAGCTTTACAACAGGGACAAGAACAACAAGAGAAAACCAGACAGGTCCTAGAGAATGGTAAAAGTAGTGTTCATTCCCAAACCTTGTAGGAATGACTTCACGAACGCAAAATCATTTAGACCGATCAGCTTATCCTCGTTTATGATAAAAACGCTAGAGAAGCTATGTGATCGCCACGTTAGGGATAACATTCTCAAGACCAAACCTATACACCCAAACCAACACGCCTACACACCAGGCAAAAGCACTGAATCTGCCCTACACCTGGCGGTCCCAAGGATTGAACAGGCACTGGCAAACAAAATGACCACATTCGGGACGTTTATTGATATCGAAGGAGCCTTTGACAAACCATCCTTCCAAAACATACACAAGGCACTCATTAAGTCAGGTGTCGACAAAATGCTCTGCAGCTGGATAGGAAATATGCTACACAGCAGACAAATCACAGCATCTCTTGCAGATGTCACGTTAAAGGCAACAGTTACCAAAGGCTGTCCGCAGGGCGGAGTCCTATCACCACTTCTGTGGACACTACTGGTGAATAAACTGACAACGAAACTAAACATCCAAGGATTTTATACGGTGGGATACGTGGATGAAATAGCAATACTCCTGAACGGCGAATACGTAAACATCCTATGCAACAGAATGCAGGATGCACTCACAACTGTGGAAAACTGGTGCAACACCAACTCACTATCAGTGAACCCCTCAAAAACAGAAGTAGTGATGTTCACCAACAAACACAAGATAGGCTCATACATTCTACCTACCTTGTTTAGCAAACAACTAACGCTATCGAAAGAAGTTAAATACCCAGGACTCCAAATTAAATTGGTCCAGACACCTTGAATACAAAACTGATAAAGCAAGCAAAGCCTTCTGGCAATGTAGGAGAGCTATCGGCAATACCTGGGGACTATTAACGAAGATAGCACTCTGGATATGCACAGGTAGTATTAGACCGGCACTCGAGTATGGAGCTCTAGTTTGGTGACCTAGGACGAACCAAACAGGAGCAAAAGCAACCACATCCAAAGGCTAGCATGTACGTGCACAACTAGTGCATTTAGAACAACACCCACCGCAGCATTGGAAACGATACTCTGCCTCCCACTGCTTGATATACATATTAAAGAAGTGGCAAGAAACAGTGCAGAAAGTCTCGGTCTTTCTGCACTGTTTCTTGCTACTTCTTTGATATGTATATCAAGCGGTGGGAGGCAGAGTATCAACCGGCCATGGACACTTGGTCATACCATACCGCCCCATCTGAGCGGCAAACTAGACCAGAAGACAGTGTATTTCTTGTTGAAGATGTATTGGGGGATATACATCTTCAACAAGAAATACACTGTGAACCTAAATGAACAAACACAAACGAAAGACCACTTGATGTTCACAGATGGAAGCAAAACAAAAACAGGCTGTGGAGCGGGCGTATACTCGGAAGCTCTAAACATCAGCAAATGTCTTTCCATAGAGAACCATGCCACCGCAACACAGACCAAAATCTACGCAATCACGGAGAGCGCCAAACCGATAGCAAAGCTGCATCAGCAGCACTAGATAAGTTCAAAATAACATCAAAACTAATATATGAATGCGTAGAGACACTGAACATAGCAGCGACACTCAACCGCGTAACATTAACATGGACGAAAGGCCATAACAATAACGAGGGGAACAACAACGTCGACGAACTTGCGCGTGAAGCAGCATCATCAACAACAGCAACAAACTATGCAAAAGTAGGACTATCCCCGCGGTCCTTGAGTAGACACATGCGCGAGTTCGCCGCTAAAAAACACAAATCTAGATGGAAAAACTTAACAACGTGCGGCCAAACCAAGGCATACTTACCAACACCTGACCGCAAACAAACAAAGAAGTTCCTAGAACTCTCCAAGCAAAACTTACGTACCCTAACCGGTTACATCACCGGACACTACAGCTTCCAAAAGCACCTCGCAAAAATGGATGAGACAGCAAGGCACATACTTCACGAGGTCCGGCCCTGTCAAAACTAAGGGATAATATGTCAAGGGAAACCCAGCCCAAACGTGAAGGACCCAGATGGAACTGGTCCCTCGCACAAATATTGGCAATTGTCAGTAGTGCGAAGTGGGTCTGACCATCAGGAGGGAGGCACTACAATTGGCCTAAAACTTGGCCTAAGTGGGCTGCGGCTGCCCTCCCGACAACCAATCCTTAAGACCTTGTTTAGAGCATTGAAGAAATTAGGTATAATTTAAAAGTAGGGCATAAAATTATTTACTTTTTTATTTATTCTTTCTTCAGCTTCTTTTTCAAGTAATATTATAGTTTAAATCTTACCTGGTTCCGGAAACTCTCTTATAATTATTCGGCCCAGTCACAGAAAGCACACTCACACCGGATCCAATGTTGACGATCAAGAACGGATAGGGATTCGAAAAATCGTAATTCACTTTCGCACACGTTTGTTCGTCAGTCGGGTTGGACCAATAATAACACTCTGTCGGATTTTGGGCGTCGATGTACAGCATACCTTTGATCAGCGAGTCGAACTCGTCAAATTTTGCTAACTTCATATTCACTTCCTGTATAATTTCAACAAATTTATAGTTTAAAAAAATTAAAGTACCACACATTTATTTTTGTATTTTTTTTTTTTACAAACAGTGAATAAATGAGTCTAACTGTGTTGTAAAGGGTGATCCAAATAGGGCTTTAAGATTTAAATTGGGCGCCATTTTCGTTTTATGAATGTTGAATAAATGAACCTAACTGTGTTGTAAAGGGTGATCCAAATTGGGCTTTAGGATTTGAATTGCGCGCCATTTTCGGTCTATGAATGTTGAAAGTTTGCACTTTAACAGTTATAGATACTAACTGTTAAAGTGCAAACTTTCAACGCATGGCAAAATTATCATTGGGCCGTATATAGTGCAGTAACGCCTAAATATTGCGGTTTAGGACGTTTCATCGCCGCCGATTCATCGCCACCGATTCATCGCCGGCCGTTTCATCACCAGGCCTGTTCATCGCCAATATTTTTATAAAATAAATTTTGAAAGAAATAGCATATCTAATGATAAAATTTCAAATATTACCCAATTCTGGAAATTGTCCACTAATTTAATATTAGGTTTTATAACCAAGTAATCGTTACTCAAACTTAATAAAAATCGAATGAGAATGCTGGCATTTTTTGAATCCTCTATCCTCACCAATCCTAACCTTTTTTTTATGAGGAGAAAAATGCATTTACGCGCTAGAGAGTGTGGGACTCCTCTCCTATCTATCGGGGTCCTACCCACTAAAAATCTCCCCTTTCCTTTGCGATCTTCCTTATTGGTATCGCCTCTAGGGCATTTCTTCAATAAGGGCGGAAGCGCTGCTCTTAGATGTTGCGCTGCGCTAGATGGTGGCTACTCGTTCCCTGTCTTCTCTGTCCTTCTTTTATTTTTTATTCTTTTATCCTCAGTGCACCCGTTCTTAGGGCTCTTCTCGCCCTTTCGGCGTTTCTTGCCGCGTCCATCGCCGTTCCCCACGTTGGTGCTGCATATAGCAGCTTAGCTCTCGCCACCGTCGCAAGAAGCCGTCTCCTGTCCTCCCCTGCCCTCCTGTATTTGGCAGTAGGCGGGCAACTGCCGCCTCGGTTCTTATGGCTGCCTCCATCGCCGCTGCCACCTGGGAGCTGCACCTTCGGTTGGCTTCCAGTATAACTCCAAGGTACTTCAGTTGTTTGTCTATCGTAATATCTGCGCCTCCTACCTGAATAGTTTCGCCCCACTGTCTCCCAGCTCTTCTAGTGGACAGCCACACCGCTCCTGTCTTCTCGATAGCAACGTGTAGACCATGGTTCACCCACTGTCTCCCAGCTCTTCTAGTGGACAGCCACACCGCTCCTGTCTTCTCGATAGCAACGTGTAGACCATGGTCTTGCATCCATTTTATTATGATGCAAGAGGCTTGATTTGCGAGTCGTTTTACTCCCTCCACGTCTCTGTGTCTGACCACGATTGCCAAGTCATCTACGAATGCGATTGCGGCTGTGCCTTTTGGGAGTGGAAGCCCAAGCACCTCGTCGTGGGCTAGATTCTACAGTGTTGGGCCCAACACTGAGCCTTGTGGTACCCCTTGGTCTACTGCCCTTTCCACGTTGTCTTCCCCCACCCTGTACACCAGCGATCTGTCACTCAGGTAAGCCTCCACCATTCCCGCCTGCCCCGGTGCCAGCCGTCTTCTTGCTGCGGTTACGATCGTTTCCCAGGGAAGCGTGTTGAAGGCGTTTCTAACGTCCAATGCCACCATTAGGCAATGCTCTCTTTTTCGCAGCGGCCCTTCATTCGCTTCCTGCGCCAGCTATTTCGCCGCCAGAATCCCGTCCGTGGTTGACCGACCTCTCCGGAAACCATACTGCGACTTTGAGAAACCTCCGGCTGCCTCGATGCTGTCTATTACTCTGTTGTTAATGAGTTTCTCCAGTAGCTTGGCTGCGCCGTCGAGTAGGCATACTGGCCGGTAACCTGATGGCTAGTCTAGGAAAGACCTTCTCCCGAAGACACGAGTTATAAGTCTGTAGGAAGATGTCTGGATTCGCCTTGGCTATTGCTTTTACCACCTCGTTGGGCAAACCGTCGGGTTCCGATGCCTTTCTATTGGGTATGTGGTCCGTTGCCCTCATTAGCTCCTCTATGGTAAATTCGTCCATTTCCTCTACCGCGGTCTCTCACTGCGCACCCCCCGGCCTCCCTAGAAAACAGTGCCTCCACCACTGCCTTGGTACCTCCTGGGACTAACGATTCAGGTCCTGGTCCTCTTTTGGCGAGTTTCCCGGTAATTATTCTATAGGGTTTCCCCCACGGATCCCTATCGATTTCATCGCATAGTCTCTTCTAGCAGACCAATCCTAACCTATCCTAACCTTTTTTTTTTAAAAAAAAAGGGACGTAGGCTGCGCCCATGGGCTGACCAGCAGCAAGTGGCCCCTGCGAAGTAGGACAATCTTGTGGAAACACAAATGTGTATAGCATCGCCAGAGGGTCCTTCGTTTCTATCGTTTATTTACAATTAGCTAATTACATGTTACTAGATACACAAGGTTAAAACATAGCGCATACTAAATACTGATAATACCAAATACATATTTATATTGTATAGTGCAACGTATAACCAGTTTTATTATACCCGGATCTTCGTTGTACCTCTTTCGCTTGTTAGGTGTGTGTGTTTCCTTTCTTCTCAGCACTGTTTCGGCAAATCTTCTAACGGCATTCCAAGCATTTTGGTCCTCGATCATCATTTTCACGATGGAGGGACCGTCACAGTTTGGCAGTAGGCCAAGTTTCATTTCCATGGCTTCTCTTTCCCGGGTCCATGCGGTGCATTCGAGTAAGGTGTGCGCCGCCGTGTCCTCGTGTCCGCTGTTGCAGAAATCGCAAATTGCCGAGTCCTTTTTTTTAATTCTTTTAAGGTACGACCCGAAGCGCCCGTGCCCTGTTATGAACTGGGTGAGAAAATAATCGCAGTTCCCGTGTTTTCTTTCTATCCATTCCGCAATGTCTGGAATTATTGATCGGGTCCATGCTGATGCTCCGGAATTTGTCCACCTGGTTTGCCAGGTTCTTAGTGTCCGGGCGCGTGCCATACTCCTTTTCTCCGCATTTGTCAGACCGTCGTTTCGCCTGTCATCTATGAAGGCCCGCTCCTGGACGAGTAGGTCCGCTGGGGGTTGGCAGGAGATAACCTCCGCTGCATCTGTGGAAACTGTTCTGTATCCACGAATAATTCGGAGGGCGTCCGTCCTTAGAGCTCTACGTAGGGCACCCGCGTTTCTGCGGCAGTAGGTCCCCTTGGCCCATACTGGGGCCGCATACAGAAGCCTGGATCTGGCTACGGAGGCAAGTAGCTTTCTTCTGCCTTCCCCGGCTCCTCCAATGTTCGGCATTAGCCTGGCGAGGGAAGCCGCAGATTTAGATGCAGCCTCCGCCGCTTTCCGGACCTGTGGGGTAGTTTCTGTTGGAGCCAATGATGACGCCAAGATAGGTCAGGTGTTGATTAATGGTTATCTCCTGCCCCAGTATAGTTACGGTCTGTCCGGCGTGTCTTCCTGCTCGTCTGGTAGAGATCCATGCCGCTTCAGTCTTCTCGGGAGCGATTCTCAGTCCCGTATCCTCCATCCATGCACCGATCCGCTCCGCGGCTCTAGTTGTGATGGTCTTGACCCTACCGGCGTCTCTGTTTGAGACCACTAGAGCGATGTCATCCGCGTATCCCACCAGTCTCGCACCAGCAGGTAGGTCGAGATTGAGAGCCCCGTCATATGCCAATGTCCATAGAATAGGCCCCAAAATGGACCCTTGTGGGACCCCTGCTTGCGGGTGGAGCCTCATTTCTCCTCCTGTGTCTCCATCATCTACCGACAGTTCCCTGTCCGTTAGGTAGTCCCTTACCACGTCGATTAAGTAGCGGGAGATCTTCCTTGTTTGCATCTCATTTATGATCGCCTGATGAGGGAGAGAGTTGAAAGCGTTGCATACGTCGAATGTCGCCACTAGGCAATGCTCCCTCTTTCTCAGCGGTCCGGTGTTAGCCCTCTCCGCCGAGCGGAGGACGTCCTTGATGGCATCGATTGTGCCCCTGCCCCGCCGGAAGCCATACTGATGTTTTGAGAGGCCTCCATGGGCGTTGATTTCTGTACGAAGCCTTTCCGCGATTACCTTTTCCATGATTTTTCCAAGCCCATCCAACAGGCAGATGGGCCTATAGGCACTGGGGCTGTTTATGGGTTTTCCCTTTTTGGGTAATAGCACGAGGCGGGCCTTCTTCCATATGGTGGGAAAGTGTCCTTCCCTGAAGCAAAGCTCTATTATGGTACAGAAGTCCTGCGGGATGATATTTGTTGCCGCCTTGACCAACTCGTTAGGGATACTGTCTGGGCCTGGCGCTTTATTTCCGGTCATGCATCTCGTCGCGAGTAAAATCTCCTCTTGCTGTACTTTCGGGAAATCTGCGGCATTTGTTGCAGCCGTTCTCACATGTTGTTGCCGCACTCCGTTTCTAGGGAAGAGGGTATTCACAACCGCTTTTATTCCACCAGGTACAGAGGCTTCCGGGTTAATAGTTTTCCGGCCTAACTTTCCCATTACGATTTTGTAGGGTAAACCCCACGGGTCCGAGTGCACCTCCTGGCAGAGTTTTAACCAGGACCGTTCCTTGCTGCGGTAAATCTCTTGTTTGAGTTTTGTTCTCGCAGCCCTATGTTCTTGATGGAGTGCTTCCCACTCTTGGCCGCCAGTGCGGGCCCTGGTCACTTTTCTTCTTAGACTTGTGGCGGTTCTTCTCGCAATAGCGACCTCGTTACACCACCAATATACCTCCTTGCGCCTTTTTAGCCCGGACCTTGGGGTAGAGGTGTGGCATGCATCCAGGACCCTCCTCCTCAAGTCTTCTGCCATGCAATCTACAGTTGTCTCATTCTTCGCTGGATTATTGTGTAGGTGAAGCGCAAACTTTTCCCAGTCTGTTCGCTCTGTGTGCCATTTTTTGCTTGGTACCCTTGGGTTGTGCACTACTTGCTTGTTGGGGTTGCTTAGCGTGAAGGATACGTACTTGTGGTCACTCATAGACTCCGTTTCTAGGACAGCCCAATTTTGTACGTTGTTTAATATGTTGTGGTCTACCAGGGTGATGTCGATAACTGAGGTTCGAGCCCCTTGTACAAAGGTTGGCTGCGTCCCACGGTTGCAGCACATAAGGTCGTGTGCAGCCATGAGGTCTAGGAGCTCTCTACCCCTCCTATCGGTCTCCTTCGAGCCCCAGGCCACTGCTTTAGCGTTTAGGTCACCACATATGATCACTGGGGACATTTGACTCTGGATGCTAATTTCAAGTTCTGTTAGAAAATTAGTGTAATCCTCATTTGAGATGTTCCTTGAGGAGTAGCAGCTGTAGACTATCAGCCCCCCCCAGGTCGACCCAAACGATACCATTTCCTGACGTACCCCACCTTTTGATTCTTCTGCTTGAGTTTGAGCCCAACTGAATGGCCACATTTCGCACCTCGTCATGAACCCATCCTGCTGTTAGTCTTTATTCGTTTGGTTCGCTAAGGATGTAGACATCATACGCCTCTTCCCTCATTAGTTGTTCGAGGAGGTCATGGGCATTTCTGCAACGATTTGCATTTAGCTGGAGAAATGTCAGAGTTGCGTGGGTGGCTGTTTAGTGGGATCCTCGTTTCCCCTGTGTATGAGACAATCTTTCGGGATGCTTTTGTCTCTTTTTCCTTCTTGTATGCAGTGCATCTCTTACTGCCTGGGTAATGTTCGGGGTTAACCTCACCTCCCAGGTCCTGACAGGCAACACAGTTAGGGCTGTGTAAGCAGGTGCTGGCTTTATGACCCTCCTGTCCACAGTTTCTGCACCTTCCGCTGCGATCTATTCCTTTGCAGTCCCTACCTATATGTCCAAAACCCAGACAGCGAGAACATCTTCTCAGCTTCGGAGACTGTTTCCGTATGCGGCAGCTGTTAAGTCCAATTCTGATAGACCCAATTTGTGTTAGCTTGTTGGCCAGCCTATCCTAACCTATCCTTACCTATCCTGACCCATTCAAACCTATCCTGACATATCCTATCGCAATTGGCCTGGCGATGAACTGGCCTGGCGATGAACTGGCCTGGCGATAAACTGGCTTGGTGATGAAACAGCCGGCGATGAACTGGCCCGGCGATGAACTGGCCAGGCGATGAACTGGCCCGGCGATGAAACATCCCACTCCCTAAATATTGTGCACGTTTATTATGAAAACAGGCGAAAACATTGGTCTGAACTTTTTTGAGGACGTAGCCGGTAGCACTGTTACAGTCAACGGTGTACGCTTTCGGGAGATGCTAAACAAAATTTTCTTCCATGACAATGACATATCGTTTCAACAAGATGGAGCCACACGCAGGTGAAACAGCCACTTTACTTCAAAACAAATTTCCTGGTCATGCTATCTCTCAGAGGGGCGACATTAATTGGCAAGCGAGGTCTTGCGATCTAACCCGACTAGACTTTTTCCTCTGGGGCTATTTGAAGGAAAGGGTCTATGTCAACAAACCTGCTACGATTCCAGAACTAAAGGAGAACATCAGACGTACAATTACTGAAATCGAACTGCGTTTATTGGAACTTGTTAGGAAAAACTTCGCTAAAATAATGGTATCATGTCGTCAGAATAGTGGAGGGCATTTGGAATACATACATAATTGCCAAGTCTGTAGTTTACAACACTATTAACAATAAAATTCGGCTTTTACAAATATCTTGTGTTTTATTCAAAGAACGAATCCTAAAGTCCAATCTGGATCACCCTTTGTTTGTGTATTTTTCCTAACTCACTCGGATGAAATTTTCTTCGAACTTGTATGCCCCTCCTCCCGTGGCACAAACTGTCGTTACGAGATTAGCCATGCCCTTCGATCTGGCCAAGGCTAGAAAGTTGCCCATTTCGCTGGTTGGAAATCTGATGAAGTGCAGCGTACCACGTCTTCCTCTAATAATGGCATTATCCATCTGTTATTATAAATAAAAATATACAATAATTAACTTATCTTTAAGGAGACGGAGAAGGAGGTGGAAGCACAGGAAAGGCAGGGGTGTATAGAGAGGAGTGAATACAACGATAGGTACGGGAGGTGACAGGTGCATGAAATAATGCCGAGGTAGTTGGTCCCCCTCCACCAACTACCTTGGCATTATCCCATGCACCTGTCACCTCCCGTACCTATGAAGTGGATGGAGTAGGGAGGAGAGGGTGGTGCTGGCGTGGGCGAGGTGTGGGTCAGGGGAGAGAGGAAAGAAGGTGTGGATGGAGGAAGAATATGGGAAGTGTGTAATGTGTGAGCGGGGGAGGGATACGTGGAATCATTTGGCAGAGGAGTGCGAGGGGGTGAAGGAAGGGGTGGGAGCAAGAGTGAATAGAAAAGTGACGGAATGGATGAGAGAGGATGGGGCCGGGGTAAGGGCGCTGGATAAGTTGGGGGAAGAGAGGGAAAGCAGGAGGAAGAGAGGGGGTAGCGATTAGTGTAGATGTAATGTATTAGTATGCCAATAAAGGCCTTTTTAAAAATAAAAATAAAACTTATCTTTAAACAATCGTTTAGTTCTAAAAGTTTACAGCGCGTATACAGAGAGTTTTATGTAACACCGAACATATTCATAACGAAAAATTGCAGTAGGTTACTGTATGTAACAGCAAACAAGTTGTATAATTCAATGTCCGTCGGGGTATTAGCCCGGGAAGTAGTTGTTTCAATGAGTGTTTGATATAGTCTTTGTAAGACTAACTTGTTGTAGATTGCGAAAAGAATCGCACTTTTAATGTTTGAAGTATTCTGCAACCAAGAATTGGCAATTTCATTTATACTTATATTCATAACGAGAATATTTCATTTAAGTATACATATGCAGACGTTGTACATATTTCCACGTTCGGTTTATTAAAAGAATACAATTTGAAGCTTTAAACAAGTGTTTTCCACTCCCAGGCTAAGCATGAAGTAAAATTTCGAGTTTAGAAAAGCCTGAAAATTTGGTTTGGACGCGCAGCGCGAAGCACGGAGCGGCCAAACCAAATTTTCAGGCTTTTCTAAACTCGAAATTTTACTTCATGCGCCACCGGTACAAAACACTGATTCAATGAAAAGTTCAGCGGTGTGTTTTAAACTTCGTAATATGTCAGTGTTTTGTACCGGTGGCGCATGAAGTAAAATTTCGAGTTTAGAAAAGCCTGAAAATTTGGTTTGGCCGCTCCGCGCTTCGCGCTACGCGTCCAAACCAAATTTTCAGGCTTTTCTAAACTCGAAATTTTACTTCATGCTTAGTCTGGGAGTGGAACACACTCATTTTAAGTATCAAATTTAACTACTTTTAAAAAACAACGATTATCTTAAGATTTACTGTAATTTCGACATGTATACTTGAAAGAAAAACTGCCTATATGTACAAGTTGAGGCATTAATTGCAATTGATTAGCTACAATTAGTAATGGTCATATAGGCAACCCAATTTACACATAACCTAAAAATTAAAGGTGACAAAACGTATTTTATGAAAATGTTCGGTGTTATATAAAACTCTCTGTATATCGGGCAAAAAGCCCTGTGATATGTAAAAGTAAGTGGATCACTTAGAATAGATTACGCAAAGCAAAATAGACTTAAGTAGGCAAATATTTAAATAAGCCATTCATTCAAATAATGGACAGAGGTGTATTGAATATAAAAACTCATTTGCATGGGTCGGTATACATATTGTCTCGATGAAAAGACGGGGTCATGATAGTTGTCTTATTTAAATTTCAAATATATAAAATAACTACTGAAGACTAAATATAAATATGAATGAGATTCAAACAGAATTAAAAATAATTTAAGTGTAACGATAGTTGTCCTATTTAAATTGATAGATATTGATAGATAGTGAATGATATTGATAGATATTAAATGACATTAATAGATATTGAATGATATTGATAGATATTAAATGACAATAGATATTGATAGATATTAAATGATATTGATAGATACTGAATGATATTGATAGATATTGAATGATATTGATAGATATTGAATAATATTGATAGATATTGAATGACAATAGATATTGATAGATATTGAATGACAATAGATATTGATAGATATTGAATGATATTGATAGATACTGAATGATATTGATAGATATTGAATGATATTGATAGATATTGAATAATATTGATAGATATTGAATGTTTCATGGCACACGAGCTTTTTTTACTAAACACAATATTTCTATAATTGTGAAGAAATCTTCACTGATTTCAGTATAATGCGTACAACCTGTAATCCTATCGTTTTATCGAAACTAACCTGCAAATGTGCGTCTCGGTGGCCCGTTTTCCCGTATGCAGAGTTTTTCGTGAGATAACGCCTGATGTTCTTCAGCACCTCGATTTCTGATTCTAGCTCATCCTTGGTGATGTCTTTCGGTTCGAAATAAACCAACTTGCATAAACTACCTCCGATATCCATGCCGAACCATGGCATCGCTGTAAACAAATTAAATTGTTAAACATGTTCAATAAGATACAGTTGCGAGAGAAAAAAACTAGCACAGGGAATTCACGCCACTGCAAAAATATCATATTATTTCTTGTAAAACAAACTTGTCAACAATTTTTTTCTTAGCTAACAAGACGGTGCTTTTGTTACCGATGTTAAGATAGCCATAGATTTTCCAGCCACGGATTTGCCCGGCGCATCCACCATCGATCGTAAATTAAAATAAATGTTATTCTTAATTTAAGGCATATTATTAATAAAACAAATAAAACAAAACTAATTCCAGCCCTAAAAATATAGCTCATCCAAACTTAAATTTATTTTCGTATATAGGCTTTATCAAACACAAATAGATAGTCCTCCCAAAAGCATGTAATAAAATGACCAGATTTCAAACTTAAATTAAAAATATGTAGTTGTGATTAAAATTATTTATTTTAACTCTGACGTGTAGATTAAAGCCTAACTAAGCCGTTTCAGCAATAAAATTTTGGCAAAAATGTTAAATACATTTTTTATAATTTTTTTCCATCCTAATGACTCCAATAAAATGACCAGATTTCAAACTTAAATTAAAAGTATGTATGGTTAGGCTCTAAGCTACACGTCAGAGTTAAAAGAAATAATTTTAATCACAACTACATATTTTTAATTTAAGTTTGAAATCTGGTCATTTTATTCGAGTCGTTCGGATAAAAAAAATTTATAAAAAATTCATTTAACATTTTTGCCAAATTTTATAGCATAAATGGCTTAGTTAGGCTCTAAGCTACACGTCAGAGTTGAAAGAAATAATTTTAATCACATCTACATATTTTTAATTTAAGTTTGAAATCTGGTCATTTAATTCGAGTCGTTCGGATAAAAAAAATGTATAAAAAATTCATTTAACATTTTTGCCAAAATTTTATAGTCTAAATGGCTTAGTTCGGCTCTAAGCTACACGTCAGAGTTAAAAGAAATAATTTTAATCACAACTACATATTTTTAATTTAAGTTTGAAATCTAGTCATTTTATTCGAGTCGTTCGGATAAAAAAAATTATAAAAAATTCATTTATCATTTTTGCCAAAATTTTATAGCTTAAATGGCTTAGTTAGGCTTTAAGCTACACGTCAGAGTTAAAAGAAATAATTTTAATCACAACTACATATTTTTAATTTAAGTTTGAAATCTGGTCATTTTATTCGAGTCGTTCGCATGGAAAAAATTTATAAAAAATTCATTTAACATTTTTGTGCAAAATTTTATAGCCTAAATGGCTTAGTTAGGCTCTAAGCTACACGTCAGAGTTAAAAGAAATAATTTTAATCACAACTACATATTTTTAATTTAAGTTTGAAATCTGGTCATTTAATTCGAGTCGTTCGGATAAAAAAAAATTATAAAAAATTCATTTAACATTTTTGCCAAAATTTTATAGTCTAAATGGCTTAGTTAGGCTCTAAGCTACACGTCAGAGTTAAAAGAAATAATTTTAATCACAACTACATATTTTTAATTTAAGTTTGAAATCTGGTCATTTTATTCGAGTCGTTCGGATAGAAAAAATTTATAAAAAATTCATTTAACATTTTTGTCAAAATTTTATAGCCTAAATGGCTTAGTTAGGCTCTAAGCTACACGTCAGAGTTAAAAGAAATAATTTTAATCACAACTACATATTTTTAATTTAAGTTTGAAATCTGGTCATTTTATTCGAGTCGTTCGGATGGAAAAAATTTATAAAAAATTCATTTAACATTTTTGCCAAAATTTTATAGCCTAAATGGCTTAGTTAGGCTCTAAGCTACACGTCAGAGTTAAAAGAAATAATTTTAATCACAACTATATATTTTTAATTTAAGTTTGAAATCTGGTCATGTTATTCGAGTCGTTCGGATAAAAAAAGTTATAAAAATTCATTTAACATTTTTGCCAAAATTTTATAGCTTAAATGGCTTAGTTAGGCTATAAGCTAGACGTCAGAGTTAAAAGAAATAATTTTAATCACATCTACATATTTTTAATATAAGTTTGAAATCTGGTCATTTTATTCGAGTCGTTCGGATGGAAAAAAATTATAAAAAATTCATTTAACATTTTTGCCAAAATTTTATAGCTTAAATGGCTTAGTTAGGCTTTAAGCTACACGTCAGAGTTAAAAGAAATAATTTTAATCACAACTACATATTTTTAATTTAAGTTTGAAATCTGGTCATTTTATTCGAGTCGTTCGGATGGAAAAAATGTATAAAAAATTCATTTAACATTTTTGCCAAATTTTTATAGCCTAAATGGCTTAGTTAGGCTTTAAGCTACACGTCAGAGTTACAAGAAAAAAATTTAATCACAACTACATACTTTTAATTTAAGTTTGAAATCTCGTCATTTTATTACATGCTTTTGGGAGGACTATCTATTTGAGTTTGATAAAGCCTATATACGAAAATAAATTTAAGTTTGGATGAGCTTTATTTTTAGGGCTGGAATTAGTTTAGTTTTCTTTGTTTCATTAATAATATGCCTCAAATTAAGAAAAACATTTATTTTAATTTACGATCGATGGTGGATGCGCCGGGCAAATCCGTGGCTGGAAAATCTATTTTTTTCCATACCGCTCACGTGATAACATGGCTTATTTTTTCGAAATATAAAAAGTTGGTGTTTGGGGCGTTTTAGAAATGATATTGTTGGCCACAAATGTTCTCCATAGTATTAGTAACCATATTAAATACCAATTGGAATACCATCTTTCTTAATTCTTTTTCCAAACCGTTCACCTGAAGACATGGCTTATTTTTCGAAAAATAAAAAGTTGGTGTTTGGGGCCTTTTAGAAATGATTTTGTTGGCCACAAAGGTTCTCAATAGTATTAGTAACCATATTAAACAACAATTAGAGGACTATCTTTCTTCAATTTTTGTAAACATTTTTTTTCCAATCCGCTCATCACCTGAAGGCATGGCTTATTTTTCGAAAAATAAAAATTTGGTGTTTTGGGTCTTTTAGAAATGATTTTGTTGGCCACAAATGTTCTCAAAAGTATAAGTAACCATATTAAACAACAATTAGAGAACCATCTTTCTTCCATTTTTTTTTAAACAATTTTTTCCAAACCGCTCACCTGAAGACATGGCTAATTTTTCGAAAAATAAAAAGTTGGTATTTGGGGCCTTTTAGAAATGATTTTGTTGGCCACAAATGTTCTCTATAGTATTAGTAACCATATTAAACAACAATTGGAGGACCATCATTCTTCAATTTTTTTAAACAATTTTTTTCCAAACCGCTCACCTGAAGACATGACTAATTTTTCGAAAAATAAAAAGTTGGTGTTTGGGGCCTTTTAGAATGATATCAAACAACAATCTTTCTTCAATTTTTTTAAACAATTTGTTTACAAAGCACTCACCTGAAGACATGGCTTATTTTTAGAAAAATAAAAAGTTGGTGTTTGGGGCCTTTTAGAAATGATTTTGTTGGCCACAAATGTTCTCCATCGAATTAGTAACCATATTAAACAACAATTGAGGACCAATCTTTAAACATTTTTTTTTCAAACCGCTAACCTGAAGACATGGCTTATTTTTCGAAAAATCAAAAGTTGGTGATTGGGGCGATTTAGAAACGATTTTCAACCAAATAGTGATTTCAACTTTTTCCTTAAAGTAATAAATTTTAATGTTATTCTTTAAAAGTGTTGTTTAAACTTCTAAACATTTATTTCGAGTTCGAGACCCCGTTAGTGTTGCAGTTGTTCATTTAGAATTGTGAAACATTTCTATTTGTATAAATGAAATTGCCATAACTTGGTTGCAGAATACTTTAAAAAATTAAAAGTGCGATTCTTTACGCAATCTACATTTCTATTTGTATAATTCGTCTTACAAAGACTAAAACACACACTTATTGAAACAACTACTTCCCGAGCTAATACCCCGACGGACATTGAATTATACAATAAGTGCACGGTAACGTGTATGCCAATCTTAGGTGTCAAATTGTTTGGAGTGAACGGCAAAGCTATACTGATATGAGATAAATCTCGAAACGCGTCTATAGATGGCCTAAATAATTTGCCCCAAATTGTTACATTTGCAGTATGTTACTGTATGTAACAGAACACTTATTGTATAATCCAATGTCCGTCGGGGTATTAGCTCGGGAAGTAGTTGTTTCAATAAGTGTGTGTTTAAGTCTTTGTGAGACGATTTATACAAATAGAAATGTAGATTGCGTAAAGAAACGCACTTTTAATGTTTTAAAGTATTCTGCAACCAAGTTTTGGCAATTTAATGTATAGAAATAGAAATGTTTCACAATTTTAAATGAACAACTGCAACGCTAACGGGGTCTCAAACTCGAAATAAATGATTAGAAGTTTAAACAACACTTTTAAAGAATAACATTAAAATTTATTACTTTAAGGAAAAAGATGAAATCACTTTTTGGTTGAAAATCGTTTCTAAATTGGGGCGATGGGGCGATCACCAACTTTTGATATTTCGACAAATAAGCCATGTCTTCAGGTTAGCGGTTTGGAAAAAAAATGTTTAAAGATTGGTCGTCAATTGTTGTCTAATATGGTTACTGATTCTATGGAGAACATTTGTGGCTAACAAAATCATTTTTAATAGGCCCAAAACACCAACTGTTGATTTTTCGAAAAATAAGCCTTGTCTTCAGGTGAGCCGTTTGTAAAAAAAATATTTTTAAAAAATTGAAGAAAGATGGTCTTCCAATTGTTGTTTAATATGGTTACAAATACTACAGAGAACATTTATGGCCAACAAAATAATTTCTAAAAGGCCCCAAACACCAACTTTTTATTTTTCGAAAAATAAGCCATGTCATCAGGTAAGCGTTATGGAAAAAAATTGTTTAAAAAAAAATTTAAAAAGATGGTCCTCCAATTGATATTTAATATTGTTACTAATACTATAGAAAACATTTGTGGTCAACAAAATCATTTCTAAAAGGCCCCAAACACCAACTTCTTATTTTTCGAAAAATTAGCCATGTCTTCAGGTGAGCGGTTTGGAAAAAAAATTGTTTAAAAAAAATTGAAGAAAAATGGTCCTCTTATTGTTGTTTAATATGGCTACTAATACTATGGAGAACATTTGTGGTCAACAAAATCATTTCTAAAAGGCCTCAAACACCAACTTTTTATTTTTTGAAAAATTAGCCATGTCATCAGGTGAGCGGTTTGGAAAAAAATTGTTTAAAAAAATTGAAGAAAGATGGTCCTCTAATTGTTGTTTAATATGGTTACTAATACTATGGAGAACATTTGTGGCCAACAAAATCATTTCCAAAAGGCCCCAAACACCAACTATTTATTTTTCTAAAAATAAGCCATGTCTTCAGGTGAGCGCTTTGTAAAAAATTGTTTAAAAAAAATTGAAGAAAGATGTTCCTTCAATTGTTATTTGATATGGTTACTAATACTATGGAGAACATTTGTGGCCAACAAAATCATTTCTAAAAAGCCCAAAACACCAACTTTTTATTTTTCGAAAAATTAGCCATGTCTTCAGGTGAGCGGTTTGGAAAAAAATTGTTTAAAAAAAATTAAAGGAAGATGGTCCTCCAATTGTTGTTAAATATGGTTACTAATACTATAGAGAACATTTGTGGCCAACAAAATCATTTCTAAAAGGCCCCAAATACCAACCATTTATTTTTCGAAAAATTAGCCATGTCTTCAGGTGAGCGGTTTGGAAAAAAATTGTTTAAAATTTTTTTAAGAAAGATGGTCCTCTTATTGTTGTTTAATATGGTTACTAATACTTTTGGGAACATTTGTGGCCAACAAAATCATTTCTAAAAGGCCCCAAACACCAACTTTTTATTTTTCGAAAAATAAACCATGTCTTCAGGTGAGCGGTTTGGCAAAAAAATGGTTAAAAAAAATGAAGAAAAATGGTCCTCCAATTATTATTTAATATGGTTACTTATACTATGAAGAACATTTGTGGCCAACAAAATCATTTCTAAAAGACCCCAAACACCAACTTTTTATTTTTCGAAAAATAAGCCATGTCATCAGGTGAGCGGTATGGAAAAAAATTGTTTAAAAAAAAATGAAGAAAGATAGTCCTTCAATTGTTATTTAATATTGTTACTAAAACTATAGAGAACATTTGTGGTCAACAAAATCATTTCTAAAAGGCCCTAAACACCAACTTTTTATTTTTCGAAAAATAGCCATGTCTTCAGGTAAGTGGTGTGGAAAAAAATTGTTTAAAAAAAATTGAAGAAAGATGGTCCTCCAATTGTTATTTAATATGGTTACTAATACTATATAGATCATTTGTGGCCAACAAAATCATTTCTTAAAGGCCCCAAACACCAACTTTTTATTTTTCGAAAAATTGGCCATGTCTTCAGGTGAGCGGTTTAGAAAAAAATTGTTTAAAAAAAATTGAAGAAAGATGGTCCTCTAATTGTTGTTTAATATGGTTACTAATACTATGGAGAACATTTGTGGCCAACAAAATCATTTCTAAAAGGCCCCAAACACCAACGTTTTATTTTTCTAAAAATAAGCCGTCTTCAGGTGAGCGCTTTGTAAAAAAATTGTTAAAAAAAAAATTGAAGAAAGATGGTCTTTCAATTGTTGTTTGATATGGTTGCTAATACTATGGAGAACATTTGTGGTCAACAAAATCATTTCTAAAAGGCTCCAAACACCAACTTTTTATTTTTCGAAAAATTAGTCATGTCAGGTGAGCGGTTTAGAAAAAAATTGTTTAAAAAAAATTGAAGAAAGATAGTCCTCCAATTGTTGTTTAATATGGGTACTAATACTATAGAAAACATTTGTGGCCAATAAAATCATTTCTAAAAGGCCCCAAATACCAACTTTTTATTTTTCGAAAAATTAGCCATGTCTTCAGGTGAGCGGTTTGGGAAAAAAATGTTTAAAAATAATTGAAGAAAGATGGTCCTCTGTTGTTTAATATGATTACTAATACTTTTGAGAACATTTGTCGTCAACAAAATCATTTCTAAAAGGCCCAAAACACCAACTTTTTATTGTTCGAAAAATAAGCCATGTCTTCAGGTGAGCGGCTTGGAAAAAAATGTTTAAAAAAAAATTAAGAAAGATGGTCCTCCAATTGTTATTTAATATGGTTACTAATACTATGGAGAACATTTGTGGCCAACAAAATCATTTCTAAAAGGCGCCAAACACCAACTTTTTATTTTTCGAAAAATAAGCCATGTCATCAGGTGAGCGGTATGGAAAAAAATTGTTTAAAAAAATTTAAAAAATATGGTCCTCCAATTCTTATTTAATATTGTTACTAATACTATAGAGAACATTTGTGGTCAACAAAATCATTTCTAAAAGGCCCCAAACACCAACTTTTTATTTTTCGAAAAATTAGCCATGTCTTCAGGTGAGCGGTTTGGAAAAAAATTGTTTAAAAAAAATTGAAGAAAAATGGTCCTCTAATTGTTGTTTAATATGGTTACTAATACTATGGAGAACATTTGTGGCTAACAAAATCATTTCTAAAAGGCCCCAAACACCAACTTTTTATTTTTCGAAAAATTAGCCATGTCTTCAGGTGAGCGGTTTGGAAAAAAATTGTTTAAAAAAAATTGAAAAAAGATGGTCCTCCAATTGTTGTTTAATATGGTTACTTATACTATAGAGAACATTTGTGGCCAACAAAATCATTTCTAAAAGGCTCCAAACACCAACTTTTTATTTTTCGAAAAATTAGCCATGTCTTCAGGTCAGCGGTTTGGAAAAAAATTGTTTAAAAAAAATTGAAGAAAGATGGTCCTCTAATTGTTGTTTAATATGGTTACTAATACTATGGAGAACATTTGTGGCTAACAAAATCATTTCTAAAAGGCCCCAAACACCAACTTTTTATTTTTCGAAAAATTAGCCATGTCTTCAGGTGAGCGGTTTGGAAAAAAATTGTTTAAAAAAAATTGAAAAAAGATGGTCCTCCAACTGTTGTTTAATATGGTTACTTATACTATAGAGAACATTTGTGGCCAACAAAATCATTTCTAAAAGGCTCCAAACACCAACTTTTTATTTTTCGAAAAATTAGCCATGTCTTCAGGTGAGCGGTTTGGAAAAAAATTGTTTAAAAAAAATTGAAGAAAGATGGTCTTCCAATTGTTGTTTGATATGGTTACTAATACTATGGAGAACATTTGTGGCCAACAAAATCATTTCTAAAAGGCTCCAAACACCAACTATTTATTTTTCAAAAAATTAGCCATGTCTTCAGGTGCGCTGTTTGGAAAAAATTGTTTAAAAAAAATTGAAAAAAGATGGTCCTCCAATTGTTGTTTAATATGGTTACTAATACTATAGAGAACATTTGTGGCCAACAAAATCATTTCTAAAAGGCCCCAAATACCAACTTTTTATTTTTCGAAAAATTAGCCCTGTCTTCAGGTGAGCGGTTTGGGAAAAAATTGTTTAAAAAAAATTGAAGAAAGATGGTCTTCTAATTGTTGTTTAATATGGTTACTTATACTTTTGAGAACATTTGTGGTCAACAAAATCATTTCTAAAGGGCCCCAAACACCAACTTTTTATTTTTACAAAAATAAGCCATGTCTTCAGGTGAGCGGCTTGGAAAAAAATTAAAAAAAAAAATAAATTAAGAAAGATGGTCCTCCAATTGTTATTTAATATGGTTTCAAATACTATGGAGAACATTTGTGGCCAACAAAATCATTTCTAAAAGGCCCCAAACACCAACTTTTTATTTTTCGAAAAATAAGCCATGTCATCAGGTGGGCGTTTTAGAAAAACATGTTAAAAAAAATTGAAGAAAGATGGTCTTCCAATTATTGTTTTATATTGGTAATAACACTACTGAGGACATTTGTGTCTATTAAAATCGTTTCTAATCCTCCCCAAATAGTATTTTTAAAATGTTTGAAATGTCCTCTTTTATCACAGATACAAATTTTAATGCCAGATGCTAAATCATAACTTTTAAAAGTTGTAAGAGCTATCTCAGCATTACATTTAATTAAATTATCAATTGTTTCTATGAAATTTTATTGTATTCGTTGTAATACGTTGGTAAAATTATAGTTTTATAAATGTTGGAGGCGCCGGATTCTTGGCTGGAAATCTATGGCCAACTTCTCATCGGTTTATGAATGAGGATACCGATAACGAATTGCTACAGGAATACAGTGAAAGCGAACATTATTCTTCGAGTGAATGTAAAGACGACATTCATATAGCTGATGTCAATTCTTCGAGTGACGATGAAGAAGAAGATATACCAAGACGTCCAGCCAAGATGCCTCGAAGAAATGTTCCATTGCAACAATTTATTTAGAAATTCAATGAAGAATTTACACCTATGCAATTTATGTTCGATTCAAATAAGTCTGGCGTTACATCAAATTTCACATTAGCAACAGAAGCCTCGGAATATGAATATTTTACACAATTTTTTGATGAAGCTATAATGAATGCTAATCAAGTTAGGGATTCAAGAATATCGAATACTAATTGGGTCGATACAGATATATCGGAAATATATTGCTTTTTAGCAACATCAATTCTGATGGGAATTTTGCAAAAACCTACACTAAAAGACTACTGGTCAAAGAAAACAGCCATTGAAACAAATTTTTTGCTAAAATATTTACGCGTGATAGATATTTGAACTTGCTTTATAACCTGCATTTTATGGACAATACTAAAGCGAATAAAGAAGACCCGCTAAGAAAAATTAGGTACATCTTTGATGGAGTAAAAAAAATGTTGCTGATATTTTTTATCCATTTCAAGGCATAGCAATTGATGAAAGCCTTATATTATGGAAAGAAAGACTATCCTTCAAACAGTATATTCCGTCTAAACGGCACAGATTCGGGATAAAATTGTTTGAAGCCTGTGATGCTGAAACTGGGTATATTCTGAACATAATTATTTATACAGGTTCAAAAACTGAATTGGACGAAGATGGGAAAGTTTATGGAACTTCTGGAACAATAGTCAAAACGTTGATGTAACAATATCTAAATCAACAACATGTTTTGTATGTGGACAATTGGTACAGCAGTCCCTCATTATTTCAACATTTATTGGACGAAAATACAGGGGCTTGTGGGACCGTACGGTCAAATAGGAAAGGAATGCCTCAATTTCCTTGCAGCGTAAACAAGGGTGAAAGTGTAACAGCTTGTACACATTCAATGCTTGCTCTAAAGTGGTGTGACAAGAGATATGTTCACATGCTTACAACAGTTCACCGAGCAACACCCACAGAAACTGGTAAAATAAGTCACAAAACAAACAAACAAAAAATTCAATCCAGAATGCATTATTGAGTATAATATGAAAATGGATGCAGTTGACAAAGCTGACATGCAAGTTAGTTTTGTTGATTGTGCTCGAAAAACTTTGAAGTGGTACAACAAGCTATTTTTTCACCTTGTGGATTTATCATTGTACAATGCATTTATTTTATATCAAGTAAGATCTGGAAAAAAACCATCCTTTTCAGATTTTCGACTAAATGTGGTAACTCAGATAATAGAAAAATATCACACAGTTACGTCAAAGCGTCCATCAGTTGCAACTGTCGATTATCCATTACGACTAATTGAAAAACATTTTATATCTCCAGTTCCTCAAACAGAAGCACAAGGGTCTTGAACACAACGAAGATGTCATGTTTGCAGCACATCTAAAATTCAAAAAAGGCAACGACGCGATACGCGGTTTATGTGTGTAGAATCACAGAGGAAAGAATAACCAGAGTAATCACGCCTGTAACTCGGAATCCACAGTTTGCATAGTGTAGCCATCTCTGAGGCAATTATCAAAACATCCACCTATTAAAACCTTCAACCAAAACAGTTTCCTGTAATTTTGATGGCGATTTAAGGCACAAAAACATATGTTAAAGGATGATTCGTTCATTGGAATGTTAATGTAAACATAAATATACTCATATTTCAATAGACCCATATACCAATTTACTGCTGATTGACAGATGTGAAATAAAAACATTATTGTTTTAATGCGATGAGGTTATAGATAATTTGATCTTTCATATCTCCACTACTATATAGCCACAGAGTAAACAATAATATTGTTTCCTTTGCGATTAAGCAAAGTTCTCCGCCACCGCCGAGGTATTACCTGAGAACTAATTATGTCAATCAGGCACGGATCCGCGGGGGGGTAACTAAGGGAGCTTATAATATAATATTTGAAAAATAAAAACGTGTATTTTGAACGGTTTATTTTATTATTATCGATGTTCATGAGGGAACAAGAGTGATTAAAAAGAATACGTTTTTTAAACATCTCATTAAATCAGTGTTTTATACGCGTGGCGCATGAAGTAAAATCGAGTTTAGAAACGCCTGAAAATTTGGATATTTTGTTTATTGTATAATCAAATTTAATAAATAAAATTGATGATTATTTAATACATATATTGTCTTTGGAATTAACGCCTACAATTTATTGTTCCTATATAAATATTCTTGTAATGAAAAATATTAAAATTAAGTAAGTATGTAATATTTAAGTACACATTTTCTGACTTTCTATTGTTTATAAAAGTTCAATTTGAGGCTATAAACAAGTGTTTTTCACTACCTGGTTAAGCATGAAGTAAAATTTCGAGTTTAGAAAAGCGTGAAAATTTGGATTTGCCGGGAGGCAAACACAAATGCTTTTTGTAATATTTTCAAGTTCAAAATTGACATTTAAACGAATTCCATGAAGGTTTACTAAATTAAAAAAAAAGTTAAATAATCTATACAGGGTGTCCCGATTAAGCAGCCCATGCATGGGTATCTTCTAAATGGTAAGAGATAGAGATTTGGTTAAAGGGGAGAAGATATGCAGGACGATGAGTACTAGCTATATCCGTTATATAATTAACAAAACAGTTGAAAGTTCAGACCATACTTATTATTGATGATAGAAGGATAATATTTTGACATTATTAGGGCACTTTTTTATGCTTTTTATTAATATATAGTCAGATTTATCATAAAGCAAATATTTTCCAATATATGCATACTAACTTCATTTTCTTATATGGGCGTCAAAGTTGGCCATGAGCTAATTTTATAGATTTTTAATTCTCTTTAATTTGGTATATCATATGATATGTTTATTTTTTCAAAAACAAATAACGCTTTATGTTAGTATTGTTATTGTTATTATTTCATTTATTTTGGTATATTCATAGCCAACTTCAAATACTATGAAAATATCGTCCAGTTTTCCTATTAATGAAAACAAACCTACTATATGATACATCAAATTAAAAAAAAAATGTCTACAAAATGATATCATGGCCAACTTTGACGCCCATATAAAAAAAATGGTAATGTGTCCATCATAGTACTTTCCCCGTTTAGATTTAATATTTTTGAATTAAATGTAATTAAATATAAATTAATAAAAAAGAAAAAGCAACCGGAGACTGCATTTCAACCCGGGACCTTTCGATTATGAGTCCGGCGCGTTACCGCCTGCGCCACGACACTACATAGCCTATCCGTGTTATAACCAACAATAATTATCTAAAAAAACACTATTTTTAAATAACTCCTAAACTAAGAGTGCTATGATAAAAAGTGAATATACAATATATCTTCATTTTTTATTGTATGCAATGGTTATTTAAAACATTTTTTAGTTTTGTGAATATCTGGAAAAAACTAAAAAACGCTAAGAGTAAAGTACCTCTTCCGGTTTTCCTTTCAAAAAGCTTAAGTTTTAAGTTTCATCTCAATATCTCCAGCGGATTTTGCTCTATATCGTTCTATCATCAATAATAACCAAGTTATAAAGGAAAATAAAAAAATCGCAAAAATCAGTTTATTCGCAATGTGCTCTGATGGTTCAACTTTTTTGTTAATTTAACACCGGGTATAGTTGGTACTCATCGTCTTGCATATTTTCTACCATTTAACAGATCTGTATCTCTTGCCGTTTAGAAGATACACATGCATGGACTGCTTAACCGGGACACCCTGTATATTGAAAATATTTTTCAATCGTAAGTATATATGCGTCTTGAAACGGACATACTGTATTTTCTTTATAGAGAGCAATGAATTATATTTTTATCACAACTTTTATCGATTTATTTAATATAGTTAAATTTTTTAGTAAAAATAATGCATCATACGACTGTTTGGAAACCCATAAATCTACTGATAATTTGGTTTAAAGTGTTCGTTTTCAAGTTTTCACTCGCCCCACAGATGATCTAAAAAAACAGTCCAAATTCGTACCCTTCTTATCTGCCTTTGTCCTTAAGCCCTAGAAATCAATTACTAAGGATGTATAAAATACATAGAAAAATATTTGTAAAAGTACCCTCTTCAAAGTACTTATAGGAAATCGTCAGTGAGAAATATTTTAAGAAAAATAATCAGTATGTTTTTCGCTCTCCAGTGCGCACGTTAACGGTTTCTAATTTTATACGGACAAACTATAATTTAATTAAGTATATAAGTATGAACATTTAGTGTTTTTACATAATAGTTGTAGTTCTAGTGATATTTAGTTGTAAAAATATGGCTAATTATTTAAAATGGGCCTATCGTGATTGTGGCGCGAGGAAAACCGAGGATGTACACTTCTTTACATTTCCTGTAAATAATAGCGAAAGATGTGATCATTGGTTAAAAAATTGTGGTAATATGGATCTCTTTATTTTGTCCGAAAAGAAACTTTCTTCAACGCGCCTGTGTAATAAACATTTTCGAGCAAGTGATTTTACAAATTACCAACAAAATAGACTGTTAAAATCAGCAATTCCAAAACCATTTGACATAGTATTAAGGGGATTATCGCAGTGTAACACGCCGATCGTGTTGGAAAGACCCACATAGTTTAGAGTAGCTCATCCGATGCCAAATTTACAGCACAAGTGGGGAGAATACAGTCAGAGAGAAAAGCGGCAGTCAGTTCGCTGTGCATTTGTGCATTGCTCCTTGGCATGAACGGATGGGGTCTCGCGTCGCGTGGAATAGACGAAAAAAACAAAGCGTATAAAAAAGACGGATCGAAGGAAAGTGTCGATTCGTATTATTTAAACACGCTGATAATACATACAAGCTATGTATTGTTTTCAATTCGTTAGAAAGCGTTATCGGATCCTGTGTTATTTTTCGGTATTTACAAAACTGATGATTCTTATTCTTGTCATTATAACACATTATTTTTACTTTTAAGACTCCAGTTTCGACAGCCGAACAAACTATGTGTTTTATTTTATTAAATTATAGATTATTTCTTAAAAATATAATAATAAAATAATTCATGTTCATAAGCTCATTGTGAATATTTATATGCCGCACATATATGAAAAAAAAACATAGGATTTTCAATCATATTTTTTAAATGGGAATATTATCTTCCCTAACTGCTATTGCCATGAAAATAATGTGTATTAATTTGGCCTCTGCCCAATTGGGTAAATACCCCCAATTTTGGGGAGAATTTCAATTCATATTCGGTCAAATATTCTAGTTTTTATGAATGCAACAAATAAATAATAGATTGAAAAAAAGAAACGGAAAGCTGCCCTGTTTTTTTTATGTTTAGTACAGGGTTTACAAAATGATGATGTGTATAAATAGGCTCAGTCAACTTAGCCCCCCGAAGTTCGACTTTTTGAAAAAAGCGATTGCGCTAGACCGGCCTTAGCTAGCGCCACAAAAATTAGAGCTAGCGCCATTTAGACAAGAAAACTACGGGGATTTGAACTTTCGGGGGGCTAGGTTGATGCTAGCCCCCCGAGTTTGGATTTTTTAAGTTTTTTACACTATTCGGATTCCTCAGAGCTAGCGCTACCAATTTAAAAGCCAACGCCACTCCCACAGCCCCAAAAAATGATAAAACATTTTTAACCCTGGCCCCCTAAAATGAGATGTTTTTAATCAAATTGGGTGGAAAATATAACTTAGAGCTAGCGCCAACAGAATATGACAAAAATATTCTCTCAAAAATATCAGGTAAAAAAAAGTTCACGTCCAAATTTTGCTGCAAGAGCTTTCAGATCCTGTATGCGTATTACCATTTACTTCCTGAATTTTAATACAAAATGATGTTTGGCATATAATATACCGCTTTCAACAAATAGTTCGGCGTTGTAATTACTTTATTTATGCTCATAGCCAGTATTAGAAACATGATGCCTAGTAGACAGTAGCGTAACTGGCAATTGTGTTTTCACTCCTAGCTAATTTATATCGTTATTACGCAAGAACTTACCGTACGATTTAAGAAACTCTTTTGGCATTGTAATTACTATACTAATATTTATAAACACTGGCAACGAGATAGCTTGCACTAGTAAGACAGTGGCGTAACTGACGATTGTTTTTGATAATTGAAATCGTTATAACTCGGAAACTAACCGTACGATTTCAATTTTTTTTTTTTGGCATTGTAATTGCTATACTGAAGTCTATAAACACTAACAACGACATAGCTAGTGATATTAAAGGATAAATTAAAATCACTTGCTTTGTTTCACTATTTGTTTCTATTTACTCGACTAGTTTCGCTTTTTACGGCATTATCAAAGTTCACTCTTGATTCACTCTTGATTCACTCTTGATAATGCCGTAAAAAGCGAAACTAGTCAAGTAAATAGAAACAAATAGTGAAACAAACCAAGTGTTTTTAATTTATCCTTTATTATTATTTCAAAATGTTTCACCAAGTGATAAATGAGAAAGTTATTCAAGAGATGGCTAGTGCTAGCAAGACAGTGGCGTACCTCACGGTTGTTTTTTTTATGATAACTTAAATCATTATTACTCGGTGGAAAACACTCGTTGGGAGTTTCAAACTGAACGCTTTTCAAAAACAATGAATGCCTGAAAATTTACCTAGTACACATCGGGTTATGTATGTACCTAATCAAAACATGGGTATCTTTTCGATGCTACAAAATTGTGATTAAGCTCCTTTCGTTGCTATTCAATTGACTTTATTTTCATTCTAACACAATCTATCTCAATATCCTGATTCTACGATATACAGGGAGTTTTTCTTTAAAGTAGACGTATTCCAGATTCACTTTATTTTGTTAAAATTTTTAGATATATGTTGTTTTTACAGGAATTCAATTTGAAGCTTTAAGCGAGTGTGTTCCACTCCCAGACTAAGCATGAAGTAAAATTTCGAGTTTAGAAAAGCCCCGTGAAAATTTGTCGAGGGTCGCGCAGCGACCCGAGACAAATTTTCTGGGCTTTTCTAAACTCGAAATTTTACTTCATGCGCCACGCGTATAGAACACTAAAATTTTGTGAAATTTGTGTATATTTGAACCTTACTTGAAATCAGCGTTTTATACGCGTGGCGCATGAAGTAAAATTTCGAGTTTAGAACAGCCTAGCGCAACAGTTATTTTTTAAAAAGTCGAACTTCGGGGGGCTAAGTTGACTGAGCCGTATAAATAGAGGATTGCAATAACATTCAATTTCAATTCATTTATTCCTTATTTACTTACTATCAAAATATGACTCATCATAAATCAGCCAAATTTGAAAAAACTATATTGGGCTCGGTGCAATGTTGAGCAAGTAGCTTATTATTTGAAATGCATTATAATAACTACCTTATTATTATTATAGTTCTATTTTTTCTAAAATAATTAACAATGAATATGCACGCAGTTAAACCCTACATTTTTTTAAACATTCGTCAAACAAATATTACCTGTGCTCAGTAAAAAATAGTTGATTTGTAACATTAATCTACGACAACGTCATATTGGTGTTATTCTTACTATTCTTATAGTTTTGATATCATTGATTCGTTGATGAAGTCGCAGTTGGTTCAAATAGGTCCGATTGCTAGAAACTTTACAATTTACTTTAATAGTTTTATTGCGAGAAGTTTAATGGCATTTAACAACTGCTTTAATAACGAAAGATTTAAGACGAAATAATGATTTGAACAAGACTGATTGTTATTCGATTGCTTCTGGCTTATTAATCAGCTTAAAAAACTTTAAAAATAATTTAATAATACCGACACTGTCAAATAATAAGGAAATATTAAAGGTATATTACACATCTTTATTTAAATTAGTGAAACATTTCGTGTTTTCTATATTAGTGAACATGCAGTATAAAAAAATACTTATTCCATTAGTAGTCAGAAAGCATGAAAATAAAACACTAGTACAATAAAATATCGATTATAATTGCGAAATATTAATTTTACGAGAATAAATGCTAACGACGCGAGCCGTTTTTGTTAACTATGATTGAAAAAAGAAAAGAAAAACAAACGCGAAGCCGCACAGCGTTCACCGGCCCTGGGATAAACGCTGGCCGCATGCTGCTCCCCCCTCCAATAATTGTGCAGATGAGTGTACAACGCGTTCAACTAAGAGAAGATCCGCAAGGCGGCGGTATTTTACGGTCTTATTTTTCAAAATTTTTATTTTAACCTGACTCGGGCATGAGCTATCGCATCCTTATGAAATGTTCACATTATATTCCTTATAGTATAAACTACTAAGATATGGGAATATTTTTTTTAATTTTGAAAAATTTAACATTATTTTTTTCATACCTCTGAAAGCAAATTGTTTAAAAAAAAAGTACTTCGATATTTTACTAGATAATTGGGCTTAATATACGCTGTCAAAATTTCAACTTTCTAGGACCTTTAGTTTTTAAATAAACCTAACATTAAATTTCAGACCACTGTTATATTCCCCTTAAGTGATTCGGATTCCGATTTAGAAGTGTTAAAGCCCATTCACATGTACACTCGAAAATTGGAAGAGGATTTGCCATCTACATCCAAAGAAGTAAGGTTTTTAACCCCAAAAATAACCAAAAATTTTTAATATATGACATAATATTTTTTTTATATATCATATCCTTATACAGGGTGTTCCAGACCAACCGTACACCCCTTTTAAAATTTTGCGGATGAATATTTTTCAAAAACTGAATGTGGGGTATTACTAATGTTCATGTGCTCTATCTAATGACGTATCACTCGATTAAGAGTTTATTCGGAACATCTTTTTGTACGACCAACAGGTGGCGCTACAATCGCAAAAACTACTTTTTAATACATTTTTTTGATATTTTAGGACCGTACGTGAATGAATATTATTCGAAAACTCAATGTGGGGTACTACTAATGTTCATGTGCTCTATCTAATGACGTATTACTCGACCACCCCCCCCCCCCCCCCCGTAAGGGGATGGGGGTAACTTTAAATTTTCAAATGGCAACCCCTATTTTTTATTGCAGATTCGAATTCTCTATAAAAAAATATTAAGAATTTATTCGGAACATTTTTTGTACGACCAACAGGTGGCGCTACAATCGCAAAAAACTCTTTTTTGATACATTTTTTGGATATTTTAGGACCGTACGTGGATGAATATTATTCGAAAACTCAGTGCGGGGTATTACTAATGTTCATGTGCTCTATCTAATGAAGTATCACTCAACCCCCCCTGCCTCCCCTGAAAAAGGGCGGGGGCAACTTTAAGTTTTTGAATGGAAACCCCAATTTTTAATTGCAGATTTGAATTTTCAATTAAAAAATATGAACAATTTATTAAGAACATTTTTGTGTACAAAAAATGTTCCGAATAAATTCTTAATATTTTTTTTATAGAGAATTTGAATCTGCAATAAAAAATAGGGGTTGCCATTTGAAAAGTTAAAGTTACCCCCTGTCCCCTTTCAGGGGGTGGGGGCAGGGGGGGGTCGAGTAATACGTCATTAGATAGAGCACATGAACATTAGTAATACCCCGCACTGAGTTTTCGAATAATATTCATCCACGTACGGTCCTAAAATATCAAAAAATGTATTAAAAAGTAGTTTTTTGCGATTGTAGCGCCACCTGTTGGTCGTACAAAAAAATGTTCCGAATAAACTCTTAATATTTTTTTATAGAGAATTCGAATCTGTCATAAAAAATAGGGGTTGCCATTTGAAAATTTAAAGTTGCCCCCCCCCCTTCAGGGGGGCAGGGGGGGGTCGAGTGATACGTCATTAGATAGAGCACATGAACATTAGTAATACCCCCCATTCAGTTTTTGAAAAATATTCATCTGCGAAATTTTAAAAGGGGTGTACGGGTGGTCTGGAACACCCTGTATATTTGTATACTCTGTACATTTGCGGACATTCGTTGATTCTATAAAAGAGTCTAATTCAAAATTTGAACGAGTGTTTTCAATCCCAGGCTAAGCATGAAGGAAAATTTCGAGTTTAGAAAAGCCCGGCGTAGAAAATTTGTCGAGGGTCGCGCTAGCGACCCGAGACAAATTTTCACGGGGCTTTTCTAAACTCGAAATTTTACTTCATGCGCCACGCGTATAAAACACTGACATATTGTAAAATTCAAAAATACTAGCCTTTATTTTGTTCGGTTGATTGACAAATTATATTGAATATTAAATTTTATTTATAAAATCTTGGCAAAAACTTGAAACCTGTTACAACATTTCAAAAGAAGTGGATTAATAATAAATCGTAAAGTAAAAGTTTGAAGGGACATAAACGATTTTCAACGTTCGGGCCATATTAGTTCTGCGGCACGAGCAGCATGCCACGAATTTTCAAAAGTTGTTTCTAGATGCGGCTCAAGGTACATGGCTAAACGCAAATTAAACTGCGGCACAAGTGAATGCCGCGTGGGGATCAACGTGACCTAATCTTCGGCGTCATGATAGGCCATAGCAGCGGAAATAGATGACGTAAAACCCAAAACAAAACAATAACAACACAAAATTTTTCTAAGTGCAAAAGTATTCTTCTTTTCTTCGTTGGTTATTATTTATGGCTAAAATTCTTAAATCTAAAGAAATTTCTTTAAATGTGGCAACACTGGCTGTGCAAAAATATTCTTGGAGTATAAATAAAAATCAGTGAAACAAACCAAGTGCTTTTATCAAAATTCTATTAGTAAAATATTCTTCGTTTTTTCATTAGTCATTATTTAGGGCTAAAATTCTTCAAGTTAAAGAAATTTGTTCAAATGTGGTAACACGTGCTGTGCAAAAATATTATTCTTTTCTTCATTGCTCATTCTTCAATTCGAAGAAATTTCTTTAAACATGGCAACACTGGCTATGCAAAACTATTCTAGATTTCTTGATTGGTTATTATTTATGGCTAAGATTCTTCAATTCGAAAAAAAAATCTTTAAATCTGGCACTACTGGCTATCCAAAAATATTCTTCTTTTTTTCATTGCTCTTGCTAAAATTCTTTAATTTAAAGTAATTTCTTTAAGTATGGCAACACTGGCTATGCAAAAATATTATTTTCTTCATTGGTCATTATTTATGGCTAAAATTCTTCAATTTGAAAAAAATTATTTAAATATGGCAACGCTGGTTATGCAAACGTTGTGATTGCATAGCCAGGGTTGCCATATTTAAATAAATTTCTTTAAATTGAAGAATTTTAGCAATAAATAATGACCAATGAAGAAAAGAAATTTATTATTCTAAAATTTCACTTTAAGAAAAATGGGTAATAATTTAATAGTTTGGAAATTATGTTAAATTTTTACTTTAAATTCTGTAATAGGCTTATTGTACCAGCTTTTATGTTCAAAAAGCTCAAACTAATGTCTTGGAACTGTTCCCAGTGCGTCGCATTTGTGTGTATCACAACATATTTGCCACTCATTGTGATATTTTTTACTTGGACTTACGTGAATTCAAGAACATAATTTCTGGTACTTGATATTAATAACAACAAACGGCTGCATAGACTAACTATTGTTATTTCTTAGTTATTTTGCCATTATTTTATTATTATAATTTCTAAATATTTAATATATTTTGTTTAAATAGAATCACGTGATCTTTATCTTTATTTTAGTAATTTTATTTTGTTTTGTTTATATATATTATTTTAAGAATTTTTACTTTTGTAATATTACTCTGTAATTGGGATGTCCTGTTGGGTAATAAATATTATTATTATAAATTACATTTTAATGTAATGCTGTTTTTATAAGACATTTTACGTCTAAGCGTGTTGGAGGTTTAGCGATTAAATGGAGTAGTGCATACTCGTTTAAATTTCTTCTCTATTAATTGTGAGAATTACTCGTAAAACAGTATTTTCACAAATTTGCGATGAAATACTTAAAAGAAAAACTGTCTGTATATCTGAGATAGTAATAAATAATATGCAGTGTACAAAACTTTTTTTTAACAAGAAAAAACTCCAGGGCTGTAAGGATTAAGGAATTGATTTTTATTCTGCCCTAATGAAACTGTACCTGAAATTAACCACCTCTTAATTCCAGGAATTTGTTCCTTCAATTTTGCTAAATGTTTCTATCCTTAAATATTATTGTTATTGACAATTATTTCCAGTTTAATAACTGCACGAATGTTTCGACATAATAAGAAAATCATCTCAATTCTACAAATTCTCTTTCAATAAGGGCGATTAACAAATAACACAATTGCAAGAATTACACATCGAAATAACTTACCTGTCACCATCGTAACAACTACTTAAAGTCCTTTCACAACATTAAATCATATAAAAACCCAACATGCACACACTGTGAAAGTAAAAGCAAGAATGATAACAGATCACGATGATGAAAATTCTCAAGGCTTCGAAAATATAATTGGGCATTATTTATAGACACACAAGAATAATTGTTTTCGTATTTCCTTTCATCATTATAATAATAATTGTTTAAATATTTTATTTCATCATTATAATAGACCGTTTTAAATAAGTTTGACTTAATCACGTCATAATTGCTCCGGTGGATTTTTAAGTAAAACGTGTATAATGAGCGAGTAATTACACGAAGTGTCATTCCATTAATATCACCTCTCAGTGTTTATCTAATCGTTAAAATAATTGTTTTTCTAACAACACATGTGATAAGAGTCATTACACATAACGTCACTTTATTTAATAAAAGTGGATTGAATTGTATCAATGAACGAACGAGCCAGTTGTATTTTTTTATGAACTAATTCGAATTCATCAATGTACAGTTCAAACGATTGCCGTTAAATCGTTGTGTTTTGTGTTGTGGCGTTCACTTTGTAGTACATCCTAAGCACACTTTTTACCAGTGACGGCTCGTCAGGTACGACAGGGTCGGCCGAGCCGTACCGTTAAATTCGATTGAAGAAAAATTATAAATTTTTATTTTCTCAGAAATAAACATTGCGCATTTTTTATAATAAATTACAGCCCCCTGCTCCACCTCCAATAAGTGGGGCAGAAGGCAACTTTGAAATTTCAAATAGGAACCCACATTTTTAATTAAAGATTCGGATTCTGCGGAAAAAAATACATGCGTTTTTAATAATTTAATCAGGCTTGAGTCCCCTAGGCAAGACTAACGAAATTGTAGTATGTCGATGTATACAGGGTGTCCCATTATAATCTTAACAGGGGAATATCTCGAAATGAGTGCGTCCAATCGAGAATATTGCCGAATTAAAAGTTTTGTGGTTCGAAGGGGCACATCCAATTCTTCCATGAATTTCACCCCCCGATCCTCAAGGGGGTGGATAATAGGGGTAACATTGAAATCCTTAATGGGAACCCCAAATTATTATTGCGAATTCGGAAAGAGCATAAAAAACTAGGTAGGTTTTACCGTAGAACTTTTTTGTTATTTGCAACAGGTGGCGCTGTAATCGACAAAATTTGAAAATTTGATTGTTTCCGATAAAACATAAAATTAGTGTTTGGCTGACAATTTATGATTAAAAAAATCACGAGCCATTTAAAATAAATACATCTTTAATGTAGTCTCACAAAAAAAAACATCTGGCGACTTAAAATCCGGTGATCAGGGTGGCTGTTTAAAAACAATTAAAGTTTTGTCAGTCAGTCGTTTATGAGCGTTTTCGAAATACCGTACCCTATTTTTTCGCAATGTCGGATTGTTTACCGAAAGAAGTATTTTTCAAACATAGCCCACTGTGCCCACAAAAAGAACTGAGTACGCCAAACAGTTCGGAACAGCGCGTTTGCTTTATAATTGTAACGCTGTCTCTGTCCATTTTTTTAATATCACTCTTAAGAAATTAAGGAACTATATTTTTAATTTAAATAACTTTGTAGTGTGTAAAAGAAATATTGATGTATCTTTTCTGTAATATTTTAATATGTTTTGTGCGTTATTTTGTGTATATTTATTGTATTCTTACTTGTTTTAGGATCTATTACCAGTTTGTTTCATATTTTGTATTGTAAAATGGTTATCCGTAAATAAACTATATCTATATAGCCCTTGCCCTAACTTTACTTTGTCATTTTGATTTTCAATGAAAAATTAGGGGTTTCTTTGGAGTCAACAAACACGGCACCCTCCCCCACCTACATGGGCGTTAATTTTAAGTAACTTGAGAATTTTTTAAGAATGAATTGTCTGCCAAACACTGGTTTTATGTTTTATCGAATAAAATCAAATTTATCAAATTTTGTCGATTACAGCGCCACCTGTTACAAATAACAAACAAGTTCCCAGGTAAAACCTACCTAGTTTTTTATGTTCATTTTGAATCTCCAATAAAAATTGGGTGTTCCTGTTTAAGATTTTAAAGTCACCCCTATTATCCACCCCTTGGGGGGTCGGGGGGTGAAATTTTTGGAAGAATCGGACGTCCCCCTCCGAACCACAAAACTTTTCATTCGGCAACTTTCTCGATTGGACGCGCTCATTTTGAGATATTCCCGTGTTAAGATTAAAATGGGACACCCTGTATGTTGCGGACGAAACACGAAATAGAGACAAAACGTGTTTTGTCTAGACAAAATGCGAATCGTCCAATTATTTCAGACAATAGCCGAATAAAATTGCATTCGTGTGTCGACAGAATGATATTATACCTAACCTAACTCATCACAGTGACACCTAATCTCAAAAACGTTGGCGATGTGAGATACAACCGAGCTTGACAGGGTGACCACGTTAGGTTAGGTTAGGTTAGGTTAGGAGTTACATCATCTACCAAATGTATATGGCACCTAACCTATCCTAACTTTTGACACATTCGTCGTTCTATACAACTTTCAATAACGAATGTTATGTTACTTTATGACATATAATAATAAGTAAATTATTTTCCAGAAATTGTAAACAAATATTCAAATTAGTGAAAAACTGTCAACCCCTAGTTGGGCGCCATAAATCACGAGCTTTCAAATTTAAAACATGCCACCGAATCAGCGTTTCGTGCGCGTGGCGCATGGAGTAAAATTTCGAGTTTAGAAAAGCCCCGTGAAAATTTGTCTCGGGTCGCTGCGCGACCCTCGACAAATTTTCTACGCGGGGCTTTTCTAAACTCGAAATTTTACTCCATGCTTAGCCTGGGAGTGGACAACACTCGTTCTTAGAAGTTTCAAATTGAAGGATCACTCTAGATTACTAAGTTTATTACCATTCTACAAAGGCTACAGCTCGAAGGACCAATCATGGTCTTCGGAGACCGAAGGACCACAGGGAATCGAAGTTTTTTTTTACAAGAAAACAACGAATATCTGAAGGGTGACAGCATGGATAGGAAAGAAAATATTTAATTTTGAAAAAATTGTAACATTTTATTTCTATTTTAAAAATTAAAATGTATTATTAAGTTGCATACGTTTCAAACCCGTGCGGTTAAAGTTTTTTTTAAATTTTGCGTGCGCACTCCGCTGAGCCGGGCGAAGAAGGAGGGCATTTCTGGCGTGGTGGTGAATGTGGCGGACTAAAGGTCCTCACGAAAAATATTTTTTCGCAATCGCTGTGTTATCGTGCCGTTGCCGATATCGTTAAGGAGAAATAAAATACAGGGTCGCTACAAAGTATGGAAACACGGCTCTCACGTGAAAACGGCTAAAAACAGAACCACCAAAATTGGGATTTCTAAATGGGATATTTTCTTGAACAATTTGGCGTGAAAAAATCAAAAATGATTCTCAGGATTTTCACATACGGACGCCATCTTGAATTTTTTTAAATGGAATTTGTAACACTTCCCCGTGCGGCCCAAGAGCGCGCGACCCTTCGCAGGTAGCCAAGGCGCCCGCCGAACCGCGTCGTACCCCTACCAGGGAAGGACAGCATCCCTCTCCACTCCCACTCACTCATACACCAGCATCGCACCCTACTTAAGGGGAAGCCGCCCTTACAATCGGCAGTCTGTTAGCGCTCGTCTTCTCGGCCTAACAGCTCTCTTTAGTAACGCTCGTCTACTCGGCTTACTAAATACACTACGCAACCACGATCACGCTGCTCACCGCCTGAAACCCCAGTCCGTGACTACGCTACACCCGGTACCGCGTCAAGACATCGCCCAGCCCTACGCCTGGACGCCGACGCCTGGAACAAGCCCTAGCCGCCCACGCCCGCTCTCCGCACCGACCACTACACCTCAAATTCTTACGATTACGATAATCTGTACATTCTGTAAATAAACGACTACAACCATAACCAGTGTGTTATAAACTGGCAGCCCAACGTGTGGCCGAAGAAGAAACATCGCGAAGACTGACTAGAAGCATGGCGAATAACAACGTTACAATGAGCGAACAGCAATTCCAAACTTTAATTAATCGGATGCTGGAAATAAGAGCTCCAGAACAGCCAGCGCCAAGGGGTAGTTTTTCAAAATGCACGGCCCGATTCAAGGGAGAGACGGACACGCAAACAGTGGAAAGCTTCATTAGTACAATCACTGTGTACAAAAATGAGGAACACATCACCGAACAAGATGCGATCACGGGTTTCCAGCTACTCCTCGAGGAACCCGCCGACACCTGGTAGGAATGCACCAAGAACGATATAACCTCCTGGGACTAACTCGTGGAAGCCGTCAGGAATACATTCGCCCCGGTGGTACCGAATTACAAGATTTTTTCGCTGCTATACGAAGGTAAACAATACAGGCCTGCGAAAACAGATCAGTTCATAATCCAAAAACGCGCGCTATTTAGCAAATTGAACCAAGCAATGGCAGCTGAGTTGCAGCTGGATTTCATCTGCGGACTTCTCCATTTAGAAATCCGGAAGAGAATAGCCCGAAATTCCGTGAATTCGTATGACGATCTTCTGACCAAGTCAAGAGAAGCTGAGAGCGTTATCGAGGAAGAAAATCGAGCTAGACGACCCAACGGCCTAGATAAAAACAAGTGCGCCTACTGTAAGAACAGCGGCCACCGAATCGAGGATTGTCGCAAGAAACAGCGGGAAACAGCCCCTGTAGGAGCCAACAAGTTTCAGTGTTACGGCTGCGGGAAGCCGAACACCATAAGGAGCCGCTGCCCCGACTGCAACGCACGACCGCGCTCCACGCAGATATCTGTCGTCAACACGACACTAGACATACGAAGACCACACGTTTACATTACGATAAACAAAAAACCAGAGTACGCACTCTTCGACACCGGCTCCCAGGTCACCGTTGCCTCACTACGCTTATACGACGCGTTGAAACGCAACGCATTTAGGAAACAAACGAGGGAAGTCGCGTTTGCCAACGGTCACGCGCAAACAAACACGATGTTAGTAACCGAAGCGGATGTCATCATCAAAGATAAAATTATTTCTACAACATTCTGTATCCTGCCAAACAGCCAGACACGTGAAACGATTCTCGGAATGGATTTTCTAGAACGAGCAGGCATCGCACTCGATCTAGGCCAGAAGACCGGGACATTTTCCGGAGAATCACACCCGGCGTACGACGCAGAAAGGCCAAAAATCGAAAAACCACGAGTCTGCCCGAGGCCTGAACCCGTAGAAGACGATGAATTTTTATTTCCGGAACCGCCTAGGAAAATTCTCGACGAAGAAGCCCTGTTTTTCCGACATTACCCAGAGGCAATGGAAATCGCTACACTAACAGTACAACTACGTGAAGATGAGGGGAGTAACCTCTCTATCAAGGAGCGACACGCCCTGAACGAGTTGCTAGAAAACCAAGCGGACGCATTTAAGAGCCCCAAGCCACCCACGACGCTTGGATGCCACCGCATAGACACCGGGAAGCACGCCCCGATCAGCGCGAAACCGTATCGTATGTCGCCGCCGAAGAAAGAAGAACTACACCAACAAATAAAACAGCTCTTAGAGGACGAGATCATACAGACATCTTCATCTCCATGGGCAGCACCGGTGGTGATGGTACCCAAGAAGGACGGCACTTCCCGCCTCTGTATTGATTACCGTGCTCTCAACGCCGCCACCACTCCAGACCGATACCCGCTCCCGAGGATGGACGATCTGCTACATAATGGGTCCAAGGGGAAATTTATTTCTACCATTCTACCATTGACCTAAGAAGCGGATATTGGCAGATTCCCGTGGCAGCGGACGACGTAGAGAAAACTGCATTCACATGTCCGTTCGGCTTGTTCGAATTCAAACGAATGCCCTTCGGCCTACGAAACGCCCCGGCCACCTTCCAGAGGACCATGGACCTCCTCCGAGCTAAAGTGCCGTACATCAAGATGCTCGCTTACCTGGACGACGTCATCGTCCTGTCAGACAACTACGAACAGCACCTTCGTGACCTGGGGGATGTTCTCAGACTACTCACACAGCAATCTCTATCCACACACCGGGAAAAAACGAATTTTTGCCCGGAAAATGTCAAATTTCTTGGGCACATCATTTCACAAAAAGGCATCACCACGGACCCAGAGCGAGTACAAGCAATCACCTCCTGGAAAAGCCCTAGGGACCGCAAGGAGGCCATATCGTTTATCCAAACTTGCTCCTGATACCGGCGATTTATACCAGGCTTTGCAGGAAAAAGCGAGCCAATCACGAAGCTGTTTAAGAAAAACGCCGCCTGGAAATGGGGACAGCAGCAGCAGGAAGCTCAGAACGCCCTCAAGGAAACGCTGATTTCGGCGCCTGTTTTAAAACCTGCCGTACCCACCGAGCCGTTCCTCATACGAACCGACGCAAGCGACTTCGCTTTGGGAGCAGTTCTCGTCCAGGGGGAGGGACCCGAGGAACATCCCGTGGAATATGCTAGCCGCCTACTCACTCCGGCAGAGAGGAACTACACAACTACTGAGAGAGAAGCCCTCGCCATAGTCTGGGCCCTCAGCAAATTCAGGGGTTACGTGGAGGGATCTCCAATCACCGTCGCCACAGACCACCAGGCACTACGGTGGTTAATGTCGTTAAAAGCACCCACCGGTCGCCTCGCAAGATGGGCCCTACACCTACAGCCATTCGAACTAACGATCAAATATATTCCCGGAAGGTCGAACCACGTCGCCGATGCCCTATCCCGGATTCAAAGTAACGAGATCATCGAAATGAAAACTATCCAAGTAGACATACCCCGACGAACCGCAGCTGATATTCGTCAAAACCAGTACCAAGATAGTAAATTAAAGAAAATTATCGACGCCCTGGAATCACAACCGCAGACGGAAGATGCCGTGTACTGGAGCAACAAAGGGTACCTGCTCGAGAAAGGCGTACTCTACAGATACAGCCCGGACGTCGTCTGCGAGGATGCCCAACAATGCATACCAGGAAGTGAGGTTCCAGCCCTCCTGAAGGAGTTCCATGACAGCCCCACCGCCGGTCACTACGTGTTCCAAGGCACCTACCACCGCCTCTCCCGCTCTTATTTCTGGAAGAAAATGCGGGATGACATAGCAAAACACCTGAAAAACTGTGTCGAATGCCAGAGGTATAAACCCAGCAATTTGAAACCTGCTGGCTTGACACAAACGTCACCACCAAATCAGCGTTTCGAGTCAATTTCATTCGATTTATTCGGACCACTGCCAACGTCTCCAGAAGGATATACAACCATCCTGATCGTCGAGGACCTAGCCAGCCGGTGGATAGAAATTATCCCGCTAAAGAAAGCCACTGCCCTCGAATGTGCCACCGCACTGCTTCACGAAGTTTTCTTCCGATACGGAGTGCCCCGCCGCTGCATTTCGGATAATGGCACACAATTCGTCAGTGCGGTTATGCAACAAGTTATGTTCAGCTTGGGGATAGAACACAACTTCACCGCCTCCTACCACCCCCAGGCCAACCCGGTGGAACGGAAAAACCGCGACGTGAAAACACAACTGGCTATCCTGGTGGGAAAACAACATAACACCTGGCCCACGGCTCTAGCTGCAATCCGGTTCGCCATGAACACGCACGTTACAAGCAGTACCGGATACAGCCCCGCTTACTTAACCTTCTGCCGAGAACTTCGAACAGCTGAAGATGTCAGTCGCGACCTCAGGGCTATCATAACAAACGAAAATTTCGTCGCCGAAATTACACCCCGCCTACTGCAACTCGCCGACACGCTGGAAGCCGCTAATCGCGTCTCTGATGAGAAGCAAGATAAAAGCAAGGGCTACGCCGATGCCGCCCGCCGTCCGACGCCCGCCTATGTACCAGGAGACCACGTCTGGATCGATACCCACTTGCTGAGCCGTGCCAAGGACCAATTCACATCGAAGCTGGCACCCAGGCGCGACGGTCCCTACATCATTTTACAAGGAAGAGGAGCCGCCACATTCGAAGTAGCCGCCCTAGGAGAGCCAAATACCTCGATAGGCACTTTTCACGCTTCAGCGCTCACCCCGTTCACCGGAACCACTGAGGACGTGCAGCCGCTCCACCCCATCCGCAGGAGAGGACGCCCAAGAAAGGCGCACTAGAGTCCTGGTCGCTTCATCGGGACGATCTCAGCACCAGAGGGGGAGTATGTAACACTTCCCCGTGCGGCCCAAGAGCGCGCGACCCTTCGCAGGTAGCCAAGGCGCCCGCCGAACCGCGTCATACCCCTACCAGGGAAGGACAGCATCCCTCTCCACTCCCACTCACTCATACACCAGCATCGCACCCTATTTAAGGGGAAGCCGCCCTTACAATCGGCAGTCTGTTAGCGCTCGTCTTCTCGGCCTAACAGCTCTCTTTAGTAACGCTCGTCTACTCGGCTTACTAAATACACTACGCAACCACGACTACGCTACGCAACCACGATCACGCTGCTCACCGCCTGAAACCCCAGTCCGTGACTACGCTACACCCGGTACCGCGTCAAGACATCGCCCAGCCCTACGCCTGGAACAAGCCCTAGCCGCCCACGCCCGCTCTCCGCACCGACCACTACACCTCAAATACTTACGATTACGATAATCTGTACATTCTGTAAATAAACGACTACAACCATAACCAGTGTGTTATAAATTCGATTTTTTTTTATTTTACAACTTTTATCGACCTTATAATTCTGATTACAACCATATACCTTTTTTTGAAAATACTTGTTTTTTCATCGATAAACCGGACTTTGAAAAGTATGGAAACAGCGAAATATAATTAATGGCAATTTGACATCTGAAACATATTTACAGCTTTTGCAAGAACAGGTTGTTCCCAGACTTAGACAAATATTCCCAAATTATGAAACTCAGGCTAAACCAGCTGAAAACATATGGTTTCAGCAAGACGGAGCACCAGCTCATTTCGGACTAATAGTACGTGAATATTTAGACGTAACTTTTCCCGGCAAATGGATAGGCGGGAGAGGAACAATTGAATGGCCTGCTAGGTCGCCCGATTTAACTCCACTTGATTTTTTCCTGTGGGGACATTTGAAAAATCGAGTTTATAACAACAGGCCACACAATATACAATATTTTAACTAGTTCTTTACAACACTTTGTCCAGCGTATTCATTACTGCCAAGAAGTTAATGGAAAGCACTTTGAACATATATTGTAAAATAAAAAATCATTTATTGTTTAATATTTTATTTTTTCATTTGACTGTTTAATATTTTTTTAAGTTTTTATCAAAAATAGAACATGCATTTGTGGTATTGCAGCATTTAGAAAAAGTACTCGTTTGGCTGTTTCCATACTTTTCAAAGTCCGGTTTATCGATGAAAAGACAAGTATTTATAAAAAAAAGGTATATGGTTGTAATCAGAATTATAAGGTCCATAAAAGTTGTAAAATAAAAAAAATTCGAATTCCATTTAAAAAACTTCAAGATGGCGTCCGTATGTGAAAATCCTGAGAATCATTTTTGATTTTTTCACGCCAAATTGTTCAAGAAAATATCCCATTTAGAAATCCCAATTTTGGTGGTTCTGGTTTTAGCCGTTTTCACGTGAGAGCCGTGTTTCCATACTTTGTAGCGACCCTGTGTATATATATTCTTAGGCTGTGTTCGATTGCCTTGGGGTATTACGTTCCGGTCAAACATTTCTATCAAAACCTGCAGGATTTAAACCAGACAGGGACTTGGTTAAAAAAAAGGCTTGAAAGAAAATTGCCGCTATCACAACATATTTTCTATCAGGACTGTTGCGTCTCCACTACTGGGGACCGGAACAAGAACAACAACAAAAAAAAGATAAGTATCAGGCAAACGGAAGTTAATTTACGATCAAATTATCGTCCTAGGATTTCAAACCTAGGTGGCGCCCAACATTTTGTTTCTGTTCAGTTTTTTACATTTTCGAAATTGATATTAGTTAAGTTATATTAGAATTCGCATTTTTTTCATTGCGTTTGTTTATAAATACCCATTGAGTTTTCGTTGTAATAATTATTATTAAATTGTTTTTTATAAGTTTTTCTCGTTTAATTATTATTTTTTACCACGGCCCTGCTTTACCACTCATCTAACAATCTAGCGTTATAAAATTATATAAGTTGGGTTTGTTTTCAGAGCGTTTTTAACTTCACTTTAAATCAGTGTTTTATACGAGTGGCGCATGAAGTAAAATTTCGAGTTTAGAAAAGTTCCGTAAACATTTTCTACGCGGGCCTTTTCTAAACTCGAAATTTTACTTCATGCTTAGTCTGGGAGTGGGAGACACACGTTCGGAAATTATAAATGGGTTCTTCAAAGATTTTCATTCATATATAAAATCTTAGCGGTTTCTAAGATTTTCGTCAATTTTTCAAATTTTTGCAGTTTTCATGAATTTCCATCGCTATCAATTATTTATAAAAAAAAATACTTTTTCATAAATTTCCAAGGTTTTCGTAATTATTTAAATTCTTGAATTGTCATGTTGTTAATAAAAAAAATGAAAACTTAATTTAACTTTATAAAATTTAATTTAATTTTTCAAAACTTCATTTACACGAAAAGCCTCGAGATTATTGAAAATTTGGGAAATTCAATTTGAAAATTGACGAAAATCCGCGAAATTTGGGAAAATCTCGAAGTATCACAAACCTAAGGAAAATCTATGAAAATGTTGATAATTTAAAAATCTGAAATCTGATGAAAATTCACGAAATATTGAAAATCTCAACAATTTTGTAAACTGAAAAAAAATTGGAAATATCGAAAATCTATGAAAATGTTAATAATTTCGCAATGTAATAAGGTTTATCATTTGAGTTGCTCAGTCAAAATAAAAAGCGGTATTTTTAAACGATGATTATTACTGCTGCAATGATAGTTTACAATCCCAATCCCCTAATACGCTAGAGCCGATTTCACTTTCTTCGTCGTTTGCTTTGAATGAGATTAAAAATTCGATAGCGGACTTGCTCACTCAATTTGAAAACCTGCGCTCCGACATAATTGACATCAAGGTCGCAGTTGAAAGCATTGATAGCCTAAAATTAGAAAATCAGCAATTAAAATTAACTGTTACTTCTTTGGAACAAAGAATTGGTATGTTAGAACAAAATGCGACCAAAAGCAACAATTCGATTATAAATGAGATAAGTGATCGTCGAGCTCGCGAAAAAAACCGAATTGTACATTCATTACCTGAACCGGAGGAAACTAGTGAAACTACAGATACTGATCATATTAAATCATTGCTACTCACAATAAATAGTGATGTTAGCATTATTGCTGCAGTGCGTCTCGGGTCCAAACGTGGATCACCACGTCCATTAAAGGTGATCTTAGATAATCCAGTCCATGTAAACGACGTTATAAAGAACTCAAATAAACTACCACCGCAATTAAAAGTACAGCCAGATCGAACGCCCTTACAAAGAAAAGAACTAAGTGAAGTACTTAAGCAACTGAAACAAAGTAAAGACAATGGAGAAAACGATTTAATACTAAAATATATTAAGGGGATTATTGCAGTGTAACACGCCGATCGTGTTGGAAAGACCCACATAGTTTAGAGTAGCTCATCCGATGCCAAATTTACAGCACAAGTGGGGAGAATACAGTCAGAGAGAAAAGCGGCAGTTCGCTGTGCATTTATGCATTGCTCCTTGGCATGAACGGATGGGGTCTCGCGTCGCGTGGAATAGACGAAAAAAACAAAGCGTATAAAAAAGACGGATCGAACGAAAGTGTCGATTCGTATTATTTAAACACGCTGATAATACATACAAGCTATGTATTGTTTTCAATTCGTTAGAAAGCGTTATCGGATCCGGGTGTTATTTTTCGGTACTTACAAAACTGATGATTCTTATTCTTGTCATTATAACACATTATTTTTACTTTTAAGACTCCAGTTTCGACAGCCGAACAAACTATGTGTTTTATTTTATTAAATTATAGATTATTTCTTAAAAATATAATAATAAAATAATTCATGTTCATAAGCTCATTGTGAATATTTATATGCCGCACATATATGAAAAAAACATAGGATTTTCAATCATATTTTTTAAATGGGAATATTATCTTCCCTAACTGCTATTGCCATGAAAATAATGTGTATTAATTTGGCCTCTGCCCAATTGGGTAAATACCCCCAATTTTGGGGAGAATTTCAATTTATATTCGGTCAAATATTCTAGTTTTTATGAATGCAACAAATAAATAATAGATTGAAAAAAATTAAACGGAAAGCTGCCCTGTTTTTTTTTTTATGTTTAGTACAGGGTTTACAAAATGATGATGTGTATAAATAGGCTCAGTCAACTTAGCCCCCCGAAGTTCGACTTTTTTGAAAAAAGCGATTGCGCTAGACCGGCCTTAGCTAGCGCCACAAAAATTAGAGCTAGCGCCATTTAGACAAGAAAACTACGGGGATTTGAACTTTCGGGGGGCTAGGTTGATGCTAGCCCCCCGAGTATGGATTTTTTAAGTTTTTTTACACTATTCGGATTCCTCAGAGCTAGCGCTACCAATTTAAAAGCCAACGCCACTCCCACAGCCCCAAAAAATGATAAAACATTTTTAACCCTGGCCCCCTAAAATGAGATGTTTTTAATCAAATTGGGTGGAAAATATAACTTAGAGCTAGCGCCAACAGAATATGACAAAAATATTCTCTCAAAAATATCAGGTAAAAAAAAGTTCACGTCCAAATTTTGATGCAAGAGCTTTCAGATCCTGTATGCGTATTACCATTTACTTCCTGAATTTTAATACAAAATGATGTTTGGCATATAATATACCGCTTTCAACAAATAGTTAGGCGTTGTAATTACTTTATTTATGTTCATAGACACTGGCTATTAGAAACATGATGCCTAGTAGACAGTAGCGTAACTGACAATTGTGTTTTCACTCCTAGCTAATTTAAATCGTTATTACGCAAGAACTTACCGTACGATTTAAGAAACTCTTTTGGCATTGTAATTACTATACTAATATTTATAAACACTGGCAACGAGATAGCTTGCACTAGTAAGACAGTGGCGTAACTGACGATTGTTTTTGATAATTGAAATCGTTATAACTCGGAAACTAACCGTACGATTTCAAATTTTTTTTTTGGCATTGTAATTGCTATACTGAAGTCTATAAACACTAACAACGACATAGCTAGTGATATTAAAGGATAAATTAAAATCACTTGCTTTGTTTCACAATTTGTTTCTATTTACTCGACTAGTTTCGCTTTTTACAGCATTATCAAAGTTCACTCTTGATTCACACTTGATTCACTCTTGATAACGCCGTAAAAAGCGAAACTAGTCAAGTAAATAGAAACAAATAGTGAAACAAACCAAGTGTTTTTAATTTATCCTTTATTATTATTTCAAAATGTTTCACCAAGTGATAAATGAGAAAGTTATTCAAGAGATAGCTAGTGCTAGCAAGACAGTGGCGTACCTCACGGTTGTTTTTTTTTATGATAACTTAAATCATTATTACTCGGTGGAAAACACTCGTTGGGAGTTTCAAACTGAACGCTTTTCAAAAACAATGAATGCCTGAAAATGTACCTAGTACACATCGGGTTATGTATGTACCTAATCAAAACATGGGTATCTTTTCGATGCTACAAAATTGTGATTAAGCTCCTTTCGTTGCTATTCAATTGACTTTATTTTCATTCTAACACAATCTATCTCAATATCCTGATTCTACGATATACAGGGAGTTTTTCTTTAAAGTAGACGTATTCCAGATTCACTTTATTTTGTTTAAATCTTTAGATATATGTTGTTTTTACAGGAATTCAATTTGAAGCTTTAAGCGAGTGTTTTCCACTCCCAGACTAAGCATGAAGTAAAATTTCGAGTTTAGAAAAGCCCCGTGAAAATTTGTCGAGGGTCGCGCAGCGACCCGAGACAAATTTTCTGGGCTTTTCTAAACTCGAAATTTTACTTCATGCGCCACGCGTATAGAACACTAAAATTTTGTGAAATTTGTGTATATTTGAACCTTACTTGAAATCAGCGTTTTATACGCGTGGCGCATGAAGTAAAATTTCGAGTTTAGAAAAGCCCAGAAAATATGTCTCGGGTCGCTGCGCGACCCTCGACAAATTTTCACGGGGCTTTTCTAAACTCGAAATTTTACTTCATGCTTAGTCTGGGAGTGGAGAACACTCGTTTAAAGCCTTGAATTGAACTTTTGCACCCAATTTGATTAAAAAAATCTCATTTCGGGGGGCTAGGGTTTAAAATGTTGTATAATCTTTTGGGGTTGTGGGGCTGGCGCTAGCTTTTAAATTGGTAGCGCTAGCTCTGAGGAATCCGAATACTGTAAGAAAACTTGAAACATCCAGCATCAACCTAGCCCCCCGAAAGTTCAAACCCCCGTAACTTTCTTGTCTAAACGGCGCTAGCTCTAATTTTTGTGGCGCTAGCTAGCGCTAGCTAAGGCCCGTCTAGCGTAACAGTTATTTTTTTAAAAGTCGAACTTCGGGGGGCTAAGTTGACTGAGCCGTATAAATAGAGGATTGCAATAACATTCAATTTCAATTCATTTATTCCTTATTTACTTACTATCAAAATATGACTCATCATAAATCAGCCAAATTTGAAAAAAATATATTGGGCTCGGTGCAATGTTGAGCAAGAAGCTTATTATTTGAAATGCATTATAATAACTACCTTATTATTATTATAGTTCTATTTTTTCTAAAATAATTTACAATGAATATGCACGCAGTTAAACCCTACATTTTTTTAAACATTCGTCAAACAAACATTACCTGTGCTCAGTAAAAAATAGTTGATTTGTAACATTAATCTACGACAACGTCATATTGGTGTTATTCTTACTATTCTTATAGTTTTGATATCATTGATTCGTTGATGAAGTCGCAGTTGGTTCAAATAGGTCCGATTGCTAGAAACTTTACAATTTACTTTAATAGTTTTATTGCGAGAAGTTTAATGGCATTTAACAACTGCTTTAATAACGAAAGATTTAAGACGAAATAATGATTTGAACAAGACTGATTGTTATTCGATTGCTTCTGGCTTATTAATCAGCTTAAAAAACTTTAAAAATAATTTAATAATACCGACACTGTCAAATAATAAGGAAAGCCAATATTAAAGGTATATTACACATCTTTATTTAAATTAGTGAAACATTTCGTGTTTTCTATATTAGTGAACATGCAGTATAAAAAAATACTTATTCCATTAGTAGTCAGAAAGCATGAAAATAAAACACTAGTACAATAAAATATCGATTATAATTGCGAAATATTAATTTTACGAGAATAAATGCTAACGACGCGAGCCGTTTTTGTTAACTATGATTGAAAAAAGAAAAGAAAAACAAACGCGAAGCCGCACAGCGTTCACCGGCCCAGAGATAAACGCTGGCCGCATGCTGCTCGCCCCTCCAATAATTGTGCAGATGAGTGTACAACGCGTTCAACTAAGAGAAGATCCGCAAGGCGGCGGTATTTTACGGTCTTATTTTTCAAGATTTTTATTTTAACCTGACTCGGGCATGAGCTATCGCATCCTTATGAAATGTTCACATTATATTCCTTATAGTATAAACTAGTAAGATATGGGAATATTTTTTTTAATTTTGAAAAATTTAACATTCTTTTTTTCATACCTCTGAAAGCAAATTGTTTAAAAAAAAAAAGTACTTCGATATTTTACTAGATAATTGGGCTTAATATACGCTGTCAAAATTTCAACTTTCTAGGACCTTTAGTTTTTAAATAAACCTAACATTAAATTTCAGAATACTGTTATATTCCCCTTAATTCCCAACCAACAATCGTCAAGAAACAGAGCCCAAAAAACATGTAAACAGCCAACGGATTAATACAAGTGAATTCTTAAACTGTTATTACCAAAATACCCGTAGCATACGTAATAAATTAGCGGACCTACATGATAATATATTTTGCAACACCTATGATTTCATATTTTTTACTGAGACCTGGCTGGATGATTCGTTTAATGATACTGAAATAATGCCTATTGATTATAATTTATACCGCCGTGATCGGATTAATAAAAGAGGTGGTGGGGTACTTATAGGAGTTAAAACCAAATTTATTTCAAAGCGACGCAATCTTGAATTTTATTATTATTATTATTATAATGTCTTTATTTAATTTAAAGAAATACAATGTTTACAATTATCTTTTATACATTTCGCGTAGGCGAAGTTCAGGCAGGCCTAAGCCTGTTACTGCTCTTCCACTTAACCTACTACTTCCAAACTTAATAATTAATTCTATGTTTAGCGACTATTTATTATTAGACAAAATAAAATTTGAGACTTGCAACTTTAGTAACTTTAGAGTTCACCGCGTAAGATTAGGATACGCACATTTGTTTTAAAATTATTTAAGCTGAGAGATTTCAGGTGTTCCGGAATTTTATTAAACGTTTTGTAAATGTTGTATGAAAATGACCTTTTAAAAAATGCGGTTTTATGTTGTGGAGGTGATATTAAACCCCGAAATCTAACATTGATGTTATGGACATCGGTGCGGAATACAATTCTACTGTATAGGTAAGGTGGAGTGCGTAAATTTATTATTTTAAAATAAAAAACTGCTGAATGTACTGCTCTCCTATCAGCCATCTTTATCCAATTTATCTCGTTAAATTTTTCTGAGATATGATCAAACTTTCGGATTCCAAAAATTAAACGAATGCATGAATTTTGTATCTTCTGTATTCGATCAGAAGTTACTTTATCTAGGCATGTATTATACACGGTGTCAGAAAAGTTAAAGTGACTTAACACCAAGGTATCACATAATATTTTTTTTGTGTGAATACTTAAAATATTTTTGTTTGCATAAATCATTTTGAGATTAGCGTAGGCTCTAGAGATGCATTTACTAATGTGTGACTTGAAGCGTAATTCCTCGTCAATAATTAGACCTAGATTCCGTATGGAGTTCGTGAAGGATATATCAGATCCATCTAATTTTATTTTAAGTAGGGATTTAGCGACCTCGCGTTTGTTTTTAGGACCAAACACTATTGCGGTAGTTTTCTTAGGGTTTATTTTAAGGGAGTGTTTGCTCGATATATACATCAGATTTGACAGGTCTTTATTTATATTATTGCTGGCGGTTTCAATGTCTTCTAATTTGAAAGAATATAATAACTGAGTATCGTCAGCATACAGATTACAAGTACAATGTTCGAGGCTTTTCGACAAAGATGATGTATATATCGAAAACAAAGTTGGTCCCAAAATTGAGCCCTGCGGTACACCAGCTACAGGAGTGGCATAGTCAGATCTCAATTCATCAATTTTGACAAGTTGTTTCCCGTTGCACAGAAAGTCCTCTAACAAAACTAGTGCATCTGCACTGAGCCCTATATATTTTAGTATGGCAAGTAATAATTTGTGGTTAATAGTGTCAAACGCTTTACTATAATCTACTAAAATTAGACAAGTTAACTTGCCAGTGTCTGTAGCAGAGATTATATCATCAGTGACATTTAACAGTGATGTGGCGCAGCTATAGTTGGTTCTAAATCCTGATTGATTTGCTGGAAGTATATTGTTAGTTTCAATGAAGCTGGAAAGTTGTTGTTTCATGACTTGTTCGAGGACTTTAGAAAGTACGGGAAGTATGCTGATAGGTCTGAGATCACCAATCTCACATGGATTATGTATTTTCGAAATAAGGTTAACGGTGGCTATTTTCCAAGCATAGGGAAAGACTGATTGTTCTAAACAGCAGTTAACAATGTGGGTAATGTATGGAAGTATATAAGGACAACAGATCTTCAGCATGTGTATGGATAGACAATCCGAACCAATAGCGTTAGATGTGATGTCAGACAATATTTTGTTAATTAGATCTGGGCTTACTATTGTGAAAACAAATTGATCTTTGGTTCCAGGGCAAGTAGAATTATTGTAATAATTAAGTAGATCATTATCAGCTGTTGATTTTATTTAATTAGTAAGATATAGATTGGCATAGTTAGGGTCTTTTAGGTGGTCAGGAATATCATAACTTTTCTGTTTAACAATGCCATAGCTTTTAAAGTATTTCCATGTTAATTTAGGTTTGTTGTTAAATCGCTGGACAGTTTAGTTGATTTAAATTTCTTAAGAGCATTATCGCGTTTAGACATCATAAGTTTAATTGTACTAGTTAACCAGGGAGCAGGCTTCCTAGTTACCCGAGATGTTATTAAGGGCGCGTGAGTGTTAAATAGTATAATGAGTTTTTCATTCAACAGGGATACTTTATCGTCAATATTGTTGAAATATATTAAATTTTCGATACCTGAAGACTCTAAATCATTTTTAAATATACTATAATTTATGTCTTGTAGTTTTCGATAAGTAACAATTTTTTTCTGATTTGACTTTATTAAACACAAGCCTACAAAAAATTAAATCGTGGTCAGCGATGTCATGTATTTTAGTGACACCTACTTCTATACAGTCACATTCGTTAGAAATCACGACTAGGTCAATTATTGACTCAGAATACGCAGTAATTCGTGTTGGTTGTTGTACAACTTGATGGAAACCGTATGCTTGAAAAAAATCGATTAAATGCCTAGTGTTGCTCGACTCAGTGTTTAACATATTAATGTTAAAATCGCCCAGGAAAAGTATATCATCACACTGAGGAAGGATTTGGCTAATAGAATTATCAAGTGATTCTATAAAATCAGTAATACCAGCTGTAGGAGGCTTATATATAACACCTATACAATATATTTTGTTAGCAAATTTGCACCGTATCCATAGTTGTTCTGAATTAATAATCGTGATAGGTGTTTGTTCAAATCTTACATTATTTTTAATATAGAATGCTACGCCGCCCCCACGTAGAATATTTCTGTCTTTATGTATAAAGGTGTATCCATTAATTTTAACAATAGACTCATCTATTGAATTATTTATAATTTATAATTTTCTAATTATTTATAATTTTCTAATGATAATCCTGTTGAATGTGTTGCTGTTGAAGTTATAAACAATACCAAGACTTTAAATCTTATTTGTATATATATTGTGACGTTCACAATTTTGAACGCCCATAAATTTAATTTAAATTAAAAAGCGCGCGCGGTCATTGTCGTCTTAAGTCACCTTCTGGACACAATTGACTATGCGCGAGTGTCCGAGTAGATCTTTCGCCGTTTGGCGATTGTAGAGATTGTGTTCTGTGCGTCAAGATTGCTGATAAAGATTTTTCTGCGTTTCGTTGTTTGGAGCGTTTAAGACGCGCACGAAATAATCTGCAGCACGCACATCGCTAAAAGAGCCGCACAACATCTTAGGCTCTTAAATGCTCTTAAATGCTCTTAAATGCTCTTAAATGATCTTAAATGATCCTTTAAATGAGTTCTCAAAACCCTTAAGTGCCGCTAAATTTCTTGCGGTGTGGTTCATCTCCTTCCTGATTGGCTAATTATTAGCCCTGTTGTCCAGTTAGCTGTCCGACTCGCTTCAGAATTTTGTCAGGGAGCGCCGTGGATGAAGGCGTGAGGTGCGGAGCGCGATCGGAGGGCGTTATCTGCAGGCGGCCGGCGCGCGTTCGGACATCAGAGGACACAGCCGGATAAATAAACAGGCCAGATTTTTTTCTATTTATTTTTCTATTCCGAACTACGCGATTTTATCGCTCGTGTTTAAAAATAATTAAGTGCCAATTACTTAACTTGCGTCGAAGTTGTGTGTTGTGATTTTTGCGGTGAAGTCATATTATTGTTGTTGGTTTTTTTTTGCAAAAAAAAAATATTCACTAGGGTGAATAATTAATTAATTACGGTGGCCACGGTGCCAATTTCGATTTTTTTGTTTGAATATTTTGTGCTGAATTATTTTAATTCTAGAATATAATATTATTAATGAATAAATTTAATTGTTGCTAAAATATTGAGTGTTAGGAGTGTGCTAATCCGACGGTAATTTGTTAACTTATTTGACTTGGATATGATAATTATCCGCTCGGATTGTACAATGGCCATTGATATAACCACCGAATTTAATAATTAAAGTTTAGTTTTTGAAAAGCAAATTTTCATATTATTGGGAATAGCAACTCTAATAAATTTTGTGTCACCTAATTAAACTTTAAAGAACTTATTCAAACGTTAATAAAGTAAAATATTAAATTATTTAATTGTTCTTTTGTAATTGATTATTATGAACTTCCTATTTGAATCGAACATCTAGGTTTAGTAGTATTCCGTCGCGTCAATTCCTGGTAGGGCAAAATTTGAAAGACTACTTGGCGCCAAAAAAAATCGAACCCCTCCCCATGCCTTAGCTAGCCCACGTCGGGAATTTTCAAGCAACTTCATATACATATTTTTTGGTTCAAATAAGAAATAAATAATTGAATAAAATTTAAAATAAAATTAAAATTAACCTTCACGTTTTTTTATTTAGCCCAAGCGAGGCGTCACAATATATACCCCCTAATCTCTATGCTGATATATATGATGAAACGCTTGATGATCTAATAAAACAGATTGATACTTCAAACCCAACTATACTAATTGGCGATTTTAATATGCCTGAATACTATAAAGCAACAGGAACTGCGACAACGTCAACCAACAAATTAGAAATACTCAACAACTTTATTAATTATTGCGATTTCTGTCAACACAATTACGACCTAAATCATAACGGGGTTATTCTTGACTTAATTTTGACCTCTAATAATATTGAATGTACCGTACGAAAATCAAATGACGCATTAGTTAATCAAGATGTACATCATCCAGCGATATAATTTGATATTGTACTATCAGAAATTGTAACATGTAAGTTCGATGGTGACAATTATAATTTTAAAAAAGCAAATTATCCCGCCCTCTACTCACACATTGCGAATATAAACTGGGATTCACTGCTGCAAAACAACAATGTAGATGATGCTTGCAATGTTTTATATACAAATGTGTACGAAGCTCTGGATCTGTATGTACCGAAATTTAGAATCAAAACTAAAACTACAAAGTATCCCCCATACTTCAATAAGTTAATAATTTATACGTTAAAAAAAAGAACAAGTTGCGTCTTATTTATAACATATCCAGGTTGATTAATGATAAAAATAATGTTAATTCCGTAAGAAACGAGCTGAAAAAGTTAATTAAAAAAGCCAAAATGAAACATATCGAAGAAGCAGAGATGAGAGTAAATTCAGATCCATCTAAATGTTGGTCTTATATAAATTCGTCAAGAGGAAACTCAAGAATCCCTGGGATTATAACCTATAAAAGCACGGAATACACTACTGCATCAGACATAGTAGACTGCTTTGCCGATCACTTTAATTCGGTTCATATCAGTGAGGGCAGTAACATCAACATCCCGGAAAATTTTACTCATATGGGAGATCTACAAATTTCAGAAGGCTTAGTTATTAAACACCTAAATAAATTAAGCTCTAAAATAACAATGGGCCTTGATAAAATTCCGTCGTTTTTGCTGAAAGACTGTGCGAATGCTCTCGGACCTGCAGTCACACACATATATAATTTAATCCTTGGATATGGCTGCTTCCCGGACATCTGGAAAAAAGTGCGCGTATGCCCGATTTTTAAATCTGGAAACAAGAGCGACGCTGAAAACTATCGTCCTATTGCCATCGTAAGCAATTTTTCTAAAACTTTGGAGTCAATTCTCAGCGAGCATATAAGTTTCTTAGTGCAAAGTGAAATTGTTAGTGAACAACATGGTTTTCTGCGGCGTAGATCAACTCCTACCAATTTATTTAATTTCTCACAATTTGTTTCGTCATCATTAGATAATAACTGACTTCAGTAAAGCATTTGACACGGTGTCACACCGCATTCTCATTGAAAAGTTAAAAACGTTTAATATAAACGCAAATGTAGTCAGTGTGATTCATTCATATCTGTCAAATCGGCAACACTTTGTTTACTATCAAGGATCTATATCAAAACAGTATACACCAACTAGTGGTATTCCACAGGGCTCGAGTCTTGGACCCTTGATATTTACTTTATTTATTAACGATCTAGTTGGTTCTATCAAATCACATTGTCTACTTTATGCAGACGACCTCAAGATCTTTAACTCCATGTTCAGGAGTTCAATTTAATTTTAATTTAGATGAATTTTATTTTCCTCCATTGTATAGATTTTGGTGTTCACGACAAATATTCCTTCTCGGTATTCCAGCGGAGGAATATTTGTACGTGACCCAACAAAGGATGAAATTTCTTTGTCATTTGGGGTTCAGTGAAAGTGACTAACGGCTATTTTTGCTACGCCGATGCTGAAACCTTTTTTGGGCCTCCTAATTAGCATTTTTGACCGCCGAAACACCACCCTTCTGAACATGCGTCGCATCCCCCATTCACTCCCCCACTCACTTGTATATTTTTTCCTTTCAAACTTGTACATTTTTTCTTACCACTTACTCTTGTAATCTTGCAACAGAAACACCTTGTAAACTTTTAACATTTGCTGTGAATGTCTTAATTTTATTTCATTCCGGTGTAAAATACAAAATTCATCTTAGAATCAAGTATTTTATTTTACACCACATCTTCAAACCCCGGTTGAATCTCGAGAACCAGGAGATTACAACAACTGGACATAACATTGGTCCTTTCGAACCGGATATTAACATTAGTTTGGTTGATTTTTAATTTTTTAAAAATCATCACGGTCCTTCGAATATTCGATACAAAGTGTTTCAAAGTCAACAAGTAAAATACACTCGCGGGTTCAGCGGCACCAGGTGCACCACCGAGAGGGAGCTGTTTTACTTGTGCGACATCACCGAGGCATTCCTTCAGCGACTCCACGTCCACCTAGCGACAACAAGTCCAGCACCAGGAAGCGTTCGGATCAACTTCGGCCGCCTGCAGCACAACCCGTCCAGGCGACCACTCCAAGCTGATTTTAAACTCAATTGTAAGTCCATTCCATTTTCTTTTCTCTCTATTATTTTCCTCCTATTTTATTTGAATTATCGAGCAATCATGACTGCTACTGATACGTTAAAATCGCTTATTACCAAACGCGGAACATTAAAGTCAATTCTAACTCGCGCAGACACATTTTTTAAGCATAATACCGCAGGTAAAATCACTGCTAATATTCGCAAAGAGCTGGAAACTCGCTTAAATATTATTTTACCGATCATTGATTCGTTTAATGAAATAATGGATGAAATCGAAACAATCGATAAAGATAATGTGGATGTTCATAACGCCGCAAGAGAGGCATTTGAGGACTCATTTTATCGGGTAAAATTAAATTTCGAAAGAACATTAGATGAAACTAGTCATGATCTAACTTCAGGTGCAAGTGCGAGTTCAAACATTCAAACAAACTCGCAAAAATACTAAACCAGCTCCCAGCGTTCATCTGCCAATATTTAATCTACCTACATTTGACGGTTCGTATGGGAAATGGAATAAATTTGCAGAAACGTTCATGTCCCTAATTCACAGAAATGACACTCTTGATGAAATTCAAAAATTTTACTACCTGCAATCATGTTTGAAAAACGACGCTGCTTCAACCATTGAATCTTTAGAGATTTCTTCAATTAATTACTTAACTGCCTGGGATTTACTTGAAGAACGTTTTGACAATAAAAAAATAATCACAATAAATCATATACAGGCTATTGTCGAGTTACCTAATGTAATAAAAAATTCACATGAATCATTTAGGACGTTTTTTAATACTTTACAGAGCAATTTAAGGTCTCTTAACTCTTTAGGTGAACCAGTAAAAGAGTGGAGCAGTCTTATTATTTACTTAATGACCAAAAAACTTGATGATATTTCGAAATTTGAGTGGGAATCACAAACAAACACTAATACTATGCCCACGTTCGAAACATTTTCAACATTCTTGAAAAACAGATGTGCTCTTCTAGAGACATTATACAACAAAAAATCCAACTCTAATACAGAAAAGGTCAGCACAACTCAGAATAAACAATTACAAAAATTTAATGTGCACTCATCAATTGCCAATACGATCAACTGTTATTTGTGCAAAGGCTCACACGGTATATTTTCATGCGAAACATTTGTTTCTATGTCGGCTAATAATAGGCTTAAAAATATAAGGGAACTAGCTCTATGCACAAACTGTCTTCGAAAGGGTCATCTAAACAAAAACTGTAAAAGTCAGTTCGTTTGCAAAAAATGTTTCAAGCGTCATCATACACTGTTGCATATTGATTCAAATGATAGTATAATTTCAAATCCTCAACCTTCAACGTCATTTGTATCAAATCACACCATGTTTAACTCGGTCATGTTATTGGCCACAGCTTATGTAAAAATCATTGATAAATTTGGAAAGGCGCACAATTGTAGAGTTTTGTTAGATTCGGGCTCACATGCTAATTTTATTACAAAAAAAATATGTAACATTTTGCACAGTGATTTGGAAAGGGCTAACATAAATATTTTAGGTGTTAACAGTAAACCAGTTAATGTTACGTTCAAAACACATATCAAAGTAGAATCTAATCACAGCGCATATAAAAATGTAATATCATGCTTTGTCTTAGACAAAATAACAGAAAGATTGCCAACAGTTACGTTTGATTCGACGAAATGGAACATTCCAAAAAACGTAACGTTAGCTGATCCTACTTTTAACAAAAACGGTGAAATTGACATGCTCATCGGGACACAATTATTCTGGGACCTGATGTGCATTGGTCAAATTAAATTAGGAGCAAATATGCCCGTATTACAGAAAACTTTGTTTGGGTGGATAATCGGGGGATCTGTATCAAAGTCTAACAATGTTAACACAACAATCACATCCCACACATGTGTTGGTTTGGAGAAACAAATTCGTCAATTTTGGGAAATAGAACAAAATCTAGACAGCACTCCTGCTCTTTCCCTGGAAGAGAATTATTGTGAATCAACTTTTGCAAACACGACAAAAAGAATTGACGGCAAATTTGTTGTCAATATTCCTTTACGCCAAAACCTTGCGCAACCAGGTGATACACGGCAGATAGCTTTGAAGCGATTTTATTCAATTGAATTAAAATTGTCTCGAAACCCGAAGTTAAAACAATTGTATTCAAATTTTATGCATGAATATGAGCAATTAGGCCATATGACACCCATTTCAGAATCAAAAATTGAATCTAATCCTATTTGTTATCTCCCGCATCACCCTGTTTTCAAGCAAGCTAGCTCGACAACTAAATTAAGAGTTGTATTCGACGGATCAGTCAAATCGGATATAGGAATCTCTTTAAACTCCATTCAGTGTGTAGGTCCCACTATTCAACTCGATCTCTTTTCAATACTATTACGCTTTAGAAAACACATATATGTCATATCAGCTGATATTGCTAAAATGTATCGGCAAGTTCTAATAACACCCGAACAGAGGTCGCTGCAAAGAATTCTGTGGAGAGATTCACCAAATAAATCGATTAAATGTTTTGAACTAAATACTGTAACCTACGGTACAGCATCGGCATCATTCTTAGCAATCCGTTCCTTGAAACAGTTGGGCATTGAAAATAAAGCTTCATTTCCTCTCGCTTCATCAGTCATAGAAAATGATTTCTACGTTGACGACCTTTTAACTGGAGCTGACACCATTGAGTGCGCAATTTCAATTAGAAATGATGTTTCTACTATTCTGAATTCTGCTGGTTTTATTCTGCGTAAATGGTCATCAAATAACAATTTAATTTTACATGGAATAACCGAAAATCACTTAACTACCGATTTTGTTGATTTGGCAAACACAGACGAAGTAAAAACGCTTGGTGTTGCCTGGAATTGTAAAACTGATAACTTTCACTATTTAAACAGAGATTTTAGTAACGTGCGCGTAAGTAAACGTATTATATTATCCATAATTGCTCAAATATATGATCCATTAGGTTTGTTAGCGCCTATTATAATTGTTCCCAAAATAATTATGCAGAAATTATGGCAATTAAAATTAAATTGGGATGAATCCATTCCCACTGACTTGCACACCAAATGGGTTGCATTTCTTGAAAATTTGGATCACCTAAATAAAATGCAATTCAAAAGACATGTTCTCTGTGACAAACCTCGAGAAATTCAACTTCATGGGTTTTGCGATGCGTCCGAAGTAGCTTATGGGGCGTGCCTCTATCTGAGGTCCATTAACGAATCTGGAACTGTACATATTAATTTATTATGCGCAAAATCTAAAGTGGCCCCCTTACATAAAACTAGTATTCCTAGACTAGAATTATGTGGCGCCCTCTTGCTGACAAGACTTGCGCATAAAGTTCGAAGCGTTTTAGGAATACAATTTGATAAAGAGTACATGTGGTGCGATTCCACCATCACACTATGCTGGATAAGGTCCCCGTCAAATCGATGGAAAACCTTTATAGAAAATCGGGTCAGTGAAATTCAAATCAAATCCAATATTAACTCGTGGCATCACGTCAAAACTAATTGCAATCCCGCTGATCTGATTTCCCGGGGTACGACCCCTCAAATGCTTGCAAATTCAAATATCTGGAAAATGGGACCAGTTTGGTTAAATGATCATTCTGATACTTGGCAAATACACCAAATTGTGCCGCCTATTAACATGCCTGAAGCACGAAGTGATATACAAATTAGCAACGTCGCTATTCCACAGCTAGATGTATTTCATAAATATTCTAAATTCACAACATTACAGCGAACGATTGCTTATTGTCTGAGATTTAAGTTCAATAGTACAAACCCTCCAGAACTTAGACGCACTAATGCGCTATCCTTAGATGAACTGAACAATGCAACGAACAAACTTATCCATATTGCTCAATCACAGTACTTTGCTGCAGAAATGCACTCACTTGCTTCCGGTCATAAAATTGCTGCAAAAAGTTCAATACTTTCCCTAAATCCTATACTGGATAATAATAGCATTCTAAGGGTAGGAGGACGTTTAAGAAATAGCTCATTAAGTCAAGACCAAATGCATCCCATTATTTTGCCAGATAAGCACAGATTAACGCATTTAATTATAACCAACTTACATATAAAAAATGCGCATTGTGGACCAGAAACTTTACTGGCAATAGGTAGAAATCAATATTGGCCTATTAATGGAAGGAATATATGTAGGCGGGTCATACATGGTTGTATTAACTGTTTCCGCACAAAACCAGCTCATTTGAGTCACATAATGGGCGATTTACCAACATCAAGAGTGACACCCTCACCTCCGTTCCACACATGTGGCGTTGATTACGCAGGTCCACTCTTAATAAAAAACAAAAGAGGTAGAGGTGCAAGGTCGACTAAATGTTACATATGTGTATTTGTCTGTTTTGTGACAAAGGCATTGCACCTGGAGTTGGTCAGTGATTTAACGACAGAATCGTTTATAGCCGCAATGCGGAGATTCGTAGCAAGGCGTGGTAAGCCGTTACATGTTTATTCAGACAATGGCACTAACTTTGTTGGGGGTAAATCTGAATTACGAGATCTATGTAAATTTATTAAGCAGAGCGATTTTCAAAATAAAATTACCGATGTTGCAGGTGATGATAATATTGGCACTTTATTCCCCCTCGCTCTCCTCACTTTGGTGGTCTATGGGAAGCGGGCGTAAAATCAATTAAAACACACCTTCGTAGAACGGTTGGTAATGCCGCACTAACGTATGAGGAGCTATTGACTTAATTCAAATAGAGGCAGTCCTCAATTCCCGCCCCTTGACCCCACTTTCCAGTAGTCCTGATGATTTTGACCCTTTAACCCTGGACATTTCTTAATTGGGCGTCCTTTAACTGGACTTCCTGACCCTGATGTAAGCCACATACGGGAAAATAGGCTTGGCCGATTCCAACTGCTGCAGAAGATTACTCAACATTTTTGGGCGAGATGGTCTCAAGAATACTTGTCCAGTCTTCAAAGCAGAACCAAGTGGAAACGCGAGGGCCTAGTCAATATCAAAGTCAATGACTTGGTGCTCATTCGAGAGGACAACCTGCCGCCCCTTCGTTGGCGACTTGGACGAATCGTCAAAACACATCCTGGAGCAGACGGCGTAGTGCGCGTTGCCTCTGTTAGAACGTCTAACGGCATTCAAAGGCGATCGGCTAAGTGTTTGTGTGTTTTGCCTAAGGGCGTCGATAGTGAAGTCCGCGAATGAATTTGACATTATTATCCCAGACATTTCTATATTTTTATTTGTTGTGTGTATATGTATAGTATTTTTGTGTACCTTGTGTCTTTCGAAAGACATAATTTAGTCTTTCAAGGGGGGCGGTATGTTCAGGAGTTCAATTTAATTTTAATTTAGATGAATTTTATTTTCCTCCATTGTATAGATTTTGGTGTTCACGACAAATATTCCTTCTCGGTATTCCAGCGGAGGAATATTTGTACGTGACCCAACAAAGGATGAAATTTCTTTGTCATTTGGGGTTCAGTGAAAGTGACTAACGGCTATTTTTGCTACGCCGATGCTGAAACTTTTTTTGGGCCTCCTAATTAGCATTTTTGACCGCCGAAACACCACCCTTCTGAACATGCGTCGCATCCCCCATTCACTCCCCCACTCACTTGTATGTGATTTAAATGTGATTTAAATGACTGTATCAAACTACAGAAAGATCTGGATAGTCTGTGTGTATGGTGTGAAAATAATAAACTATACTTGAACTATAAGAAGTGTTCTGTTATGACATTCTCTCGTAAATCAATTGTAACAAATTTCCCCTACGTGCTGGGTGACCATGTGCTGGAAAGAATAACCGAGTCAAAGGACCTAGGTGTAATTTTTGACAATAAACTTACATTTAACTCACATATTGTTAATCTAGTTAAAAAGTGTTATCAGATGTTGGGATTTATTATAAGGAACAGCAAACATTTCAATAACATGGGTACTATTATTAAACTCTTCGTATCATTTATAATGAGCAAATTAAATTTTGTGCTCCGATTTGGTCGCCAATGTATGATACATACGTGAACTATTTAGAGACGATCCAAAAAAAATTCTTAAAATATTTGTTCTTTCCAGCGCATGGCACATATCCCGATAGAGGGAGTTATCCTACTTTAATTAAGCATTTAAACTTCATTTCGGTTCATTCTAATCATAAAATTTGCTCCATACTTTACCTATATAAATTGCTAAATAATTACGTAGATGACTCATCTACTGTAAACAGTATCCACTTTAATGTACCCAGATCGTCTATGAGAAACTGCCATACCTTCAGGTACACTGTTCCTAACACGCGCCATCACACAAATTGTCCACTCATTAAAATGTGTACAATATACAATGAACTCCAAAGAGATTGCGATATTTTTGGTCAGTCATTGGATGATTTTAAACAAAGTGTTGTGCAATATTTTTCAGTTTAATTTACATTTATTATTATTATTATATTATTATTATTTTTTTTTTATTTAGGTTTTTAATATTTTTTTGTGCATTTGTATTTATGTTTATATATATATTATGTATATATACAGTGTGGAAACTTTAACTGGAATAAAATTCATAACTTCGATACAGGCGATTTTTGCAAAAAATCCCGAAACACGCTAAGTATTGTTTTTTCTTGCCCTCATTTCTATGTATATGCTGCTTGTTTATCTGTTCCCGGAAGAGCGCAGCCACCTCTGACTTTTTTTTTCAAATGGAAAGGTATGTCAAGTGACACCTCGTTTGAAAGGTCTCTTCGCAAGTAATACAACACACTATTTATTTCTTGAATATTTACAAAGCCCACGTGATAAAAAAAAGAAAACCACTTTTACATTGAACATGTTTTGGCGTAAAGTTGTATGTTTTTGACATGTGTTTTGATGCTATGGAACTGCGTTGCTTAGTTACTAGTGATAATAATAGCCACCAAAGCAGTCACATACGCTCGTCAAGTTGTCGAAGTGATTTCTAAAATGCAGTATTTAACCGAAAATCTCCGAATCGAGATTCTGATGATGATCGGTTATGGTAACAGAAGACGAAGTCAGCTTGAGGTTGCTCAGTTATTTCGAGAAGAGCATCCGGATTTATCACCCATTAGCCAAGGTACCATAAGCAAAATTGAGACACAATACAACAACTTGGGTCATGTCAGGGTTGTGCCCAGACAGCGAAATCCCACTGTTCAAGCAGATACCAGGCTAAACGTATTATTAACTCTTCAAGAAAATCCAGTGACTCCAGCCAGGCAACTGGCCCGTGACAACGAGATTAGTCATACTACTGTCCTGAAAATTCTTAGATCAGCCAAGCTGTATCCTTACAAGATGCAGGCACTCCAAGAATTAACGGAGGATGACCCGGACCGCCGAATCGAATTTTGCGAGCAAATGATGAACATGATCGACAATAACCAGATTTCATTAGCATCAATTCTTTTTTCCGACGAAAGTACTTTTACCTTACATGGTGACGTTAATCATCAACATTGTCGTTATTGGGCTGATCATAACCCTCATTGGATGCGAGAAACTCATACTCAGTTCCCGCAAAAAGTCAATGTATGGGCTGGAATAATAGGTGATCAGATTGTAGGACCAGTATTCTTCGATGGTAATCTTAATGGAGCAACATATCTTACGTTTCTTCAAGACGACCTCATGCCAGCGTTAGCCACTCTATTTCTAAATCCATTAGATCTAGATTTACCTGATGAACGAATATGGTATCAACAGGACGGAGCTCCACCCCATTATGCTGTGATCGTTCGTAGATATTTAGACGAAGTTTTTCCCAATAGATGGATTGGAAGAAGAGGTCACATTGAATGGCCGGCGAGATCTCCGGATCTTAGTCCCCTTGACTTTTTTTGTGGGGATATCTCAAAAGTAAGATCTATGTAACCAAACCAAACGACATTGAGGACCTTAAGCAACGTATTAGGCATGAAATACGGCAAGTCACACCAGAAATGTTACAAAACATTAGAGATGCATGTTATCATCGATTTGCACTTTGCCAAGAAAGAAACGGTGCCCATTTTGAACATTTGTTGCATTAAATAGTATTCAAGTTATAAAAGTGTTTTTTTTTTTATCACGTGGGATTTGTAAATATTCAAGAAATAAATAGTGTGTTGTATTACTTGCGCAGAGACCTTTCAAACGAGGTGTCACTTGACATACCTTTCCATTTGAAAAAAAAAAGTCAGAGGTGGCTGCGCTCTTCCGGGAACAGATAAACAAGCAGCATATACATAGAAATGAGGGCAAGAAAAAACAATACTTAGCGTGTTTCGGGATTTTTTGCAAAAATCGCCTATATCGAAGTTCCAGTTAAAGTTTCCATCCTGGATATATAAATATTATGTATGATATGGCATTTTAAGTTTGTAATTTAGATTTAGTATATTGCTCTGTTATTGGACTGTACTTAGTCTGTTGGGCAATAAAGCATTATTATTATTATTATTATTATTATAAACTGAGAAAAATCACGAAATATTGAAAATGTATGAAAATGTTAATAATTTAAAAATCTCATGAAAATTTTATAAATTGACAAAAATTTCGAAATATTGAAAATCTCACAAAAATTTATTAAATCGTTGTTTCAGGGGTATAATTCATTAAGTACGTTACGTGGATAATTAATAGAATTTAAAGGTTTACCTTTACCAAGTGTTTTCCACTCCCAGACTAAGCATGAAGTAAAATTTCGGGTTTAGAAAAGCCCCGTGAAAATTTGTCGAGGGTCGCGCAGCGACCCGAGACAAATTTTCTGGGCTTTTCTAAACCCGAAATTTTACTTCATGCGCCACGCGTATCAAACAGTGATTTAACGAGAAATTTAAAAACACACAAAAGACATTTTGTATGTTAATCCTCACAATTAATTATTTTTGACGATTTAAATCCTTTTGTAAGTATTCGAATCCTTTTATATATATTCGAATCCTTATATAAATATTCGAATCCTTTTATAAGGATTCGAATCCTTTTATATGGATTCGAATCACCCACCTTTGGATTCGAATACGAATCCTCTTAAAAAAATGTAACGAATCCGGATCACGAATCCATTTGAACTTAAGTATTCGAATGCCTCTTTTGAATCCTCTAAAAGGATTCGAATCCTGAATGATTCGAATCCTGCCCAGCTCTGGTAATTACTAATTTATTCGATCAGATAATCGCTTAAATTATTTCCTGCATTTTTTCTTTCCCACTTTTATTGACATTTTTTACCCTAACATTTTACGCTGCATAGTTTCCGAGATACAGCCGGTGGCCACGCTTAATCAAACACCCGGGATAGCCCAATTGTTTCGTCACACAGTGGCTTCATCAAGCAGATGAATAATAAGACCAGCGAAATCTTAACCAAGTGTGTTATTTACTAAAAGTGTTGATATGGAATTTCACCAAGTAACAGCCTCAACTATTAAAAAAAAAGTAAAAAGCAATTTATTTACAGGATTGTTACTTCTATTATGAACAAGTTTCTCATCTTTCACGTGGTGAAACATATTTAACTATGTTACGTTAATTTTTGGCAAAACGAATAATTAATATTCAATTTATTCTAATTCTAAGAAATTAACATAGGCAATCTTATTTTCGCATTTAAATTTAAATATTGGAATTTTTTGCGATTGATTTTGTTCTATTGTATTCGGTGTCGCGGAGGAGTTCTTGCACTGCGCTCTGTCCCGTCCATTTTTAACTCTTCAGGCGTATACGTTTCACACGTCCAGTTCGACACGCGTAAATTAAGATTAATAAATTATAAACCGTTGTGGTTTCCTCAAGAGGGATTCGTATTTGTCTTAATTAAAAGTGAATTATTTGGCAAATAATAATTTACTACGCTATAAGCGGAGAGAAAAAGCGTGCCGTTCTAGAAAACCTCACTTTCACCTAGAGGTAAGCATTGTTCTTCTTATCAGTATATTTCTAATTCGTAGGGATGTTCTTAGGTTTTTAATTGTGGTTGTTTTACAATCATACATTTCGATTGATGTACTTTTGGTCCGGTTCGATTCGAATTCCATTTTGACCGTGGTTGCTGATAAGCAGTGGAGATCACGTGGGAGATTCTAGTTCCGGATTCCGAAAGAAAAATACTTCATCGAAGACTTGTACTGTGATTCTGGTTCGGGAAAGGGAGAAGTCGTAGCTGTCCTTCGTCCGTCTTATCCGTCTTATCTGTCTTACCCGTGTTATTCGTTTGGTTTCAACCCCTTGGACTCGAGTGAAATTTGATAAGTACATTTTTTTTTGTATTTACATAAAGATTTTTTTTTTGTTTAAATTTAAAACATCGAATTCTAATGATAAATTCTACAATTAATTATTTGGGTATATATGCATAACGTGTTTTGTAAATTGTTCGAATGAGAATTTAAAAAGAGGAAAAAAAAAATTAAATAATAACGTAAAGGATTACTTTTTTTTTTGTTTTTGATGTTTAATATCTACATTAATATTAATTTAATTGGAAAACTTTGATTTTGAAAAAAATAATAATTAATTCTCACTTTATACTTTGCATTTCAATTTATAATTTTTTTTTGTTTGAAGAAAAAAAAATAATAATAAAAGAATAGATAATTCTTGCCGTTTAAGGAATATTTAAACGTGTATTTTAAAGTCATTACAGATAATTCAATATTTTTAATTTATGCTTTGAATTTAAATTTATTATGTTTATTTCGGTTTGAGTTTGTATGCTTTTTGTAAGGGTATATATAGCTATATTTATCTACCGAGGTTTGTAATTAATTTGAATGAATTACGAAAATTATTTTTGGTATTATTCCATATTTTACTTAAAATTAATAGTTTATTTTTTTTAATTCAATTCGTTTCTTTCATATATTAAATTGAAATATATATATAATTTTTGTTTGTGTTGTTCGATCTACAGGAAATAAAATAGTTTATTATATTTCATTTATGCATTTTACTTATGGGGAATTGAACATATGTATTAGTAAAATCTGGGTTCGTGATTTTCCTTTATGCTTAGCTACCTTGCCGCCCGTAATCACGTGGCGCCCTTTTTGTTAAATCTTTGATTTGAAAACCCCCCCTTCTTCACTGGGTTAGTTTGGCCGAGCGGTAAGTACACAGTAGCTAAAAAGTAGCGTCGCAACTATTATTTAATAAAGAAAATACTTGGTTAAATTTCACATATATTTTGGTTTTTTATTCCAACTAGTTTCGACTTTGAGCACAGAGTATGGAGTAACAGAGTATTCACGCTGGCTGTGCGGGGTCAGGGGGGCGGCTCTGTCAGGTGGCTCACCCAGCAGGCGTGTGATTTACAGTAACTACTAGGTTTCCCCACTCCTCCCAATTCATTTGTATATCGGATCCGCAGAGGAATGTTTATATTTTTTCCTCTCTAACGGTACCGACGGAACGAAAAATGATGACGCTCGGTTTGTTTATTTTATCAAAATAAACAAACCGAGCGTGAATCTACACCATTCAATTTTTAATTCCACATATAATATTGAAATCTAGATTTACTCTTATGTAGTGCAATTTAAATTAAAATAAATACAGTTATATGATACAGGTAGGGATTGGAATACCGGCATACCGGTTAATCGCAAAAATTGCTCTTCAAAATGTACCGGTATTTTGGTAAATCATATCAACATTATGTACATTTATTTCACATCTTCAACTATACTTCTGACAAAAATAGTAGATCGATTATGTGTTTTTAAACTTCATAATAAATCAGTGTTTGTACGCGTGGCGCACGAAGTAAAATTTCGAGTTTAGAAAAGCCTGAACAAGCTTCGCTCGTGCCGCCAAATCCAAATGTTCAGGGTTTTTTAAACTCGAAATTTTACTTCATGCTTAATCGGGGAGTGGAAAACACTCACACAAATCCATGTTTTATATTTATAGATTTTTTAAATAGGTTTTTCACTAATTTCCACGATTTCTTATTAATCCACTTCATTTGAAATGTTGTAACAGGTTTCAAGTTTTTGCCAAGATTTTATAAATAAAATTTAATATTCAATATAATTTGTCAATCAACCGAACAAAATAAACTCTAGTATTTTTGAATTTTACAATATGTCAGTGTTTTATACGCGTTGCGCATGAAGTAAAATTTCGAGTTTAGAAAAGCCCCGTGAAAATTTGTCTCGGGTCGCTAGCGCGACCCTCGACAAATTTTCTACGCGGGGCTTTTCTTAACTCGAAATTTTACTTCATGCTTAGCCTGGGATTGAAAACACTCGTTCGAATTTTAAATTAGACTCTTTTATAGAATCAACGAATGTCCGCAAATGTACAGAGTATACGAATATATAAGGATATTGTTAGATGACCACCCAAGTGCTAGACGGACTGTCGCCATATAAAGACTATCTACCCTAACGTTCGTGGGAAACAACCCCATTATATAGTATCTTAAGTTTAGCAGGTGTACTAGACACCCTTTTTGTATTACATTTCATTATTTTCCATTAAGTGACTTTTACCATTAGTGTCGTAGATATATGTATATTTATTAGGTACCATTCTCTTTTAATTTCATCAAGTAACTTTTACCATTAATGTCTTAGACCTGTATTTATTAGGCACCCTTAAGTCTGAAAGCCTTTTTCTGTATCGACGATAGGTAAATACCACCCTCGTGGGAACGTCCCCAAAAACGGGCCTCTGTCTGTCCTCACGCGTGTGGTCTTACCTCCATATATATACCCTTTCTAGAACTTAAGCAGTTAGTTAGTACCCAACCGTCATTCTGAATACATGCTGTATTGTAATTATTGTTATAAGAATAAAGTTAAGTTAAGTGTTTAAGTGCAACATTGACTTTTCACTCCCGGTATCCAACATATTATTGGTGTCAGAAGTGGGATAGTCGGGACGTTCATCCGGTTCGCGAAATAAGCCAACGAATTCGTCTTCCCAGAGGAAACTCCTGGTGCAACATAAGAAGATTTCAGGCCCGATCCAGAGAACGGCGATCAGCAACATTCCGACTGTCTGAAAATATTGGAACAACGGTGAGTCGCTTTTTATTCAGTCTTGCATCCTTAACTCTTTTTTCCTAAACAAACAAAAACATCATGCCTAACTCCGAACAAAATGACAATGCTAACTCACTTTCACTTGATTTCTTAATTAAACTTATTCCGAATAACTTCGACGGAGATAGATACAAAATAAGAAGTTTTATTAAGCAAGTCGATTCGGTTCTCGAACTCGCTAGTGATCAACAAATACCTCCACTTCTTTTATTTGTCAAAAGTAAAATTACGGGTAAAGCTCGCGAACAGATCGATATTCACTGCAACTTAACCACATGGGAGGATATTTCAGAATTATTAATTAATTTATATCAGGATAGGAAATCTCTTGATCAATTACTTGAAGAGCTAACTAATATTAAACACGAACAACATGAAAACGTGTCACAATTCTACCAGAGATTAGAAGATTTAACTTCCCGTACATTAGCTATTATACATTCAACCGAAAATGATAAAGAACGCCTAAAAGGACGCCTCCTAATGATTGAAGACATTGCATTGAACCGTTTCATCTATCACTCGAATCCTAATTTATCTCAAATGTTAAGGTATCGCGAATTTAAAACTATTAACGAAGCGCTTACCGCAGCAATTGCCGAGGAAAAAGCGTTGAGATTAACTTACAAGTCTATTGAAATAAAATGTAAAACTTGTGGAAAAAATAATCACCTTACAAAAGATTGCTTCCGCAATAAACCTCAAATCCGCACGAAATCTATACATTTCTCTAACAATTCTCATAACTATCAAACTCCTAGAAATCCAGCGAATCAACAAAAACAATGTAGATATTGCAAAAGGCCAGGTCACGTACTCGAGGAATGTCGTAAAAGGCAATATAACAATTCAAAAAAATCAACATCACAAAATCAAAATAATCAAAATGCGTCAGTAAATTTTCAGGAGCGACTGATAAATCGAGTCCCTCCTCCTATACCAAACCAACAAAATCAAATCACTCAAGCACTGGAACAATTCCATTTATAATGAATTCAAACTTGCATCCAATCGCAAATTCCGAAATAAATTCTAATTCAAACTCGCATGCAATCGCAAATCCTAAATCCAAATCAAACATCCAAGAGAATCAATCTCTAATAAAAATTAAATCAAATCCTAAATCTAAGTTGCATCCCATAACTAATGAAGATACAAAATCAAATGTTGAAACGATCCAACACGTAAATATTTCTAATTCATTCTTCAGTTCAAATGATTTAATTTATGTTACATTTCAATCTGACATGTCCAATTGTCCAGATAAAACGATTAAATTATTAATCGACACGGGCGCTTCCATATCTTTAATTAAAGCTATGAGCTTATCAAAATTCAAAATCCACGATAAAAATCCAGTTGCTCTTAACGGATTAGCACCAAACATTCCAATTTACACCTTAGGTGAAACCGAAATCAACCTCCAAATTCACAATAAACGAATAAAATCTAATTTCCAAATCATAGATGCAATCACTAATATCCCTTTCGACGGCTTACTAGGCGACGATTTTCTAAGAACGCATAGCGCAAAAATCGACTATAGTTCTTTTTCTCTAATTCTAAATTCAATTTCTATTCCAATTCCAATTCATCGTAATACGCCTCAATCATCATCAATAAATATTACTGTTCAACCTCGAACGGAAACTGTCGTCAGAATCAACGTAAATAATCCACTCAACCTCAAAGAGGGTATAATTATTAATCAAAATCTCGCAGCCAATCAATCTCTTTTAATTCCAAATTCAATGGTTTATATCAATGACCAAAATCAGTGTTTAATTACGCTAATAAACAAATCATCAATAAAACAAATTGTCACAGTCCCTTCTATATCAATTGAACCTATTTCTAACACTCATTCAATCTTTCAAATAAATCAAAATTGCATAAACAATCCTGAAAGAGAAAAACTACTAAATCAAAATTTAAGGCTTGATCATCTCAACTCAGAAGAGAAAACTTCAATCACGAAAATTTGTCGAGAATTTAAAGATTTATTTTATTTACCAAACGATAACTTAAGTTATACAAACGCTACTTGTCATAAAATTCCCATTACAGACCCGCTTCCAATTCATACAAAATCTTATCGATATCCAGAGGTACACAAGAACGAAGTAAATAAACAAATCGAGAAGATGTTAAGTCAAGGGATAATAAAACCGTCCACCAGCCCTTGGTCCAGCCCCTTATGGGTTGTCCCGAAAAAACTAGACGCCACAGGCGAACGGAAATGGCGGATAGTTATCGACTACCGCAAATTAAATGAAAAAACGGTCGGTGACGCCTACCCTTTACCTAACATCGAAGATATCTTAGACCAATTAGGGCACGCACAATATTTCACGACGCTAGATTTAGCCAGCGGATTCCATCAAATATTAATGGACACTGATGATGGTCCAAAAACTGCATTCAGCACCCCCAATGGCCACTATGAATACACGAGGATGCCTTTTGGATTAAAAAATGCGCCTAGTTGTTTTCAGAGGCTAATGAATAACGTACTCATGGGGCTCACTCACAATCAATGTTTTGTTTATCTCGACGATATTGTCATTTATGGAGTCTCACTCGATGATCATAACCGTAAATTAAAAAACATATTCTCTCGCTTACGGCAGAACAATTTAAAACTACAGCCAGACAAATGCGAATTTCTGAACAAATCGTGTCAATATCTAGGACATATAATTTCAGACGAAGGTCTTAAACCTAATCCTAATAAAATAGAAGCTATTAAATCAGTACCTCGTCCACAAAATCCGAAACAGATCAAAATTTTCCTAGGCATGATCGGCTACTATCGCAAATTTATTAATAACTTTTCCACAATAGCCAAACCCCTGACGGTGTTATTAAAAAAGGATGTCGAATTTCATTGGAAAGATGAACAAGAAACAAGCTTCCAAACCCTAAAAAATAAATTAATTCGAGAGCCTATATTGCAATATCCAGATTTTACACAACCCTTTATCTTAACTACAGACGCCTCGAACGTAGGAGTCGGTGGTGTTCTTTCACAAATGAAAAACGGAGAAGACCTCCCAATCGCCTATTACTCCAGGTCATTAAATAAAGCGGAAACAAACTATTCAACCACGGAAAAAGAACTTCTAGCTATTCTAAACTCCACAGAACATTTCCGTCCTTATTTATATGGAAGAAAATTTACCATATACACCGATCATAGGCCATTACAATGGCTCTTTAACATGCAAAATCCCTCGTCACGGCTCGTTCGTTGGAGACTTCGTCTCAGCGAATATGAGTATGAAGTAAAATATAAACCTGGACGCATAAATTCAAACGCCGATGGACTTAGTAGATTATTTCCTGAAACAGGAATTGTTAACTATGTTAACAGTGATTCTTATGGAGAATTCATTAAATTCCATTATAACAATCAAGAAGTGATTATTTATGATAAGGAAAATCGACCACTAACTTCAATAAAAACTCCTATAGTAATGTTTTGGTCTCAGGATCTCGATGAAAGTAATCCATACTCAGATTTTATTCAAAGTCATTTTAATTTAGAAAATATTAAACCAACCATAAACGGTTGTAATAAACTGAGTAATTCTAAACAAACTGTCTATTTACTATTCCCTACTAATTTTCACTTCGATAAACTCGAATACAAGAACATTTTACATTGCTTGCAAACATTTAGAAAAACGATTAAAGATAATGAATTCACTTTAATACCACCAGATCATCATAATAACATTAAATTACCGCAATTGTATGAAATGCTAAAATTTGTCTTTAAAAACAATTTAATAAAAATATACAACACAACTAAAATCACTCCAAAGAATCAAGACGAGATAAAACAAATATTAATTGACAATCACGACAGCAAATTCTCAGGACATTACGGATTCAACAAAACCTATTCAAAAATTAAAGAACGTTACTATTGGCCTTCAATGAAATCAGACATAAGAAAATACATTAAGAACTGCCAGTCATGTCAGATTAATAAAACCGATTTTAAACCAACAAGACAACCTATGGAGATCACATCTACGTCAACCGAACCACTAGAACGTTTAGCATTAGATATTGTAGGTCCCCTACCAATAACAGAAAATGGCAATCGATTCATCTTAACAGCCCAAGATGATTTAACTAAATTCAGTTTCGCCGAACCAGTCCCCAATCACGAATCTAAAACAATTGCTAGTGCACTCACTCGAATAATCACATACTTCGGAATTCCTAAAACTTTATTAACCGATCAAGGTCCAGATTTTATGTCCAAATTAATTAAGGAATTAACGCGACTATTTAAAACTAGACATATATCCACCACACCTTACCATCCTCAAACTAACGGGGCATTGGAAAGATCACATCTAACTTTAAAAGATTACCTAAAACATTACATCAAACCTAATCAGTCTGATTGGGATGAATACATCCATTTTGCTATGTTTAGCTATAATAGTTCTACTCATAAATCGACTAATCATACCCCTTACGAACTATTATTTGGTCATAAACCATATTTGCCATCTTCCATAACACAGGAACCTAAACTACTCTACACTTATGATGATTACGTCAAGTCACTACAAAACAAATTAAACAATTCATTCAAAATAGCCCGCGAAAATATAATAAATTCAAAAAACTCAAGCAAACGTCTTTACGATAGAAAGAATAACTCGTGTGAATTTAAGGTAAACGATAAAGTCTACATTAAAAACAAATCAACTAACCCCAAACTTTCCAAGAAACTTTGTCCGAATTTCAAAGGACCATACAAAATAACACGAATCTTCGATAACCAAACAGTAGAATTGCAATTGAAAAACAAAAAGGTAAAATATCATAAAAACTTACTGAAACCTTCCTCGTTTTCAGATGACGACGATTGTAATCTTGATCCTATCGATCCTACCGATCCTGGTCCATTGTAATGATCTCTATCAAATATATCAATTAAACCAAACAAGCGGAATTTACTACAATAATTTAGGAAACGCTAGAATATCAAATTCAAAAATAACATTACTATCCCATTTAAACATTTCTTTCTTATCTGAGGCTCGCGGAACACTTGAGAATTCAATCCTCAAATCAATAAATCTTTGTGGTTCTCTATCAAAAGGCAATAAGAATTCACATTCGTCAATTTATTGCGAACAAAATTTAGGAAACATTAACGATCAACTAAAACTAATTTATAAAAAACAAGAAATATTGAATCATTATATTGGCAAAGAAAACAGGAAACGCCGTGGTTTAATAAATGGCGTATCTACAGCACTACGTTGGCTAATTGGTACACCCGATGCCAATGATGCGAAATATTATTCCGATAGTATTCACTCGATAATAGACGATAGACAGCAAATCAACGGTCTCTTAAAATCACAAATTCAAGTAATTTCGAGCACGATTCGAAATTTTAATAACTCTTTTGTTGCATTAAAGGAAAACGAATCAAAATTAAATAAAAATTTATTCAAAATTGCAAATCTTGCACAAAACAATCAAGGAAAAACCAATGATTTAGAATTGGATTCAATCATTATTCAACATATTTCAACATTATCCAGTCTTGCAAATAGAGTAATGGAGGAATTTGATAATTATATTCACGCCATTAATATTGCTAAACATGGAATTCTATCTCCGGAGATTGTCACTCCAAAAATCTTAATTAATGAGCTATTGAAATACAAAGGCGAATATGAACTTCCTTTATCACCATCTTATAAAAACGCTCTAACTTACTACAAATTAATACATTTAGATGTCATTGTTGATGAGCGAAACATTGTCATATTTGCATTGAATATTCCGTTATTAGACAAACTATCCTACACTATTTTTGAAATGATCCCGTTACCTATGCAACATCAAGATCCTCTAATATATTCCTACATACAACCTAGTTATCGATATCTCCTAATATCACAACCAAAAACCTTATATAACCTTATGCAAGATTTGAATAAATGCGACGAATTCATCAAAGGATCGTTCATCTGCCAAGGAGTCTCCACCACAAGAAGAACTGAAATCGCCAATTGCGAAATCCAATTGTTGTCGCCGCATCTCTCCAAGATTCCAGAAGAATGTTCAACTAGAACCATCAGAGCCGATATCCAGACTTGGAAATCCATCCGGAATAACGAATGGATATATGTGTTGCTGAAATCAACAACGTTAACAATCCTCTGTGATGACCACATGGAGGACGTAATTCTTAATAAAACAGGAATCATCCGATTGTATCCCGGTTGCAAGGGATACACCGATTACTATGTTCTCGAAGCAACCAGCGAAATGTTCTCCAACATATCCGTCGACTACGTTCCAAAAATTAATATTTTGCAAGACGAATGCTGTGTCGACAAGAAAATCAACGATTCCATACCACTTCGAATACAACCCATTAAACTATCAAATATCGACCTCACCGAATTAAAGTATGCAGATAAAAAACTCAACGAATTCGACGAGTTGTTAGACCACGAAATGAACAAACCGTTCATCGTAAAACATACTAGCTGGTATACACTAATCCTTAGCCTGCTAGGTGTTACATTAACGCTAATGTTGTGTTGTAACATCTGTCGTTGGTGTGGTTGGTGGAATTTGTTAAGACGTCTTTGCTGCTTCACAAGGAATCCAAGGAATGGAGAATTGATGCCACCCATTATAAAAAACTTCGTCAATTGCAACTTCGAATCGGACCTCCGATCTGAACGTCAATATCACACCGGAGAAATTGCAATTTACGAACGTGCCTCCGAAGAAATCGAACTTCAACCACCTCGTTACAATGCAGTAACGGCCTCAGCTCCCAGACGAGACGACAGGAGTTTCCCAAAATCCAGACGCAGCACCGTTCCTTTGTAGGACGAAACCTGTGTCTTCCCCCCATCTTTCGTCTTCAGCGGGGAGGTGTTAGATGACCACCCAAGTGCTAGACGGACTGTCGCCATATAAAGACTATCTACCCTAACGTTCGTGGGAAACAACCCCATTATATAGTATCTTAAGTTTAGCAGGTGTACTAGACACCCTTTTTGTATTACATTTCATTATTTTCCATTAAGTGACTTTTACCATTAGTGTCGTAGATATATGTATATTTATTAGGTACCATTCTCTTTTAATTTCATCAAGTAACTTTTACCATTAATGTCTTAGACCTGTATTTATTAGGCACCCTTAAGTCTGAAAGCCTTTTTCTGTATCGACGATAGGTAAATACCACCCTCGTGGGAACGTCCCCAAAAACGGGCCTCTGTCTGTCCTCACGCGTGTGGTCTTACCTCCATATATATACCCTTTCTAGAACTTAAGCAGTTAGTTAGTACCCAACCGTCATTCTGAATACATGCTGTATTGTAATTATTGTTATAAGAATAAAGTTAAGTTAAGTGTTTAAGTGCAACATTGACTTTTCACTCCCGGTATCCAACAATACTTACGATTGAAAAATAGTTTCAATATACAGGGTGTCCCGGTTAAGCAGTCCATGCATGTGCATCTGTTGTGTAATAAACTGTGTAGTGCTGTGCAATGGACCAGACAACACAAAATAGACCTTTACGATTATTATTATTATTAATATTTTTACTATTATTACTTTTACCCATTATTATTATTTTACATTATTACAATCACGTATTCTTCCTTATCATATACTTTACTATTAATGTCATTTTGTTGTGCTTCATTAAAAGAACTATTTAAAGTTATTAGCCGGTATAGAATTCACCCTTAATGCATTCTATACCTGTGCGCCCACACACCTTTTCGTAGGATATTCTCTCGAAACCCTCGGTCAATAATAAATACCATTAATGTCACCATAAGGGATGAGAAAATCTTACGTAAGGAATTTTTATTACTTTCTTGGGTGGTAACCTATGTCGGTTCCCACGCCAGTTTCCATATATATACTAAATTTCTTAGATATGTAGTTAGTCTAGTAAATGAATTCCGCGCGACTGTTACGTATTATTACGCTAGTTGATTGTTCATACTAACTCCGGCAGTTAGATCCAACATAACGAATAGTTGTAATTACTTGTACTTGTATTTCGAAGTGAATAAACTAAAGTTAAGTTGAACTGTCGTTATTTTACTTTACGACAAGTAAAGTTGGTGTCAGGTGACAAACAAGATTCCCAGTTCCACAACAGAAATTGGTGTCAGGTGTGGGGTGGCATCAACGGTGACCCAGAAGCAGCATCCTCGAGATAGCGTTACTTCCAAGCGTCCCCGGCGTGTCCAACACCTAGAGCTGAGAAACCCAAGTGCTTCATGCAGAGACTACTGATAATTTCACTGTAAGTCTGAACAATTCTTTTTACCTACGAAAATGGCAAAATCCGAAAATAATTCAATTTATCCCGACCTCGAAACCCTTAAAGATAATGAATGCAACAAAAATGAAGGTAGTGAAAATAATATTGCTCCGGAAAATAGAATTCCAATCACAATTTTATTTAAATTTATTCATCCTTTTAATGGAAATCGCGAAGAATTAAATTCATTTATCGCTGATTGCAATCGTGCATTCGATAGGGCAGACGAAAATCAAAAGGACATTCTTTTAGATTATGTTCACACGCAAATCCAGGGTAAAGCTAAAATCGCGTGCACAAACCGTAAATTTTATCACTGGGACGAACTTAAAGACTTTTTAAAAACTATGTACCAGGACAAAAAACACTATGCTCAAATCATTAACGAACTAACTTCGTTATGTCAAAACGTGAACGAATCAGTTCAACAGTACACAATTAGAATAGAGTCGACATTAAAGAGAACAATAAGTGCCGTGCAACAGAATACCACAAATGTCGCAGACCTTTCAGGTAAAATAGTCATGTTAAATGAAATCGCATTATATAGGCTAGTTTATTATTGTATACCTGAAATATCAAACCATCTTAGAAACCGCGATTTGAAAAATTTGAATGAAGCCGTTTCATTCGCATTGAATGAAGAACAAATATCAAATATGTACAAATCAAATCCCTACAGTAAATTCACTCAAAATTCTAAGTTGTATCATAAACCTAACAATGAACCGAATAAATATTTTAAAAAACCGAATGTGTTCCATGCGAAACAAGAATCAAATAATACGGCAAAGAAATCTTGTAAATTTTGTAAAAAAACGGGACACGTAATAGAGGAATGTTTTAAATTAAAAAATAAAAATTCAAAAAACGGGATGACCGCGTTCCCGGTGAACGAATCCGAGGAACGCAACAGCAACGGTCAGAACGGGAACGAGAACGCTTTTCAAATAACGAAAATGTAAAACATGTACTAATGTCACAATCTGCGTCTTATGTTAAATTACAAAGTAGTAAATCAAAAAATGGCATATTTAAACTTTTGATTGATACAGGGGCTAGTATTTCAATTTTAAAAGCACAAAGTCTATTATCGAATATAAATTTAAATACAAATGATAAAATTAAAATTAAAGTTATTAGCAAAGATAAAACAAATGCTACAATTGGTAGTTTAGAATTAGCTATGAATGATAAAAATCATACTTTTTACGTAATATCTGAACAAACTAATATACCTTACGACGGAATATTAGGTGAGGATTATTTCAAATCAACTAATTCCATAATAGACTTTAATTCTAAATTAATTAGCAATAATGATTTTACAATGCCGATATTTCAGATTTCCAACGCAGAATCAAATTTTAAACAAGTCATCGCTCCACGAAGTGAGACTTTAATCGAAATTAGCATTTTAAATCCTGAAGTAAAAGAGGGAATAATACCCGACTTAAAAATTTCCGACGATGTTCACTTGTGTCGTGCAATCGTTAGGGTCAATAAAAACAATAAGGCGTATGCCACAATATTAAATGTTTCTGAATATAATTATGAATTAACCAATCCTTCAGTAAAATTAGAATCAATTCCATACGGAAGTTTCCAAGTCTCTGAAGTAAATTTTAATACTACTGATAGACATTCATTACTATTAAAAGAGTTAAGATTAGAACATTTAAACAAGGAGGAACATAATGCTCTCCTTAAAATTTGTCAAGAGTATGCGGATTTATTTCATTTAGAGGGTGACTCATTAACTTATACCACCGCTGTCACTCACGAAATTCCCACAATATCTCCATCCCCCATTTTCACAAAAACATATAGGTACCCAGAGGTACATAAAGCCGAGGTAAATAGACAGGTAGACAAGATGTTAAAAGAGGGTATTATAAAGCCTTCGGTCTCTCCTTGGTCATCACCGCTGTGGGTGGTACCGAAAAAAACAGACGCCTCAGGTAAAAAGAAATGGAGAATTGTAATTGATTATCAAAAGCTCAACGATATTACAGTGGGCGATGCTTATCCTCTGCCCAATATATCTGATATATTAGATCAGTTGAACCATTGTAAGTATTTTACTACTTTGGATTTGGCTTCTGGTTTTCACCAAATTCTTAACAAGCCAGAAGATTGTGCCAAAACGGCATTTACGACCCCCACAGGTCATTATGAATATATACGTATGTCATTCGGACTTAAAAATGCTCCGGCTACGTTCCAAAGACTCATGAATAATGTGTTGGCAGGACTACAAGGATTGCAATGTTTTGTTTATCTAGATGACATTGTCATCTACGCGAATTCTATTGTAGATCATAACAATAAGTTAAGAGCAATTTTTGATAGATTACGCTCAAACAGGTTAAAATTACAACCTGATAAATGTGAATTTATGCGACACGAAGTGGCATATTTAGGGCATGTTATCTCAGACAAAGGGGTTAAACCGAACCCAGATAAAATTGATGTTTTGAGGAATTTCCCAACGCAAAAAAATGCAAAAGATATAAAATCGTTTTTAGGTCTCGCAGGCTATTATAGGAAATTTATTACAGACTTTGCGAAAGTGAGCAAACCACTCACACAATTGTTAAAAAAGGATACTACTTTTTATTGGGAAAAAGATCAGCAGATAGGCTTTGAAAAATTGATAGAGATTTTAACTAGTGAACCCCTTCTTCAGTATCCTGATTTCACGAAAGAATTCGTTTTAACCACAGATGCATCAGGTTTCGCAATAGGCGCCGTCCTTTCTCAAGGGAAAATTGGCGAAGATTTACCAATTGCGTACGCAAGTCGTACTTTAAATAAAGCCGAGTGTAATTATTCTACCACAGAAAGGGAACTATTGGCCATTGTATGGGCTGTCAAACACTTTCGTCCATATTTATACGGGACAAAGTTTAAAGTCGTAACCGACCATCGACCACTAACCTGGTTGTTTAATGTTAAAGACCCAGGATCCAAATTAATTAGATGGCGATTGAAGTTATCTGAATACGAGTATGAGATAATGTATAAACCGGGCAAAATTAATTCAAATGCCGATTGCTTGTCTAGAACCTCATTTGCTAGTGTAAACTTAACGTTTTGTGATTCTTTCGAAGATTTTTACAAATTTCATCAAACATCATCTAAGTCAGATTTCAATAATTTGCACGAAATAAATCATCCCATAAATAGGAATGAAAATATTACCGAGTATTTATCTTTAGACTCACTATCAAACGAAAAAAGTATGCCAGAATTATACACTGTTGAACAAAACGGAAAAATACTTAAATGTTACATTAAGAATAACTTTTATGATCCCATCTCGTACAAAGATTTCTTCTACATGCTTCAGAACTTAAGGGAGCATCTCATTAAAAATAACATAAAAAATGTAACTATATCAAATCCAGAAGATGAATTTTCTAGATTACAAATAAATAAACAAAAGGAAGTAATTTTATATGTTTTTAGAAATAACAATGATATTAAAGTAGATTTATGTACTAAAGAATTAATCGTGCCGACACGGGACGAAGTCAAAACAATCTTAAAAGAAAATCACGATTCTGTTATTGCAGGACATTGCGGATTCCATAAAACATACAATCGTATTAAAACTAAATACGTTTGGGAATCCATGACAAATGACATTAGAACATACATAAAAAATTGTGTAAAGTGTCAGATAAATAAGAAATCATCTAAACCTATTAAGGCTCCGATGGAAATAACTTCCACTTATTTGCAACCATTTGAAAAATTATTTATGGACACTGTCGGTCCACTTCCTGTAACGGAAAAGGGTAATAGGTTCATCCTTACTATGCAGGATGATTTAACAAAATATTCGTTTGCATTCCCCATTCCAAATCACGAAGCCGCCACTATAGCAGGAAAATTAGTTGAAGTGATTACGCAATTTGGTGTTCCTAAAACGCTGTTATCCGACTTAGGAACAGACTTCACGTCAAATTTAATGAAAGAGGTCACCAAATTATTTAAAATTAAGCACATATTCTCCACCGCTTATCATCCTCAAACTAATGGCGCGCTGGAACGGAGTCATTCCACTTTAAAAGACTTCTTGAAACATTATATAAATGATAAACAAGATAATTGGGATGAATTAACAATGTTTGCAATGTTTTCATATAATACCACCGAACACACTTCAACTAAGTTTACTCCTTACGAGTTATTATTTGGTCATAAGCCTATCATACCTAGTAGTTTAACTTCGGAGCCCGAATTCAAATATAACTACGACAATTATGTAGATCAATTAAAATTAAAATTTAACACGTCACATCAATTAGCTAGGGAAAATATATTAACTTCTAAAGAAAGAGCAAAAATAAATTATGATAAAAAGGCCAGTAAAATCCTTTATGAAGTAGGCGATATGGTCCTCCTCCGAAACGATGGTACAAAACGGGGTAAATCGAGAAAATTAAGTGCAAATTGGAAAGGTCCTTACAAAATCATAGAAGTAATTAGTCCCGTAGATGTGAAAATCCTTATTAAAGACCAAGTTAGCAAAATACACGTTAACCGAATAAAACATTTCTTTTCAGGTGCGGACTCCTCAGGTCAGCACAATGCCAGCAAATAGAACACATAAACAATACGTCCGGGCTGTTCTACGAACACCTAGGCCACGTAAAACTCTACTCGGACTATTGGCAAGTCCTAACCTTCCTAAATGTATCCTCGTATGAGTTAAAATTGAATTATCTCGAAAAAATTTATGAACAAGCTCAAGCTTTTTGCAACCATGCTAAACACTTAACATATGACATTGATGAATGCAAACAAATGTTAGGATTAATTAATTTGCAAATGATAACATTAAGAAATAAAGATATGTCTTTAAAACATTTGTTAAACCATAGAATCTCCAAAAGAGGAATATTTAACGGTTTAGGAGTAGCTTGGAAATGGCTCACTGGATCTTTAGATGCAGCTGACGCCGAATACTACAATAAAATAATAGAAGATAATGATAAGTCAGAAAAGAACTTAAAGATTTTAATGAAAGAACAAATTCAAATCGTTAAAACAACTGTTTCAAATTTTAATGAATCAATGAATATTCTTAAAATCAACGAGAAAAGTTTTAATGAAAACCTAAGGAAATTTAATGATTTCATGAGAATTATGAGTAATGAAACTGAAATGACAAAAGAAAAGGTCGCTATATCCGAAAAATTTTCACTTTTATCATATTACGCGAACGACGTTAGTGAACAATTTGACATATTAATTAACGCGATACTGTTTGCTAAACAAAATGTTTTGCATCCTGCTGTAATTACGCCCTTAGATTTAATTAAACACTTAAGCGAAAGTCCAAAATTCTCTCATAACGGTAAAGAATTTCCTTTTGATTTAATAGATGCTAACGCAGCCAAACTAATCGAGATCAGTAAATTAACTGCATTTTACAGTAACGACAAAATCGTATTCATTATCAAGATTCCCCTCACTAATAATCTACTGTTTAATCTTTACAACTTGATACCTCTACCTGTCCTTAGCGAAATACCAAATACCTATTTATTCATTGTCCCTTCAAGTAAATACATTGCCATGACGTCAGGTAGAACGAATTATGTCAGACTTCGTGATTTATTTAGTTGTAAGATTCTGCTAGAAAATGAATACATATGCCACGAACAGGCGATACATTCTACTATGTTGGATGAAACATGTGAAACGTTACTCATCTCATCTCGTGGGCCAAAGATTCCCGCATCTTGCAACACACATATGGTTAAGGGAACTACAAATATATGGCACCAATTAAAAGGAAACCGATGGATCTTCGCACTATCTCAACCTACAATCCTGACGATAATGTGCAGCAATAAGAAGTCTGAAGACTTCACCATCACATCACTAGGAACTATATCGTTGGAAAAGGGATGCCGAGCTTACGGAAAAGACATCCAACTTACTGCATCAAGTAATTCGCTATCCGAGTATCACCATTTAATACCGGACATACCAATAACAGAAGACGATTGCTGTAATACGAAGAAAATTAACAAGACTCTTCACAACTTTGAATTCGCACCAATCCACTTCTCTAATATCAAGATGGACGAATTGAACTACGCTTCACACCGTCTAAGCGACTTGGACCAGAGGCTAACCGATTCACTGCTGGATTACCACATAATAAAGCATTCCAGTTGGTATACATTGGGATTATCCGTAATTGGAAGTCTAATTGGAATTTTCATCTTATACAAATTGATGAATTATTGTGGATTCCTGTATTTGCTTAAGAAATGCCTTTGTTCCGACAACGTATCAACGAAACAAGGATGTTGTATTCAGATATATAATCAATGCAACACTAAGACGAATTCATCAAGCACCTTTAGTAGGACCGAAACCCAGGAGGAACCAGAGCAGATGGAATTAGTAGCGACTGCCCCTCCGAGGTACAGGCCCGTCCCCAAAAGGAATTATAACTTGCGGTCCAACTCTCCCAGGTTGTACGATGATCAATGAAGACGCCGCTTCACCCGCATCTTCATGTTTAGGAGGGAGGTGTTGTGTAATAAACTGTGTAGTGCTGTGCAATGGACCAGACAACACAAAATAGACCTTTACGATTATTATTATTATTAATATTTTTACTATTATTACTTTTACCCATTATTATTATTTTACATTATTACAATCACGTATTCTTCCTTATCATATACTTTACTATTAACGTCATTTTGTTGTGCTTCATTAAAAGAACTATTTAAAGTTATTAGCCGGTATAGAATTCACCCTTAATGCATTCTATACCTGTGCGCCCACACACCTTTTCGTAGGATATTCTCTCGAAACCCTCGGTCAATAATAAATACCATTAATGTCACCATAAGGGATGAGAAAATCTTACGTAAGGAATTTTTATTACTTTCTTGGGTGGTAACCTATGTCGGTTCCCACGCCAGTTTCCATATATATACTAAATTTCTTAGATATGTAATTAGTCTAGTAAATGAATTCCGCGCGACTGTTACGTATTATTACGCTAGTTGATTGTTCATACTAACTCCGGCAGTTAGATCCAACATAACGAATAGTTGTAATTACTTGTACTTGTATTTCGAAGTGAATAAACTAAAGTTAAGTTGAACTGTCGTTATTTTACTTTACGACAAGTAAAGTTGGTGTCAGGTGACAAACAAGATTCCCAGTTCCACAACACATCTTCTAAACGGCAAGAGATACAGATCTGTTAAATGGTAGAAAATATGCAAGACGATGAGTACCAACTATACCCGGTGTTAAATTAACAAAAAAGTTGAACCATCAGAGCACATTGCGAAAAAACTGATTTTTGCCATTTTTTTATTTTCCTTTATAACTTGGTTATTATTGATGATAGAACGATATAGAGCAAAAACCGCTGGAGATATCGAGATGAAACTTAAAACTTAAGCTTTTTGAAAGGAAAACCGGAAGTGGTACTTTACTCTTAGCGTTTTTTAGTTTTTTCCAGATATTCACAAAACTAAAAAATGTTTCAAATAAACATTGTATACAATAAAAAATGAAGATATATTGTATATTCACGTTTTATCATAGCACTCTTAGTTTAGGAGTTATTTAAAAATAGTGTTTTTTTAGATAATTATTGTTGGTTATAACACCGATAGGCCATGAAGTGTCGTGGCGCAGGCGGTAACGCGCCGGACTCATAATCGAAAGGTCCCGGGTTGAAATGGAGTCGCCGGTTGTTTTTTCTTTATTCTTCATTTATATTTAATTACATTTAATTCAAAAATATTAAATCTAAACGGGGAAAGTACTATGATGGACACATCACCATTTTTTTATATGGGCGTCAAAGTTAGCCATGATATCATTTTGTAGACATTTATTTTTTAATTTGATGTATCATATGGTAGGTTTGTTTTCATTAATAGGAAAACTGGACGATATTTTCATAGTATTTGAAGTTGGCTATGAATATACCAAAATAAATGAAATAATAACAATAACAATACTAACATAAAGCGTTATTTGTTTTTGAAAAAATAAACATATCATATGATATACCAAATTAAAGAGAATTAAAAATCTATAAAATTAGCTCATGGCCAACTTTGACGCCCATATAAAAATATGAAGTTAGTATGCATATATTGGAAAATATTTGCTTTATGATAAATCTGACTACATATTATTAAAAAGCATAAAAAAGTGCCCTAATAATGTCAAAATTTTATCCTTCTATCATCAATAATAAGTATGGTCTGAACTTTCAACTGTTTTGTTAATTATATAACGGATATAGCTAGTACTCATCGTCCTGCATATTTTCTCCCCTCTAACCAAATCTCTATCTCTTACCATTTAGAAGATACCCATGCATGGGCTGCTTAATCGGGACACCCTGTATAGATTATTTAACTTTTTTTTTAATTTAGTAAACCTTCATGGAATTCGTTTAAATGTCAATTTTGAACTTGAAAATATTACAAAAAGCATTTCAGTGTTTGCCTCCCGGCAAATCCAAATTTTCACGCTTTTCTAAACTCGAAATTTTACTTCATGCTTAACCAGGTAGTGGAAAACACTTGTTTATAGCCTCAAATTGAACTTTTATAAACAATAGAAAGTCGGAAAATGTGTACTTAAGTATTACATACTTACTTAATTTTAATATTTTTCATTACAAGAATATTTATATAGAAACAATAAATTGTAGGCGTTAATTCCAAAGACAATATATGTATTAAATAATCATCAATTTTATTTATTAAATTTGATTTTACAATAAACAAAATATCCAAATTATCAGGCGTTTCTAAACTCGATTTTACTTCATGCGCCACGCGTATAAAACACTGATTTAATGAGATGTTTAAAAAACGTATTCTTTTTAATCACTCTTGTTCCCTCATGAACACCGGTAATAATAAAATAAACCGTTCAAAATACACGTTTTTATTTTTCAAATATTGTATTATAAGCTCCCCCAGTTACCCCCCCTCCCCCGTGGATCCGTGCCTGATTGACATAATTAGTTCTCAGATAATACCTCCGCGGTGGCGGAGAACTTTGCGTAATCGCAGAGGAAACAATATTATTGTTTACTGTGTGGCTATATATTAGTGGAGATATAAAAGATCAAATTATCTATAAACTGAACGCATTAAAACAATAATGTTATTACTTCACATCTGTCAGTCAGCCGTAAATTGGTGTATGGGTCTATTGAAATATGAGTATATTTATGTTTACATTAACATTCCAATGAACGAATCATCCTTTAACATATGTTTTTGTGCCTTAAATCGCCATCAAAATTACAGGAAACTGCTTTGGTTGAAGGTTTTAATTAAAACATCCACCTATGTTTTGATAATTGCCTCAGAGATGGCTACACTATGCAAACTGTGGATTCCGAGTTACAGGCGTGATTACTCTGGTTATTTTTTCCTCTGTGCTTTGAGTCATTCTCCTTGAGAATGACTCAAAGTCGAAACTAGTTGGAATAAAAAACCAAAATATTAGTAAAATTTAACCAAGTGTTTTATTTATTAAATCATTGTTATTTCTATTATAAGCAAACCGAAATTATCATCACAGTTAACATTACATAATAACTACGTCAAATATGATCCGAGTATTAACAACATTTTATTGTTTGAACTGTGATTTGTTGATATTCGAAACACACACAACTCTACATTGTGTACCTAATAATACGATAACCAGGAGGGAGGCCTTGAATATTATGTAATTATTATTGATACATAAAAGTACAAGAAATGTGGAATGATACGAATGACAGTAAAACATTTATGTATGTAAAATACATAAAAACAATGCGAAAAAAATGTTATGTGTGCTGTAATTCAAAGGTCGATTGAATAATTAACTTGGTTACGTCGGTGACTTCTACTTAATTAGCTTTTTTTATGGAAATTGAAAAAATTGTTTAGATTATAATTCAATATACACTGCTCCAAGAAATTAACGCAACACTTTACAATTTAGCTTTGTACACATTAATAGTACACATTTCTGAGTTTTCGAGAAATTGCAAGTGGTGCGTTAATTTCTTGCAGCAGTGTATATCGTATGTTCAATAAAAATAAACCTCTAGAGTGCCATGATTTAGTCTTTTCTTTCAAGTTAGCTGCAGGCATTAGGAATTGACATAAAAAACGTCAGACATAACCTCAAATTTTAGTTTACGTTATCACTCGTCTACGTTCGAAATCAGACGGAAACGAGAGCTAGAACAAGATCGAATAATTAACTTGATTACGTCGGTGATGCAAATATATCCTACAACAACAAATCTTTATTACCAGAGGATACAAAATAAATGAATACATTATTCTATACAATTAACAATTGAACTTAAATTCCTCTATCGACCAGAGATCTTTCCGCCTATATTATACATTTTCAAACACTTAATTAATATATCAGTGCAAAATAGAATCATAGATATTTGTAGTAAATGGCACATCTAAAAATTTGTCTCAGGAGGGGTGCCAGTACCTTTTTTAAAGATGATCATTTTAACGTTATTCATCATATGCCGAGGATGCAACTACGAAGATGAGACAGCAAGGCACATACTTCACGAGTGTCCGGCCCTGTCAAAACTAAGGGATACTATGTCAAGTAGATATGGGTCGTTCGTGAATGATTCGATCAAAAAGAACGATTCTGTACGGTGATTTGAATGAACTGATTCCGTATTTCAAGAAGAATTGATTCGTTAATGATTCATTCACTCGAGACGACCGACCGAACGATTTTGGTCGAGCGGAATCGTAATCCCGAATCGGATGACTAATTCGTTTGCTCGAATCCGCGCGCACCTTCAACTTCGCTTTGTGCAGGCTGGTTTAATTTCGATATTGCTTGTGGGCATCTCGGTAAATATAAAAGTAACAAAAAATCCGATGGCGCAGTCGCGATCTCTTTTTTTGAGACTAGGATAATGTCCAAAACAGCAATGCCCCATCTTGTTTTTTCCAGAAGTTATAGGGCACAATCGGGTTTTCTTGATTTTTAACTTTAATTAATATCTTGCGTAATTTGTAAGATAGACCAAAACTATTAATACCATCTTAAGGCACTTTTTTGGTAGTATTCAGTGGCGTGGGTATATTTTTTTTATTTTATGCACACATTTTCGAGTTATGGCCAAATTATTATATTCATTTAGCTATAACTCGAAAATGTGTGCATCAAATAAAATCTTAAGGCACTTTTTTGGTAGTATTCAGTGGCGTGGGTATATTTTTTTTATTTTATGCACACATTTTCGAGTTATGGCCAAATTATTATATTCATTTAGCTATAACTCGAAAATGTGCTACTAGATTCTACTTAAAAAGATGTCTTAAGAAGATATTTATAGTTTTTGTCTATCTTACAAATTACGCAAGATATTAATTAAAGTTAAAAATCAAGAAAACCCGATTTTGCCCCATAACTTCTGAAAAGAAACAAGATGTTGCATTTTTGTTTTCGGCATTATCCTAGGCTCAAAAAAAGAGATCGCGATTGCGTCATCGGTTTTTTTCTAACTCTTATATTTACCGAGATTCCCATAAACAACATCGAAATTAGACCACCCTGTACATGCGATCTGAATCTGAATCCACCGAATCGGATGACTAATGCGTTTGCTCGAATCCGCGCACAACATCAACTCCGCTGGTACATTCGATCTGAATCTAGATCCGCCCGAATCGGATGACTAATGCGTCTGCTCGAATTCGCGTACGACATCAACTCCGCTTGTACATTCGATCTGAATCTGAATCCGTCCGAATCGAATGACTAATGCGTTTGCTCGAATCCGCGCACAACTTCAACTCCGCTTTGTACATGTGGTCTGAATCCGCCCGAAACGATTTTTCACGACTTGCAGAATGGAACACGCTGCGTCAGCCTTTATTGGTATTTTTTACGACTCGACGCATAATTTTATCAGCTAATGTTTGTTCTCTACTTATGAGACAAATCACATAATATCTACAAGATGAATTCAAGCAACCGAAGTTTTAAGTGAATTGGATAGCTAACGCCATCTAACACTCCATAGTGGCATCGTCAATGACACGAATGCACAAGTGCATATATAGGTCACTGTTTCGTCCACGGAGCTATACTCTGTGTAACCACAGAAAACAAATATCAAAATTGTATTTGAGTTCAGTATTCCGAAGTTTTATTTGGAACAGCTTTACTACTGAAAAGGCAAAATTATTTGATAATTTAAAAATAAATATAACAAAACATTTTGAATTATAGTTAAATTTGTATATATTTGCTTTATTTTTTATCGACATATCTTTCGAATAAATCATCTTTGCTTAAATTATACAAGTCAATTCCCTTAAAACGTTATTCGCTCGTTAAACAGATGTTATTGGGTCGGCCGTCTATCTCGGCGCCGCTCGGTATGGAACGAACATATATTATTATTATTACTATTAGTATTATTATTATTATTGCGCGTAGTTAATTGACGGTAAGTAAATGGTCACGGTTTATGAAACAAGTGTCTATCATCACTATAAAAGGAGATTAAGGCGAGAACGAACTATATTATTATTATTTTTTTTTAATTGAATGGTCACCCTTTACACCCACATGCCTCTGATTTCATGTGGAGAGGGTGCCAAATATATCCCCTAGTTACCTCCTCCAAGCCTGGAAGTGGGGTAACTAGTGGTGCCTAACGGTGTGTGATCTCAGTAGACGTAGTGAACCCAGTATCACGGCCTTCTGCATCCCTCCGATAAGGGAGTGTGCGGTGTCGCGACATGCTGGTATGGCCTTAAGGTTGTTCAGCATTGAGCCATTGATGCCGCCCAGAGCACCGACGATTAATACCACCAACTTAACAGTGTGGCCTGGGTAGAGTCTGCTCATGTCGTACAAAAGATCCTGATATTTCGTCCGTTTTTCCTCCTCTTTTAAAACGATGTTTGTCTCTGCTGGTGCAGAGAATTCGATGACAAACATCGTTTTTAGATGGTGGTCGAGGAGGACTACGTCAGGCTTGTTTGCTCGTATTTGCCTGAGCGTTGGGAATGAGAAGTTCCAATATATTCGGCACCTCTCATTCTCCACTACGGACTCAATATCATCCGGGACATATGGCAGCACTGCTGTTTCGTCGATACCGTACGAGTGCCTGAGTTGGTAATATAGCACTCGTAGCGCCGCGTTATGTCTATGGATGTAGGCCGAAGACGCATATGCTCTGCATGAAGATAGCAGATGCATTATTGTCTCCGGCGCCCCGTAACACGCCCTACAGCGTATATCCGGGACATCTACACCCATAATGCGGCTACGGTAGACCAGGGTGTTATGTACACCGTCTTGACAAGCTATGATGAAGCCCTCAGTTTCTGACTTTAGTCCAGCTGCTCGCAGGAATCCAAACGTTAGCTGCTTGGACAAGCCAAGTTCTTCTATGTTCTTAAAGAAGACGGAATGCATTGGCTTGTCCATGTGGCGTTGAAGCAGCTTTTGGACTTCAGCGGTTTTCAGCTGGGCTCTTAACTGGTCAGGATTGAGCGTAGCGAGTTCTCCCTGACCGTTATCGAAGTTTAAACCGAGGTCTTCAGCTGCCTTTTGTGCTGCCTTTAAGATAAATGCCCCGGCCCCTGTTTGTTCGTGCTCTCGCACCATGCGGAGCAGGGGGTCAGAACTTTGTACGACCTTACAAGCCGTACCCAGGACCACTCTATCGTGGAGGCACTCCAGCGCTAAAAAGCCACGGCCTCCCAGATGGCGTGGGAGATAAAGCTGTGGGACGGACGACTTTGGATGTAAACTCCTAAAGAGATGCATTCGTTTTCGTGTGTCGATGTCAAGGGTGCGCAACTCTTCCCTCGTCCATTTTATTACCCCGAACGAGTACATGACTATCGGAACGGCAAGCATATTTGTGGCAAGCACCTTGTTTTTACCAGACAGCTCTGATGACCAGATCTGTCTGACAAGGTGCTTGTACTTGCCGCGGAGAGAGTTTTTAACAGCGGCCACATCATGCACATTGTGCTGCGGCACGCCTAGGTAGTCATATGTCTCTCCAGCATTGAGAAGGTGCATAATGCTCCCGTCTACGAGTTGCGCGTCCACTCCAAAGCCACGACATCGTCCCCTCTTCAGGTGAACCAGTGCGCATTTGGCCAGCCCAAACTCCATGCCTATTGCGTTAATGTACTCCTGCACCGCTTTTAGAGACTGGTGTAAATCCCTTTCTCCAGAGGCATATAGCTTAAGGTCATCCATGTAGAAAAGATGGGTGACCTTGTGCCTCCGGTTACCAGGTGGGCCGCAATTATAACCGCGGGTGCTACGGATTGCAACGGATAACGGCAACAGTGAGATGCAGAATAAGAGAGGGCTAAGAGAGTCCCCTCGGAACACTCCCCTCTTATATGCGATCAGCTCTGTTCTGACTCGTTGTTCGCCGGTTCTTATCATGAACCGAGTCTTCCAGAGTGGCATAAGGTGTTGGATACATCTCTCTATGGGGTCTGGCACCGCAAGACACTCGAGCAAATGGAGTAATAGCTCATGCGATGTGGTGTCGAATGCCTTGCGGTAATCGATCCAGGCCATTGATAGGTTTCACTTAAACTGCATGGAGTCTTGCGTGATACAGCGATCGATCAGCAAGTTCTCCCTGCAGCCAGCTACGCCTATCTTTGACCCTCGCTGCTCGTATATCCGTTGATACACCCCGTCGGTTATTATTATTATTATTATTATTATTATTATTATTATCATTATTATTATTATCATCATTATTATTATTATTATTATTATTATTATTATTATTATTATTATTATCATTATTATTATTATTATTATTATTATTATTATTATTATTATTATTATCACTATTATTATTATTATAAGTGATTCGTTTACGAACGATTCATAAAGAACGAATCACTTTTAAGAAATGATTCGGTTGATTCGAATCACCTAAAAGATTCGAACTTCCCATATCTAATGTCAAGGGATCCCCCCAAATGCGAAGGAGCCAGATAGAACTGGTCCGTCGCACAAATATTGGCAATTGCCAACAGTGCGGAGTGGGTCTGACCATCAGGAGGGAGGCACTACAATGGGCCTAAAACTTGGCCTAAGTGGGAGCAGCTGTGGCTACCCTCCCGACAACCAATCCTTAATCCTTAACGTTATTCATGATAAACAGAAAAATCAATACGTTGCGTAGTAATGAAAACTAAAATTATTTTTATTTCTTCTTCAGGCACAATTTGTAAGCTGCGCCACTCGTTTTCACTAACCCTTAATTCACTTATTTAAAAATAATCCCATTTTCATTAGTTAATGAACCACTGATACAAAACATAACCTTCAATTCTATGCACGGTTTGAAAATTTATGGATACTAAGTGCTAGTAACTTAAAATGAAAAGCCCGTTTTCTCTGTTTTCCTTGGTGTTTCAATTGCGGTGGGTAATAGTTAGCAAGTAAAAAATTAAAGTAATCTAACAAACAGCTGAAATGAACTGCACAAATAAAAACTACCTATAATATATAGGTAGAGGTCGCCACAACGACAGGGGGGTCGGGAGAGGGGTTGGATAAGAGGAAGGTGGCAGAGACGTCATTTGAGAAGGAAGGAGAGCCAGGAAGGGAAAAAAGAGTGGGGAAGGGGAGAGTAAAGGATGCAACGGGAATTGTAGGGAGATAGTGGAGTTAATTAAGGAAGGGATAAGGAAGGAAAGGGAGATTTGGAAGGAGGAGATGAGGGAAGCAAGGGAGATGTGGAAAGAGGAGATGAGGGAAATGAAAGAAACATGGAGAAAGGAAAGAGAACAATTAAAGCAATGGATTGTAGAGCTGGAGGATCAGGCGGAGAAGAGGGAGAGGTAGGAAAGGAGAAACAACATACTGATCAGAGGGAAGGTTTTCCAGGAGAAGAGGGGTTTCTGAAAGAGATTCTGGGAGTAGAGGCGGAGGTACAGGAGAGTCATGTTGTCGATAGGGTATTAGAGTTGGTGGTGGTGAAACTTGGGAAGCTAGAAGACAAAATTAAAATAATGAAGAATAAAAGTAAGCTAAATAGTGCACAAGAAACAATCTTCATAGATGATGATCTAACGAAGGAGGAGAGGAGGATGCAGAAATGCATAAGGGAGGTAGCTAGACGGGAGAGGGAAAGGGGGAAATGGATGAGGATCGGGTATCAGAAAGTTATAGTGAATGGGGAAGAGTGGAGATTGAATAAGGAGAAGGCGGAAGTAGAGAGGAAGGAGGAGGCAAAAAAGTAAGAAGGAAGGAGGTAGTAGGGGGGGAGGAGGAATTTGGAAAAAGTGCGGAGGTGGATCAAAATGAGAGGGAGGAAGGGGGCGGGAGAATATATACTCAATAACATTAGAAGCGTAACACCCAGAAGGAGTTATTATTTTAACTTGATTTTTTGCCAGTATGGCAGTCTTACATCAAGAATAAAATGATTACATTTTCAAGAAATTTTATTAAAAAACAATCTAAAAAAAATTAATAATGTGTTTGGCGACCCCTTTGCTGTATACACTCCTGTAGACGTCTGGGCATCGACAAAATGAGATGGTCGATGTCTTCTTGAGGCATCTCGTTCCAAGCAACTTGAATTTCATCGATCAACTGTGCTAGAGTCTGTGGAGGATGGTGCAAAGAGAATATTCTTCTTCCCATGATATCCCACACATGTTCAATGGGATTTAAATCCGGCGAACGGGGCGGCCACGCCAAAACATTAACACCAGCTTCATTAAGAAAGTTCATAGTTCGACGAGCAATATGGGGACGTGCGTTATCTTGTTGAAAAAGTACGTCTTGGCGGCCATCTAAATAAGGCAACAAAGTCGGTCGTATGACGTCTTCAACATAACGCGCAGCTGTCATACTGCCTCGAATGAATACAAGAGGTGATCGACTACCATAAGCAATAGCCCCCCAAACCATTACTCCAGCAGTCCTGTGTACATGCCTCTCAATAGCAAACCTAAAATCAGGTCGTTCTCCACGGTAGCGTCGTACCCTTCTACGGCCATCATGCGTGCCTAGACAAAATCGTGATTCATCGCTGAATACGACATCGTGCCATTCTGCCTCCCAATGCTGCCGTTCTCTGTTCTCTGCACCAGTCCAACCTTTGGCGACAGTGTCTCGCTGTTAAAGGAAGCACTAATCTTGGACGGTACGAAAGAAGCCCAAAGGATTGAATGCGGCGATATAAGGTTCGCATACTAACGGGCCTACCTTCTTCTCCAATCCATTGATCACCGATTTGACGCGTAGTAGCGAAACGGCCTCGCAGGGCTATTTGTCTTAAGCGCCGATCTTGACGTTCTGTGGTACGCCTTGGTTGACCAATTGGTCTTCTTCTTGCTCCTCTACCTTCTTCTGTCCATACCTGATACACACGTATTACAGTTGCTGCAGTGGAATCAATACGGCGGGCAATTTCGCGATAGGACATACCGACATCTCGATAAGCAACAACTCGACCCCGGTCAAAATCGCTCAAATGGTGATATTGTGGACGTCTTCGGACTCGAGGCATTTTATTTAAGCTTAACACACTCAACGGAAACACGAAAACTAAAAACATCTGTACTAAACAGCTCATATAAATAGTTTTATCAAAAAAGAAAAAGTGAAATATTTTTATTTTTTTCACAATAAATATAAAAGGCACAAGGTTGAAATTGTTATCAATGTATGCTTTAAATATAGTCACTCTGTTGCTAAAATATGAATTCAAAAAAATCATTCCTTCTTGGTGTTACGCTTCTAATGTCATTGAGTATATATAGACGGGACGAAGGGGGAGAGGTAGGACAGGAGCAGAAGGGCTATGAGAGGAGCAGGGGACTAGGGAGCCAATGTGGGAGAGTGGGGAAAGAAGGGGCGATAAGGATAGGGTTTTGAAATGTAGCGGGAATAAAGTCTAAAGGGCAGGAGTACAAGTGGAAGAAAGACTTTGAGAAGTGGGTAATCGGGAAGGACATAGTAGGGATAGTAGAAACTTGGATGGTGAAGAAGGAATGGGGAGAAGTGAAAGAATGGTTACCGAGGGGGTTTAGATGGAAGATGATAGAGGCAGTAAAATGTGCGAGGAGAGGGAGGAAGAAAGGGGGAATGATTGTTGGATGAAGAGAGGATAGGAAAGGAGGCAAAAGGGGAGATGATGGAGGGATGCGAAGGGCTAGTGTGGGTAAATTATAAGTAGGGAGGCTATCGGGTTGATGTAGGGGTGGTGTACGTGAGTAAGAATTGGACAGACATAAGAAAGAAAATAGATGAGAGAGCGGGCGAAGGATGAAAATGGATGGTAGGGGGGGGATTTCAATGCCAAAATAAGGGAAGCGGGCGAAGGGATTGGATAGGAGGGTTCGATTATGTGGTGGTCAAGGGAATAGAAAGAGGAGATATAAGAGGCATGGAGGTGGAAGAGGTACTAGAATATGACCACCTACCGTTAACTGTGGAGATGTGCATGGGGAAGGAAAGAGAAGAGGAAAGGGGGCAAGAACACGAATGACTAGAGTGTGGGGTAAAGGCGATGGAGGATATGAGGAAGAGGCTGGCGAGGATTCAATGGGAAGAGGTCAATACAATGGAGGAGATGATAGGGGGATGTGGAAAGAAAAAGAAGGGAGAGAAGAGGGGGGAGTACGTGGTTCGATGAGGAGTGTAGGCAGGCGAAGAGGGAGTTGAAGAGGGCAGTGAGAGAATACGTAAGAAATGGAGGAGAAGAGGGAAAAGTGGTGGCGGCAAGGAAAAGATATGATGGTACCATATGTTCAATAAAAAAAAACCTCTAAAGTGCCACGATTTAATTTTTTTTTAATTTAGTTTGGCTACACGCTTTGGGAATTGACATATTTTAGACGTGATAATTATAATATAAAACTTCAGAGTTGCCAACCTACAATATTTTCCATAGCACTCTAGAGGTTTTATTTTATTGAACATACGATATATGTGAGAGGAAGAAGCTGCAGGCGGTGGAAAAAGTGAGCGAGGAATTAGGGTAATGCAAGAACGAGGCGGAAATGTGGAAGGTGCTGAGAAGAGGGGAAAGGAAAAGGCAGTGAGGGATATCGTTGAAAGAATGGACAAGGAAGTGCAGAGAAGGTAGTGGAGTGCCAGTGGGGATGGGAGAAGACCGGCGAGGGGATGGAGAGGAAGAGTTCACGAAGGAGGAGGTCGAAAGAGCGTTCAAGGAGGTGAAGGAAGGGAAGGCAGCAGGAAGGGATGGGCTGAAGGCAGAGATGTGGAAAGAGATTGGGGAAGGGGGAAAGAAAAAATTCAGGGAGCTGCTGAACCATATGTGGAGGGGAAGAGTGAACATACCGGCAGCATGGAGGGTGTGGAGGATGTGCCCGATACATAAAGAAAGGCATCAGAAGGATGTGGATTGCTATAGGGGGATAACAGTGATGAGCACGGGATACAAGATAGCTATGATGGTGGTAAAAAATAGGCTAGAGGAGGAGGTGGATGAGAAGGGGCTGGTACCGGAGACGCAAGGGGGCTTTAGGAGGGGTAGGGGGACGAAGGAGCAGGTCTTTGACCTGGCAAGAATGGTAGAGAAGGTGATAGAAGAGAACGGGAGCGTGTATGCTGTGTTTGTGGACCTGAAGGCGGCGTACGACGCGGTACCAAGGGTAGGATCGTTAGAGTGTCTGAGGAGAAGAGGGGTGAGTGAGGGAATGGTAGAGTGGGTGAGAGGAGTGTATGAGGAAACATGGGCAGTGGCAAAAGTGGGAAAGGAAAAGTCGGAGAAGTTTAGGACGTGGGAGGGGCTTAGGCAGGGGTGCCCATTGAGCCCGGTGTTGTTTAACCTCTATACGAGTGAATTAGAGGAGGTGATGAGGAAAGGGCAGGCGGGGGGTGGTGATTGGTAGAAGTAAGGTGTGGATGATATGGTGCTGGTGGCAAAAGAGTGGGAAGGGATGAAGGATATGCTAAAAAGGGCAGAAAGGTTTATGGATAAGAGCGGGTTGAGCGTGAATGTTAGAAAAACGAAATGGATGAGATTCAGAAATAAAGGGAGGGAGGGGAGGGTGAAGGAATTAGAGTGGAAGGGGGAGGTGATTGAGAGGGTTAAAAAATTCAAGTGCAGGGGAAGGCTAGAAAGGCGTGGGGGATAGCGTGGGAAAAGTGGGGGAAGTGGATGGGGAACAATGTAAGAGTGGCGTGTAAAGTATGGGATGCGTGTGTGAGGTCAGTGTTAATGTATAGGGTGGGAGTGTGGGGGACGAGAGAGCATGAGTGTATGGAGAGCAGTTGTGGTTCTTGAAGCGTATGTTGGGGGTGGAAAGGTCGACACCCGGATACATAGGGCTGCAGGAAACGAATAGAGAGAAACTAGAGTATGAGGAAATGGTGAGAATGGCTAGGTATGAGATAAAGTTATGGGATCTGGAGGAAGAGAGATTGGTGAAGGCGGTGTACGTGAATGGGAGAGAGGGTAGATGGAGGAGCGAGAGAAGGAGAATGTATGAGAGGGTGAGTTTGTCGGAGACAAAGGTGATGGAATGGCTGGGGAATGGGGTAAAGGTGGATGCGTGGGTGAAAGAGAAGGAGGTGGAAGCACAGGAAAGACAGGGGTGTATAGAGAGGAGTGAATACAAAGATAGGTACGGGAGGTGGCAGGTGCATAGGAGAATGCCGAGGTATTTGGTGAAAGGGGGATGGAGTAGGGAGGAAAGGGTGGTGTTGGCGAGGGCGAGATGTGGGTCAGGGGAGAGAGGAAGGAAGTGTTACCGGCGTGTCATTTTGACACGTCGTAACGCGTTTAATTTTTATACCGCGATTTAATTTTCTTTAATTTAACATCGGACCCCATTGCATTTCATTTCTTTGTTTATTTATTTAAATAAAAATTAAACTCTCATTTTAATCCGAAAATCTGTTAAGTTCGTAAAGAAATGTTTGCCTTTTGTGTTCATAATTCCTAGGGTAATAAAGTAATAAACCGGCAGCGTATTTTCGGGATAGGTAATAAACCTTTTCTGTTTCGGATTACCAAAATTTCCCAAGTTCGGCTGAAGCGGATTAACAAAGTTCCCCAAGCTCAGCTGACCAAGATTTAAAAATTTCCAAATCTCTTCGTACGTGACGTTTACAAAAGAACGTCGGCTTAAGAAAACAAAGGGAAGATTATACCCACTGTTTCAATCCCGAAACTACGCTGACCGTACTTAAGGCACTGTAAAACATTTCTTTAGCTTAGGTACAGTTTACCCAAAATAGGTTTTTTTTTTTCTTATTCTTCATTTCGCATTTTTTAATGAATTTATTCAAATCCATTTTTTATCACAGATATCAACGATCAATCAATTAATTAATATCTGTTATTTGTTTTTGTATTACTTTTGTATATATTTTGAGTTATTCATAATCTCGACAAATATTTTTATTTTAAGATATTCATTGATTGATTTTTTTTTTCTCTCTCACATCTAAAATGCGCTTTTAGCATTTAGCCAATCTATGACCCACCAACAGTTAGAACAAATTAATCATTAATCTTTTCTTGCACTAAATAACTGAATCTTTTCTTTAATTGGAACAATATCAATAATATTTTTACCAAAATTTTAGAGGTGTCACTCTCAAATCCGTTGTCGCTCAAATGATCGTCAACCAATCAGCGTCGAGCGAGCGATCAACCAATGAAGATTGAGAGTGATCACCCACGCCAAGGGGTAACCAATGGGTTTGGGGAGTAAGCATCCCTACCACATCCTCAATCAATGAGGTAAGGGTGAAGATACCCTTCCAGGGCTCTGCTACCCCCAACTTACCCTTTAGCAAATTTTCTGGCTATAAAATAGCAGGACCGCCAGAAAATATTCAGTATTCTCTCAGTGTTCAAAAAGTATTCTTTCCAAGTTCATCCAGTGATAATCAGTGTGTTTATTAAGTCAGTGTACAGTAAGTCGAGTCAGTTTGTGTTGTAGTGCTAACATTGGTGGTAAATAGATTGGTACTATTTTATTTTACTCTCTTAAGATTTTTACGAGATATAACTTTACTTTCTTATTTTTCTCTTAAACAAAAGTGTTTGTCTAAAAATAATTCTGCTGCTTAACAATCATTATTTTTGTGTAAAAATAATTCTTTCGTTTAAACATAATTTTTGTTTCTATTTAATTCCATATACAGGGTGTCCCATTAGTGCGGTCTCGGAAGATATCTCAGCTCTCGTTAAAGATAGAAAAAAAATGTTTTCACCAAATTTGCTTGATTTTAAGAGCTGCATAACCTAAAATTATTTTCAAATATACAGGGTGTCCCATTATTCCATACTTAGTACCAACTTTGTTATTTTAAATGGAACACCCTATATATTATTTTTTTATTTGATCCGCCTTTAAATAACCTACACAAAGATATATCATTATTGGCACTTTAGGTTATTTGTTACTTCAGAAAAAAATATTTTTTGAAAATTTTGGCAGTTTTAGTACTTTACTTAAAAATTCACTGTGCCCTTATTTTTTAAGATATCAGTCTGTAATTTTACACACATATGCAGTAAGGAATGCTCTATCCATTGACTATAACACATTATAATATTACTTATAAAACCTAATAAAAAACTACCTTCTGATATTTAATATTTAAAATGTACATAATTTCATTTTCTTAAATGGGACACCCTATATTTCTTTACTTTATCAGATCCGAAATGAAAAATGCTTTATTATTTGTTTACCCTATATTTGACAGAAAAATGTTAATATCTCCAAAACTAATGAAAATAGATAAAGGGTATGATATACAAGAAATAAAGCATTTTTTATTGCGGATTTGATAAAATAAAAAAATATAGGATGTCCCATTTAAAAAAATGAAGTAATGTACATTTTAAATATTAAATATTCGAGGGTAGTTTTTTACTAGGTTTTATAAGTAATATTAAAATGTGTTATAGTCAATGGATAGAGCATTCTTTACTGCATATGTGTGTAAAATTTCAGACTGGTATCTTAAAAAATACGAACACAGTGAATTTTTAAGTAAAGTACTAAAACTGCCAAAATTTTCAAAAAATATTTTTTTTTTAAGTAACGAATTACCTAAAGTGCCGATAATGATATATCTTTGTGTAGGTTATTTAAAGGCGGATCAAATAAAAAAATAATATATAGGGTGTTCCATTTAAAATAACAAAGTTGGTATTAAGTATGGAATAATGGGACACCCTGTATATTTGAAAATAATTTTAGGTTATGCAGCTCTTAAAATCAAGCAAATTTCGTGAAAACATTTTTTTTCTATCTTTAACGAGAGCTGAGATATCTTCCGAGACCGCACTAATGGGACACCCTGTATATATATATATATATATATATTTTTGTCTTATTAGTTTCTTGTATCTTCTTTTTCTTTCATTGTTATTAATTTTGAATTCCTATTTATTTCTAAATAAATCTTTAATATTTGTTATTCCTAAAATACGACTTGCATTTTATTCATAAAAGTAATATCTCGTAAAATCCTTAAAGTTAATTGTGAGTGGTTCGAGACACGGAAAAAGGGGTAAGTATTAGAAATATTTTATTTTTCTGAGCTATCGGAAAGTGATAGGATTCCGAACGGAAGTGGCATGTGTCTTAAATTTATTATTTATAAATTGCAAATTGAAATCTTGCTTCAAAACAACATATTGCCACCCCCGGTTCGAGCGCCCTGTTACAGAAGCTGTGGATGGGGGAAGAGTATGGGAAGTGTGTAATGTGTGAGCGGGGAAGGGATACGTGGAGCGGAGGAGTGCGAGGGCTGCGCCACTCGTTTTCACTAACCCTAAATTCACTTATTTAAAAATAATCCCATTTTCATTAGTTAATGCACCACTGATACAAAACATAACCTTCAATTCTATGCACGGTTTGGAAATTTATGGATACTAAGTGCCAGTAACTTAAGATGAAAAGCCCGTTTTCTCTGTTTTCCTTAATGTTTCAATTGCGGTGGGTAATAGTAAGCAAGTAAAAAATTTAAAGTATTTTTTTTATACATTTACTGAATATTGGCTAGTTGTCGATGAGCTAATATCGGTGTTATCCAACGACGGTTTTGACGTACAAGGCTATGCTGACGACATCGTCATCATAGTTAGGGGAAAGCATGACGATACGGTGTCCAACCGCATGCAGTCAGCCCTTCGGAAAGTAAGTACTTGGTGCGTGCAGAAGGGGCTCACTATCAATCCCAACAAGACTGTAATTGTCCCATTTACAGGTCGTAGAAAATTAAATCTTAAGGCACTAACCATGAATGGGACACTCATTGGGCTTTCCAACACAGTTAAATATCTCGGCCTCACCTTTGACCAGAGGCTAAACTGGAAAACCCATGTAGATAACATCACTGCCAAAGCAGTAAAGGCAATATGGGCTTGCCGCAGGCTATTTGGCAAACGATGGGGTTTACACCCCAAGATGATATACTGGCTTTTCATTACGGTGATAAGACCAATAATCACCTATGGTTCCGTTGTCTGGTGGACGAAGACAACGGAGATCACAACCCAAGCAAGGCTCAGCAAGGTTCAACGGCTGGCATGTTTGGGCATCACAGGGGCTATGAACACCTGCCCCACTGGAGCAATGGAGGCTATGCTAAATCTCACACCTCTGCATCTGCACGTGAAAAGGGAAGCAGCACTAGATGCATTAAGAATAATCCAGACAGACACACCAAAATATGGATACCTTAACGGGCACCTAAAAATCCTCAACACTGTGTGTGAAAGAGCGATATACATGCCCAAAGACTACATGTCAACTGACTACGACTTCGACACAACGATTGAAGTGGCCATCCATGGCCGCCATGATGTTGGAGCGAGGGTCAAGCAGTTACAAGGCTCCTCGATAGTTTGGTTCACTGACGGATCCAAAACTGAAAACGGAGTCGGAATCGGTATCACTGGCCCTCGATGCGAGTTATCAAGGGCCTTGGGACGATCCCCATCGATATTTCAGGCAGAAATCGAGGCCCTGAACACATGCGCCCACATATGTTTAGACAGGGGATACAACAAACAGAGGGTTTGCATCTGCTCAGACAGTCAAGCTGCATTAAAGGCAATAAAATCGCCTACATGCAAGTCTAAATCTGTCTGGGAGTGCAAGCTATCCCTAAAGCAGCTGGCTAGGAACAACAGAGTCAAACTGGTCTGGGTTCCGGGACACGCAGGGATCAAAGGCAATGAAATTGCCGACAACCTTGCCAAGGAAGGGTCCAAGACTCCATTTGTCGGACCAGAACCTTACAGTGGAATAACTAAAGTCCGCATCAAGGGGATGATCCAGGAATGGGAAGATGCTGCCAAAAGTGCTCACCTGAGAGACACACCTGGTCTGCGGCAGGCGAAAAGGTTCATCGCCTTCTCTGCCGTAAGAGCCGGACAGTTTCTCAGGTTAAGCAAGGGCAACCTAAGGCTCATAACCGGCCTTCTAACTGGACACTGTCCTCTGAAGTACCACCTCACCAAGATGGGTCAGACAACTGATGCCAACTGCAGGTTCTGCAACGAGGCACAAGAAACAGCAGAGCACCTACTTTGTGAATGCCCTGCCTTGTCCCTTCAAAGAGGGAACTACCTGTCATCGGCCACTTTAAACACCGAGGAACTGGTACACATTAACCCTCAAGTTATAGTAGACTTCATAAGAAGTCTAGACATTGAGGGACTCAAGTAGGTCAGGGATAGTTACAAAAGATCTTTTAGGTCGAGGTAACTTCGAAAGGCCCAGAGGCCACACGACCCACCGACCCCATACCATACCATACCATTCCATAGACCATTCCACCATTATATTTTTGTATTTAATTAAATTTGGAAGCCACAAACACATTCACACACATCCATGCACCCAGGTGGAATCATTTTGTACTTTAAAATGACCCCACCCGGCAGGACTCGAACCCACGACCCTTGGGTTAGGAGACAGGGCCTCTACCTACTACCCCACCGGGGTCCCCAAAATTAAAGTAATCTAACAGCTAAAATGAAAAGCATTTACTGCACAAATAAAAACTACCTATAATATATAAAATTACGAACACTGTAAACAATAAGTTTTAATTAATAAGACAATAAGTATCCATTAAAACAATTATTTGCATGAATTAATTTCTCATCTGGCACTTGTTGAAACATATTAGAATATGTAAAGTTATTTAAATAAAAACACTTGGTATTGTTTCACAAATTAAAACTTTATTCCGACTAGTTTCGGTTTGTTAGACCATTTTCAAAGGAATGTTTCCTTTGAAAATGGTCTAACAAACCGAAACTAGTCAGAATAAAGTTTAAATTTGTGAAACAATACCAAGTGTTTTTATTTAAATAACTTTACAAATTATTTGCAGTTTATAAGAACATTTTGGTAATTTTATAAACTATATTTAATGTTTTTGCAAACTAAAGAAAGCGTAAGCTTATTCTCTCAAATATAAATAGTTTTAAATTTGAAATATTGAGGCATAAAAACTATCTGTTCATTCGAGAAAATTTAGAAAATAAAAAAAAATACCTTATCGTATGAAAAAATTTACAAAAGAAACAAAATTACCTTATCGTAAGATAAATTTTACAAAACAAAAAACAAAATACCTTATCATATGAGAAAATTCACTAAAGAAAATAAATTACCTTATCATATGAAAAGATTTATAATAAAAAAAATACCTAATCATATGAGAAATTTTAGAAAAGAAAAGAAAATAAATTATATGAAAAAATGTACAAAAGAAAAAAAAAATAACTTATATGAGAAAATTTATAAAAGAAAATACATTTTTTAACCACTTCATGTACATGCTCGTGTCTGTCATGGGCGTTGCTTACTGGGAATTTTACATGCGCTCGTGTCTGTCACGGGCACCGTTATATTTCTTCAACAAATTTTACCTGCTCGTTTTCGCTTCGAACTACATTTTTATCAAAAAATAATGTGATCATTTTTTACCAAAAATTCAAAAATAATGTGATCATTTTTTGCCAGAAATTCGAAATTAATGTGTGCATTAATGTGTGCATAAAAGAAAAAAATTACCTTATCATATAAGAAAAATTTACAATATAGAAAAAAAAACCTTATCACATGAGAAAATTTACAAAAGAAAAAAAAATTACTGTATCATATGAAAAAGTTTACAAAAGATCACTTACACGGATTATCAGTCATCCCGTTCGAATCCATCCCGTTAACTGTGACGTCCATGGCCATCTTCTTGTTGTTGTACTCCTGGGCCATGTCGGCGATGCGAGTCCTCAGACAACCCTTACATGAATGGGGCGCCATGGCGAACACAAAAAGCTGCAAAATTCGAATGACCGGAAATCGTACGTGACACACAGAAATTTATAGAATCGTCAATATAGCGAAACAAAAAAAAAACAGCTAATCCTGCTCGCCCGGGGAAATCGTACGTGATACAGAAATTTATAGAATCGCCGTTCCTTATATGTATGAACAGATACAGCAAAACAAAAAAAACCTGCTTGCCCGGGGAAATCGTTTAGAGAATTTTGAATAAACAGATACGGAAAGTAAAAAAAGGCAGCTAATCCTGCACGCCCGGCGAGTGTAAACACACTGATTGTATGCCGGCTCACCGGCGATCACTTATTGTGTGAGTGATAGTGTCTCGACCTTGAACCCGGCCATGGATTAACGTGTGGCTTATTTGAATTGAATCGTGTGCGCGCACTGTTCGTTCATAGCAGTAATGTTAATTAATGTGTGTATGCAGCTATCTGGGTTAACTTTTTTTTTTTACTGTGCATATTTCGGTGCGAATTGTGTAACTGGCCGGTCGGTCGATCAAAACAGGATTTATTTATCTTATCTTAATATATTTTTAACTGTAATCGAGTGTTTTGTATTGCTTTTATTTACTTATCCAGTTAATTATTATTCAGCATAGAATAGAGCTTACGAAGGTTAGGTTAGCTACCCTATGAAGGTTAGGTTAGCTACCCTATGAAGATTAGGTTAGCTACCCTATGAAGGTTAGGTTAGCTACCGAAATGCGAATTGTGTAACTGGCCTACGAAGGTTAGGTTAGCTACCCTATGAAGGTTAGGTTTGCTACCCTATGAAGGTTAGGTTAGCTACCTAAATGCGAATTGTGTAACTGGCCGGTCAATCAAAACAGGATTTATTTATCTTATCTTAATATATTTTTAACTGCAATCGAATGTTTTGTATTGCTTTTATTTACTTATCCAGTTAATTATTATTCAGCATAGAATAGAGCTTACGAAGGTTAGGTTAGCTACCCTATGAAGGTTAGGTTAGCTACCCTATGAAGGTTAGGTTAGCTACCCTATGAAGGTTAGCTTAGCTACCCAAATGCGAATTGTGTAACTGGCCTACGAAAGTTAGGTTAGCTACCCTATGAAGGTTAGGTTAGCTACCCAAATGCGAATTGTGTAACTGGCCGGTCGATCAAAACAGGATTTATTTATCTTATCTTAATATATTTTTAACTGTAATCGAATGTTTTGTATTGCTTTTATTTACTTATCCAGTTAATTATTATTCAGCATAGAATAGAGCTTACGAAGGTTAGGTTAGCTACCCTATGAAGGTTAGGTTAGCTACCCTATGAAGATTAGGTTAGCTACCCTATAGAGGTTAGGTTAGCTACCCCATGAAGGTTAGGTTAGCTACCCTATGAAGGTTAGGTCAGCTACCCCATGAATGTTAGGTCAGCTACCCTATGAAGGTTAGATTAGCTACCCTATGAAGGTTAGGTTAGCTACCGTATGAAGGTTAGGTTAGCTACCCTATGAAGGTTAGGTTAGCTACCCTATGAAAGTTAGGTTAGCTACCCTATGAAGGTTAGGTTAGCTACCCTATGAAGATTAGGTTAGCTACCCTATGAAAGTTAGGTTAGCTACCCTATGAAGCTTAGGTTAGCTACCCTATGTAGGTTAGGTTAGGTTAGCTACCCAATGAAGGTTAGGTTAGGTACACTATGAAGGTTAGGTTAGCTACCCTATGAAGGTTAGGTTAGGTTAGGTCAGCTACCCTTCAAAGGGTAGAATATGCTTTTCTGAATATACAGAGTGCCCGTTTTTTCATTATGCATACGCCGTAAATTTTTAAAAGAGTTCAATTTGAAGCTTAAATGAGTGTTTTCCACTGCCAGGCTAAGCATGAAGTAAAATTTCGAGTTTAGAAAAGCCTGAAAATTTGGATTTGGGCGCGGAGCGAAGCGAGCGCCCAAATCCAAATTTTCAGGCTTTTCTAAACTCGAAATTTTACGTCATGCGCCACGCGCATAAAAGCCTGAAATGTGAAATTAAAAATATACCACTAAATCAATATTAAAAATACACTGCTAAATAATAATAATAATAATATGTTTATTTGCCAACAAAATTTACAGCAGAATTCAAAATACACTGCTAAACGAGAATACTTTAGGTTAGGTTAGGTTTTAGTGGCTGTTGCAGCCTAACCTAACCTAACCTAAAGTATGCGCCTGAGGAGTTGCACACTTAGGCCTGAAAAACCCATTGTGATACCACGACTTCCATCCTCTTAACGAGAGTATTATAAACTTTACAAAATTTCAGTGTTTTATACCGGTGGCGCATAAAGTAAAATTACGAGTTTAGAAAAGCCTGAAAATTTGGATTTGCCGGGCTCGCTTCGCTCCGCCCGGCAAATCCAAATTTTCAGGCTTTTCTAAACTCGAAATTTTACTTCATGCTTAGCCTGGGAGTAGAAAACACTCGTTTAAAGCTTCAAATCGAACTATTTTAAAAAAACAATGAATATCTGAAGATTTACAGCATATATGTTGTGATTGGGATGAGTATACTTAAAAGAAAAACTCCTTTTATGTATCGATTAACTACTTTCGAAACCTCGTAAGTGAAAAATGTAAAATTTGACAAGAGCACAAAATACTAGTTAATTATTGCATAATCCTTCTGATTTTATTTTTAAGGTATGTTTATAATCTTAAAGTCCGTGATCAGGAATAAAAATGTTTATAACGTGTTTTGAACTTTGTGTTTATTTTTTCATACAAAATACAACTGACTTATTGTACATAACTACAACATCTGCCGCTAACTACGATTGACACTATATTAATTAAATCAATTCAGAACTGCTATGTTAACATATAATGAGCGATTTTTAACAGGTTGATCACCGCACGGCATTCACTCGTGCCGCAGTTAAATTTGCGTTTAGGCCCCACGGCATGTACCTTGTGCCGCATTCAGAAACAACTTTTAAAACATCCTGCTGCCTGTGCCGCGGAACTAGTATAGCTATATAGACATATAAACTAGGTACGCTTAAAAACATTTATGTCCCTTAAAATGTTTGCTTTATCATTCTGTATAATTGGAATAAGAACTTAAGCAGCGGCCTGAGGTAACATTTTTATTGTTATAAAGGTGGCGATCAAAGTATTTTCCAGCAACGACTCGCAGCCTAACTTCAGGGTAGGTCACAGCGCCAAGGGACACAAAATTTGGGGTTGGGATCGCGCTTTATAAATTTAAGGAATTGCATAACAAAGTCACCTTTCAATAACGGATACATATTACTTTGGGCCTCTGGCCTACCCTGAAGTTATCCTGCGAGCCGCTGCTGGTATTTTCAGTAGATTTTTATACTAATATTGGCAAATTAATAATATAGGAACATTTTTAGTGAAATCACACCTTACGAGGTTTCGGAAGTAGTTGATCGATATATTATTCAGCGTGTGGATTTGTATGCATCAAGATATATGTGAAGACTTTTACAGGAATTGCAAAATATTTCTACTTTACCTTTGTTCGTTGTAAAGTTAAGAATCCATTAACGAATATACACTTTTTAATGATGTGTTTCACCCTAGAAATTCCATAATTCCAAAACTCCATCGGTCATTTCCACACATAATTCTTAAATTTTGCCAGATTCAACAATATCTTAGCATAGTACATAAATTTCTTCAATTGTGTCTCAATATTTTTGACGTTTATTGTCAGTTTACTCTATGTCAAATTTTATACTAATTCCGCATCAGCTGAAGGATGACACATTGATAAAAAATTGACATTAAGAAATCACTTAGTTTGATAATGATTACCGTGTAATTGAATTAGTCACAAAAGTAAAATAAAAGTGATATAAAAAAGGTAAGTGTTTTCTTTATATAAAAATTAAAAATGTACAGTTGCGAGAGACCAAAACTAGTACGGCAAAATATTTGGCTATGTGAACTGGACTTACTTTGATTTTTTAAATCGTCAATCAAATTGACAAATCTGCGGAAATATCAAACGAAATTTATTTAACCTCAAACGCAAAAAGCGCTAACAAGGGCCCGTTTAGAGACGGTATTAGCATTAGAGACATTGCTAACGAAGTGCATGTTAACAAAAGCACCGTCTTGTTGGCTAAGAAGAAAATTGTTGTTAACCTGTACATGACAAGTTTGTTTTACAAGAAAAAAAATGAGATATTTTTGCAGTGGCTTGAACTCTCTGCTGTACCAGTTTTTTTCTCTCGCAATTGTACCACGAAGTGAACGCCTCTAAGATTCAAGAATTAACTAATCTATCTTAACAATTTTGATGTAGAATCATTTATGTACAAGGCCCAGTTGCACTAAAAACTTTAAAATCATTTTGCAGTCGCACTAAAAACGGAGTTCAAGCTGAACTTTAGTTCAAGATGACAGTTCCTATTGTTCGAATGCGTAAACGCCATCTAATGCCCATTAGCTTGTGTAGCATCGTCAATAGCTGGCAAACTAAACATTTGTATACAGCAATTGTTCGTGAATGAATGAGTACTGAACACAAATTCATATTCTTAACAGTTCCTATTGTTCTAATGTCAGAATCGGCCCGATTGTCACCTTGTTCATTCTCTGGGCTGGTATTCCAGCGATTGGTCGTACGAAATCTGTCATTTAGATAAGGATTTAACATGAGAATTCAACATTTGTTGGGCAACCGATCGTGCGATTTATTTCTGGAATACCGGCCCTTGATAGATTTAATACTGTAGTTGTTCTGATCAAGTTTGTTTACATTATCATAGGCTACTCTACTTTTTGACTGTTTTAATATCGGATGAGAGTTTTTACTTATTCAAGTTGGAAATGTTGGAAGCGCACAGTTATAATTATTTATTAATTTTGTTATTCACAACTGACCCGACGCTCTAGGGCAGTGGTGGGGAAACTTTTTTTAAGACGGGCCATTTGTAATAACCAGACAATCGTAGCGGGCCAAAGAATAATGCTTAATCGTAGGTAGGTAGTTTTTATGCGGATCGTCACATTACGAAGTAAGAACGCGTTCAAACATTCTCACGACGGCACTCTTAAACGGGCCGGATTAAACCATTCCGCGGGCCGGACTTGGCCCGCGGGCCGTAGTTTCCCCATCACTGCTCTAGGGGGGGAAAGCTAGGATAGCAGAAGAAGAAAGTTATTCACAATTAAAGATTTACATATTGTTAAATACAATTGAGTAATGTGTCAAAATGATCGACCGGACGACGTTTATTTGTTTACAAAAACAAACCAATACATTCTTATTTCTTTAGTTACGAACAATTAAAAAACAATAATAATAATAAATAGGCAAACAAAGAGGCTCACCTGCTTTCTGCATTTTGTAAAAAAAATCCTATTTTTCGCATAAATTACAGAGCACACGTGAGTATATCGTGCAAGGTGCACTCGTCATCGGTCGTCACGCGATTTCCTCTCGCCGTAGTCGACGGGAGGTCGAAATTTATCGGACTTGGGTGCCGGCGCCTCACAGGAACCTTTCAATCATCTCCTCCGCCAATAAAACACTCACTGGTACGGTCGGACGAGGAGGACGGACCAATCGCCGCACGGGAACGGGGAATTTTCAAATTCGCACAAACCGATCTCACCCTGTATGGAGTAAATGCACCTGTTTCGCGGAAAACGTGTGGGTTCGCGGTTGACACGCGGCACTTTTGTGTGTAAAACTGGAGCTCGGGGTCGAGCGTAACGGGAATGCGAAGATTTGGCGAGGTTTTTTTTGGTCGGTCTCGTTAGCACGGCGCACACTTGCGGTGTTGCCGGTCGAGATACTGTTTGTTTGTAACGAAATGTCGCTGCGGCGAAAGGCATAGACGTATCCTAAGGTACGTCGATGGGCGTACAGAGAGTTTTATTTAACACCGAACATTTGATATATAAAATTACGAAAACACTATTCGTGAAAATGCAAAAAATGTCTTAGTTAATAAGACAACTTTAGACGATAAATATATTTATCGTCTTAAGTTGTCTTATTAATTAAGACATTTTTTGAAAAAATGCAAAAAATATCTTAATTAATAAGACAACTTTAGACGATAAATATATTTATCGTCTTAAGTTGTCTTATTAATTAAGACATTTTTTGCATTTTCACGAATAGTTTTTTCGTAATTTTATATATCAAATGTTCTGTGTTACATAAAAGTCTCTGTATGTGTTCATATGTTTATATTTCACTTATGAATAAATTACTGAAATCATTAAAATGTAGTGTAATTGCTTTATTTTATATCAAATAATTGAAAAATATTGTTATTAGTTGTTATATAATTTTATTAATAAAAGCATTTGATTATGTACTAGCGCCACCTAGTTTTTACACACGTAATCATGGCGATACCAGCGGTGACAGTTGAATTTTGGAAAAACAAATCTCAAATGTCAACGATGTTAACATTAAATTTGTGTAGTGTATGTATTCACGTTAAAACACAAGTAAAAGATCAAAATTGGTGCAGATATGTAGCAATTTATAAGGAAGTTGTGCTGAGTGTTCAGTTTACACTGGAAATGTGGCATAAAATTGCAAGAAAAGGCAAGAAGGACATCTCATAAAAACATTAACCTAAAACACGAATTGTGACTAAACGGTAAGTTTTAGACAAAAACATACAGAGAGTTTTATGTAACACCGAACATTTTCATAACGAGAAATTTTCTTTTAAATGTACATAAGCATACGTTGTATATTTACCGATGCTAGATTTATTAAAAGAATTTAATTTGAAGCTTTAACCGAGTGTTTTCCACTCCCAGATTAAGCATGAAGTAAAATTTCGAGTTTAGAAAAGCCTGAAAATTTGGTTTGGTCGCGTAGCGCGAAGCGCGGAGCGGCCAAACCAAATTTTCAGGCTTTTCTAAACTCGAAATTTTACTTCATGCGCCACCGGTACAAAACACTGATTCAATGTAAATTTTAGCGGTATGTTTTAAACTTCGTATTATGTCAGTGTTTTGTACCGGTGGCGCATGAAGTAAAATTTCGAGTTTAGAAAAGCCTGAACATTTTCAGGCTTTTCTAAACTCGAAATTTTACATCATGCTTAGTCTGGGAGTGGAACACTCATTTCAAGTTTCAAATTGAACTCTTTTAAAAACAAGAACGATTATTTAAAGATTTACGGCATATACGCTGTAATTGGGACATGTATACTTGAAAGAAAAACTTCTTGTATGTACAAGTTGAGGCATTAATTGCAATTGATTGGCTACAATGTGTAATGGTTATATAGGCAACCCAATTTACACATTACTTAAACATTTAAGGGCCTGTAGTGCCTTGCCAAACAGTTTCTCCTGTGGGGCAACGGTGGTGGGTAATAGTTCGATGCATCGCCACGCAAATCATATCGCTCTTGTATTATACTATTCAAACTAAATATGTGGAGCGTTCGCTTGGATCGGCCACACTGTGCGCCGCGTGTATTTATTTTATTACTCATCATCCTGTACGATTTCGATGCGAACATTCATTCAATTTCGAATGATATTATTTTAATATTGCGGTAGGTCGGGAGAATTCTAATCGGCATATTTATTAATTTATCGTAATTTTGTTCTTTTTAGATAAATTTAAAAAAAATAACCATGTTGTGTGTAAGTTTTAGTTGTTATTTAGGTATTGTTTTTTGTTGAATAACAAAGAAGATTATCATTTAACATAATTGTGTTTTATTGACTGCAATTTATACTATATTCATATTATTTCTTATTATAAATTTCAACGTTTTTCATTTATACACATAATTGCAGAAAATATAATTTAGGTTGTTTTAATTTCTTTACAGAGCAAATTACACAGTTTACTTCCGCAATAATCTTACTGTGTTGTTTTATTTTCAAAATACATAACACAATATTTGAAACACTGATACCCGAGAACAAGTTCAATTATGAACCTTATATTTATAGTAGAAAATAAACTCATAACTCATCATGTTATTGTTTTATTATCCAAATGTATTCTTTGTTGTTAAGATTTGATATGTTAATAAGTTTCACACCTAACAATCTTAAAATCAAGAACCAAATAAAGTGTAAAGGTATACTACATATTTGTTTATTTTTACAAAACAACAATGAACTCAATTACCGGTTTTATTTATTACACATTACATAATTTAAGATATTCTAATTTAAGGGGAGGCTTACCATATCATCATAGATTGTTATCACATGAGTAGTAATTTCGTTATTCACGGAGAAATATTGTTTATTTTTTCATTATTTTGATAAAATTCAAAATATCCCTCCATAAATAACGAAATCATTACAATAGTACGAATAGCTCACAGAGTGTTATTATTTTTCTAAAACTATGGTTTCATTAGTTTCTTCCTCGCTTCGACAATTTCAACTGGATCTCGGATTTCCATATTTCTTAATTTTCGTGGATCAACTAATTCAGGTAGTATACATTTTTCATAGAAAAATTGTAATTTATTTATCATTTCATTTCTCCAAAAGTCATCATCTTTATTGATAATTTCTGTTTTTATGCCTTTTGGAGTCCACACAGCAAATAAACAATACTGTCTCTGCGTTATGTGCAATTGGCCTTGAATTTGATAATACCATGCGTGGCTAGTATTGATTTCATCCCTTTTCCAAAATGTAATTTTTTTGTGGATATTCCCTCCTCGGGAGTTAATTCTCTTGCCGAAAATGGACAATTAATTTCCACTATCTCATTTTCTTGAATTAATCCATCTGGAGTTGCACCTAAATATGGAATTTCTTTATCAATAAACAATCCACACTTTTTTATTTCTATTTTGTTTATAATTTGTAGTTCCTCCAATGCATCATTTTCGTGACTTCTTCCGTATTCAAGTGAATTGCTCCTTTGATATAAATCTGGTACTAGGGATCCGTACAACAGGTTATCTACAAGGCGTACACAACTAGTATGCGCCCTTCTACGACACACGACTCCAAAATTAGATGCTGTTAGTTATTTTCTTCGTTCTTCATGCCACTCTACGGATCCTGATTGATCCCGTGTCCTCTGTTCCAACTCGTGCAAATCATTTTCCGATCTAACTAATTGCTTTAAAAATATATTTTTTGCATAATCAAAATCATCTGGTGCCATATCTGGCTTTTGACAATATTCCCCATAATGAGGATCGTCCGCTACCTTTGCTTTATATAAATTACGTTGTCTTTTTTTAATAGTTTTTGAAATTATTTTTTTATTTTCGAATATTTTGGAAAACCGTGGAAAAGATTTGTTCGTAACAAATTTATATATTTCATAATAAGGCCGTTTAGTATTGTGCGATATTACCGACGCAGAACATCTCCCAGTATAGGATTGTCGTAAAGAATAATTTATTTTTAATTATTTCATTTATTTACGGAATCTCCTTTTACATAAATTTATAATATTAGTATATTTATATATACAGAGTGGATAACAGAATAATAACAATTGTATTAGACATGTTCATGTTACTCTTACTTTACGCGAGTTAAAATGATAATAATAAAAAATACTAAAGAGTGTGGCGGGCTAACTCAGTGAGAGACGAAGATTTGTGGTAAATGTAGTTTTATTTACAAAGTGTACAGTAATAAGAGATTTCGTAGCAGAGTTGTTTTCTCTAGACGGTCCAGGCGTCGTGTGGGTGATGGCACTCGGGCGTCGTCATTCGGGCGTTGGTTAACGTCTGTCGGGGAATGGCGGCGACTGTGGTGGAAACTTCAGGCGTCTTGATCGAGCAAGGCGGCGACTGTGGTGGAAACCTCAGGCGTTGACGATCGGCAATGCGGCGACTGTGGTGGAAACCTCAGGCGTTGACGATGGCTTTGTACTGAGCACGTTCGGTGTTCAGGTTTCTTCGGCGTACTGAGATAAACACTCTGACCTCACAAGGGCCTAGCAAGTGTTTAGCTGAACGTAGCGGTGTCGGTTTAGCGAGCAGATTCTCCTAGCCACACAAGGACTTGTGGAGATCTTTAAGCTGAGAGTGTTGAGCTAACTCTGATTATTTCTGGGGGTGCGTACCCTTTTATGGGGAATGGTTTGGGTTGTATCATCGCCTTCTTCTCGTGTCGTACCGTGCGGGGGATGCTTGCGTTGGTGCGACGGTGGCGTAAGCGGAGAGGGTAGTGCGGAGCGCTTTGGTATTAGGGGTGTTCCTCACATTCCCTTACAAGAGTGAATACATTATTTAGAGATAAAATCAACAAATCGGTACAAAGACAAATACATAAAGAACTAATAAATTGTACAAATAACATATTGAAATTAATATCAGTAATTGATGAGCAAAATATCACAGTAAAGACTAAATTGTATAATATAATATCGAATTAAAATTATATGAGTTCACAAACTAAGTAATTAAAATTAAGATAAGACATTATTAACAATAGCGGATAAATTGATTCGTTTCAAATTAGCCTTAAATATTGAAAATGAAGAATGATGTAATAAAAAATGATTGTTATTGTTTAATTCGTTACAGTAACTCATCATTCTGCATATTGGATTAAATTTTGCGTAATTAACTGCATGATAGCGCAAATAAAATAAAAATTTCGATCTATTGGGACCTCTAGCAGGCACATAAAAGTCTAATTGTTTTAATAAGCTTTGGCAGTCTATCTCGCCGTGTATAAGCTTAAATAGAAAACACAAATCATTTATTATTCTTCTATTTTCCAATGAGCTGAGACACAACATATTATGCATAGTACTATTGCTGAATTGGTATCTAGTGTTGCCCAGCCTAGCAGAAACTAAGCGCAAAAAGCGACTCTGTACTTTCTCCAGCTCTGCTGAAAGTACCCTCGTATGAGGAGACCAAACGACAGATGCGTATTCCAAGTGAGGTCTGACCAAGGAAGTATATAATTTAAGTAAAACGGAAACATCAAAATCTTTCGAAAAGCGTCCAATAAAACCAAGGACTCCCAGTGCTTTGTTAGATATGCGTTTAATATGATGGCTAAAGTTTAAATTATAATTAAATATGACACCCAGGTCCTTGATGTTATCAACGCAAAGCAATGCATGATTACATATCGCATAATTAAATTCCATTCTGTTACGGCGATAAAATAAAATTGAGCTGCATTTTTGTAAGTTAAACAATAATTTGTTAGTTTCACACCACGTGGACAAACTATTCAGATCCAACTGTAATTTGTGTTGGTCATCCAGGCATTTAATAGATTTAAACAATTTCAAGTCATCGGCAAATAGAAGATAATTACTATATTTAATATACTGGCCAATATCATTAATAAATAGTACAAATAATACTGTTCCGCAATGGGAGCCCTGTGGGACCCCAGAAGTAACACTAATTTCTGTAGATATTGTATTACCTATCTTGACTACCTGTTTTCTATCTGTTAAGTAGCTTATTAACCATTTAAAAATAGTGCCCCCAAAACCGAGAGACGCTAATTTATGTAACAAAATTCGATGATTAACACGGTCGAAAGCCTTAGAGAAGTCCGTATAAATAGCATCAACTTGACAGCCCTTCTCTAAAGCATTCGACAGGTATGTATGGTAGAAAGTAAGATTTGATACAGTTGATCTATTCTTCATAAAACCGTGCTGTTGATCAACTATTATAGTTTTACAGTTCCACACTATTTGTTGAGAAACTAACAGATCTAATATTTTTGGTATTGTGGATTGCAAAGCTACTCCTCGATAATTTTCAATATTCTCTTTTCTGCCACTTTTAAAAATTGGTGTCAAGTAGCTACTTTTCCAACTTTGAGGGATAATACTGGAAGATAAAGATAGATTAAACAAATCAAGAACTGGTTTAGCTAGAGTATATTTACACTTTTCCAGAAAATAGGCTGGAATCCCATCAGGGCCTGCGCTGCATGATTTATCCAGATTAGACAATGAGTTAAAGACGTCAGTAAGAGTAACATTTACATTGCAAAAAATTATTATTGTCTGATTTTCAAAATTGGGTACCACAAACTGATCATCAATTGTATACGCCGCTGAAAAATATTCAGCAAATAATTGTACTGAATCATTAATTGAGTTTGCAAATGTATCTCGTAAATATAAGTTTTTCGGAAGACTAGATGAGTTACGGCACTGATTTACGTGTTTCCAAAAAGACTTAGGATTAATGTTTATATTTGCTTCTGTTTTAGCAATATAGGATGTGTACAGTTCATTGTTAAGTCTCTTGCATTTTGACCGTAATTCATTAAAATATACGTAATCAGTTTGAAGACCAGAACTTTTAAAAACAGCATGAGCTTTCTTTTTTTGTTTAGTTAGTTTAATTAAGTTACTGCTAAACCAAACTGGAAAAGTTGAAACTTTTATTAATTTTAATGGTGCATACCTTTCAAATGCACTATATACAATGTTATTGAAATTATCAGTAGCAATATTAATATCATTAGTGTTCAAAGCATGAACCCAATCGATATAAGAAAAATAATTATTTAAAGCAAAATAATCTGCACGTTTAAAATCGTGAATCCGAATTTCTGGCATAATAATATATTCAAACTTTTGATTATTTACTTCTAAAATATACGGATAATGGATAATTAATTCTTTTGCCACCGACAAATTTACAGACAATTGAATTAAATTGTTCAACAACGTTGCTGTCCACGTCATGAATCAAACTTTTGGAACGATTTGATAATTTAATTACATGTTGGATTATTAGATCATGCATTCCTGATTGAATAAAATCATTCATATAGCTATTTTCATCAGGTTTATCCTTTTCGCAAAAATATTGCAAAGCTTTGCAATATTTATGTTCACCTAATATGTGGCTTGGACCATTTAAAATGTCTTCCTTAAGTAATTGAATCTTTGTTGATAGATCGGTATTTTGTTGTTTTCTATATTCTATTGCCTTGGTAACAGCTGATCGAAATTTTAAAATTTTAGTTGATACAAATTTTCTTAAAACTACAGGTCCTGATTTTGTTTGAGTGGCTACTTCTCTTCATTTATTACAATAGTTCCTCAATAAATAGTTCCGGCATTCTATTTTGTCGACGACAATATTTCCATAAGGACGTGATTTTAAAATGTTTCTGTAAGTGGAACTATCGCCATCTGCTATCATGCGTTTGTACCTAATACCATACATGGATTCACTTTTCAAAAATCCATCTACAATCGCAGCTGATTCCATTGCAGTGGAGCTCCCTTCCCAATTTTTGAAACAATCATGCTGTTTCGGTATGGTACAAATTGTTGCTGCTTGTTTGCATACTAAGCAATATTTATTTTTTATGCTTATATGGAGAATTGTTTTAGTTCTATATCCAACAATGGCTCCAAAACCAGATAAAGCATTATAGTTTGTACGATAGGAACGCTTCGACCAAGCCCCATCACAAACCACCGTTATAAATGGAACGCCGTCTGCATGTACATCTCCTGCTTCCAAAGCCAATGTCTTTTCTTCTTTAACAGCTTCTTTCATCTTTTCAAAAGCAATATCTTTAAGAGTTTTACAAGTAATTGTATGCACATTCGAATATCTTTTATACGTCATGCACGGTATTTCAAGGCAATTACTAAATTCTTCTAACATAGAAAAACCTCCCCCCACCTTTATAGTTCCAGCAGCAGCCGCTTCGTAAATTCCTATATTTGTCTGCTCCTTGGCAGGATCCATTGATGTCAACTTAAAAAATGCATTGCACATATTGCATTTTATATGAATTCAGAAATAAATCCAATTCGTTTTTCACCAATTATTTCCATATTTACTAAACTACATCCAAACATTTTATTGTGATGTGCAATCATTTTCAATGATTCAAAAATGTATCCAAAATCAACAATTCTGTGGCCTTCAATTTTGAAAATATCCGGTTTTGGATCATTCTGATTATTTTCCTGATTCCAATTTTCATCATGGTCATCGGTACTTACAATTATATATTTATAAAGGAACAATTTAATCAGAATACAATATTAAAATTTATCAATTTGATTTACCCATAAGATGATAAAATAAGATCATTTTCTACTGTCTCAATTGAAGATGATGATTCCGCTCTATCATTTGAAATTGCAGATATATTTCTATAAATAGACAAATCAATATTAAACAAACCTTCGTTACAGAGAATTGTTCGGTCGTTAAAAATGTAAAATATAAAATATATTTAATTTACCTATAAGATGATGAGGAAGGGTCATTTTCTGCTGGAATATCTCGTGAAATTAAATTGAATTTTGAAGTTGATGGTTCTTCATTGGTCATTTTTTTTCCTTGGCTTTAAATAATAAAATATACTATATTTGATATTTTTATCATTAGATGTTCTTTGTTAAATAAAAAAAGAAATACATAAATAATTAGAATGTTCTGGAGATAATGCGTTTAGGATTATGATTTTGTATATGGTAAATATTAAAGCTATATATTGTAATATTGTAAATATTCAAAGATGACCGGCCAGAAAAAATCCTAAATTCACCAAACACCGTAAAAAAATATCCATAATACCCCGAATTCGCCGGCCGGCACGTAGATGCGCCCGCTAAGCGAATCGGCGCCTGACGCCGCGCCCCCCGCTACGGGAAAAAGACTTCGGCGGCCGCTATTTGCCGACGCTTGTTCGCAATATGTTATAATTGGAATTTGGAATAGAAAAACCTCATCATAGCTATTGCTTATAAAATAATACTTACGCATTCCATTTCTGAATGTTACTTTGTTTCTTCCGTTGGTCATTCAATCTCAGCCCTGCCTTCGTTCTAGGTTTTCGTGGCATTGTTAAACAATTATACAAGCACAAAAATCTAACAACACTTAATAACACCAAAATTAACCTAACCGTGTGGAGACGATATCAGACGTTATTGAATAATACAAAATCATACACTTTACACGCATAAATAAAAAAAATTCAAAAATACTTACGCGCGCAATCTTCCAATAACACCACAACTAACACAATCAAACAAAATCTGAGCCGAAAATGTGTCGAATGGATAGTAATAATATCACTGCATGATTTCTGTAATTTTACAGAAAACGCCAAGAGCATCGAGTAAAATGCAACAGACGGCGGCACTTTACGGGCTGTATTTTTGCGATTTACAGGGGTCAGAAGAACATCTCTTAAATTTCGCACAGACCATGTTTTGTGTTCTAATAAAAACCAATAATCAGTAGAAAGAAGGAACTACCTTTATGCTGTTTTATTATTTAAAAAAAAAAAAAAATTGTACACTAAAAAAGCATCACAAGTAATGCCATTTTTTGTCATTTTATTGTAATCAAATGAAAGTTATTAAAAAAAAAATCAAGACAGTAGATGTGTCTATATATCCTTTATTTCCTTATTTTGAAAAGATGAAATAAATCGGTGTGTAAATAACAAAATTACAGCCGGAATACGGCAGCATGTTTTATATGGATTTTCGCTATGGAACAACGCGTACTATGGAGCCTTAAGATGTCAAACTGTATTGGATAAAAATGTTCGGTGTTACATAAAACTCTCTGTATGTGTTACAAGGTATGACAGAATTGGATCTTTCCATGTTTTCCCCTTATTTCTTTCCCCGCAGGCGTTAGATCGTACGTGGAGAACAATGACGTTATATTTGGTTACGTTTTTGACTCTATCATAACCTCTCTTTCCGGTTTCGCTGTACTTTCATAGATAGATTTTTTAATATTTTGTCTTAAAAACGAGTGTTATTAAAATAAGACTTTGTGTGAGTGTTAAGTGTAATTAAAATAATAGTTTGTGTTACGTGTAATTAAATTAAAAAAATATGTTGACGTTGATTGGGTTATAAAAAGAACATATTTGAAACAAGGATTATTTATAAGAATTAACTATTTAAATTACTAATAGTAAGTTTTTAAAAATAACAAAGATTTTAAGAGCAAAATCTCTTAAACAAAATAAAATGCAAAAAGGAGAAACTGTAAATAAATACAATTACATACATTAAGGGTCTTTTTTGATGTACGAAAATCCTCATTTTTTTATTCCAGCCTTCCCAGAAAAGCTAGAGTTTGAAAAAATTCATACATAATCTTGACCCCATTTTAGGACCTGTGTGCATCGCTTATGATTCGTTTTTCTGAAAAAAAATCATGAAAATTGCAATAATTTTCAATCACGAAATAATCTTCAAAAATTCTCACGGATTTGCAAAACCGATGCACACCGGACCTATTTTTATCCCCTGAACACTTCTGTAAGGTTAGATTTTCACGAAATGGCCTGGGAAGGCTCAAATAATAATTTTCACACGTTTTGCAATTTTCCGCGTACCGTCTCGCCACCTAGTGGTTGTATAGCGGAAATATGGTATTTTTCAGTTCAGGGTGTCTTTAATAGATGGCGATCTTACGTGACAACAATTTGCGGGATTTCTTTGAAAAAGTCGTTATCTTAACGATTCTAAGAGACTGCTCGCAGATTTTTATGATCTGTTCTCGTGGCTTTTTAGATATTTTTCAGTTCTAATCTTTACTTTTCAAACTGCTGTTTTTACAGCAAACTTATTACGAAATTGCTATCTTAAGGGTCTTTTTTGATGTACGAAAATCGTCATTTTTATTCCAGCATTCCCAGAAAAGCTAGAGTTACGAAAAAATTCATACACAATCTTGACCTCATTTTAGGATCTGTGTGCATCGCTTATAATTCCAGCTATTATCGTTTTTCTGAAAAAAATCATGAAAATTGCAATAATTTTCAATCACGAAATAATCTTCAAACATTCTCACGGATTTCCAAACCGATGCACACCGGACCTATTTTTACCCCCTGAACATTTCTGTTAAGTTAGATTTTCACGAAATGGCCTGGGAAGCCTCAAATAAACATTTTCACACGTTTTGCAATTTTCCGCCTACCGTCTCGCCACCTAGTGGTTGTATAGCGGAAACGGGGTATTTTTCAGTTCAGGGTGTCTTTAATAGATGGCGGTCTTACGTGATTACAATTTGCGGGATTTCTTTGAAAAAGTCGTTATCTTAACGATTCTAAGCCACTGCTCGCAGATTTTTATGATCTATTCTCGTGGCTTTTTAGATATTTTGCACTCTTTCTAATCTTTTCTTTTCAAACTGCTGTTTTTACAGCAAACTTATTACGAAATTGCTATCTTAAAGCACAGAGTATGGAGTACCAGAGTATTCACGCTGGCTGTGCGGGGTCAGGGGGGCGGCTCTGTCAGGTGGCTCACCCAGCAGGTGTGTGATTTAGAGTAACTACTAGGTTTCCCCACTCCTCCCAATTCATTTGTATATCGGATCCGCAGAGGAATGTTTATATTTTTTCCTCTCTAACGGTACCGACGGAACGAAAAATGATGACGCTCGGTTTGTTTATTTTATCAAAATAAACAAATCGAGCGTGAATCTACACCATTCAATTTTTAATTCCACATATAATATTGAAATCTAGATTTACTCTTATGTAGTGCAATTTAAATTAAAATAAATACAGTTATATGATACAGGTAGGGATTGGAATACCGGCATACCGGTTAATCGCAAAAATTGCTCTTCAAAATGTACCGGTATTTTGGTAAATCATATCAACATTATGTACATTTATTTCACATCTTCAACTATACTTCTGACAAAAATAGTAGATCGATTATGTGTTTTTAAACTTCATAATAAATCAGTGTTTGTACGCGTGGCGCACGAAGTAAAATTTCGAGTTTAGAAAAGCCTGAACAAGCTTCGCTCGTGCCGCCAAATCCAAATGTTCAGGGTTTTTTAAACTCGAAATTTTACTTCATGCTTAATCGGGAAGTGGAAAACACTCACACAAATCCATGTTTTATATTTATAGATTTTTTAAATATGTTTTTCACTAATTTCCACGATTTCTTATTAATCCACTTCATTTGAAATGTTGTAACAGGTTTCAAGTTTTTGCCAAGATTTTATAAATAAAATTTAATATTCAATATAATTTGTCAATCAACCGAACAAAATAAACTCTAGTATTTTTGAATTTTACAATATGTCAGTGATTTATACGCGTGGCGCATGAAGTAAAATTTCGAGTTTAGAAAAGCCCCGTGAAAATTTGTCTCCGGTCGCTAGCGCGACCCTCGACAAATTTTCTACGCGGGGCTTTTCTAAACTCGAAATTTTACTTCATGCTTAGCCTGGGATTGAAAACACTCGTTCGAATTTTAAATTAGACTCTTTTATAGAATCAACGAATGTCCGCAAATGTACAGAGTATACGAATATATAAGGATATGATATATAAAAAAAAGTAAATTATTATGTCATATATTAAAAATTTTTGTTTACTTTTGGGGTTAAAAACCTTACTTCTTTGGATGTAGATGGCAAATCCTCTTCCAATTTTCGGGTGTACATGTGAATGGGCTTTAACACTGTAATAGGTCAGTAGGGGTCATGTGCAAATATTATTTTTGACGAAATTAAATTAAAATATTAATACAAAAATCACCCAAGAAAATAATAAAGAAAAATCAACATCCAGTAAATACGAAAATAACATTAGTCGATTAAAATTTTTTATGTGAAAGAAATAACAAATGCAGCATCGCCTTAAAATAATAAACAAGTACCGGCGCGTGGAGAAATGCTAAGACATACAGAAAGATTCAGTTCAGGGTTTAACGAACGCAAACACAACAAGTATGCAAAGTCAGGGAAATGAAGTTGACGTCAGAGAGGGAAGGGTTTTGTGACCATATATGGTAGTAGATAAAATTTAAGCAACAAAATGGGGAGGGGAGAACTTTGAGAGCAGCAAAGAAACGATTCTAAAAATCAGTTAGTTTTGGGACAGGGACTAGGACAGTCAGTATTTGAATGTAAATGGGGACAGTTGACAATGATAAGTTTCTGTGGGATGTGAGGTAGTGAAGTAATGTTGATAAAAAGAGTTAAGTATTGAGAATGGAGTTAGAGAATGGAGAATGGAGTTAGGGATAACAACGTTGGAGGGACTATCACGTAAGAGTAAAATTAATTCTACATTAAACCGACTAAGTTGAAATCAAACAAACAAAACCAGCGAAATAATTTAAACATCTGAGAAAGGGGGAAGATGAAAGGGGGGGGGGGATGAGAATGAGGGATGCATGGTGGTTGATGTGTAAGGCCGAATTGAACAAGAACACGAAGTATGTCCTACTAACTAATCGACCCAGTCGATTGATGTGTTAGGCCAATCCGAGTTAGTATTGCGCTAAGTGTCCTACTAACTAACCACGCGAATGAGGGATGTATGGTGGTTGATGTGTAAGGCCGAATTGAGCGAGAAAACGAGGTATGTCCTACTAACTAATCGAAACAGTCGATTGATGTGTTAGGCCAATCCGAGTTAGTATTACGCTAAGTGTCCTACTAACTAATCACGCGAATGAGGGATGTATGGTGGTTGATGTGTAAGGCCGAATTGAGCGAGAAAACGAGGTATGTCCTACTAACTAATCGAAACAGTCGATTGATGTGTTAGGCCAATCCGAGTTAGTATTGCGCTAAGTGTCCTACTAACTAACCACAAGAAAAAAATAACTCGATTATGAGTGGAACGAGGTGAAAGGTCGTTCCGCTCATTAATCGAAAATGAATGGCGATTGATGTGTAGGGCCGATGTGAGAGATTGTCCCACTAACTAATCGCAAGTGTGTCGAGTGTGTGATGCTAGCTCCGAGATGGTTTTTGTGGGTTTCCCATCTCGTAATGCAAATGCAGGGGCTAGTTAATTTTGCTCCCACAAGTAGAGTCATACATTTTTTTTGAGTTTAACTAAATGCACATGACTTTAAGCATAAACGTTGGGTAATATATTTTGTGAATATAAATAATCTAAGACATACCAATTCATTAGAAATGTCATGAAAGGTCAATAAACTTTGCATACGTTAAGCTCATATCCTGTTTTATTTATTGTCCGTCCATCCTCCTAGTCAAATTAAAAGGGAATAAAGACACAGTATTTACGATAATGCATATTGACACAAACAACGAACCTGGTAAATAAATAAAAGGGTTACTACATACACAACACAACGTAAACAATAATACAAATTATAAATTTGTACAATACCTAGGGTCGAATCATTACAACACTTCTAAATCGGAATCCGAATCACTTAATACTATGTCAAATGGTTTTGGAATTGCTGATTTTAACAGTCTATTTTGTTGGTAATTTGTAAAATCACTTGCTCGAAAATGTTTATTACACAGGCGCTTTGAAGAAAGTTTCTTTTCGGACAAAATAAAGAGATCCATATTACCACAATTTTTTAACCAATGATCACATCTTTCGCTATTATTTACAGGAAATGTAAAGAAGTGTACATCCTCGGTTTTCCTCGCGCCACAATCACGATAGGCGCATTTTAAATAATTAGCCATATTTTTACAACTAAATATCACTAGAACTACAACTATTATGTAAAAACACTAAATGTTCACTATACTTAATTAAATTATAGTTTGTCCGTATAAAATTAGAAACCGTTAACGTGCACACTGGAGAGCGAAAAACATACTGATTATTTTTCTTAAAATATTTCTCACTGACGATTTCCTATAAGTACTTTGAAGAGGGTACTTTTACAAATATTTTTCTATGTATTTTTTACATCCTTAGTAATTGATTTCTAGGGCTTAAGAACAAAGGCAGATAAGAAGGGTACGAATTTGGACTGTTTTTTTAGATCATCTGTGGGGCGAGTGAACACTTGAAAACGAACACTTTAAACCAAATTATCAGTAGATTTATGGGTTTCCAAACAGTCGTATGATGCATTATTTTTACTAAAAAATTTAACTATATTAAATAAATCGATAAAAGTTGTGATAAAAATATAATTCATTGCTCTCTATAAAGAAAATACAGTACGTCCGTTTCAAGACGCATATAAGTTGTTAAGCAGTCCATGCATGTGTATCTTCTAAACGGCAAGAGATACAGATCTGTTAAATGGTAGAAAATATGCAAGACGATGAGTACCAACTATACCCGGTGTTAAATTAACAAAAAAGTTGAACCATCAGAGCACATTGCAAAAAAACTGATTTTTGCGATTTTTTTATTTTCCTTTATAACTTGGTTATTATTGATGATAGAACGATATAGAGCAAAAACCGCTGGAGATATCGAGATGAAACTTAAAACTTAAGCTTTTTGAAAGGATAACCGGAAGTGGTACTTTACTCTTAGCGTTTTTTAGTTTTTTCCAGATATTCACAAAACTAAAAAATGTTTCAAATAAACATTGTATACAATAAAAAATGAAGATATATCACTTTTTATCATAGCACTCTTAGTTTAGGAGTTATTTAAAAATAGTGTTTTTTTACATAATTATTGTTGGTTATAACACCGATAGGCCATGAAGTGTCGTGGCGCAGGCTGTAACGCGCCGTGCTCATAATCGAAAGGTTCCGGCTTGAAATGCAGTCGCCGGTTGCTTTTTCTTTTTTATTAATTTATATTTAATTACATTTAATTCAAAAATATTAAATCTAAACGGGGAAAGTACTATGATGGACACATCACCATTTTTTTTATATGGGCGTCAAAGTTGGCCATGATATCATTTTGTAGACATTTATTTTTTAATTTGATGTATCATATGGTAGGTTTGTTTTCATTAATAGGAAAACTGGACGATATTTTCATAGTATTTGAAGTTGGCTATGAATATACCAAAATAAATGAAATAATAACAATAACAATACTAACATAAAGCGTTATTTGTTTTTGAAAAAATAAACATATCATATGATATACCAAATTAAAGAGAATTAAAAATCTATAAAATTAGCTCATGGCCAACTTTGACGCCCATATAAAAAAAATAAGTTAGTATGCATATAGTGGAAAATATTTGCTTTATGATAAATCTGACTACATATTATTAAAAAGCATAAAAAAGTGCCCTAATAATGTCAAAATATTATCCTTCTATCATCAATAATAAGTATGGTCTGAACTTTCAACTGTTTTGTTAATTATATAATGGATATAGCTAGTACTCATCGTCCTGCATATTTTCTCCCCTTTAACCAAATCTCTATCTCTTACCATTTAGAAGATACCCATGCATGGGCTGCTTAATCGGGACACCCTGTATAGATTATTTAACTTAATTTTAATTTAGTAAACCTTCATGGAATTCGTTTAAATGTCAATTTTGAACTTGAAAATATTACAAAAAGCGATTCCACCCCACTTTTTCCAATCCATTTTTTCCACTGAGTTTTTTATCCACTTGTTCTTTTTTCCACTGAATGGTTTTTCCATTCATTCTTTTTTCCATTAATTTTTTTCCAACGTTTGATTTAAAATATTTCGATGTCAAAGCCAACTTCATATCGCCTTGTTATAGCGTTTTGACATTTCGGCTGACAGTTTCGGTCGGGTTGTGAAAATTTCGGGTTGTGATTCTGATTGGACGTGGGATTCAAAATGATTGTGAAATTAATTGTGGGTGTGACTAAAAATCCTGCGCTACATATTGACGGTTACCTGTACACAAAAACGGATGAAAAAAATGGAAGGGTCTTTTGGAAATGTAAGTCCTATCCGGAATGCAAAGCTCGAGCTGTTACGCGGTCGCAGTTGACTCACGGGCAGGTAAGAACAATTTTGTTCTCAATTTAGAACAAGATTCTAATGTGGCGGGTTGAATACAGGTTGTTGAAGTTGTGAGAGGCCCAAACGAATCTCTACACGAAAATCATGCCCCTAACGTAGAGGCTGTGGAAGCTATGCGAATAAGGGGTACTATGAAGCGACGTGCCGAAGCTCATCCAGAAGTTCCCCCGGCTCAGCTGTTACGGACCGAACTTCAACATGTGCGTTCAGGCGTTCTTGCACAGCTTCTCGAGAGACAAAATCTGACGAAAGCTATCCAGCGGAGAAGGCTGAAAGACATGCCAACGAACCCCACCACTCTAGAGGAACTGGGCGACGTGCCAGCCACATATAAATCAACACTCGGTGGAGAGACGTTCCTCATCTACGACTCGCGGAATGATGCCGACGTGGATGAATCTGTTGGAAGAGTGATGATCTGGGCCACCAAAGAAAATTTGCGACGACTGGCCAGAAGCACAACGTGGTACGTCGGCGGGACGTTCAAAGTCGTCCCAGCTATATTTTTCCAGTTCTTTGCTGTTCTCGGAAATTTTGTCCAAATTGTTAACGGAGTTGAGAAGAGGGTGGCTCTGCCTGTCGCGTACGCGCTCATGGAAAATAAGGCACAGATGGCATATGAGAAGGTCTAATAGTTAAACTTAAAGTTAACTTTAAGGTTGTATTTGTGAGTAATAACAAATATTTAACTAGGTTTTTGAAGTTATTCGAGACGAATGTGACAGGCATGGGTACGTCATATCTGCCACTGTTGTAATGACGGATTTTTATGGCTATCATCAACGCAGCCCAGACAATGCACGCCAATGCAACTGAGAAAGCTTGCTTTTTTCACCTGAAACAGTCAATATTCCGTCGCATACAAGCAGAAGGACTGCAACAGGCTTACAACAATCCGGATGACCGATCGATCAAAGAGGCAGCGTAGATGATGTGTGCGACTAGTTTCGTTCCAGTTGAGGATGTTGGGGAAGCGATCGACATTTTTTCAGAATCGGCACCAGAAGAATTTTCTGAAATCATCGATTACTTCGAAAATAATTATGTAAGAGGCAAACCGGCCAGGGGGAGACGTCGTGCCACGCAGCCGAGGTATCCTCCAGCGCTCTGGAACGTGTATGAGGCTGTGATGACTAACTCATCACGAACAAATAACATGTCAGAAGTATGGCATCACAGATTTGCAGTTGTAGTCGGCAAAGACCATCCCAGTCTCTATGCGTTTCTCCTGGAGATACAGAAAGAACAGGGCGACACCGAAACAATGTTTCGCGAACTGGATTTGGGGCGTAAAATTAAAAGGTCGGAAAATTTGGCGCGAGTAAAGACAGAAGAGAGGATATGTAATATAGTTAGGGACTACGAAGTACGAAAGGAAGCTGATGAGATAGCAGAGTACCTCCGCGCAGTAGGGCACAACATTCAATTTTAATCCGTGTAAATCCTTGTAAAATAAAATGTCTAAAAAGAAGTGAAATAATATATTTATAGTGGAATAATATATTAATGGATAAAATGATTGGTGGAATAATACATTAGTGGATAATATGATTGGTGAAAAAAAAGGAGTGGAATATTCGGATTGGAGAAAGTGGAGTGGAAAAAGTGTCCCCATACCACAAAAAGCATTTCAGTGTTTGCCTCCCGGCAAATCCAAATTTTCACGCTTTTCTAAACTCGAAATTTTACATCATGCTTAACCAGGTAGTGGAAAACACTTGTTTATAGCCTCAAATTGAACTTTTATAAACAATAGAAAGTCGGAAAATGTGTACTTAAATATTACATACTTACTTAATTTTAATATTTTTCATTAGAAGAATATTTATATAGGAACAATAAATTGTAGGCGTTAATTCCAAAGACAATATATGTATTAAATAATCATCAATTTTATTTATTAAATTTGATTATACAATAAACAAAATATCCAAATTTTCAGGCGTTTCTAAACTCGATTTTACTTCATGCGCCACGCGTATAAAACACTGATTTAATGAGATGTTTAAAAAACGTATTCTTTTTAATCACTCTTGTTCCCTCATGAACACCGATAATAATAAAATAAACCGTTCAAAATACACGTTTTTATTTTTCAAATATTATATTATAAGCTCCCCCAGTTACCCCCACCCCCCGTGGATCCGTGCCTGATTGACATAATTAGTTCTCAGGTAATACCTCGGCGGTGGCGGAGAACTTTGCTTAATCGCAGAGGAAACAATATTATTGTTTACTCTGTGGCTATATATTAGTGGAGATATAAAAGATCAAATTATCTATAAACTGAACGCATTAAAACAATAATGTTTTTATTTCACATCTGTCAATCAGCAGTAAATTGGTGTATGGGTCTATTGAAATATGAGTATATTTATGTTTACATTAACATTCCAATGAACGAATCATCCCATATGTTTTTGTGCCTTAAATCGCCATCAAATTTACAGGAAACTGTTTTGGTTGAAGGTTTTAATAGGTGGATGTTTTGATAATTGCCTCAGAGATGGCTACACTATGCAAACTGTGGATTCCGAGTTACAGGCGTGATTCTTTCCTCTGTGCTAGGACACAGTTCTTTCACACCCAGGGGTCTATCAGGGTGACTTATAATAACACAACACACAGGTAGACCACGGAGGGGATAACAATAGAAAACAAAGGCTAGGTTCGATAATAATAAATGCAAATATTCAACAATTAATGAATTAAAAGTGGCGGCAAAAAGAATATATTTTTAATTAGAAAAATGTAAACGCTCGAAATTCACGGTCACCGCAATCGCGAGTTTTGAACGCTTGGGCGATAAGATAAATAAGATGCGAGACCGATGTCTCTATAAAAAGTGACATTGATGTACACGGACAGTGAAATTGAATTGAGCTGACGGCCGGGAAGCGTTGAAAATACAATGTTTACTAGTTCAGTAGACTAACTCCCAAGAGGAAACAAACACTATCAAACTCTCAGCATTTTTCGTCAAAGTAGGGGTATTTATCTTATTGCGGTTTATGCACCGAAAGTCACTCCAATTTGCTGAAGAAGTAGGAGCACATTTAAACACAACTGTTCACTGCGATCATTATTTGTAGTGTATGTATTCACGTTAAAATACAAGTAAAAGATCAAAATTGGTGCAGATATGTAGCAATTTATAAGGAAGTTGTGCTGTGTGTTCAGTTTACACTGGAAATGTGGCATAAAATTACAAGAAAAGGCAAGAAGGACATCTCATAAAAACATTAACCTAAAACACGAATTGTGACTAAACGGTAAGTTTTAGACAAAGACATACAGAGAGTTTTATGTAACACCGAATATTTTCATAACGATAAATTTTCTTTTAAATGTACATAAGCATACATTGTATATTTGCCGATGCTAGGTTTATTAAAAGAATTTAATTTGAAGCTTTAACCGAGTGTTTTCTACTCCCAGATTAAGCATGAAGTAAAATTTCGAGTTTAGAAAAGCCTGAAAATTTGGTTTGGTCGCGTAGCGCGAAGCGCGGAGCGGCCAAACCAAATTTTCAGGCTTTTCTAAACTCGAAATTTTACTTCATGCGCCACCGGTACAAAACACTGACATACTACGAAGTTCAAAACACACCGCTAAACTTTACATTGCATCAGTGTTTTGTACCGGTGGCGCATAAAGTAAAATTTCGAGTTTAGAAAAGCCTGAAAATTTGGTTTGGCCGCTTCGCGCTACGCGTCCAAACCAAATTTTCAGGCTTTTCTAAACTCGAAATTTTACTTCATGCTTAGTCTGGGAGTGGAACACACTCATTTTAAGTTTCAAATTGAACTACTTTTAAGAAAACAACGATTATCTAAAGATTTACGGCATATACGCTGTAATTGGGACATGTATACTTAAAAGAAAAACTCCTTGTATGTACAAGTTGAGGCATTAATTGCAATAGATTAGCTACAATTGGTAATGGTCATATAGGCAACCCAATTTACACATAACCTAAAAATTAAAGGTGTCAAATTGTATTTTATGAAAATGTTCGGTGTTATATAAAACTCTCTGTATATTGCTTCGCAGTTGTTACATTGTATTTAATAAACGCCACTTCTTTGATCTTTTTCGGTCTTATCTTTGTAGGGCCCTTTATACATACACTCTTTCGTCGACGATTGAATGGCACACGGCGGGAGTCGACTCAAAAGTGTACGTGTAAATGCAAATTTTGCGTCGAGGAAAGAGTAGAATAAAAACTGCATGTGCAAGTGCCACTACGTTGAGGAAAGAGTAGAGTGTGTTTAATTCCGCATGACGGTTTTGCGTGGGTAAATGAACGGCAACATAATAGAAACACCACACATCACACAAGAGTCACCGATTGCGTCGATGCAGATCAGGGGCACTTAATTTCATTCTACTCTTTCGTCAAGGATTAAACGCCACTCCTGAACGGCGTCTAATCCTCGACGCAAAAGTGGAGTTGAAAAAGTACATCTTTTAGCCGGCACGCCACGCTTTCCTCGATGCAGGCAAGAGTGCCATTCAATTGTCTACGAAAGAATATACGTGTAAAAGGTCCTTATTGTTAATCAGCAATTTGCCTAAATTGATTTTATTACCGCAGATTGTATTTATGTCTAGACTGTTTGAAATGTTAACAATAGAGGAGGATTTTTGGTTTACATAATTAAAGGCGACATAAGATTTGGGTTTTGATTCATCTAAACCTGGGCAGATTTATTTCAACAAAGAACGTCTTCGTTTTTTATTTACCATTGTATCGATTAAATTATTACTGGCTATGGTTTTTATAATTCTCAATTCTTCACCTTTATCGATTTTAAATCTGCGTTACTCTCAATACAGAAGATTGAAATAAACCCCAAAATGAATTTGTTAGCTTTAAATATTAGAACTTTATTTTTTGAACTAAATAATAATGTATACTCCCCTCTTTGATGCTGTATTATAAAAACAATGTACAATGTATTTTAGGTACTCAGTTTGATAATGACTAGCTTGTAGTCGAAACTATAGTCACTGTAAAAAGTTAATTAAAGTGGTAAAACAAAGTTAAGTGTTTTAATATTATTAAATAATAATAGATATGTAGTTAATCTCTGTTGGGTACCTATCCATTTTGGCATCTTGGGAAATGAAACTGCCTATATTTAGGCTAAATATGTTTTTTTTTTCATCACCCTTCACTGATTATTTTAAAGTACTTAGGTCCAGCCTTAGATTAAAGTGGCAAACAGTTTGGTCCGCATCTTCTTCCCATACTAAATATTTTTCCATGCATCCTGTTATTCCATCTAGTTTATAGAGAAGATTTGTAACATTTATCATCCGTATGAAGATGGGTCATAACTCATCTCCTAGCCATCTATACAAAATAAGGGTGATCGACTCTCCAAATTGTCTTTGTGGGGAAATTGGAGACTTAAATCACATATTTTTTCCATGCAGTGACTATTATAAAAAATGTAAAAAATATGCTTTTCTATTATAACAGCTGGAAATTCAGCTCCTCTCTCTATTCATTCTGTACTCTCTAAATGTTGTATAAAATCTTGCCTTATCCTATTTTCTCTTTTACATGAAATGTATTAGTTTCATATAATAATGGGTGTGTTTGTCTGCATTCATTTAAGGGAAACTCTTTACTAACTATCTGCTGTGGCTGGCTGGTCAAGAGCTGTTTTGCTAAGGCGATTAATTGTGCAAGAAGAAGAATATGCACTAATAAATCATTATTTCTTCCGGAGAGTAAGCGAAAACATTCCATAGATAATAAACAAGCACTAGAAATTAGTATTTTCTCGCTCACTTACTGAGTTTTACCTTTAAACCAAATATATCATTAATTATACATTGTCTATTTGCATTTCAACTTACTGAGTTTTACCTTTAAACCGATCCAATTATTAATCACACATTGTCTATTTATATTTCAAACGCTGGTATGTATTGGTTATATTGAATATGGTGTGTGACTTTTCTTCTCTGAAATTTTATTCAATTTCATCGATTTACAGATTTATTATTATTTTATACGTGATTTAATACACATAGCGACGTCTCTCGATTTATCGTAGAAGAATTAATTTTTGTTTGAATTTAAATTGTTAAATTTAATACACGTAGTGACATCTCTCGATTTATTGTCAAAGTTTTACCTTTAAACTGATTCAAATATTCGCACATTGTCTATTTATGGATGTGTTGGTTTTATTGAATATGCGTGTGTGATTTTTTTTTCTCTCTTTAATTTGTAAATTGCACAAAAACAGCCACACATTTTCTATTCACTTTCATCTATTTCAGTGGTCTCCAAACTACGGCCCGCGGGTCAAATCCAGCCCGCGACTTGCATGAATCCGGCCTGCGATTGTTTGTAATTTTTTTTGTAAATGTCATATTTTGAAATATTGTAACAATTGTTCCTTAAATTTTTCATAATTTTATAAAATTAATCGGATCTTGGCCGACTTTATTATGTAGAATTGTATTTGTGGCCCGCGAAGAAGATAGTTTGGAGACCCAGGATCTATTTAATCGATTTAGTAGAGGTGCAATATCCGAAATGTAAACGCGCTCAATGATTTTTTGTAAATAATTCCAAATAAAATGCAATTGTACATTATTAAAACGCGAAGTGGTAATTAGTGTTCCTAATAGTGATTGTTAGTGTATGACTGTGGCAGCTCTTTGCAACCAGAAATAGTGTGTGAGTGTTTATATCACTGTGTGCTAATTCAAAATCAAATCATTGAATGGGTTTTGTTCTTTTATCTTCAACGTCTAGATTTTATTCATTTATTATAAGCGTCTTTATGAAAATCACACACTTGTAGGGGGATTTCTGTTGAAGAAGGATGATTCGATTTACTAAATAAATAAAGGTTGTTGATGTAATAATTACTCGATTTTTGAATGTTCAACTTGTCCATTTGATTTACAATTTCAAGACTCAATTTGGGTTTAAGAATTTGCGTAAAAATAAAGTGTTTAGAAGGTCTACAAATGAGTCGTCTATTTCCAAACACCCCTAAATTCATTTGAAACAAAATGTATTTAGGAGTTTTCGGAAATACGCGACTCAAAAATTCGGGAGTAATAAAATAAGATAGATACTTGTAAATAAAACACTTTTATTGTATATTTTTGCATAAATAAATGATTATTAAATGAATTTAATGATTTAATATATGCAACTTGTTCAACATACGCCTACGTATTTATAGCATACAATTAATTTATATGGTTTAAACTGTCGCGGTATTTAACATCTTGCATTTTCTTCTTCTCGTCGAACTTTAACACATTATTCTGTATTTACATCGATGAATAAGTATTTTTAAAAGAGTTTAATGTTTTATAGACCCAACTCGTTCAACACGCGCGTACCTTGGGTTGCCTACGCCGCGACTCCGTCATTACGTGTTTATCCAGTTTATCAACTGCGGCGTTGTTGTCTATGGTTTGATCGTCTCTGAAGCACTTTGTGCCAGGGCCTGTCAACTGTATAGGGCGTCAAAATTCTTGTTTGAGTTGTTTCACCCCATACCAGCAGAGGCGCATATGCTGCTAATTCTTCTTATTCTTCCATATTTTTTACAGAAATGTTCGCTAGATGGCGCAATAAGGCATTTCTGGTGTGAAAATATATTTTACATTTTTGATAATTCAAACCCATCAATGCATCAAGTGGTCTTAAGTGCTAACATAAACAAATCTGTAAGTATTGGAATATTTTCGTAGTTTCAGCTATTTTATTCCCATTTTAAATCCGTGTGGCTCACATGTGTATTTAATTAAATTGAAAAATTTCTGAAAATTGTTAAAAACATTAAAAAAAATGAGTCATTACTGTGCAGTTAAAGTGTGTTACAATTCAAGTAAAGACACCCGGATGCACAAGTTTTCGCAAAAAAAAGGGGGTAAGCTGCTCTTTGTAAAAACAATATGTTTAGATGTTTAGAAAGAAGATCTAAATTATTTGATTTGACATTTTTAATCTGACTTAAGTGCCTAATTATGAGCTAATTTGACTACAAATTATACTCATTTACTAATTTGCGTTAGTTGAATGCATTTTTAAGTGTTGTCAATTCTAAATGTAACTTGGTTTATTTGTTTCATTTTGCTAGATGTTCAAGTATTTCTAAAAATTAATACTACAAAACAGTATTTAATTCTTAACTGCGGGGACGCGTTCCTCTGAGAGATGAGAGGGATTGGGGCACAGGACAAAATATATGGGGGCCTCAGTAAATAATTTCAATCAAAAGTATTCAATGCTTCTTTGTTTTTTCGTCAACATGGTTTTTGTCAATTTAAGTATTTATTTACTGATATCTCCATTATTAATACACAAAAAATACAAATATGATATTACCAATTGTCACATATAAGTTTAAAAAAGAATACTTAAATTAATAATAAATCAAAAAAATGTCAACATTATAATATACAATGTGGACAAAAAAGTGTAATAATCTTTATTAAATGAAAAAGACTGAAAAATAACTAAAAAATTAATAAAAAATAAAAAAAATAAAGAAAATATATTTCATCATATTCAGTAAGCATCACGAGACCATTAATATTTTAAAAATGAAATATAATATTTATTTATGAAAATTTATATTCATTATTAAATATATTTTCATGTATGTGTTTTATCACTGTCTTGTCAGAGCTTAACTTTGATAAAACTATGCAAGTCTGATTGATTGCAGTCGAAAAATAATTATAACTATTATTCTAATTGGATCCCATTCTTTTACATAATATATGTTAATATATTATAATAACCTTAAGACAATTGATCACTCAAAAGATGCAATCAGTCTTTCCTAAAGCTATTCTATTTTAAAATACAATAATATACATTTAATTTGTAATAATCATATTCTAATACATATGTTCAATTGATTAGCATTAAAATAATATTAAAATATTTAATTTTTAACTATGTTTGTCCATGCTATCTTATTACTCATTATATTTAAGTGTTTCTTCAATTATAAATATATTCATTATTCACTACTGTCAGTGATTAATCATTATTCACTGTTTAATATACACTGTTTAATATGATATCATTTTCAAAATTTTATCTAGTAGTCTGCAAAGTGTCATATAATTAAATTTAAACGTCAAAATCATTTACATTATAAGAGAGTTTTGAAGTAGTTTAATATAAAAAATTAGAAGATACATGAAATCGACAGCAGTAGCAGACGACTACATTAAAAATAAAATAGACACAGCTAAAAGCCAAACCTACCAATGCAATAAAAATGTTTCAACAACTAATCAGAATCTTACTTTTGATATAAATTCTATTCCTGCAATTAAGTTAACAAATTGTTCAAGTATTACATTTAATATTACTAAATAATATTGTATTGTATTAAATTAATGTTAAAAATAAATACTATTCCTATTTATATAACTTCTTAATAAAAAAAAAAACAAAAGCATTATATTGTCGTGGACAAAGTATAGTGTACAACTCGCATATAATGGCTATTGATCACTCCGAACGACTTACTCCACTCGCCTAACGGCTTGTTCCGCAAACATCGTTCTCGTGATTAATAGCTATCATTATATGCTCGTTGTACAATATACTATTAATAAATATACTTATTTCAGCAATAGCATACATTTCTTGGAAATGTATTAAACTATAATTTTATTATATTAATATTTCTAAAATTTGGAAATAAGCCTTTAGAAAAAATAAATATAAGTATACTATATTATTTCTGGTTTTAGGTCTATCAGAAGTGGCTGGAAGCAGTTAATCGGCCTGAGTTGTATACAAAATCATTAAAGCAGCTAAGTAACTATTATGTTTGTGACAGGCATTTTGCGAAGTCGACCAAAAGTAATTTAAGATCCAGGACAAATTTACTACCTGGTAGTGTACCAACACTATTTTTGAAAACAGTTGGTAAGTTAATGATGCACTCCCCATTGATTAATTATTTTAAAATAGGTATTAATTGTTTGTAAGCTACATTTCTTCATTTTGTTCATAGATGTACATGATCCCCCGTGTGCATCGACCAATGATGTACAGGTGGCAAATGCTGAGTTGGCCAAACATGAAGACAATCCCTCGTTCGTGATGGATGTAGTTGATCCCTCATCGGTGATAGATCATCCACATACATCCACAGTATCAGAGGTGCCACCTGCAACAGCTCATTTAGCTGTATGTGTGGAGCATTCCTATTCGGTGATGGATCGAGCACCAACATCCACTGATGCTCTGCAGGTGCCACCTGCTAATTTGGATGTATGTATGGAGCATCCCTATGCGATGATGGGTCAACCACCTACATCCAGCGATGATATACAGGTGTCTTCTGCCGATCAAATGTATTCGGTGATGATGAATCCATGTTCATCCACATATGCTGAGATGTTTACATCATCTATATTTATCAAAAACAATCCATATGATCTCAAGAAATCCCGGACCAAGAAAGAATGTAAGTTTAAAAATTGCCTATTTCATTTTTATATTTCAGTAAACATATCCCTGTGAATAATTTCGTTATTGATGTATTGGCCTCTACAGCTAAGAAAATGCCCGCCGGTGGCGATGCCGGTACCGAGAAGACGCATTTAACCGCTTTATACATCTGCCTCCTGGAGATACATTATAATATTTATAAATTTGGCTCAAGCTTGAAAAAATCCACCATGTGGGCTACAAATAACGTGAGTAGGTTAAGCCCAAAAACCTCCATGTAAACACGATTTGGACACACTTACTTGCTTAAACATATACTATATAAACCACTGTAACAATGCCACTTCCTTTAAGATATCGACAACGACACATTTTCAAAAGAAATACACAATGTGCGAAGTATACGTGTTTTCTACAGCTGGTTTCGGGGTTTGGAGCGCCCCCACTGGTAGCTTTAGAGGCCAATACATAGGGGAATGTATACAAAACAAATGATTGTTGTTTACTTATCTAACATTTTTATTTTTTTATTTACAGGTTTGGAGGTGAAGTTGTTGACAACTGTAAATGCGAAAAGTCAAAGAAAGCTTACCCCTCAAGCTCGGATGGTATATTCATATGCACGTGACCTTCAACGGATTGCTAGAAAATTGAATGCTCAAAACGCTTCTAATAAGAAACGTCTTGAGCAAGCAATGAAATTTGCAAAAACCGGCGAAGGATGGCGTGCAAAATTGAATAAAACATCCTTTAACTTTTTGTTGTTGCAAGTTAGGTTGCAACAGTATAAACCTCGGGGTAGGCGGTTTTCGATGGAAGACAAAACTTTTGCTTTGGCAATGTTTAAGCAAGGCCCTAAATTGTACAGGTTCTTAGCAAAAGTGTTTGCTCTTCCATCGAGGCAATCCCTACAAACCTTGTTGAATAGAATTCCCATTGGTCCGGGTATTAATAACCCAATTTTGGAGTTGTTGAAAATTTCTTGTGATCAGATGGACGAAGCTGATAAGTATTGTGCCCTTCTGTTTGACGAAATGTCACTTAGTGCAGGCTTATATTTTAATAAGGTTGAATCCTCCATTGACGGTTTTGTTAATTGTGGTGAGAGTACCAAAGCACGCTTTGCTGACCATGTAATGGTTTTTATGGTTCGTGGGATACTGGTGAAATGGAAACAACCCATAGCATATTTCTTTGTGGAACACGGTATGGGTGTTGCAGACCTTACCAGGAACATAAAAACAATTATAAAACAATTACAAGACATTGGTTTGCATGTTGTTTGCACAATATGCGACCAACATGCAACCAATGTCAAAGTAATAAAACGGTTGAGGGAGGATACAAATCGAAGACACATTTTAGGTGGTGAGGAGAATCGGTACGAAGGTTTCTTGATACGTGATCAAGAAATAATACCTCTGTTCGATCCACCTCATCTTCTGAAATGTGTCAGGAATAATTTATTAAAATATAATGCGTCATTCAGATGGGAGGGCACAAACTATATCGCTTGCTGGTCGGATATTGTGAAGCTCCATGAGATGGATAATGGGGACTTTAACTCTAAGATGCTGCCTAAGATAACTGATTGCCATATATATGAACAGAAAATGAACAAGATGAAGGTGAAACTTGCTGCACAAGTTTTTTCACAGCGAACTTCAGCAACATTGAGATTCTTAGTAAATAATGGTAATGAGTTATCTCAGACAGACACTATGTTAGATACGGCAGAGTTCCTATTGTTCTTCGATCAATTATTTGATAGTGTGAATGGTTCATTAATTAATGGCGATGATAACAAACCTTTAAGGTGCGCGATTTCTAAAAAGAGTGGGCATGTTGCATTTTATTCCAATGCGATTAATATTTTGAGAACTATACGATTTATTAGACCTAATGGAAAATTTATTCCGCCATGCATTGCAAACTGGATAAGTACATTAAAAGGTTTGCAATGTCTGTGGAATAAATTATCTTCTAAGTCTATTGAACACGTATGTCCTCGAAATATTAATCAAGATCCCATAGAAAATTTCTTTGGGTGTATAAGGAGTTATGGACGGCGCAATATAAATCCAACATGTTCGTCTTTTAAGTCCTCATTCAAAGCTTTCATTGTAAACAATTTTATGACAGTCAATTCTCCGTATGTTAATTGTGAAACTGATGTTACTAAGGGGGTACTGAATTTTTTACAAATGTTTTTAACTAATGATATTTCCCTACCACGTACATATCCACCCCCGAATATACCTGCTATGTTTGCATATAAAAGTTCATATAATTTTTTATGTGATAATACTAATGCCTACATAGCAGGATATATGGGAAAACATATATTAAAGAGAGTGCAGGGCTGTAATACTTGTAAACAAGAATTAGTGTGCGATAACAAAGAGTCTTTCAATTGCTACATTGAATGTAGAAATTACTATAGGAAAACTCTTTTGAAGCCGCACACTAATTTTTTTAATTACCTTTCAAAATCATTTCAAATTATTCAATATTATATTTCAAAAATTTGCCCATATAGTGATATTGCTCCATTTTTAAAATCAAAAATAAATTTATTCAATTTGTCCACTGCCTTCACCTGCACAGAGCACAATTTAATTGATGTCATTGATAATTATATGATTTCTTTTTATGTACATATGTGGGTACGTAATGTAAATAGGATTTTGAATGGAACAGAACATATAAAAATCAATGACATTATTAAAAAGATGGCTCTACAGAAATACACAAAACTGAAATCACGTAACTCTCGTATTTCAAAAAATAAAATGTTAATTAGTTAAAAATATTTGAAAATATATGGATGATCTTATTGACAATGAGATTGTTCATAATTAAAGTTTTTAGGTAGCTTAAAGATTTTCTCATCATAAATTAATAAATTTATTCCACTATCAATAATGTTGTTGCTTTACAATATCCACCAATAGAATAAGTTAATTTAAGATTATGTGGGGTACATATTTTTAGAGGCAAAAGGGGCAAACATTATATACATATATAATTTTAATGTGTTAACATCTTGTTTTATACATCAATTATAATGTTAAAATTGATAAGTATATGAAATGTTGACAATACTTTTGCCTTTAAATTAATTGTTATCTTAGATTTATATAAATCCCCTTATTTTTAATGTTATTTTATTTTAAAATAATATTTATTAACACTGAAAGCAGCAAATGCCCGACGTACGTAATATAATACAAAAGAACGAATTTCAAATATTTGTTTAAATTTAAATTAATTAATATAGGTGTTAAAAGGTTCATTAATATTGCAAAACGAATGCAACTAAATAATGCTTGTATTTTGTATTATAATTTTTATTTATCATTATTTATTATTTAAGAACAAATATAAATTTAACTGAAGAAGTATTCTTTGTTCTTAATATACAATATAAGTATTTACATAATACATAATATATGCAATGTGTATTACATTCATTGAATACTTTTGTATATAATAATAATAGTTCAAAGCAATACATACGTACTATATATATATATATATATATATATATATATATATATATATATATATATATATATATATATATATATATAAGTGATGCACATGCATGAGCGAGTAAACACACTTGTGACAATTACAAAATAAATAAATGTTTAATATATATTTGAGAACTCATGAACATTTTCAAAATTATATAAGTATTTTCAATTTCATGTATTATTCTGTTGTTTATTATACTAATTAATATAATACATTTATACGTAAATATGAATGAAATCGAGTGTTTTATTCTTGTCTTTGTATGACAATTGATGTGTTGTAGATTGTGTACATTTAAGAATCGCACATTATATGTTTTGAAATACATTTATGTTTATACTTCATATTTTTATAAATATATACTTATAAAACATTCCAACTAAAAGGATGGTGAAACACATTTGTTTATATCTATATTTTTCATTAAATATTTATGTTTGTATACAATAATTAATTATTTTTTTAATAAATGTTTTAAATTGTTTATGATTTTATTATTAGTCTTACCTTTCATTTTAAATAAGCTCAATTTGAATATAGGAATATACCCGCCAAAACCCCGCCGCCCCGCATCCCGCTAATTATTCGATGTCAGCGCCTCTCCTGGTAAGGGGTGAAACGAAAAAAAATTGACAGCTTGAAACGTTCCAAATATTAACATGGGAGTCATGTATCTATAAGTAATCTATACTTTGTGCAGCGAAACCGTTCGTTACATGCACTAAGTTAAACTGAACTGTGTTCATTTGCGTTGGTTTACTTGCACCGAACCTGCACTTTTTGCCCCTGGTCCAGAGTAGGTGTAACTAGTGCAGATTAGGAAAAGGAGAGGGTGGGAAATATACAATTTTCAAAGATGGATACGGGATATGTCTATAGTTGTGCAGAGCCTGTATTAACGAGCAAACATTCTGAAATCATCACCCAACAACCCTAATATTTTTTATTAAATTATGAAACATTAATTTCTTTCAGTTTTCCCAGTTTTATTTGTTTATAAAATACAGTACCAACATTTTATTATTAGTGTTTCCTTAAATTGTTGCAGAAATTATATTTTTACACCAAAAGCGTTCGTTTGTTTTCAGTTCAGTTCATGTACACTGACATGAACTGGTGACGTCTCAAACTAGAACTCAGTTCAACTAAGTGCAATACAAACGAAGAAACCTAGTACCATTAGCACTTGAACTTTTTATTCATAGATTTAAATATTGGCTACACTTTATTACTTTTACTCTCCGTCTGCATCCGGTGATAGATACGCCGCTGGTAATAAAACTAACAACACATTTTCAGGCTTTTATAAAATCGAAATTTTACTGCTGACAACACCGCAACGACTGTCAAATTTCTAGGTTATGTGAGGTTATCCTAAAAATGTCCTTACCCGAAATCCCCCTGGAAAAACTTCCAGAAGCATGGGGCGACGAGACGCGCTTAAACGTCATGTACGCCCCGTACAGAGACAAAAAACTCAACGCGAAAGACTGGGAGTTCAAGTCCGATTTTTGGAAAAAGACAATCTACGTCTACTGCACCTACCACAAAAACTACATTTGCACCTCGGATCAACTCTCCAGGGCTTTCTTCCACAAGGGACGCTCCCCCAGCTGCCTGGACATGGTCATGCAGGACATGTACGATAAACAGGAACTCCTGACGGTGCACGAGTTCAAACAAAAGCTCAAGCCGGCGACCACTTGGGCCGGATGGACGACCGATTTGCTCGTGAGAAAACCGATGGCCTGGGGCTTCAACATGATGAAGCAATATTTAATAAAGATGTCCATTATCGATGACGGTGTTTTCGTGCACTTGAAGGCCATCGGAGATAACGGGCGTTTGCTGTTGAAGAGTGTTCCCGATGATTTGAGGAACAAGGTGGTGGAGTTTAAGGAGTTGGATGGGGTGTTTACGGGGCACGATGGGGAGAACGCCAAGTTGGTGTTGCATTTTTTGGAGTGCATCGGGGAGGCTTCGTGCAGGGAGATCGAGCAGAGGGACGGTGTTAATAATATTGTTTTGGTTAAGATCGGGAATGTTAGGCACACGGCGGGGATTAGTGATTCCGATGTCGATGTTTATATGTTGGGAAGGACTGAAAAGATTTTGTTAGAAACTATTGAGAAATTGGAAAATGAGATCGCTACTTTAGTGAAGGATGCAAAAGGGCACATTCTGAAAGGTCACAAACAAGTGGTAAATTTTTAAAACGTACAAAAAACATTAATATAACCTAAAAATTCAAGCAAATCGTATTTTAACCCAATCATTTAATTATCAAAATAACTACAATCATTCCTATAACCTTTTCCATTAATACCTACCCCTATATTTGTTTATTTATTTATTCAAATGGTTAAACAAACATTTGTTTAATTAATACTGTGAATGATCAACAACCCATTAATCGAGCAATTATTATAGAGTTAACTCTCATCAGTTGATTTTAAGTAAAATTCAGCACCTATTTTTATGATTTGTATGAATAATTTATTATATTACATACTAGGAACTTTTGTTTCAAATATACTTAATGTAAATTAAAATTTTCCGCCGTTCGTTGATTTTATAAAAGCGTTAAATTTGAAGTTTCGAACGAGTGTTTCCACTCCCAGACTAAGCATGAAGTAAAATTTCGAGTTTAGAAAAGCCTGAAAATTTGGATTTGCCGGGCGGAGCGAAGCGAGCCCGGCAAATCCAAATTTTCAGGCTTTTCTAAACTTGAAATTTTACTTCGTGCGCCACACGTATAAAACACTGAAATATTGTAAAATTAGGGGTGTATAAAAGTAATGTTACAACATGTACACATTTCGAGGCAGGCTTTGTAACCTTACTTCCAAAATATTTTCCTTTTTCTTCACGCATTCTCAAGTCAGGTCAAATAATACAATGTATCAAATTAACTTATTCAGCAATTTAAAAAAAAAGAATGTTATTGCGTTATTTGCATTTAATGGGTTAAAAATAATTATTAAAAAAAAATAATGACATTGCGTTATTTGTATTTAATGGGTTAAAAATAATTAAGTAATATTATTTAAACTTATAAACAGCTAACATTAAAAGTGCGATTCTTTTCGCAATCTACAACAAGTTAATCTTACAAAGACTATATCAAACACTCATTGAAACAACTACTTCCCGGGCTAATACCCCGACGGACATTGAATTATACAACAATTGTTTGCTGTTACATACAGTAACCTACTGCAATTGTAACAATTTGGGTCAAATTATTCAGGCCATCTATAGACGCGTTTCGAGATTTATCTCTCATCAGTATAGCTTTGCCATTCCCTCTAATTAATTTGAGACCTTAGACTGGCGGTCACGTTACCGTTCAAACATAAGTATAAATGAAATTGCCAATTCTTGGTTGCAGAATACTTCAATACTTATGTTTGAACGGTAACGTGACCGCCAGTCTAAGGTGTCAAATTGTTTAGAGGGAATGGCAAAGCTATACTGATGAGAGATAAATCTCGAAACGCGTCTATAGATGGCCTGAATAAATTGACCCAAATTGTTACAATTGCAGTAGGTTACTGTATGTAACAGCAAACAATTGTTGTATAATTCAATGTCCGTTGGGGTATTAGCCCGGGAAGTAGTTGTTTCAATGAGTGTTTGATATAGTCTTTGTAAGACTAACTTGTTGTAGATTGCGAAAAGAATCGCACTTTTAATGTTTGAAGTATTCTGCAACCAAGAATTGGCAATTTCATTTATACTTATAAACAGCTAGTTTTGCTTTCTATTAGTAATAATAAGCTTAGTCGATTAACATTTTCTAAATCGAAAACTGCATAGTTTTATTGCTACAGACAAGTTTACCTTTACTCAGAAATTGATGATTATACTTTCGTATAATTACAGGCAAAAACATGCTTAAGGAAAAAACACGACATAGAGAAACGAATAGATTCACGTGCGAACGCTCTCTACAACGTCCAAACGCTTTTATCCCGCGTGGAAGATGCGACCCACGATGCTCACATCCTGGACACATACAAATTCGCTCTCGATTCACTCAGGACAAACTTTAAAGACAATAAATTAAACGAGGAAAGTGTTACGAATACGATGATCGAAATTGGAGATGTAAGTCCAGATAATTTTTTTATTCCACAGCAGCGATGGCTGGCAGCCTAACTTCAGGGTCAGCCAGAGACCCAAGGTAATATGTATCCGTTATCGAAAGGTGACTTTGGTTGTGCAGTTCCTTGTATTTATAAAGCGTGATCCTAACCTCAAATTTTGTGTGTCTTGGCGTCGTGACCTACCCTGAAGTTAGGCTGTGAGCCGTCGCTGTTCCACAGTATTTTTGTAAATGAAGCATGCCATATGCAAAAGGTCGTAAGTACCAAATGACATATTTTACAGGAGAAACATAAAATGTGAATAAAAGTACTATGGCACTTATGACGTTTTGATAATTGAGTCCCTCTTTCTGTCACTTGTAGTAGCACTATCGCCCCGGCATTTATTGTACAAGTAAAGCATGAGATCTAGAACATACTCCGTATGTAAAACGCATTACTTAAAAATTGGCACTTACGACTTTTTGCATATGGCACGCTTCAAATGTATATAATTATATTCGGTTTTTTTTTTATTTTCCAACCAGATCTGGTTGTAGTTCTGATTTTTGCCTTCAAAATAAATTTGAGGTTATGTTTTCCACATGGTTGCCATGTGCTTAATTACCCTATCATAAAGATTAATTAAATGGCGAAACATTATTTTCGGCATATTATTACCATTTTTCTGTCAAATAATAAACAATTGCAACATGGCATATCAATGTCATTACATGACAAACAATAAGGACGTCCAAATAATCAAAGAACCTAAGAAAAATAAATCCCAAATCTTGTTGGCCAATAAAAAATAACCGAATATAGATTCGTAACAAATTAGATTTATATTTTATTGTGCCAATGTAAAAAATTACTTTGTTTACTCTTTAAGGTATTGGATATACATAATGATATTCAATCGACATTGGCTCAACCGTTGAGTGATAGTGACGGTGATTTGGAAGCCGAGCTCGAACAACTGCTTGCCGATAACACTGATGAGAAGCCGGGCAAGCCTTCGGACGTTTCACCGAAGCCTCATAAGGATGATTTGGATTTAATTTCGGATGAAATGAGCAAATTGGATTTACCCGATGTTCCGATAGAGAGCCCGAATGCGAGCGTTATTGAAATGGTTGATATTAAGTGAATTATATCAATTTTAATTGTAACTGAATGATTTTTATGGAAAATTGTTGTAATGCTTCGAAACAAAAAATGTTGATCTGAACTTATTGTTATTGTTATTTTAAAGATTTGGCCGATTCTGTATGCGAAATGATAAATTTAACGTACGTTATTCTTTACAATGTTGACCGCCACAAAATTGTTCATGATTCATGTAAACAATCTACAAGATATCTCGTAGTCGACAGTAAACGTGTTTTTTTTTTTTTTGGCCCTTTGAATGTGAGGTTAAGAATAACATATACTTTAAATTTAACATTTTACTTACATCGTATGTTTAATAAAATAAAGCTTCTAGAGTGCCATGGAAAATATTGTAGGTTGGCAACTCTGAAATTATACATTATAATTATTATGTCTGACGTTTTATATGTCAATTCCTAAAGCTTGTAGCCAACTTAAATTAAAAAAAAAAAGATAAAATCATGGCACTCTAGAGGTTTTTTTTATTGAACATACGATAGAATCAGCCCGAATATTTGTTGTTATTCAAGTTTTATAAAAAATTGTTGTAAAATGAGCTTAGTTAGAGTACAATACAAATTAAAAGTAATTTTGGAACATAATGTCACTTTCAATCGATTTAATTACTATGAAAAAACAAAATTTTATTTCTACGATTCGATTTGTTTTATCAATGAATGAAATTCGCTTTCGATGCAAAGCAAATGGTTGGTTATAAATTAAATTTGTTCAAGCGTAGGATGAGGTTTAACTGTAGGGTTGGTTAAAATTGCGAATAAATAAAGATTTATATTTTATTGTGCCATTTTTAATTGTAAAAAAAGATAGGATTGTTATAGTTTTGTATGAGCTGTATATAGAATAAAGATTATATTTTGCTACTAGAGACAATAACGATTTCTTTATTTTCTATAACCTTAAAACAATACAAAAACATAATCATAAATGTATTAATTTTAATTTCAACGCTTCCGTAACTCAAACCAAATACATATCTTAATTAGAATTAATTCATTACATATACGTAATTTATATCTGAAGGAAGGTTTACCAGACCCGACGCAATACCTCGACAAGTTGTAAACATCGAGGTTTTAGGTTCTGGACAGAGTATTTAAAACAAAATAAAAAAAATCAATATTGAGACAAACGATCACACTAATAAACTATAAAACTACAGTTTTTTTGAAAGAAACATTTGTAACAAGAGAATGAACCTGTGACCTCTAGAGCTAGATTCTAGATACAATCAGGTAACCAATTAATTCTAATTAATTGAGGATTGAGGGTCGGGTATCAGAAAGTTATAGTGAATGGGGAAGAGTGGAGATGGAATAAGGAGAAGGCGGAAGTAGAGAGGAAGGAGGAGGCAAAAAAGTACGAAGGAAGGAGGTAGAAGGGGGGGAGAGGAGGGATTTGGAAAAAGTGCGGAGGTGGAACAAAATGAGAGGGAGGAAGGGGGCAGGAGAAATGAGGAGAACATATATAGAATCTCCCCCTTCTAGGACACGGGCAGAAGGGCTATAAGAGGAGCAGGGGACTAGGGAGCAAATGTGGGAGAGTGGGGAAAGAAGGGTCGATAACGATAGGGTTTTGGAATGTAGCGGGAATAAAGTCTAAAGGGCAGAAGTACAAGCGGAAGAAAGACTTTGAGAAATGGGTAATTGAGGACATAGTGGGGTTAGTAGAAACTTGGATGGTGAAGAAGGAATGAGGAGAAGTGAAAGAATGGCTACCGAGGGAGTTTAGATGGGAGATGATAGAGCCAGTAAAATGTGCGAGGACAGGGAGGGCCAAGGGGGAATGATTGTTGGATGGAGAGAGGATAGGGAAGGATGCAAGGGGCAGACGATGGAGGGATACGAAGGGCTAGTGTGGGTAAATTATCAACAGAGAGGATATCGGGTTGATGTAGGGGTGGTGTACGTGAGCAAGAATTGGACAGACATAAGGAAGAAAATAGATGAGAGAGCGGGCGAAGGAGGAAAATGGATGGTGGGGAGTGATTTCAATGTCAGAATAGGGGAAGCGGGGGAGGGATTGGAGAGGACGGTTCGGAGGTGAAGAGGAGTTCACAGGATAAATGGAGAGGGCAGGAGGATGAAGAAGTGGGTGATGGAGGAGGGATGGGAGATTATGAACGTATGCACGGAGCGCGATTGGGAGAGGAGAAAAACGTACATCGGACCAAGAGGGACATCAGTAATAGATTATGTGGTAGTCAAGGGGATAGAAAGAAGAGATATAAGAGACATGGAGGTGGAAGAGGTGCTAGGATCTGACCACCTTCCGTTAACTGTGGAGATGCGGATGGAGAAGGGAAGAGAAGAGGAAACTCTTTACTTGCCGTGAAACGAATACCTTGAGTGTGGGGTAAAGGCGATGGAGGATATGAGGAAGAGGCTGGCAAGGATTCAACGGGAAGAGGTCAATACAATGGAGGAGATGGAAAAGATGATTGTGATATGTGGAAGAAAAAAGAAGGGAGAGAGAGGGGGAGAGGGGGGAATACGTGGTTCGATGAGGAGTGTAGGCAGGCGAAAAGGGAGTTAAGGAAGGCTGTGGGAGAATGCGTAAGAAATGGAGGAGAAAAGGGGAAAGTGGTGGCGGCAAGAAAACGATATGATGGTATATGTGAGAGGAAGGAGCTGTAGGCGGTGGTAAGAGTGAGCGAGGAATTGAGGGAATGCAGGAACGAGACGAAAATGTGGAAGGCGCTGAGGAGAGGAGAAAGGAAGAGGCAGTTAGGGATATCGTTGAAGGAATGGACAAGGAAGTGCAGAAAAGGTGGTGGAGCGCCAGTAGGGATGGGAGAAGACAGGCGAGGGGATGGAGAGGAAGAGTTCACGGAGGAGGAGGTCGACATTTTCATACATTCTCCTTCTTTCGCTCCTCCATCTACCCTCTCTCCCATTCACGCACGCCACCCACACGGGTGGCGTGCGTGAACTTTTTACTTTGTTTAACCACAGTATTTTGCACTCGAAACTATAGTCATAAATTAAGTGCAAAATACAGTGGTTAAACAAAGTAAAAAGTAACACACTTGGTTAAGATTTCACTGTTTATTGATTGACACTGCAACAATTGTTTCGCCACACAGTGGCTTCATCAGGCAGATGAATAATGAAACCAGTGAAATCTTAACCAAGTGTGTTATTTACTAAAAGTGTTGATATGGAATTTCACCAAGTAACAACCTCAACTATTAAAAAAAAAAGTAAAAAGTGTTTTATTTACAAGTTGTTACTTCTGTTACCGGCGTTTTATCGAAAACGTCGTAACTTGATTATTTTATTCACATTCGCGAAAACATCGGACTCCATTTGTTTTGCTCATTTCATTTCATAATCATTTTAATTCCAAATGACTCAAGTTCGTAACCATTCATTCGATGTTCTATTGTATATATTTTTTTCTTGTAAATATGTAAATTAGTCCAACATTGAATTCCCCCGAACGTGACCAACAATGACGACTTGCAAACCACCCTATCATTAACCGCGCGACCAGCACCGGCCGGTGTTTACAACTCCGAGGAAGGTCATAAAATTCCGCATCTCCGAGGACCAGCGCCATAAAACCCACGGCGCGCTGTAGATGTTTACGACCATGAAAACAAAGCCTTTGGGAATTTCTCAAAATTTCGGAAAAACAGCGAGAACAAAGGTTTATGGTCGTAACATTTGCAGCACAAACTTCGACACGCCGGAGCAGTCGAAAACCAGAGGCCCAAAACTTTTTGGCCTCAGGTAAATATGAAAACTCCACCCTCTGCTTCTTCCACCACGTTCTCGACCAATCACCGTCACCCCCAAGATACATGGCGGGGGTGAAGACAGCGGTGGTTGGGAAGATAAGAGACAGCGGAAGACAGAGGAAGGGAAGTACAGTTCGAAAACTTGATTCGGTCATCACAAGTCAGTCGAACTCCAGACATCAAGTTCAAAAACGCATTCAGAATACATGAAGTGAAGTTCGAAGTTTTATCAAGTGAAGTTTTCATCATTTGTAAGTCGTCGCGTACCTATAAGTTGTCGGTGTCATTATTCATTGAATCGTCGCATCACGTTCGTTCAATTTCATTCATTTGTTCATTTCATATATTTTTATCATCGTTCATTTTATCATTGTTTGTTTAGCTTAATCATTGTATTTCTGTGTTCATTTGTTTTATTCATTACATTTTTGTTGGTCCTTTTTTTTCTGTTAATAAATTTTAAGTGTTGTTTTTTCAAAACAATAGTCATTTTAAATTCATACAAAATTCAAACAACCTTTTTTTTGTATACAATAAAAATGTGTGCCCTTTGACCAAGGATATTTAGGTAAGTCAATTTATTATTATTATTTGTGTGTGACCAAACCTGAGCCACCGGAGTTGTTACGGAGGAACGTCGTTAGTGCATAACTCATGCTCTTTATAAAAATTAGCACAACAGCAAGCGACGTCCCGCACCCCGATAACACTTCTATTATTAGCAAACCGAAATTATCATCACAGTTAACATTACATAATAACTACGTCAAATATGATCCGAGTATCAACAACATTTTATTATTTGAACTGTGATTTGTTCGCTTCGCTCCGCCCGGCAAATCTAATTTTTTAAGCTTTTCTAAACTCCAAATAATTACTTCATGCTTAATCAGGGATTGGAAAACACTTGTTTGGAAAGCAATAGAACCTTAATTATGAGAAAATGGTTAATTAATTTATAATAAAATACGTCCATTTTCTATGCTTTGATAATTCATTTTATAATGTTCACTTAACTAAACCGTATACAATACGGCTTCGATGCTTTCATCGTATGCAACTTAACATGCATTCATCGTATGTAACTTAGCATACATTTATCGTATACAACTTAACATACATTAATCGTATGCAACTTAACATACATTAATCGTATGCAACTTAACATACATTCATTGTATGCAACTTTAAATACATTCATCGTATGCAACTTAACATACTTTCATCGTATGCAACTCAACATACATTCATCGTATGCAACTTAACATACATTCACCGTATGCAACTCAACATACATTAATTTAGTTATTTCAGTTACGTGAAGATTTTAAGTCAACGCAGTTATATTCCTTTCTTTACTTTTATTTTTTTTATGAAAATGAAAATAACTACAGTTTGTGTTTGTTTCCTATTTTATTTATATAATAATTTTCTGATTGTTTTCCAATCCTTCATTTCTCATCATGTAGAGTTGTACCAGGGTTAGCCGTGTAAAACACGCGACACTTCTAACCACTAGATTATTGCTTGCAATGATTTTTAAAATATAAGCGAATGAAAAAGCCACAGACAGACGAATGTACAGACAGACAGCCGGACAGACAGATGGACAGGCTAGCGGACAGATAGACAGACAGACGACATGCGGACAGACATACGGACAGACAGACAGATAGACAGACACACATGGACAGACGGACATACAGACAGATGGACAGATAGGCGGATAGACAAACAGACAGACAGACGGACGAACAGATGTACAGAACGGCGGACAGACAGACGGACAAACAGATGTACAGAAAGGCGGACAAACAGATGTACAGAAAGGCGGACAGATAGACGGACGGACAGACAGGCGGACATACAGACGGATGGACATACAGACAGACAGACGGACAGACACACCGAAAGATGGACAGACACACACGGATAGCCGGACATTTGGAAAGATTCACAGATAGGCGGATAGAGAAAAGAACAGACAAACAGACAGGCGGACAGACGGATAGACAGACGGACATACAGAGAGACTGATATACAGACGAACGGACAGACATGCATACTTATAAAATCCATATGACAGGCAGGCGGGCAGACAGACAAACAGACGACAGGCGGACAGACAGACGGACATACGGACAGACAGACAGACACACTTGGACAGACGGACATACAGACAGGCAGACAAACAGATGTGCATAAAGGCGGATAGACAGACGGAGAAACAGACAGACGGACAAACAGATGTACATAAAGGCGGACAGACATACAGACATACAGGTGGACGGACAGATAGGCGGACATACAAACGGACGGACATACAAACAGACGGACATACAGACAGACGGACATACTGACGGACGGACAGACAGGCGGACATACAGACGGACAGACAGACTGACATACAAACAGACGGCCATACAAACAGACAGACACACACGGACAGCCGGACATACAGATACACAAACAAGCGGATAGAGAAACCGACAGACGGACAGACAGACGAACAAACAGATAGACAGACAGGCGGACAGACAGATAGACAGACGGACAGACAGACGGATATATACAGACGAACAGACAGACAGGTATATTTAGAAAATTCATATGAACAAAAAATGTTGTTCGTTGAAAATAATTTACATTGAAATACAATTTTTACTTGAAGCACATTTCTGGGGGGTGGACGAGGGAGCAGGTCTTTACCCTTGCAAGAATTGTAGAGAAGGTGATGGAAGGGAAAGGGAGCGTGTATGCGGTGTTTGTGGACCTGAAGGCGGCGTACGACGCGGTACCAACGGTATAACTGTTACAGTGTCTGAAGAGAAGAGGGGTGAGTGAGGGAATGGTAAAGTGGGTGAGAGGAGTGTATGAGGAAACATGGGCTGTGGCGAAAGTGGGAATGGAAGAGTCGGAGAAGTTTAGGACGTGGGAGGGGTATGAGGGTATGAGTGTATAGAGAGGGAGCAGTTGTGGTTCTTGAAACGTATGTTGGGGCTGAAAAGGTCGACACCCGGATACATAGTTCTGCAGGAAACGAATAAAGAGAAACTAGAGTGTGAGGAAATGGTGAGAATGGCTAGGTATGAGATGAAGTTATGGGATCTGGAGGATGCTTTTGTTAAGGCGTTCAATTCGAAGTTATGATTTAGCAGTATATTTTCACAATAAAATATTGTGAAATCAAAAACAAATATTTATTTTTAAAAAATTAAATTTAAAATAAAATCACTTGGTATGTTTTACTAATTATACGTCTTTATTCCGAATAGTTTCGGTTATCAGCTATTTTCAAGGAATGTACAAAAATAATGTTTTACAGAAAATATATACAGATTTACAAAAAGGGGGAGGTTCAGGCAATAAGAGCGTTCACGATCAGTGATGTCCAGATGTCTTCGTTGTCGTTGACGACGTTTTTCTTTAATTTTCTGTAAAACATTATTTTTGTACATTCCTTTAAAATGGCTGATAGCCGAAACTAGTCGGAATAAAATTTGGATTTGGGCACCGGTGTAAATCATTGAAGTTTCGTGAAATTAAAAATATTCTCGTTTAGCAGCAAAAATAAATATTTGTTTTTGATTTCACAATATTTTATTGTGAAAATATACTGCTAAATCATAACTTCGAATTGAACGCCTTAACAAAAGCATCGAATGCCTGAAATTAAACACTGTATATTTCTGATCGTTACCTGTAAAAAATCTACGGAATTGAAAAAATTTGAATTAGAAATTTAAAATGTATGCAATTTCTAATGTCCAAGATAATTATGTTAAAAGTGGTGAATCGGTTAACCAAACTCAGCGTCGGTGACATTGGGAGTGCACGGTTTCAGCAGGATGAAGCCACGGCCCACACAACGAGGGCCTCTGTGAGTTTTTCGTGGGAAATTTCAGGTACGAATCATTTCACGTTTTGGCGATGTGACCTGACCTAACGGCATGTGATTTTTTTCTTATGAGTTTTTAGAAGTCGTCCCGTGTCTATTAAGATAAGCCTCATACATTGGAAGAGTTGAATGATGCCACTCGTCGTGAATGAATTGCAGAGAATCCAAATTCTTGGGAGATGCGACTTCGAAATTTGAATTAAAAAAATCATTTTACGTTAAGTGATGTTATTTTCCACACTTAGCTAAATAAAACGGAATTCTTTAATGAATATTGTAATGTTAATAAATAACCAGTTCTTGTAAAGTTCGGGAAGTCTGATGTGGTCCAGACAAACCAATGAATGCTACAAATCGATAAATAAATTGAAGCACTCGGGAAGTTAAATAACAAGTTAAGTGCGGGCCCGGATGGAATTCCAGCTCTAATAATAAAAGATTGTCGTGATATTATTGCTAGACCTTTAACGCATATCTTTAACTTATGCCTGACCTATAGCAAAGTTCCATTATGTTGGAAAAGTGCACGTATTGTACCCGTCTTTGAATCGGGCAATAAAAGGGACGTTCCGAACTATCGCCCTATTGCTATTATCTCTAACGTTGCGAAGTGTTTTGAACTTATTCTTTGTAAATATATTAATCCTTACGTTAATAATAAATTGTCCTCATATCAACATGGCTTCAGGCCCATGAAATCAACTGTGTCAAATATTTTATTGAAAACCCAATTTATTTCAAAATGTATGGATAATCGTACTCAGGTGGACGTCATTTACACTGACATATCGAAAGCTTTCGATAGAATTGATCATGGGATCCTGATAAATAAATTAAAACGGCTTAGGTTTTCCACTGGTTTATGTGATTTATTTCAGAGTTATCTTAGTAACAGACATTTAGTTGTGGAATATAAGGGATATCAGTCAAATCAATTTATCGCATCTTCAGGTGTCCCGCAGGGATCCAACCTAGGACCTGTCTTATTTAATTGCTTCATAAATGATATAGCTGATAAAATATCACATAACATCTTGATATTTGCAGATGACCTAAAATTGTTTAATCCAATATTTACTGTGAATGATTGCCAATATTTACAGGATAGTCTTGAGATAATAATTAACTGGTGTAGGGATAACAATGTCTCATTGAATGTAGGCAAATGCAAGGTTATGTCATAGACTAAAAACAAATCAAAAATCACTTATGATTATAGCATCAATGGTACAGTGTTGTCCCGAGTAGTATTGTTTAAAGATTTAGGTGTGATATTCGACGATCATTTATCTTTCAATGATCATATTATGAAAATTGTCTCAACCGCCAACCGTTCCTTAGGTTTTATAATACGGAATTGTAAGTCATTTAGGAATATTGGTGCAATAAAAACCCTTTATTTTGCATTTGTGCGTAGTAAGCTGGAGTATGCTTCAAGTGTTTGGGATCCACACTACTCTAAGTACTCCTCGATGATTGAAGCTATACAAAAGAGGTTTGTTAAGTATCTCCATTTTAAGAAGTACGGGGCTTATCCTGATTTTAATTACGATTATGCTGCGTTGTTAGATGAATTTGAAACGCACTCCTTAGGATGTCGCCGTAAGGCGAATTTAGTGGCAACGCTGTTTAAGGTACTCAATGGTCAAATTGATTGCCCTGAATTGTTGGAGCAACTGAATATATTGATGCCCTGTAGTGTAAGAACTAAACGTCTATTTCAGCTACCAATACCCAAAACGAACGTACTGGTCAGGTCGCCGATGTATTCTATGTGCTCTACGTACAACAAACTCATTAATACAAATACAGATGTTGATATATTCAACTTTAAATCAGCAAAAGAATTCTTCAATGTGATTATTGAGTATCTTTCTTAGTTTAGTTCTTAGTTTATTTTCTTAGTTTTTTACTTTCCCCCGTATGTAATACAAAGGGAAAGTATTGTTTTCGTGAAAATTTTCGAATCAAAAATTTTAGCGGAAATATCCGTTTTGAGGTCCCCTGAGTCGAATAAGACCATTTTTGAAAAATGTCTGTCTGTCTGTCTGTCTGTCTGTCTGTGTGCGCTGTACCGCAAAAACCGCTAAAGATATCGAGATGAAACTTGAAACTTAAGCTTTTTGTTACAATCGGAAGAACTGAAAAGCTTTTGGTGAAAATCGGAAAACCGGAAGTGGTACTTTACTCTTAGCGTTTTTCAGTTTTTTCAGATTTTTTCAATAAATGTTCATCAAACAAAAAATTCTTTCAAATAAAAGTTGTAGATAATAACAAAATGAAGATGTATTGTTCACTTACTTTTTGTCATAGCACTTTTAGTTTTTGAGATATTTAATAAATAGTGTTTTTTATTTAGTCATTGATTTGTATCAGTGTGTGTGTTGATACAATTGCAAAATGTTTCAAATAAAAGTTGTAGGTAATTAAATATTAAAGATTTTTTGTATCTTCACTTTTTGTCATAGCACTCTTAGTTTTTGAGATATTCAATAAATAGTGTTTTTTATCTAGTCATTGGTTTGTGTCAGTATGTGTTGATCCAATTGAAAAATGTTTCAAATAAAAGTTGTAGTTATCAAAAAGTTGAAGACATTTTGAAAATAATAATGCTACAAATATTTTAAAAGTGATTTAATACGCAATTTACGGGGGAAAGTACTATGATGGACACATCACCATTTTTTATTTTTAGTTTATTTCTTGTTATCAGCTTAGTAACCTGAAAATTTCGTTTATTTACAATGTTAATTTTTCTTTAATTAAGATTATTGTGTTTTTTCTTTATTTGTATTAACTTCAATCTGTAATTGGACCTTGTTCCGTTGGTTGAATAAATAAATAAATAAATAAAAATGATTGCGCAAATGTAATAACTGTATAAAGTTTAATTGAAAAATCAACTGAGTATAGTGGAATTTTTCAAATTATTCACTCTCATGCGCAGAACGAACGTCGTTCATGTAATTCCGCTGCTCAAAAAATAAAAAAGTGGAATCTGTCTACGTTGGGCGCATATTTATTTGAAAGAAAGGAACTCGCGCGCCATGCCAGGTGGTGCATTGGACAAGGACCCTTCTGGATTTTAATGGTGTTATCTCTGCGAGAGCCAGCGCCGAATGGTACATTTACGGGCGAACGTTTTCAGAAGTGTCTTGCCAACGTTCGGGAAATGCTGTTCTATCTCGCAAGTGCCTAATTTGGGTAATACGTCTATACTCATTATTTTAAAACCATGCCGTTCCCCTGAATCAGACTAATTGAACCATGCGGTTCCCCTGAATCAGACTGATTGAGTCATGCGGTTCCCCTGAATCAGACTAATTGAACCATGCGATTCCTCTGAATCAGACTGATTGAGCCATGCGGTTCCCCTGAAACAGACTAGTTAAACCATGCGGTTCCCGTGAATCAGACTGATTGAGCCATGCGGTTCCCCTGAAACAGACTAATTAAACCATGCGGTTCCTCTGAATCAGACTGATTGAGCTATGCAGTTAGCCTGAATCAGACTAATTGAACCATGCGGTTCCCCTGAATCGGACTGATTGAGCCATGCGGTTCTGTTTATCAACAATAAAATATTTATTATAGGAATGTTATTATATAAATAGAATAGGAGTAACAGATGGATATGAAACAGAAGGTATAAAATCATAACATCGTAAAAAAACACAATTTTAATCAATTTATTTCACAAAAAAATATTCATATATGGTGTCTACATATTTTTTTCCTTTCAATATTTTGATTATCTACATGTGTGTAGGTGTGGACCTTTTTATTCCATTGATCATCCTGGTATGTGTTTCTGTGTGTAAATAATGCAAGAATGTATATTATAAAATTTAATAAATAAAAAAAACTACATAAAATCATCTACGACGAATACAAATAATATATATATATGTCTGTGGCCAAAAACTCTATATATAGATTATATAGAACTTAAATGCTAAAATATTTATAAACACAAATGAAACGCTGACCATCCTTAGTGTCGTACTTTACTTATTATCAATTCAAGAGAGATCCACTTTGTGAGTGAGTGAGTGTCCGAACTGAAGAAACGCGATCCTTATTCATTTGTTGTATAAAAAATAATTATATAGGAAAAACAGTAAATATCTTAATTATCGATGATATATAAATATATGACAAACTCTAATGTTTTTTTTTCATTTATTTTTAATAAATCCTTGTTTGTTGTTTTCTCTTTACATATCTAGGACTAAGAACAATTAATACGTAGGTACATAAAATAATAAGATGCCTATAATATATATATAACGTGTTTTAATTTATATATATATATATATATTTATATGTATATAACGGGGGCATCCGTTGTGGCCGGTGGCTAAATGTTCATTCCTGAACACGAGAAGGCATTCCGGGCCCGCAACGCACCTTTTTATCTTTATACGCTTAACTATTACAAATACTGAGTGTGGAGAGCGGATTTTTAATACACTTCACCGAGTCGAGCCTACATTTTATTAATCGATAACTTTAAAGCACTAGATATAGGATTGCAATGTAGAGTCAGTGCAGCACAGTCCCTGTGATATGTTACTAATGCCATCTACCGTTTCTACGTTGCGCATTTCGACAACGATAACGACGTCCAAAAAATTAATCTGCGTGTGTCGTGTTGACGGGGAGGAGAGCAGTGGTTCGTTCACACTCGCACACCTATTTTATTTCTCAAACCCAAATCAATTGTTTGCGTTTGTGTTTGCGTTTGCGTTTGCGTTTATCCGCCCTATTTGGAAGTATATCTAAAATATATTGTATTCAATAATATGTATTCGAGCTTATTTATATGTACACACATACACGCAAGCATGCATTCGCGTTGTTTTACATCTTAAATTATAAATAATACGGTTTTGATCAAATTAATGATATGCGTACAGCCGGTCGGTTTAATGGGAAATTATAACACTCTCTTTGGATGCTCTCTGTACTCAAATCGGTTAAGAAGTAGGCTGTTTATTGTCTATAATGTGTGTTCGTAATGTATAAGGTGTTTCAAATTTTGCTCTTTCTCATCGGAAATTACACTCTTAGGAAACAATTTTGTTGCAATTACAATCGGTAAATTTTTGATATTTTGACGCATAAACGAGTCGCCTATTTTTAAAAACACCTAAATCCATTGTTTTCAAATGGATTTAGGGGTTTTTGGAAATAGGCGACTCAAATATTAATCAGTATTTGAGATTTAAATTAGATTGGCACTACTGACTGTTAACAGAGCTGGGATGAATCCTCAAAAACAGGATTCGAATCACGAATCCGAATCACCTAATATGATTCGAATCACGAATGCTCGAATAAAGGATTCGTAAGTGAAAAATATGATTCGAATCAATGATTCGAATCCTCAGTTTTGAATCACGGATATAAATCCTTTAAAAATAAATTTGAATCTATTATTTGCAACCAGTAACATTTTATTCCATCAGTTTCTTTTAACGAAAATGTTTATTTACCGACTAAATATCTGATTAAATAATGATTATAAAAAAAAAAAAAGACCTTTATTGGCATTTCTTAATATCTTACAGACTATTTACAATTCATTCGTTATTTCTCCATTTCCGTATCCCTCTTACCCTCCCTTCTCTTTTCCCTCTCCCTCCCCAACGTCCTTACCCCGAAATAATGATTTTAATTAATGATGACATATGTGTTATTGAACTTTATTTTAAATCAGTGTTTTATACGCGTGGCGCATGAAGTAAAATTTCGAGTTTAGAAAAGCCCCGTGAAAATTTGTCTCGGGTCGCTGCGCGACCCTCGACAAATTTTCTACGCGGGGCTTTTCTAAACTCGAAATTTTACTTCATGCTTAGTTTGGGAGTGGACAACACTCGTTCTTAGAAGCTTCAAATTAAAGTATCACTCTAGATTATTGTTTATTACCATTTTAAACAGGCTACAGCTCGAAGGACCAATCATGGTCTTCGGAGAGCGAAGGACTACAGGGAATCGAAGTTTCTTTACAAGAAAACAACAAATATCTGAAGGTTTACAGCATAGATATTAAAGAAAACATCCAATTTTGAAAAAATATCGAAGTTGGGTTGGGTTTCAGTGCGTTTTTAACTTCACTTTAAATCAGTGTTTTATACGCGTGGCGCATGAAGTAAAATTTCGAGTTTAGAAAAGCCCCGTGAAAATTTGTCTCGGGTCGCTGCGCGACCCTCGACAAATTTTCTACGCGGGGCTTTTCTAAACTCGAAATTTTACTTCATGCTTAGTCTGGGAGTGGACCGTCAAGATTTTCTACATGTCGAGATTTTCGATATTCCTAGATTTTTGTCGGTTTATTCACACTTTGTTATTATTTTAAATGCTACTTTAATAATAAATAAATGAAAGTGCTAGCGAGGTTTAGATGTGGAAACGAGGAGAAAGCTAATAAGGTTTGGATGGGAGAAGAGTTTGGGAAATGTGTGTACTGTAAGGATGGAATGGACGAATGGGATCATTGGATGAATGAGTGTGAATGGCTAAGAGAAAGGATGAGTAAGAGAGAAAGACGAATGTCCAGAGAAGAGTGTTTGAGCGAGAGTGGAAAGGGGATTGAGTTGTGTAAAAAGTTGCGAGGGTGGAAGTCAGGGAGAGGTAGCTAAATGGACGCGGAAAGGGTTATGCGAGGAGAAATTTACGTTATTTATTTATGATATTTGTTTTAAGTATTTTTGTTTTTTTATTTTTGTATATACTGCAATGGGTGTAATGGGTACTCAATTGAATGCCAAATAAAGGTTTCTTTTTTTTCTTTTAATAAATAAATACGTTTTTTCTTAGGAATACAATATTCACCCATTAAGGGCCGAGCAAATTACAAAGTTAACTCTAAAAGTGAATTTTAGGTAAAATTTTGCATCTCTTTCTATGATATCAATGAATGATTTATTATATTACATACGTCGATTTTAGAAGAGTTAAATTTAAAGTTCAAACGAGTGTTGTCCACTCCCAGACTAAGCATGAAGTAAAATTTCGAGTTTAGAAAAGCCCCGCGTAGAAAATTTGTCGAGGGTCGCGCAGCGACCCGAGACAAATTTTCGCGGGGCTTTTCTAAACTCGAAATTTTACTTCATGCGCCACGCGTATAAAACACTGATTTAAAGTGAAGTTGAAAATGCACTGAAAACCAACCCAACTTCGATATTTTTTTCAAAATTGGATGTTTTCTTTAATATCTATGCTGTAAACCTTCAGATATTCGTTGTTTTCTTGTAAAAAAACTTCGATTCACTGTAGTCCTTCGGTATCCGAAGACCACGATTGGTCCTTCGAGCTGTAGCTTTTGTAAAATGGTAATAAACTTAGTAATCTAGAGTGATCCTTCAATTTGGAACTTCCAAGAACGAGTGTTGTCCACTCCCAGACTAAGCATGAAGTAAAATTTCGAGTTTAGAAAAGCCCCGCGTAGAAAATTTGTCGAGGGTCGCGCAGCGACCCGAGACAAATTTTCACGGGGCTTTTCTAAACTCGAAATTTTACTTCATGCGCCACGCGTATAAAACGCTGATTTCAAGTGAAGTTAAAAATATACTACTAAGATTGGAAATTTTTCTTGGTTAAGTAACGAAATATGTATTCACAAATATTTGAATTATTCGAAAATTTAAATATTTATATTCAAATATGAATAATTTGGTGATTTAAATATTCATATTAGAATATTTAAATATTTGAATTAATCGAATTTGAATTCCAGCTTTAATAGCGATGATTCGAATTATTTGGGAGGATTTGAATCCGTGTATGAGGATTCGAATCCTTTTATAAGGATTATAAGGATACGTGGGGACACTTGGCGGAGGAATGTGAGGGGGTGAAAGAGGAGTGGCTGGGAGCGAAAGGGAATAGAAGGGTAGTGGAGTGGATGAGAGAGGATGGGATCGGGGTAAGGACGTTGGAAAAGCTGGGGAGGGAGAGGGAAAAGAGAAGGGAGGGTAAGAGGGATACGGAAATGGAGAAATAACGAATGAATTGTAAATAGTCTGTAAGATATTAAGATATGCCAATAAAGGTCTTTTTTTTTATAAGGATTCGAATCTTTTTATAAGAATTCGATCCTTTTTTATAAGGATTCGAATCATCTACGTCTGGATTCGAATACGAATCCTTTTAAAAAAATGTAACGAATCAGGATCACGAATCCGTTTTCACTAAAGTATTCGAATACCTCTTTTGAATCCTCTAAGAGGATTCGAATTCGAGAATCGAATCCTGAATGATTCGAATCCTGCCCAGCTCTGACTGTTAACACATTGTTTAGTTGGAGAAGGATACAAAAGGAAGGCAAATGCGGGACTGGGCTAAATAAAATAGGTGTGCAAGTGTCAAAGCCGTAGCCAGGAGGGAGTTGAAACCCCCCCCTGAAATTTTCGAAAGGTAAAATTTTTGTATGTAAAAGTGGCCCAGTACGAGCAAAAACAATATTTTCACCATTAAAACCCCCCATGAAATTTGTAAACCCCCTCCGAATTCTTTTTCTGGCTACGGCCTTGGTGAGTGTGACGGAGATATATACTTTCCTGCCACTAGGAGGGGGGGTGATATCGGGGTTTAAACCCCCCCCAGAAATTTTCGAAAGGTAAAATTTTTGTATGTAAAAGTGGCCCAGTACGAGCAAAAACAATATTTTCACCATTAAAACCCCCCATGAAATTTGTAAACCCCCTCCGATTTTTTTTTCTGGCTACGGCCTTGGTGAGTGTGACGGAGATATATACTTTCCTGCCACTAGGAGGGGGGGTGATATCGGGGTTTAAACCCCCCCCCAGAAATTTTCGAAAGGTTTTGTATGTAAAAGTGGCTCAGTACGAGCAACAACAATATTTTCACCATTAAAACCCCCATGAAATTTGTAAACCCCCTCCGAATTTTTTTTCTGGCTACGGCCTTGGTGAGTGTGACGGAGATATATACTTTCCTGCCACTAGGAGGGGGGGTGATATCGGGGTTTAAACCCCCCCCTGAAATTTTCAAAAGGTAAAATTTTTGTATGTAAAAGTGGCCCAGTACGAGCAAAAACAATATTTTCACCATTAAAACCACCCCCCATGAAATATGTAAACCCCCTCCGAATTTTTTTTCTGGCTACGGCCTTGGTGAGTGTGACGGAGATATATACTTTCCTGCCACTAGGAGGGGGGGGTGATATCGGGGTTTAAACCCCCCCCCCCCGAAATTTTCGAAAGGTAAAATTTTTGTATGTAAAAGTGGCCCAGTACGAGCAAAAACAATATTTTCACCATTAAAACCCCCCATGAAATTTGTAAACCCCCTCCGAATTTTTTTTCTGGCTACGGCCTTGGTGAGTGTGACGGAGATATATACTTTCCTGCCATTAGGAGGGGGGGTGATATCGAGGTTTAAACCCCCCCCTGAAATTTTCGAAAGGTAAAATTTTTGTATGTAAAAGTGGCCCAGTACGAGCAAAAACAATATTTTCACCATTAAAACCCCCCATGAAATTTGTAAACCCCCTCCGAATTCTTTTTCTGGCTACGGCCTTGCTGAGTATGACGGAGATATATACTTTCCTGCCACTATATCCTAGAGTCAACTGTAGTTTAATTTTATATTGAAAATGAAAACTTTTGTCTAATTTAACTGTTTATGTATTTTTAATAGTTAACAAAATCCCTATGGTAAGCACGATGAAACAAACGAACAGTACAGAATTAATTAGTTTAGAATAAACTTTTTTGGGTTTGTTTTGAAATTTTGTAATTGGTTTTCCAACTATTTTTGCAAAATTAACTTTAACATATTTTTAGTTTGAGCATTCAGTTCTATTTTTAAAAGAATTATCATGATAATAAAAAACAACAACAATGAAATTCCTTGATAATAGCTAGAAGCCGAAACTAGTCGGAATAATAAGTAAAACGTTAGTGAAACAAACCAAGTGTGTTTATTTCAAATTTTATAATGAAATGTGCTTCAAGTAAAAATTGTATTTCAATGTAAATATTTTTCAACGAACAACAATTTTTGTTCATATAAATTTTATAAGTATGCCTGTCTGTCCGTTCCTCTGTATATCCATCTGTCTGTCTGTCTGTCCGCCTGCATGTCCGTCTGTCTATCTGTCTGTCTGTCTGTTTGTCTGCCTGTCTGTCTATCTGTTTGTTCGTCGGTCTGTCCGCCTGTCGGTTTCTCTATCCGCTTGTTTGTGTATCTGTATGTCCGGCTGTCCGTGTGTGTCTGTCCATCTGTCTGTATATCCGTCCGTCTGTATGTCCGCCTGTCCGTCCGTCTGTATGTCCGCCTGTCTGTCCGTCCGTTTGTATGTCCGCCTGTCTGTCCGTCCGTCTGTACAGGGTGTCCCATTTTAATCCGCCAGTAGCGATAATTCTGACCTAGTGCATTGAAGCAAAAAGTGTTCTGAATAAAAAGTTAACGGTTATGAGGGGGACGTCTGATGCCGTCGAGTTTGCCCCCCCAGCCCCTCAGGGGGGCGGAAACAGTGAATTTTGCTATTTAATTGATAATAAACACATTTTCACGTTTGCAGCGCCATCTATCAACAATTTTGGAATACAACCCCAATAAAATTTGCCTACTTTTTAACGCTCTATCCGAATCTGCAATAAAAAATAGGGGTTTCCATTTAAAATCTTAAATGGAAACCCCTATTTTTGGAATACAACCCCAATAAAATTTACCTACTTTTTAACGCTCTATCCAAATCTGCAATAAAAAATAGGGGTTTCCGTTTAAGATTTTAAAGTTGCCCCCTGTTAACGCCCTTCTTGGGGGACTGGGGGGGCAAAGTCGACGGCATCAGATGTCCCCCTTATAACTTTTTATTCAGAACACTTTTTGCTTCAATGCACTGGGTCAGAATTATCGCTACTGGCGGATTAAGATGGGACACCCTGTACAGACTGACGGACGGACAGACAGGCGGACATACAGACGGACGGACAGGCGGACATACAGACGGACGGACATACAGACAGATGGACAGACACACACGGACAGCCGGACATACAGATACACAAACAAGCGGATAGAGAAACCGACAGGCGGACAGATCGACGAACAAACAGATAGACAGACAGGCAGACAAACAGACAGACAGACAGACAGATAGACAGACGGACATGCAGGCGGACAGACAGACGGACAGACAGGCATACTTATAAAATTTATATGGCTCGGGGGCAAAGACGGCATCAGATGCCCCCCTCATAACCGTTAACTTTTTATTCGGAACACTTTTTGCCTCAATGCACTGGTTCAGAATTATCGCTACTGGCGGATTAAAATGGGACACCTTGTATGTCTGTCTTTTTTTGTATCTCTGTCTATCTGTTTCTCCGTCTTTCTGTCTGTCCGTCTGTCTGTCTCTGTTTGTCTATTTGCCTGTCTGTATATTTGTCTGTCCATGTGTGTCTGTCTGTCTGTCCGTATGTCTATCTGCCTGTCATCTGTTTGTCTGTCTGTCCGCCTGTCGTCTGTTTGTCTGACTGCCCGCCTCTCTGTCATATGGATTTTATAAGTATGCCTGTCTATCCGTTCGTCTGTATATCAGTCTCTCTGTATGTCCGTCTGTCTATCCCCCTGTCTGTCCATCTGTTTGTCTGTTGGTTTCTCTCTCCGCCTGTCTGTGTATTTGTCCATATGTCCGGCTATCCGTGTGTGTCTATTCATCTGTCTGTTTGTATATCTGTCCGTCTGTCTGTATGTCCATCCGCCTGTATGTCCGTCCGTTTATCTGTCTGTCCGCCTATCTATCTGTCTGTCTGTCTGTCCGTCCGTCTATCTGTCTGTCTGTCTGTCCGTCCGTCTATTTGTCTGTCTGTCTGTCTGTCCGTCCGTCTATCTGTCTGTTTGTCCGTCTATCTTTCTGTACATCTGTTTGTCTGTCTGTCTGTCTGTCCGCCTTTCTGTACATCTGTTTGTCCGTCTGTCTGTCTGTTTGTCTATCCGCATATCTGTCCATCTGTCTGTACGCCCGTCTGTCCATGTGTATCTGTCTGTCTGTCCGTATGTCTGTCTGTTTGTCTATCTGTCCGCCTGCGTGTCCATCTGTCTGTCCGCCTGCCTGTCCATTTGTCTGTCCGCCTGTCTGTTGGTACATTCGTCTGTCTGCAGCTTTTTCATTCTCTTATATTTCAAAAATCAGTGCAAGCAACAATCTAGTGGTTAGAAGTGTCGCGTTTTACACGGCTAACCCTGGTTCAACTCCACATGATGAGAAATCAAGGATTGGAAAACAATCAGAAAATTATTATATAAAGAAAATGGGAAACAAACACACTGTACTTATTTTCATAACCTTATGACTTTTATTAATTGTCTTAGTTAATTATCAAAGCATAGAAAATTATTAAGGTTCTATTGCTTTCCGAACAAGTGTTTTCCAATCCCTGATTAAGCATGAAGTAAATATTTGGAGTTTAGAAAAGCCTGAAAATTTGGATTTGCCGGGCGGAGCGAAGCGAGCCCGGCAAATCCAAATTTTCAGGGTTTTCTAAACTCCAAATATTTACTTCATGCGCCAGGCGTATAAAACACTGATTTAAGGCGAAGCTAAAAAACTTAGTTGTCGTTAATCCATCACAGGATTAAAATTTAAAAAAAAGGATACATGTTTGTATGTCTGTCCGTCTGTCTGTCTCATCTGTCTGTCTGTATGTCCCTCTGTATATCCGCCTGTCTGTCCGTCCGTCTGTCCGCCTTTCTGTACATCTCTTTGTCCGTCTGTCCGCCTTTCTTTACATCTGTTTGTCCACCTGTCTGTCTGTCCGCCTTTTTGTACATCTGTTTGTCCATCTGTCTGTCTGTCCGTTTGTCTGTCTGTCTGTTTTTCTATTCGACTGTCTGTCCATCTGTCTGTATGTCCGTCTGTCCATGTCCGCCTACTGTCTGCCTGTCTGTCTGTCTGTCTGTCTGTCCGCCTTTCTGTACATCTGTTTGTATGTCTGTCTGTCCATGTGTATTTGTTTATCTGTCTATCTGTCCGTATGTTTGTCCGCCTGTCGTGTGTTTGTCTGTCTGTCCGCCTGCCTGTCCATCAGTCGGTCCGCCTGCCTGTCCATTTGTCTGTCCGTTTGTTTGTCCGCCTGTCTGGCGGTATATTCTTCTGTCTGCGACTTTTTCATTCTCTTTAATTTCAAAAATCATTGCAAGCAACAATTTAGTGGTTAGAAGTGTCGCGTTTTACACGGTTAACCCTGGTTCAACTCCACATGATGAGAAATCACGGATTGGAAAACAATCAGAAAATTATTATATAAATAAAATGGGAAACAAACACAAACTGTAGTTATTTTCATAACCCTATGAGTTTTATT